>JASDDO010000019.1:911733326-912356163 GCA_030015575.1 Agapanthus africanus | reverse complement strand
AACCATTCGGTGGGCCGGGTAAAAAACAGAGGGCCGCATGCGGTGAGAATGCATCGGAAGTGCAAACCAACTCAGCCAAAGCCCAAGAAATCCCAAAAAGAAGGCCTCCTCGTCCATCTCGGGGGCTGCAACTTCTGCAAAAGACATGGCTGAAGAGTTGGGAAGAAAAAAGTCCTTCTGATCTATGTCTCTCGCTGGCAGGTTATCCAAACCTAAGCCGAAAGGATCCTCAAGGTAAGCAAACTTGGCAGTCTTCGCCGAAAGGACGTTTGGATGAAGGAACCGAGCAATAAAATCCTCAAAATTAACTCCACGGCTCCCATGCTCAACAAAAAGATTCTCATAGATGTTCAACACCTTAATCAGACTTGGAAACTGATGTTGAACAGCGTTCTCTGGCGTGAGCTCCCTTACCCTCGGCTTAGCCCCATAGATGTACTCGTCCGGCGGGAGCAATTCCTCATAATGTTCCCCCATAGCCGGTAGGCCAGACACCTCCGTAAATTCTTCCAGCGAAATGGACACTTCCCGATCCATGGCGAGGAAAGTATGGGTAGGGATGTTCCACTGCTCCAAGAAGGCCTTGAACCACCAAGTAGGAAGCGTAGGATACTGGAAGAGAGAGACGTAGACTGCGGTGTACAGTCCTAGCCTTATCAACTGCGACTTCCTCGTCGACAGGATATACCGGGCCCATGGCAGATAGCCGACTGGGTGGCGGGGGATCAGACCAAGGTTATATGATTGCCCCCAAGGTCTCGCCTCGCCCTGACAGATACGGCGTCCTAGGATGTCCAAAACCATCGGACGCTGGACCGGGATGGCGTCTATGGCCGGATAAAGAAAACCCTTCGATGTCCAATCTGTCATCTCCGCGGCATACTGCACCGAGGGTGGGCTGGCATAGTGAATCGCCGTTATGGGCTCTGACGGCACCGCACATGTAAAGCTGCGCCGACCCATAATAATTTGATTGTACCACGACCCCCAAAGGTGGAGACTCTTATACTCCGGGTCGTGCGCCTTGATCATAGCCAGAACCTCACGATCCAAAGGCGCCTCTGGAAACCCCTCCTCTGAACGGACAAACGGGAATGAAGTGTCTTCAGACATGATCGCTGCAAAAAAAAAAAAAACAATCTAGCCGTTAGTGTTGTAATCCCAACATTTGGCGTCTAAAAAAAATGCATTAATTAAGTTAAATTAAAATTAACTAATTACACCACACAGCAGTGCAGTGAGTAGGGGACCAAAGAGGGACCCACAAAATCTGGATGACAATACGTCAGTTAAGGGGGACAAAATCATCATTGGATGAGATTGTCAGTTAGCCCCTGGGGGGAACATTCCCATAATAAAAAAAGAAAGGGGAAGAATCCCTAGAGACAAGGAAGAAATCTCCTCTTTCAGAGCAAAGCTCTGTCACAGAATGACACTTGTCAAATTCTGATCTCAAAAGAGTAAAATTCTTTAAAAAAGGAGCTTAGCCCTGTAACATTCAAAAAAAAATGTGTGTTGAAAATAATTTTAAAATTAAAATTTCTAGAATCTTGAAAGATCCATGAAAACTTACGAAAAAGTTCTTTGCCTTTCAGATCTAAAAGATCTGCATTTGATCCAAGAGCAAAGCTCTGTTCATGGGTTAAAACCCATGAAAGATCTCTGTGGATCTGTAAGTTCTTGTAGAGCAGAGCTCTGTTTATGAAACCCCAAGGGGGACCTCTTTGGATCGGAGGATCTGTAAAAGCCAAGCTCTATTAATTAATTAAAATGTTTAATCTGAGATTAAGTTTACCTAAAATTTTCTAACTTAGAAAATAAGAGCAAGGCTCTAAAGTTCTGGAAACGAGAGCAAAGCTCTGAAGTCTTAAGCAAGAGCAAAGCTCTGGAAAATCAAAACCTAATGGTGAGATTTTCTAAGGGTCAAACGCCCTATTTATAAGGCGCTTGCGCCTCTTGAGATTCTCCCTTGATCCAACGGTCAGGAAGGTGGCCACCGTTGCACTCACGTGTGCGCCACGTGAGCGCAACGGTGGGGGGGCATTTGTTTCGCCCAATCAGAGCAAAGCTCTGTTTGAATTCAAAATTCAAATCTTTGAAGCAGAGCTTCAAATCCCGCGCGCAGCGCCCAAGAAGGCGCGCCCAATCAGAGCAAAGCTCTGTTTAAAGGAAGCAACGCTTCAGCTGCGCTGTGCTCTGCGCTGAGTGACACGTGTCAGCGCAGATGCGCTAGCGCAGTTGCGCTAGCGCAGTTGCGCTGCGCTCTGCGCTGCGCGACACGCGTCAGCGCAGATGCGCTAACGCAGTTGCGCTGCGCTCTGCGCTGCGCGACACGTGTCAGCGCAGATGCGCTAGCGCACTTGCGCTGCGCTCTGCGCTGCGCGACACGTGTCATGCGCTGGGGTATCTGCGCCAAACTGAATTAAGATTTTTATGAAATCTTTTCTGTTCTTATTAAAACAAGAAGATTTTCTTCTGTAAAACAGAAGCCCTTGGATCAAAGATCCAACGGCGGGAAAACTCCCAAAAATCATTCAGGAAAGATCCCGTTAACAAATTCAACAAATTTATGGGGCACTATAAATAGGACCCCAAACCTCATTCAAAAGGAGGAGGAATTTTTTTTAAAAAAATCAAGAAGTCTAAACAGAGAAAAACTCCGAGAGGAAAAAAGGTAAAGAACCTTTATAAGGTAGAAAAAAGGCCTTCTAATAGATCATTGATCTAAAAATAAGATCAATGATCTTTTGATAAAAAAAAAACAGTGCTTTGCACTTCTTGTGAACCTTCGGTTCTGTAAAAAACAATAAAAAATAATAAAAGAATAAAAGAATAGTGCTTTGCACTCTTAAGAACCTCTGGTTCTTCAAATACAGAAAAACTTCTTTTTCTTTGATCTAATTTAGACAAAGAAATTAAAACAGTGCTTTGCACTTTCCTTCTTGAATCTAAAAGATTCTTAGTGCTTTGCACTTCCAAGTTGCGCCGTTGCGCTCTTAACAGAGCGCCACGTGTCGGCTATAAAACCACTTGCGCTGAGCTCCCTTAAGATAGAGCTTTGCTCTCTGGAATTAGCGCAACTCGCTGAGAGCGCGCCACGTGTCCGCAGCGCAATAGCGCAGCGCAACAGCGCAATGCGCTGCGTTAGTGCGCTTGCACTCATCAGAGCACGACACGTGTCGTCACCGTATGGACTTGCGCTCATTACTTAGCGCAAAGCGCAGATGCATTAAAAAGGGCCAAGCCCAATTAAGAGAAGGCCTAACAGGCTCAATGAAGCGCAAACGCATTATTTTAAGGGGCAGAGCCCAAATTAAAACGGATGCTTTGCATCATTTATAAATGGGCAGAGCCCAAAAAGAATCTCCAGAATGCTATGCATTTTACAAGGGGCAGAGCCCAAATCAAAACAAATGCATTGCATCATTCATAAATGAGCAGAGCTCAGAATAGAGTGATGCTCTGCAGAGCCTAAATGCAATGCATTACTTAATAAAGATGTTGAACTGGACTTAGCCCAATCGTGGCCATAAGTCCTTAAATTAAATTGACTGAGCAAAATGGCTCTCCTAAATCAACTTACATCCGGTTCGAGGGTACATCTCCGAACTCCTTTGACATTTGTCGTTGTAATTCCTCAACGACGTCAAAGAGGTGACGGGTCCCAACGACCACACATCGCTATGGACTGCGGGGTCCTTAAACTCGTGGACCGAGACGTCCTTAAAACTAATTTCGGACCGAAACGTCCCTAAACTAATATCGGACCGAAACGTCCTTAAACTAATATCGGACCGAAACGTCCTTAAACTAATAATGGACCACTACGTCCCTAAACTGGCGACGGACCGCCACGTCCCTAAACTGGAATATGGACCACTACGTCTTTAAACTGGCGACGGACCGAAACGTCCCTAAACTAATAATGGACCCCCACGTCCCTAAAACTGGCGATGGACCGCCATGTCCTTAAACTGGCACAATAGGGCCCAAATGCTCCTTTGTTGGATCTAAACGGTCCCGCCTAAGTTGATCTTAACCCCAAATACGGTTAACGTGTCCTTAGACATTTAAATAAACGGTAAAACTCCAAATTAACTTTGGTTCAAGGGAACATCTCTGAACTCCTCAGACGCCTGTCGTTGTAATCCCTCAACGACGTCAGAGAGGTGACGAGTCCCGACGGCCGGATAATTAAATCAACCATGATGTTAAGTTGATCTTAGTCTAAAACAAGACTAACGTATCCTTAACGAACGTTTAAGTCGATCTTAGTCACAACGCGACTAATGCATCCTTAAACTAAAAACACCAAACCCAAATCTAAGTAAATACGGATTTGGACTAATCTACGTCCTACGGGTGACGACATCACTCAGTCTCCGTATACAATCCACGGGCAATCACAAACAAAACAAACACACACGACACGAAGTGAAATTCTGGAGTAGGAGAAAGTTGTTACCGCTATGCGGTAGCGTAATTAACTGCAGGGGCTTGCGCCTGCAGGGAAGAGCGTCCCCACAATCAAAAACCCCTCACCCTGAGGGGGAATCTGACGAAGTCTGCTACATCGGCCGCATCCGTCTAAACCTCCGATACACGGTGCCATAAATCAACATGGCATCTTCGGAGAGGTAGACGGATAAAACCAAATAGCATCTGCCCCGAACCTCAGGCATAGACGCCCTAACGTCTCGGCCGCCGTTCGGAGGGGAACAGTCCTCTGGACGATGCTGGTTCGATAGGGCCGACTATATCGGTTCCCCACATTTCGAACGGCCAGCTAGCCACCGTTGGATGTAGTGAATTTGGATGCTGGTGGATGGAGTCCCCATGAATTTGGCATGAGTGGCATTGCTTCGCATATTCGAGGCAGTCCTGGATCATTGTGGGCCAATAGTAACCCATCCGTTTGATCTTCAACTTCATCGTTGGGCCTGCTTGGTGAGAACCGCAGAGTCCGTCATGAACTTCCTGGACGACTCTTTTCGCTTCGTCAGGTCCTAAGCATCTCAGCCACAGAGAATCAAATGACCTCTTGTACAGAGTATCATTGACGAAGGCGAAAGACAGAGCTCGTTTCATGAGCTGATGTCTTGTGGACGCTTCTTCAGGCATTCGGTAGGACTTAAAGTAGTCTATAAAGAATTCTCTCCAATCGTCGGTATTTTCCCAATCTTTTACTTGCAGGGTCGTCTGCTCGCTCGCTCCTTTTTCTTCGGATGATTCCGGAGATATTTCTGCTGGGGCGAGCACCCGACGGCTTTGTACCACGATTCTAACGTCATTGAGGTTCTCGTCAGCCAGTTCTTTAGCAAGTTTGGCCAACGCGTCTGCTTTGCTGCTTTCCGCGCGCGGTACGTTCTCCAAAGTATAGGAGGGAATTTGGGTCAACAGTTGTTGCACCTTTTCACCGTATTTTACCAACTCCGGTTTGCACGTTTGGTAGTCGCCGTTTACTTGACTAACGACCAACTGAGAATCTCCATATATGAGGAGGTTTTCAATTCCCATGTCGATGGCGATCTCGAGGCCTGCTATCAGAGCTTCGTATTTGGCTTCATTGTTTGTCCTCGGCTCCGTCAGGGAGAACGCGTAGCGCATTATCCCTCCTTGTGGAGTTACAAAGATGAGTCCTACCCCCGATTTGATTATAGGGGAACTTTGTTTGTGTTTCTTCATGGAAGATGCTCCATCGAAATAAAGCTCCCATCGGGTATCACCACCGTCGATCGCATCAAACGCATGTTCGTCTGGAAGATCGCAATTTAAAGGAGAATCGGCGGGTATCGGATGCTCAGCGAGGAAGTCGGCGATGGCCTGGCCTTTCACCGCCTTGAGAGGTTGATACGTTATCGAGAACTCCATTAAGAGCAGGGCCCATTTAGCGAGTCATCCCGTCAATATGGCCTTCGACATCAAGTATTTAAGGGGGTCCACCTTCGAAATGAGACGGACCTCGTGCACTAACGCATAGTGCCTGAGCTTTGTTATCGCGAAGATCAACGCCAGGCAGTGTTTTTCAATGGGAGAGTAGTTACTTTCTGCCCCCAGCAGAACTCGACTTAAGTAGTAGAGTGCTCTTTCTTTCCCTTGATCATTCTCTTATGCCCATAATGCGCCTAAGGAGCCTTCGAGAGCGGTTGTATAAAGAATGAGGGGCTTTCCCTTGACTGGCGCAGCCAGTACTGGCGGGTTCTGCAGGTACTGTTTGATTTCGTCTAGTGCGTCTTGGCATTTGCGATCCCAGACGAACGGGGTTCCTTTCTTCATCAGGTGGCTGTAAGGACGGCACTTTCCTGAAAGGTTGGCTATAAATCGCTGTATATATGCGAGCTTCCCTTGGAGAGACCGCAGCTGTTTGAGAGTCCTTGGCGGAGGCATCTCCATGATCGCATTGATCTTTGACGGATCTATTTCGATACCCCGATGTCGGATGATGAATCCCAGGAATTTGCCCGAAGAAACTCCGAACGCACACTTAAGGGGGTTCATCTTCAAGTTGTATTGTCAAAGGCGTCGAAATACGGTCTTCAGATGATCGAGATGTTCCTCGTATGATTTACTTTTAACCACGAGATCGTCGATGTAGCATTCGAC
The DNA here is from genome assembly GCA_030015575.1 of Agapanthus africanus. Taxonomy (NCBI): domain Eukaryota; kingdom Viridiplantae; phylum Streptophyta; class Magnoliopsida; order Asparagales; family Amaryllidaceae; genus Agapanthus; species Agapanthus africanus. The sequence goes on along the minus strand of JASDDO010000019.1, from coordinate 912,349,560 downwards.
GATTTCATGTATAAGGTCATCGTAGATCTTCATCATGGCCCTCTGATAAGTAGCACCGGCATTCTTTAAACCGAAGGGCATCACTTTGCAACAAAATATCCCTAGAGGGGTCCTAAAGGCGGTGTGCTTCTGGTCTTCGGGATGCATCTTTATCTGATTATACCCTGACGAGCCGTCCATGAAGGAGAAAACCTCGTGAGTGGACGTATTGTATATCATCAGTTCGGTGACTGGCACCGGGAAATCATCCTTCGGGAAGGCTTTGTTGAGATCCCGAAAGTCCACGCATATGCGCACCGTCCCATTTTTCTTCATCACCGGGACGATGTTGGCGATCCATTCAGGATATTGAACTTCCTGAATGAAGCCAGAGTCGATCAGCTTCTTGACCCCGGCGTTAATACTCATCTCAAGCTCGAGCCGCATTCTTCTCGGCGCCTGTTTGACTGGCTTGACGTCCGGAGATATCACCAATTTGTGCACAGCGACTTCTGGATCTAATCCCGGCATTTCGGAATAGTTCCATGCGAAGCAATCTCTATGCTGTAGAAGCACGTCCTTTAATGCAGCCACCCTTTCTTCAGATAGCAGCTCGCTGATGAATGTCGGTCGCGGGTCATTTGCCATTCCCAACTCAATTTTCTTAAGGTTATCTGCAGTGGTATGGATTCCATCTTCCAGTTCTTTTGGCGCTGGTGGGAATTCTGAGATCACCTCGTCGTTGCTGTTTTCGAAGCACCAGGGAAGGTCATCCATGTTCTCGGGCTCTTCTTTTGATATCATTATCACGTGACAAGTACGAATTCGCTTCCAATCACAATGCGGAACTGGTTCTTCTTTTGTGGCATTGGGTTCGTGCTTCTGTGGCGGCGTTACCCTCCAGCTGTCGGACAGAGCGAACTTGCCAAGCTGGTACTGATCTTCAACCTAATTTTTGAAGGTGAAGCAGTCTTCGAGAGGACGCCCTATTACTTGGTGATAAAAGCAATAGTCCGGGTGTGAGACTTCGCCCGCTTGTTCGGGGTGTTTAAACTCCGGCAGCGTAAGCATCTGATGTTTTAGAGCAAGATCAAGTATTCTCTTCGTCTTGTCTCTGGGAAACGAGTACGCTCGGCCCATTTTTCTTATGAGGGATAGATCGGAACCGCTCGATTCCCGCTTACGTGACCTCTTAGCCCCGCTTTGTTGCTTTTGAGCACCTTTTTCGCCTTTCAACTTATTTCTGGCTCCGCGTCGAGGCTTTTTATAACAGGTTGACATAGGGCGGCATTTTCATCTTTCACGGCCTGTTGGAGGAGGCGTTGCGTTTTGGCTTTCTCGTAGATGACCATTTCGCGGTTATGGTCGTCTCGGACTTTTTGACCCGCTTCCCTTATAAGCTTGTCCATTTGTTCTTCGAACGACGGACTGGGCTCTTTTGCATCTAGAACTTTCACTAGCTCAGGATTAGCGTCCTCCCATTGAGCATCCGCTTCTTCATCGAAGTCATACATGACATAGCAGCTGTTTAGTAGCTCTCGTTCCTTTGACCGGATGTATCCAAGCCTGATTGTCTCCATTTTCCGATTAGGCAGTTTGCGTTGAGTCCCGGGAACGTTCCAGACTTTGTCATAGAACTTGGCTTTTCGAACGGTCTGCTTGAAGGATATCCCCTGGCGTTTTAGCAGCTTTTTCAAACCTTCCGTATAATATCTGGGAAGACGGATAGGGTGAATCCTGTCGAGCGTAGGATCCGCGCCATGCCAGACTTCTTTCTCCACTTTGTTTTCTTCAGAGCGGTAGAATAGAATTGCTTTTTCGCTTTCTCGTTTGGGAGGGATATAGAACGTTCGCAGTTCTTCTACACTGTAGACATCAAGCGCATCCAGTTCTTTACGGTGTTTAAGCGGCACCATGGCGACTTGTAGGCTTTGCTCCTCGTCAGCGGAAGTTCGTATTGAAGGCCGAGCAGAGAATACAGCATGGATCTCATCTTCCGAGTCGCTTCCAAAGATCAACGTAGGAGCGGACGGCCCTGGCTTGTTGTGTTGGGGCGGACCCGAATACACTATCTCCTCTTCTTTCTCGGTATCACTGCCGAAGACAGGGATGGTGGCGTTAGCTTTGTTCTCCGGCTTGTGACACTTCTCCGTGTCTTCGAAATCCGGTAAGAAGTATTTGGCGTCTTCATATTTGCGGACCTCGTTCACAAAGAACGGGTTCAGTTCTCCCATCACGGTATACTCGAAACCATCCTTAAAATACTTCATACACTGATGTTGTGTAGAAGGGATGATGTTGTACTCGTGTAATCATGGTCGGCCGAGCAAAGCGTTGTAGCATGTCTTGGCGTCTATGACGTGGAACTTAATGTCCGTGACGAGTAGCCCGAAGCGTAGCGTCAGTATCACAGACCCAAGAGTTCTTGATGACTGAGAGTCGAACCCGGAGATGGTGATCTTGTCCCGAGCAAGGTGCTGGACGCTCATGCAGATTTCTTTTAACACCCGCACATTGAGGAGGTTAACGGAGGATCCGTTATCGATCAGGATTTTGCCTATCTTTATATCATGGCAGTATCCTGAGACATAAAGGGGGCGATTATGTTCGCACGTCCCAAGGAGAAGGTCTTCATCACCAAAGGTGACATCTGCCGTGTGCACTTCCTCCAATTCATCCTTCATCTTTTCCTCGGCCAGGCATGCTTGGAATTGTTCTGGATCTTGGAGTGCCTTAATCAACGAATCTCTCGCCTCTTTTGATAGCAAAAGGGCGTCAAGAATGCTGAGCTGTGAGGGCAACTTCCTCAGATGTGCTAAGACGTTGTAATCCACCTTATTCTTCTTTGGCGGGTCTTTGGCAGCTAGCTCTTCCACCACTTGGTCATCTAAGACGATATCTTCAGAGACCTTTTCTTTCCCTTTATCTTTTCTGTTTGAGGATCCGAGGTTCTTTTCGGGCAGCGTGCGATTACGCAGCCGGATATTTTCGCAGACCTTCGGCTCTTCTTCTTTTCCCGAAGTAGACTCTTTAAAGAGAGGGGAAAGTTCCAGCTCTTCATCAGAATCGCTCCCGAATGTAGGCACCTGTGATCCCCCGGCGTTAACCATGCGACAATCACCAGTAATTCTGTTAAACCCTTCGGTCGTATTTCTTCGCTCCCGACGAGTCTTGCGCTTTTCCCGCTTAAAATGTTGTCGATGAGCAACATATCCCTGCCACCATCCGTCGAAAGCTTTGCACTCTTGAGTGGGGTGCGACACCTTCTGATGATATAAGCAATAGGAGGGGTGCATTTCTATTTCACCAGTAATTTTTCTTTCGGAGGATGGTAGCTTCATGCCCATTGATATGGCCTTAGTAAACCTTTTCCTTATCTTGAATTGGCTTTTTTCAGTAATGGAGGTATTTTGCTCCAGCGGGATCGTCTCAGCTCTTTCATCAAGTCGCTGGCGCTTGGCTCTTTCAAATATGACTGCCTCACGTTCTCGATCAGCTTTACTTTTCAACCGAGCTTCATTAAGGAATGCGTCAATTATCTCATCTGATGGCACCGGAATTTTTGATTCGGTATCTGCCCCCAGCGTTTCAGTACAAGAAGTCTCCTCATCGTTCATGAACGAACGGGAAATCATATGACAGCTCGCCACGCATTCTTCAGATTCATCTGACGAACTATCCCCCTCATCTTCCTTTTGAAAGACGTGGTCGAGGAACTCTTGGAATGTAATGGGAGTCCGTGCCTTTTGGTTGTATTCCTCCAGCGCATCAATTTGTTTTTGCAAGTCCGTGCGCTTGTCGCCAGGCTTCACGGGCTTTTTTGATTTCTTTTTCTTCTTCTTCTTAGATTTTGACGGCCGGTTGCGAGTGCTTAAGCCATCACTGCCGGTCTTTGGAGTTGGACGTGGCTTCAACATCCCTTCAATGACCTGCGGCTATAACGGGCTCTTCCACCTAATCGCTGGACATGTCTGAAGATCGTTTAGCATCCTCTTTGTCTTGGTTGATAATACAACCTCCCAATGAGCTTCTTCAACGACGGAGCATGTTGCCCCCGGCGTATTCGTCCCCTTAGAGGTGTGGGGCTGGTGAGATTCACCTTCCATTTGTCAGACAACGCGAATTTGCCCTGTCGGTACTGGTTTTCAAGCCAATTTTTGAAAACGTAGCAATCCTCGATCGGATGACCCAGTACTCTATGATAAGGACAGTAGTTGGGCTCGTTGACATCACTTGGTTGCAACGGACGTTTCGGATCTGGCAGATTTATGAGTCGGTTGCGCAACGCCAGCTCGAATAACCTTCTCGTTTTATCGCGGGGAAAAGAGTAAGAACGTCCTAGCCTCTCCTCAAGGGCTACGTACGGACGCATATTATTTTGACGAGCAACCGTCTTCGAGTCGCTCGGTTTTGTTGAGCATTAGCGACAACGATCGCTTTTCCCTTCCCTTTGTCATTTCGGGAGTCCGGCTTTGGAAGAGGGGGTTTATGGCCCATCTGATCCATTTGCGCTAGCTTGTCAATCAAGACCTGGAAGGTAGTCGGCTTGAAAAACATCATAAATTGCGAGATAGTTGCTTGCGGATCAAGAATTCCCACAAACATACCCACCGCGGGAGCTTCTTCAATGCGCTGCTCGCATTTCGACCATAAGTTCCGCCACCGTATAGCATATTGAACCCACGTCTCGCCTGGTTTTACCCTGGCGTTAATCAGTGCCGTCATCGGGGTACGTTCATTGGCGCTTGTAAAACGCTGAGTAAACAGTAGCTCCATCTCTGCGAAGGTCTTGATAGAGTCGTTCGGGAGTTCAGAGTACCACTCGAACACCGTATCTGATAAACTTCCAACAAACTGGTGAAGCAACAGCTTGTCGTCACCGCCGGTGTTGCCGCAGAGTGCTCTGAACTGGGCAACATGCTGGTGAGGATTGCCCGCCCCCTTGTAGACATGAAACTTGGGAATTGTCCCCTGCTGTTTAATAGGACGGTCTTTTTCTTTTTGCACCTTCGTCTTCTTTTGTTGACGAGAGTGATCTGGGTCGATCACGGAGTCTTGAACCCTTCGCCAAACCTTGGATATTTTTGAGGACAGCCGTTGAGGTGGCTGTTCTTGCTTTGTTTCCGGAACTCTCTCCGCGGGCGGAGGAGATCTTTTCAATGTAGCGGTTGGAGAATTCTTACATACCTTCCTCAGCAGTTCAAAGCTGGTCCCTGTTGGAACAGCAGCGTTGACTTCCACCACTGGAGCCGGTGGAGTTAGCCCTGAGGGGGAGTTGCCCCCTGCCTTCCTTACTCGTCGCTAATGGCGACGTCGAGCATGACGAGCCGTTGGGACTGGCTCGGAGATTGAGACCGCTTCTTTTTGCCCCATGTCCGAATGAGGCGCTGCTAGTGTTAACCTCTTAAAGACTGAGGTTGTCTTTTGAGGGGTGATATTCAACCTGTCGAAGACAGATCCTCGAGCAGGGGCAGGAGCAGGAATCGTCAGCCTTGAAAAGACTGACTCTTTGATAGGGGAAGCCGTCTTGACGGCTTCTGGAGCAGCAGTTATTGCCTTCCTTGGGACAGCCAATTTAGAATTCTGATCCACCCTGGCGAAAACAGAGGCTGTTGGTTTGGTAGTTGGCGACCCGTTGATAGGGGCCGTCGTAGCAGTGAGCCGGTCGAAGACCGATCTCTTGTTCACCTCCGGTGCAGGTATTGGCATAGAGAAGCTTGTAGGCGGGATCATGGTCCCGAAAAACAGGCCCGTGGTAGCCTGATTCACTTGCTCCACAGGCAGAGTAAAGACGGAGGCCGCTTGAGGCCCATATGCTACACCTCCAGGTGAGGTGGAGCGTCCGTTGCAGTGGCACTTCAAGCAGTTGGTGCAATTAGAGGCCATTGATGCTTGGGTTCTGCGCCAGGCAAAAGACCAAATCTTAGTAACTTGAAATCCAAAGGCAACCGTTAACAAACCGCGATTGGTTCGCGAAGACGACACACGAAGTGTGGAGTGGAAAGAGGAAAAGGTCCCACCGGGCGTGCCAGAATCTGTTCCCCTCCGAACGGCGGCGCACAAGACCGCGAGGTCCTGGCCCTGGGGTTCGGGGCAGATGCTATTTCGTTTTATCCGTCCACCTCTCCGAAGATGCCAAGTTGATTTATGGCACTGTGTATCGGAGGTTTAGACGGATGCGGCCGATGTAGCAGACTTCGTCAGATTCCCCCTCGCTCGAGGGGTTTTTGATTGTGGGGACGCTCTTCCCTGCAGGCGCAAGCCCCTGCAGTTAATTACGCTACTGCTTTGCAGTAACAACTTTCTCCTTCTCCAGAATTTCATTTCGTGTCGTGTATGTTTGTTTTGTTTGTGGTTGCCCGTGGATTGTATACGGAGACTGAGTAATGTCGTCGCCCGTAGGACGTGGATTAGTCCAAATCCGTATTTACTTAGATTTGGGTTTGGTGTTTTTAGTTTAAGGATACATTAGCCGTGCTTGGGGCTAAGATCAACTTAAACGTTCGTTAAGGATACGTTAGTCTCGTTTGAGACTAAGATCAACTTAACGGGATCGTCTAGATCCATTTAATATATGACCATCGGGACTCGTCACCTCTCTGACGTCATTGAAGGATTACAACGACAGGTGTCAGAGGAGTTCAGAGATGTACCCTCGAACCAAAGTTGATTGGGAGTCTTATAGTCCATTTGAATGTTTAAGGATACGTTAGCCGTGTTTGAGGCTAAGATCAACTTAAACGGGATCGTTTAGATCCGGCAAAAGAGCATTCGGGGGCTCTATTGTTCTAGTTTAGGGACGTAGTGGTCCATAGGTAGTTTAAGGACGTTGCGGTCCATGTTCCAGTTTAGGGACGCAGTGGTCCGTGTTCCAGTTTAGGGACGTGGTGGTCCGTGTTAATTCCAGTTTAAGGACGTGGTGGTCTATGTTCCAGTTTAGAGACGTGGTGGTCTATTATTAGTTTAAGGACGTTTCGGTCCAACATTAGTTTAAGGACGTTTCGGTCCACGAGTTTAAGGACCCCGCAGTCCGTATTGATCGGTGTGGTCATCGGGACCCGTCACCTCTCTGACGACGTTGAATGATTACAACGACATGTGTCAGAGGAGTTCGGAGATGTACTCTCGGACCGGATATAAATTGATTTAAGATAGCAGTTGTGCTCAGTCAATTTAATTTAAGGACTTACGACCAAAATTGGGCTAAGTCCAGTTGGAAATGTTCACATTTTGTTTGCATTTGGCCTATTAGGCCTTTGTTTGGGCTTTCCCCTTTTTAGAATAATGCATAGCATTACTTCAAGTCATTATACCTATTTTGACTGGGCTCTGCCCTTTTTATTATAATGCAGAGCATTTGTTTTGGTCCATTGGGCCTCTCAATTGGGCTCTACCCTTTAAATAATGCATAGAATTATTTTTGGTCTGTTTAGACTTTTTAATTAGGCTCTGCCTTTTTAAAATAATGTGCAGTACTTCCATTAGACCTTTGATTGGGCTCTGCCCCTTAATAATGCATTGCATTCAATACTCTGACAATGCCCCACATGGCTTATCAGGTGCTTTGCGCAATTAAAGAGCGCAAGCGCTCGTGGAGGTGACACGTGTCACGTTCTGATAAACGCAAGCGCAACAGCGCAGTGCGCTGCGCTGCTGACACGTGGCGCTTCCTGGCGGCTTGGGCAATAGTGCAGTTTTGGCAAGTGCTGGGCACTGTTCTTATTCTTTTGGATCAATTTCAGATCACAGAAAATAAGTTTTTTTCTTGTTTTTTAAAGAACCAGTGGTTCATATAAGATGCAGGGCACAGTTATCTTGAGAATCTTTTAGATTCAGAACCAATGGTTCATAAAAAAAAGTGCAAGGCACTTTTTATTATTTATTTATTTTTATTAGAGATCCTTGATCTTATTCTCAGATCAATGATCTGTTCATAAGAGAATTTTCTCTTTTTCTAAAGGTTTTTACCTTTTTCTTTGTTCTTGAGGATTTCTCTCCAATTCTTCAGAGTCTTTTCTGTTTAATTTTTCACAAAATGTTCTCCTCTTAATTGAGGTCTAGGGTCCTTTTTATAGTGCCCATAAATTAGTTAAATTTGTTTAAAAGATGTTTCTCTGAGTGATTTGGGGAATTTTCCCCACCGTTGGATCTTTGATCCAAAGGCCTCTGTTTTACAGAAGAAAATTTTCTTGTTTTAACAAGAACAGAAAAGATTTGTTTAAAATTTCAATTCTGTTTTGCGCAAACGCCCCAGCGCGTGACACGTGTCGCGCAGCGCAGCGCTTGCGCAGATGTGCTTGCGCAACTGCGCAGACACGCGTCGTGCAGCGCAGCGCCGCTTGCGCAGCTGCGCAGACACATGTCGCGCAGCGCAACGCTTGCGCAGCTGTGTGTTGCTTCCTTTACTTTTATTTTTAAAGAGCCTTACTTCTGATTGGGGGAATCGGAAGCGTTGCTTCACCTGAGATATCTTTTCATCTCCTTTTTTTTTTAAAGTCAAACTTTTATTTCCAAAATTTTGATTTCCCGGGCCTTGGAAATAATTCTATTGTGCACAGAATCTTTTGTGCTTGGGTCTATATATAGTTCAGGGCCGAGCCTTTTCTTCTCTCATCTTCAGAGAACTTCTTCGATCATGGCTTGCAACCGCCCTCACGCCCGCCGACAACCATGGGAAGTGCCAATCCGGGACATTGTTCCCTGTTTTGCTGTGCGCCTGGTGGACCCTTCTCTTACGGACGAGCAATGCGATGCTGCAATGCACGAACTTTTGACTCGTGTGGGATCTCCTCTCCCTCCGCATTCCGTTTGGCTTCGGATGATCCTTGCCTCGGTGCTCGCCGACATTCTCCCTCCTCCGGCGGAGATGTCCTCGGCAATGCTTGATGCGGCCGAGGGTAAGATCGAGAGCTTTTTCGAAGCGCACTTGATCACCAAAGCCCTGAGGGACTGGTCTTTCCACTTGCTGAGCCAGATACGGGCTCGCCGGGTTGTCATCGCCACCTTTTTCAATGAATGTGGCGACGATCGTTGGATGTCTTCCTCTCGAGAGGATAGCCGCTTCGACGTGGTGGAGAAGACAGAAAGGGAGCCGGGGAATCTTCTTCTTATCTTTGCGAACCCTTGTCTTTCCGATCCCATATTTGGTGATCTTTTTTTGAATGTAATAATAAATAAATAAATGTTTTAATTAAGTATTTTATTATCTGTTAAGTGTTCTTTTTATTTTAGCTCTCCGTTGTGCTTGTGCATCGTATGATTTAATTTGCTATCATTAAGTGCATGTGATTCTTACACGGATAAATTGCCTTTGGTGTTCAGTCTTTTTTTATGAAGCAGTGCTTTACTTTTCAGTTTTAGAAGTAGAGTTTCGTTGTGATTGGGGGAAACACCATGACCAGGATGATGTATTTTCACCCTCGACAACAGAAAATTCCAACGGAAATGTACCGTTATTAGCATCAACACCTGTAGCAATTAACATGCAGTCTCTGTACTTACCGTATAGATACGTACCATCAACACACAATACCGGCCGACAGTGTGTGAAAGCAGTCGCACATGGACCAAAGCACCAGAAAATTCTTTGAAACCTGACAGAGCCTTCGACATCTGTTTCTGTGGTTTTTAACCGGTATACGGTCCCCGGATTTGATGCTTTCATGGCTTCCATAAAAGAGACTAGTGAGTTGTACGAGCTTTCCCAGTCCCCATATATCTTGCATAAAGCCTTTCTACGAGCATCCCATGCCTTCATATACAAAATCTGAATTTTGTGCTCTCTGCTAACCAAGAGCCGTATCTCTCGGGGAGTCATCGCCACATCTGTATGGATTAGTGGCATGATTAGCGAGCAAATGTAGGATGAAGTGTAATTCCGGTGATCTTGTAACATAATAGAATTGATGCAAGTATGTTCTTGGTTGTATTTGGTGACCTTCCAAGCTTTGGCTCTTTTGGAACAACATGCATGCAATCTCCACTTACATTCAGAAGCTTTCGTACATACCACCGTATAGTACGTCTTATTTGACTCTTCGGTTTTAAATGTAACGTTTTGCTGAATAGACCATGACTTCAGCTTACAAATAAGATCTCCTTTTTCCTGAAACAAATCCCCGACACTGACGCAATCTTCGCTTGCTGCTGTCGCTTCCAAATAGGGTGCTGTATTTACTTCTGTCACGGCTAAGTCTACCCAACTATCATCTTCCAGCGGATCGAGGCCGGGATCTTCTAGTTCGACAAAATCATTATTCGCAACCATACCATCAAAGAATGCTACCTCATTCAATCCAGCGGTATATTCCACGCTATCCTCCCCTTGATAACCTTCACCGATTTCATCATCGTCACTGCCACACATATCAATCTCACCGGTAGCAACATAAGGCTCGGGTGCAATATATGATGGTTGTGGTCGGTGTAATGTGGATGGTTCGGGGTGAGAAGACCGGAAAGATGTGGACGGACATGCTTGGAATGCGCTACTTAAATCGTGTTGGAATGATGCGGAGGTGTGGAAAAATCTGCGTTTAGTATATAAATTGTTATTATAATATTATTCCTTAATATTTTCGTAAATAAATCATCACTTGTTTCAGATTTATTTACCTGTGGAAGGTTGTGTATGGTAATTCTTGTTGTTCTTCTGGGGTGCATGTAACTGCAGCAGTCGACTGGGAGAACCTGGATTTATGGATTTATAAAATGTTTGAATATTGGTATCTTGGTATTACTAAAATGTTTGAATATGGATTTATAAAATGTAAAGTACACAATTTTGTCAATATGATGGATGTTTCAGATCAATTTGGTTTTTGATTGTCAAGTTAAGGTTTTCACTCTCACTTCTTATATTCTAAATTGGGGTTTTTCACTCTCATTTTTCACTCTCATTTCTTACTGTGATTTTTGCTATTGTAGATCTTCGCAGGCACCAAAGAAGTATTTGTGAGTACAAGATGAGCCTTAACTGTACTACATAATGCAAGTGTGTTAACTGAGAGTACAAGATAAGCATTTGTCAATTTTGTCAATTTGTGAGAATGGAGAGTTTGAAAAATAAATTTACAGCAAGCTTGGGTTGACCAAAGAAGCATTTGTCAATGAGCATTTGTCAATTTTGTCAATTTTTTCAACTCACATGTAAATGGATAATAATTAAATATTAACTGAAATTAAGATATTAATAATATTTAGAAAATAAATTTAAAAAGCGAGCCTTAAAAAATGAACCTTCAATATACGTCTCTTCTTCCTGTTTAAAGCCCCTGAACCTTGGGTTGGACACAGAATTTGCCCCAGAATTTGATCATATCCGGCAGCTTCTCCCTCCCGATTATAGTACTGAACTTGACACAACGGAATATCCAGAAACTTGACACATAGCAGATCCTATCCAGCAGCTCCTCCCTCCAGAAATAGGATAGTTGTGTATAGGATAGAGCGTAAATGGATATTTGTTATATAGCAGAGAGCTATTTATAGGAAATATAAGGGCGGGTTCCTGAAACACGCCCTCATATAATTATTGAGGAGGGCGGGCTCTAATAACCCGCCCTCTTACTTCTGCAAACACGACAAATAGGAAAGTGATGTGACACAATGGAATATCATATAATTATTGAAGAGACGGGTTAGTTCTAATAACCCGCCCTCTTTATTTTAATAACACACGACAAACACCAGACAACACAATATTAAAAAATATAAAGACATGATTTGACAACACAATATTAAAAAATATAACGACATGATATGACACCACAAACAGACAGAAATATAATTATTGAAGAAGGCGGGTTCTAATAACCCGCTCTCTTCCTTCTGCAAACACGACAAACCAAAAAATGATGGGAAAGTGATGTGACCCAACGGAATATTATATAATTATTGAAGAGGGCGGGTTCTAATAACCCGCCCTCTTTGTTTTAATAACACAAACATCAGACAACACAATATTAAAAAATATAAAAAAAACTGATTTGACACCACAAACGGACGGAAATATAATTATTGAAGAGGGAGGGTTCTAATAACCCGCCCTCTTCCTTCTGCAAACACCAAAAAATGATGGGAAAGTGATGTGACACAACGGAATATCATATAATTATTGAAGATGGCGGGTTCTATTAACCCGCCCTCTTTGTTTTATTAACACACGACAAACACCAGACAACACAATATTAAAAAATATAAAAAAAACTGATTTGACACCACAAACAGACGGAAATATAATTGTGGAAGAGGGCGGGTTCTAATAATCCGCCCTCTTCCTTCTGCAAACACGACAATCACAAAAAACTGATTTGACAATTTAAAGAGGGCGGGTTCCAGGAACCCGCCCTCCTTTCCCTATAAAACCCACCTTCCCCACCTTCCAGTGTGCCTTTCATCAAATTAACTCTTTCGTCAACTTAACTCTGTCCCTTCTCATATCTAAAATTGTCTCAACGGAGAATCAACCATTTGACAAATCTCTGCTCGTTCATCAAAACGAACACAGATTTTTTAATATATTACACGGAGAGGAAATATTCTAAACTTAGTAATTTTTTTAATTACCCCTTTCTTTTAATTCTAATAGTTGAAAATAATATTATTTAATTTTGCAGGATGGAGATAACCTCACCGTCGTTACCCATAGTTCTGACAAGTGGATAGTTACCGACCAGCGAATGACCCAGCAGCTTCGACGGGCCGGATTTTATGAAGCTTCGTTGCTTCGTCATATCTAAATCGACCACGCCCTCGTTACCTCTCTAGTTGAGCGCTGGAGAAAAGAGACCCACACTTTTCATCTAAGATTGTGTGAGGCCACTATCACATTCCAGGATATTGGCCTCTTACTCGGTTTACGGGTCAATAGGCTTGGATTGGTCGGAGGAAAAATTGTTGGTCTGGATACCGACCGCCCATACTGGGATACATATGCCGAGTCTGTTCTCGGACAGGTAAAAAATTTCATTTTGTTTCCCCTCGTTAGTGTACCTATTGCATGTTGTACATTATTTCTAGCTTTAATATTTCACAAAAAATGCTAATATCAGGCACCGGGAGGCTACAGTAAGGGGTATAAGATCAGTTTAAACTGGATAAAAGATACATTTAGTAATATCCATGATGAAGCTATCGATGAAGTCTTGGATAGACATGCACGTGCCTACATTCTGTACATGATCGGTTCTTGGTTGATACCGGACCAATCGGCAACGCATGTCCATCCGTTATATCTTGGCTTCCTTACGGATTTTGATGTGTGTGGCCAATATGCTTGGGGAGCAGGGGTCCTGACCTTTCTTTACAAGGAACTCGATAAGGCATGTGCTCCAACGAAGAATAAAATTTGTGGATGCATTACATTACTTCAGGTAAATTTCTTGTTTTTTCACGGCTAGAAATTTGCAAAATTGTAATATTGGTTTTCTCTCTTATCATCTGAAACTTTATTTATAGATCTGGTCATGGAAGCAAATGTATATGGGAAGACCGGATCGAGTTAAAATAACTGGCTTGGATACCCCTGGAAAGCCGCTCGGCTGTTGGTGGAATGGCAAGAAAGCGTATAAGGCTTCTCGTCGAGTACTTAGGTACTATAGAGATGAGTTGGATCGCATGGAGGCGACTCAGATAAATATAACTTAGGTAATTAAGTTTGTTTTAAAATTTTGAAATACCTTCATCACAATTTTTGTACTATGTTATTTGCGCAGTTCATGTGGACGCCTTATACAGCAGATCGTCTGCAAAGATTACCCGGCATCTATATCGAAGGAGAGCCGGTTTGGCAGGCTCGATGCCCACTCCTCTGCATTAATGTCGTTGTCATGCACCTCCCGGACCGGGTGTTGCGACAGTTTAATAGATCGCAACATATTCCCGTCCCACCGCCTTCGCCTATGACAATAGAGGGAGACATACGAGGAGGAAAGGCGGAGCGTGATTGGAGTGAGCATCATCATCAATATTTGCTGAGATGGGAGGATAGGCAGCGTAATATTGCCTTACAGCAAATAGGTGACCAAACAGCCACCGACGCTACCGAAGCATATCTACAGTGGTATAAGCGTGTCACCATAAGATATATTTCTGCTCCCCCTAACAACTTCCCAAACATCTCGCGGTACGAGCCTAGAGGCCACGTGGAATGAGATTTGGTAAGTTGAATTCTTTATATTATATTACTTTTTAACATCCGGCGGTATGAGTCAATACTTATTTCTTATTTCTAATGTAACGACAGGCTCGTGGGTTGCATCTTATACAAACAATGGTGTAGGAACCATACCCGACTGATGCTGGTCCGGCAACTTAGGCTCTATTTTCAAGTGCAGACCAATTAATTGGTGGTGTATTCGGTTCATATAATATTCCTCAACATTTATCGCCGGCACCAGAGCAGCAGTATCAGCCGGCACCGGAGCCACAGTATGAACCGGCACCAGAGCCGCAGCAAGAGCCGGCACCAGAGTCGCAGCATCACGGAGATCCAGCGCAGCAGGATCAGTGGTTTGGATCACCATACCGTCAGCAGCAGTCCTGGCATACCGGACAAGCGCAACAACACCAGTCTTGGGGGTCAGGTTTTGCAGAACAGCCGTCTTGGGGGCCAGGTTTTGCGCAACAACAATAATCTTGGGGGTCAAAATTTGCGCAACCATGGGGCCCAGATTTTGTGCAACAGCAGCCGCATGAAAGCAGGACAGGTTCTTCGCTACAACTGCCCAGTTGGGACATGGATTTATCGTCCTAGATACAGTTGTTGGGAGGAAGCACATATCCGTCACCTGTCCCACATTCAGATTCAGGATTTGCGGAACAACAGCCTGTCCAAGACGCTGCTGAAGCCGAAGACGAATCCGAAACAGAAGAGCAGACGCCTCCGTCGCCGCCATCTACCCAAGAAACGGGTGGGTCCTCCAGTCATCCCAGGAGGCATAGGCTTATGTCAAGCCTCCTCGGATTTCATAAGGGAAATGAAAAAGGAAAACGATAGTTATTTACATTTTACAATCATATAGGATTTTTTGGTATTATAAATTTGACGGATTCATTTTGTTTTTATAAATTTGACCGTCGAGATAGAATTTACATTTTACAAACAAATATGATTTTTTTGTATTGTAAATTTTGACAGATTCATTCTGTACAAAACATTGATATAATAAAATTTTATTATTTTATTCAAATATTTTTTACGTTAATTTATTTTTAAATTTTTTTAAAATAATTATAATTATAATTATAATTATATTGATATAGGGGCGGGTTTTAGGAACCCGTCCCCTATTCTGGGTTGGGGTGGGATGGGGGTAGGAGGCGAAACCACCCTATTTCGTAAATTTTAAACACAACCACCCAATTTTAATAATTAATTATTTAATTCGTACTATTTCAAAAAAAAAAACCAAAACAAAAAGGTTCTTCTTCCTCAAGTTTCCAAGAGGCCCTCACCCAATCCGATGCCGCCGGCACCCCAACCCTCTGGTGAATCCGTACCCACCTCCAGCAAACCCGAACCCAACCACATCCTTGATGGAGATTTTCGATTCAATGATCTCCTCTCAAAAAAAAATTTCGGTTTTGCTTAGGGTTTTGAGTTAGGGTCTAAAATGGTTTGGGTTTTGGATTTGATCTGGGTTTTGAATTTGGTTATAAGTTTGCATAGGGATTTAGATTTGTAAGTTATATATTTTACGATGACTTAGTTTTTACCTTAAAATCATCATAGTAATCAATCAATCATTTGGGTTTGGATCATGATCACAAGAGAGGGTGAGATAGGGGTCACTGTTGGTCACAACAGTTCACCGGAGATGATGGGTTTCGTCGCCGGAGATGATGGGGTTGCCGGAGAAGAAAACTGGTATTTTTTACTTTGTTTTTCCCTTTTTTTATATGTTAAGGCTATTTTGTGCTTTAAATTTTTGGATGGAAAGTTAACGGAAGTCAACTTAGAAGGGCAGTTTGCAGATTTTTAAATTTGAGAGCAGCTAACTGCAAATGGACTATAAGGGTTTCTGTATTTTAGACAAAAAAAATTCAAAAAGAAAGAAAATTACTCTGAGACTAATGTGATATGCGATGAAGATCTTCTTGAGTGCTAGTATAACATCCATAAATCAATCAAACATGTCAAACAGCATAACGAGTCCACTTTAGAGTGTTGATGTAGAGATTGCCCAAATTCCTCTATCTCTATATTTGCGTCTTAAACACCAAATATTTTTCTTTCATATCCCGAATAATTATTGCGTCTATAAACCATAACTATTTTGTTTGCCTATACACCATTAGCTCTATTCATCCCTCTTTATCTAAATGGTTGTTTGTTTGCACATGGGCAAAAAACAAAGAAAATAAATGATAGTAGAGAAAACTGTTTACAACGCTTTACAAGAAAATGGGTTCGTTTATTTGTTTGTAATGAACTGAGTAGCTTTTTAAAATAAGAGAACGGCTTTCTTTTATTTTCTCTTGTTTGTTTGCCGCTGGAAAATTGAATCTCGGAATTGCTTTCATGCCCATTTTTCATTTTTTCCTGAATGAGAATACATTCACAGAGAGAAAGAGAGAATGATTTGAAAAACCTTGATTTAGTCAACATGCCAGAATTTTATTGCATTCAAATTAAATAGATAAGAGATGATATTTCACAAATCCACTTTCTGATGTGGAATGGTGTATAATGAGGATAAAATTTGGGATTTAGTAATAATCAAAAACTAATTAGAGATTTAGTATAGTTTTAAAGCTATTTGGGGATTTAGCACATTTGGGTCAACTCAATAACACGTATGCGCCACGTAAGATTGACGGTTGGCAGATGAGGGTATTTTAAGCCGCACTTGCAAAGCGCGGCTTATACATGAATCTTCCAAAATTATTCCGCATTTTGTAAGAGCGGAATAAACTAAAACCGCCATCCAGATAGCCAAAATATCAGACTTGGCTCTCTAGTTTGGGGGCCAAGTGCGGAATAGACTGGAACCTCCATCCAGAGAGCCAAGACATCAGACTTGGCTCTATGGTTTGGGGGCCAAGTCTTATTCCGCACTTACAAAGTGCGGAATAGACTAGATCCCTCTCCAGCAACCAATCTTGAAACTCTTTGCTTTCTCGTTGGTTACAACGCTCAATTTATTAATTTTTGCAACTAGACAAGTGTCACGACCCAAAAATGGTACGTGATCAGCACTTGAATCACGTGAAATCTATAGGACCTCACCGTAATCCAAGTAAGCCGAAAACCAGAAATTTAAACCTTTTTTAGGAAAATAGTGGAGGTGAAGTTTTGAAAACAGGGTATAAATGAAATCAAGTTCTCTTTTTACAATATAAATAAGATTAGTAGAAATGCAAGTATGTAGTATACTAAAATTTGAAAACATTTTCGTCGTTTGAAATTTGGGCAGCACTTCTTTTGTAAATTTTGATCAAAAGCAGTACATAATCAACAATATTAATGGCATCCCCAAGCGGGAGCTAGTTCTTCACCAATCGGCGGATACACAACCACACAACAAGAATATTCAACGTCCAAGGCAAAAATCAATCACAGAAAAGAAAGTAAAGAAAACCAAAATATCATCATACTCAATATAAAGAATAATACAAGTCTCGATACAAAGTGTGAAAGAATATACAAACTGGTCTCTAGGTCTACCAAATATACATGTCTGATTGATGGAGTTTTTAACTAGATACAACTGAATATAAAAGTATACAATGGGAGTTACGCTCTGTACTGTAATCCACCTACAAATGTAAATCACCTAAAAGAAGAGATGTGCCAGCAAGACGCTTCTGATTCGAGCGGTTGGTCCTGTAAGGAAACTATGGCACAACACGGGTGAGTTGCCAACTCGTGAGTAGAAAACATCATCAGGTAGAAATCGAATGTATAACGATGTACCTAGGTCATACTATAATAATAGCATCATACCGTGTGGTATCGAAAAGTACGTGTATGTATGTATATATATAAGTATAATATCGTGCATGTATCAATATGTGGTATCGTGTCATCCATAACATGTATGTATACATATCATCCGATGAGTGTCCATCAACGACACTCGAAATCATCATGAAATCCTGAGTGTCCAATTTCGACACTCAAAATTATCATAAATCTCGTGTCCAGAATCGACACGTAAATTCTCATATCTCAGGCGCCGTCTCATCGGATTGACCCTCATATCTTAGGCACTGTCTCATCAGATAAAAATATAGCACCTGCGTTCTTCAGTCCGAACGACATCACTTTGTAACAGTATATGCCGATCAGTGTTCGAATGTTGTATGCCTCTCATCCTCCGTGACACTTTTATCTGATTGTACCTAGACGAACCGTCCATGAAGGTGAACAGCTCGTAATTTGATGTGTCATCGACCATCATTTCCATGACCGGAAGCGGGAAATAATCTTTAGGCCATGCCTTGTTAAGGTCCCTGAAATCGACACAAATCCGGATCTGCCCATTTTTCTTCTTTACTGGGACAATGCATGCGATCCAGTCTGCGTATTTCTCATCCCTGATGAAGCCGGCATCGATGAGTTTCTTGGTTTTCTCGATGACCTTTTCTTCCAGTTCCTTTCTCATTCTTCGAGGAGCTTGTTTGACTGACTTAGCATCAGGAGATATAGTCAGCTTATGCATGGCCACTTCAGAGGAAGGCCATGTATTTCTTTGTACGTCCATGCGAAATAGTCGGCAAACTCATGTAGCAGGACAATTATCCGCTCTTTCATTTTCTCTGACAAGAGTGAGCTGATGTAGGTCGGCCTTGGATTATCAGGCGTTCCCAAATCGATCTCGGTTAGCTCATCGAAGGTTGCTTGTCCGCCATCTTCGAGCTCTTGAGGGGCTTCTTCTGGCTCGGCTAGCTTGTCTTCATCATTTGACGCTTCACCGGCTTCACCAATATGGATCATATAGCATGCTTTGGTATCAGGCTGAATGAAACCTATACCCCGTCTATCTGGGATTTGTCTATCGATGAGTGCTTGGACCTAAGGCGGATGTGTTGGCTATAGTGCCCTCAAGTCAATTATTGGATCGCAGGAACGTGATTGTAATAATTGAGGGAAGACCTATACCGGTAAGACAGACTTACTAGAGATGATAGTATGCTATCTGGTTTGTCTTTATCATTGTGTATATGCTTTAGGTAACATTACAGATCAGTATTACATGTTGATAAAGCCCATAGGATTCATGCTTGACTACCAGCAGTATGATGGCGATCATATACGTGAGAGTTGGGTAGTCTATAAGCACACCCTTAAAGTGTCCCTAGTCATGGGAGTTTCGAGACTGGGCATCGATTCCAAGGGTAGACTAGTGTATACTGATCGAAACCCCGACGAGGGGCGGTGGCCGGTCTCACAAGCCATTGGTGTCAGTTGGTTCACCTAAAATGTATACATGTGCTCATTGGATTATGAGTACACCATACGGACTCGCCGGGAACATGCTAGTTGGTATTATACCTATTGTCAAATAGCAGTTCCCAGGTGACATGTGTACAGGTTAGTCTATCGACCTGAGATCGTCATTTGTCTTGTGTGAGTTCCCACTGTGCTTTGATTACTACCCTATCACGGCTCAAATAAGTCATGCAAACAGGTTTTAGTTGGGTACAGTCCCGATCTACATGGAAGCAGTGAGCGGATCGTCAGGGGATTCGTCTCTCCCGGTATTGGGGGTTGATGTCGCGGAGTGCATGGGTGGCCATCACCAAAAATCCTTGGCCAAGGTAGTCGAGAATTACTGATTCGGATCAGTAGTTTCTCAGCTGGTGATGGGCTTCATATCGACTTGTCAAGTTATTAAGGGTCTGACTTTAGCCACCCCCTAGACTCGATATGCGATACTCATAGACGAACGGACCGGACTGTACGTATATTGTCACTATCAAGCTCAGTAAGGGTTTCAGGATGAGTTTGCTCGTCGGCCTCCCTTTTGCTCAATATCTGGGTAGCCGTTACGTACAGCTAGTGCTACCGACGTGCTTGTGGTTAAACCCACTGCCAGCGTATTGACGAGTCTTTAGAGTCCCACACAGAGGGTTTCACTGCTTCGGGGGAAACGTTGTAGAGGCCGTATGGTTTTATGGTAGGGTTCGTTCATATACGTGTACACTTGTGCACGGATCATGATCGGACGGATAATACTAGCGGGATTTGGTTTAAGCCGGATCCTAGTATTATATTGTTGGATTATTTTTGTCTCGTTGTATTCGTATTCAGTCGGGATACGGATGCAGATATGTATATACGGATGATGGGTATTCTTGTAATTTGTTACAAGATTACTTTAGATAATGCCATTTCTTTTCTATTAAACATTTTGGTTTAAATGTTTATTGTGAGAAATGTGTGACTCATTGTTTTGGCATGGTTCATGCATGCACTTGGTGACTCATGGTGGTGGGTCATGGTGGCATGATGGATTTTTGTTTGTGGTGTGGGATATTTGTTGTAAGGCTTGGGATATTTATTCTTGGGTTGGTTTTTTCTTTAGTTGCTTAAGATTCACAACTAATAACTCACTTTCACACAACACAAAAAAGGGCAGCCACCATTTCTTCACTTGCCTTTTTCTTTTGCCATTTCAATGCTTCACACTTGCTTCTCCCATGGCATCTTCTTCAATCTCCACCCAAACCCTCTCATGAGTTGAGAATCCTTGGGTGTATTGAGACAAACTGATCACAAACTCTCTATACTTTATCTTGGCTATCTAGGCTAGCAAACTAGATACTCGAGTTGCCTCGGTTTTGAGGCGGGAGCCTGTATTACTAACTCTCGACGTGGATCTTCTTCGATGTGGGGAGACCGGAGATTAAGCTTGATCAAAGAAGCCGCGAGGAGTTTGGGACAGAGGTTGAAGACCGAAGGACACGGATCGTTTGGTATAACCTCTTTAAACTCCCTTTATATAGCTAGTGTAGGGTTAATGGTACAATCCGTAGATTAGGGTTCCGTTAGCGCCGGTTTCTAAAAGTTTTTGTTCCGCATTTGCCCATGAATTGATGGCCGGGGCGCTGCCGTAATCCAACAGGATGCCATAGCCCTTCATAAAACTTTGCTTCGGAGTCCGTTTGATATAGCCGACACCTGCACTTTTTAAAGTATTACCGCATCTCAGGCGCATAATATCTGGGATTGAGGAAGGCCCTTATGCCTCTCTCGTATGGAAGGCATGTCACAGACAAATCGTCCGGGTGCACGACAGGATCTGACCCATAAAGCAGGATGCCCTTCTATTCACTTTTTCTTTCGGGAACGTAGAAAGTTTTAAGCTGGTCCATGGTGGAGACTGGCAATGCATCTAACTCCTTGCACATCTGCTCCGGCACCCTTGTGACAGCTAGGGAACCTTCTGTAGTCTTAAAGGTTTCTCTTAGCTTAGATTTTTGCATGAGGGCCCAATCTGCATAGAGGTTGCAAGACGGATCCTCTTCTTCTGATTCTCCAGTGTCACTACCTAAACGAGGGCGAATTTTGCTGCTGGATGGGCCTTCAGTATCAGACTCTTCTGTATCGCTACCGAAGTGAGGACGAGTTTTACGGAAGGACGGACTTCCAGCGTCGGACTCATCAGTGTCACTGCCAAAATGCGGACGCACTTGGGGTTTTTTTTCTTTTGAAAGTGACAGCTGACTCAGATTTGCCTTTGAGTTTCGGGACCGTTCTGTCTTTGGCCAACTGTGTCCCAGCACTTTGGAGATTCACAAAGTACCGAGAATCTTCATATCAGACTTCATGCACACTGAACGGCTGGATGTCTCCATCAATGCGTCTTTCTTCTCCGTTTTTGGTATATTTCATGCACTGATGGAGAGTTGACGAAACGGCACCGTAATAGTGGAGCTACGGTCGTCCCAAGAGAATTTTATAAGACGTGTCAGCTTCGATCACGTATATCTTAGCTTCGGTTTGCAGATCCCCAAATTTGATTGGCAGAGCTATAGACCCCAAAATTGCTGTCAGTTTTGATTGAAGACTTGAATGACAATTCTTTCCCTTGACAGGTGTCGGACGTCCATTGAAAAACTCTTCAGAGTCCGCAAGTTCATGATATTCACTGAGGATCCTGGATCAATCGATATGCGATTAATCCGATCTTCATCGCTGTACCCTGTCACGTAAAGCGACCGGTTATGCTCAGCTATTCCCAGTAGCAGGTCTTCGTCCTTAAACGTGACCATGGTGGTTTGCAGGGCGTACTGGGCTTCTTTCATATTAATTTCCGCAAAGCGAGCCTGGTACCACTCGGGGTTTTATAGAGCATGAATGAGAATATCTATGAGATCCTTGGACAGGACCAAAGCATCATAGATGCTTAAGAGAGACGGAAGCTTCCGGAGATGAGCCAAGACATTGTAGTCTACTGAGGAAGGACTTAAGTTTTCATTAGCCGGTTCTTTGCCATCTTCCTCATTAGCCACATGTTTTTCCTTTCCTTTTGGGACGTTGCCCTGATTTGGCGACAGAACCCTGCTGCTTCTGAGCTGGATTTGGTTGGCCTTTGTGACAAGCTCCCCGTCCTCTTCGGGAAAACAGAGCTTCTCCTCAGAGTCAATGCCAAGATGGATGGCGTAGCAGGTCACTATAGGGATCTCTTCATTGGAGTCTTCTTCTAACTCCTCCAGAATTTCAGCCGCTTCTACAGGGAGGAACTCCTTCAATTGAATCAGAGTTCTTTCCTTCTGTTCATAGTCTTTGAGGGAATCGATATATTTTTGAATGGTCGATCTCCCTGCATACTCTTTTTCGTGTCGAGCTACACTTTTCTTCTTCTTGAGATTTTCGATTTTGAGCCTGATGGAGCCGAATTGGCAGCTGGAATGGCAGGCTTCTTCTGCCCTTCTCATTCCGTTCTGGGCTCTTTCCGAAGTAGCTTTAGCATCTTCTTCGTCTTATTAGATATGTGTGTACTCTACGGAGGCTACGGTGAGTCAGTTTCATTTCTCAGGGCAGCGGGCTCAGCTGTCTCCTCCCAGAAGGCTTCAGCTTGTGTATGTATGAAGTTGGTGGTTGTAGCTTGGTTGTTTACCAACACATTCTTGGACAGATCGATCTCTCCAGTCTTGTACTGCTTCTCGACCCAGTTTTTCCAAATATAGCAATCCTCGATCGCGTGGCTCACTACTCCGTGGTACGGGCAATACAGGGGATTGTCGGTCATTTTTGCTTCATGCGGTCTCTTCGACTCCGGCAATTGTAGACCATTGTTCAAGGTATCTTTGAATATCTTGCGGACCTTGTCCATTCTGAAAGAGTAAATTTTGTTCTTTTTCTCCTCTAGGGAAGGCCCTTCTCCTCCCAGCAATGGATTTCGAGACCGGTTGGTTTTGGAATCGCTGCCTTTCGCTTGTCTTCATTGTTGAAATGATTGAAGACATTTGTACTGCTGGAATTCCTGCTTCTATGGTTGTCGTTCCTCTAACTTTTCCAAGTCCTGTCTCTCGGAGAGTCTAGGGTAGACTCTTGCTTCGAGCGTTCCAGCATTCAGACTTTCTTGGTTAGCTCCTGAAACGTCTTGAGGCCTGCTGTACACAAGAATAGGACCATCCAATTGCCGAGGTTCCCAATGAGAAGGCTGACGGACTGGTCCTGCTCCTGTGATGGTTCGCGCTTAACCGTGAGATTACTCCATCGGGCGATAAACTCAGTGTTGCTTTTGTAGGGTGTTTTTCGTCACCCCATTGAGATGGGAATGCGCGTGCGCTTGTCAGGCACATTACAGATTCCCCCTGCCTAGGATAGGCTGGGGTTTATTGATTGCGGGGATCCAAATCTCCGGCAGCCGCGGACTAAGCTGCCGTTAATTACCCCTCGCCTTTGGGGCGAGGGAACCTCCGATTAACGGGTTAAACTGGTCATGCGAACTCAATGTGCAGTGTTGTGTTTTGAAGGGGTTTTGGATATATCGGGTGCCTCACAAAGTTTTTTATGGGGTCCCGCTACCCGGATAGCGGGCTGGGGGTCAAGGGGGCTAAAAGCCTCCTTGCGGGGTGCGGGGCAGCGCCCCGTTAGAATTTTTTTTCTAACAGGGACGGTGTCGTGGAGTGTGTGTGTCTCTCTCTCTGTATGTGTGTGTATATATATATATACATATATAAAAAAAGGGGAAAAGCGCCCAAAGGACGCGTAGGTCCAGCGCCTCATATGCCTAACACGCGAGCGCTGGGCGCTTGAGCGCTGTGCGCTTAGGCGCTGGGCGCTTGAACGCTGTGCGCTTAGGTGCGAGCGCACAACGTGTCCGACATGTGGGCGCTGGGCGCTCGAGCACTAGCACACTACGTGCCCGGCACGTGGGCGCTGGGCGCTTGAGCGCTGTGCACTTAGGCGCTAGCGCACCATGTGTCCGACACGTGGGCACAGGGCGCTCGAGCGCTAGCGCACCACGTGCTCGGCACGTGGGCGCTTGAGCGCTTGGGGCGCTAGGTGCTTGAGCGCTTGGGGCACTAGGCGCTCGGGCGCTGGCGAGGAAAATAGGCTTTTAGCCCCGGAAATGGGATTTAAACCTTCGAAAGAGAATTTAGAGTGGAGTTAAACTCCTAAGATGTTTTTGGAGATGCTGAAACGAGCTTTCTCCCTTGAGCTCTGGATCTTCCCAAAGTGGGATTTTTAGGAGATGGGTCTCCTTCTTCCTCCTCTTTTGGCTGGATCTTGAAGAACAAGAAGTATGAAATTTTAAAAATCTCTTATTTTTAAGATCTGATGGGAGTTCTGAGTTCCCCTTTGTGGGTTTCGTGGTAAAAAACTATTTAGTTTTGGAAAAGGAAGAGTAAAACTCTTGATTTTATTCAAAAAGAGAAGAAGGTTTTTAGAACCTTGAGGAAGGAGAAGATCACAGATCTTGATATTTTTTTGAGAGAGAAAAAGTTGTTGAGATATTTCATTATCTTTGCCTTTATAGGCTATACACTTTACATATAGCCCCTTGGGCTTTACAAAATGGCATTTTGCCTATCCCATGCCTCATGTGCTATTTCTTTTTGCACATAAGTCATGTGTTTTACAAAAATTTGGCTTTATGCCCATTTTTCTTACATTTATTCATAAAATAAAATAAAAGAAATACACCAAAAATTATTTATAACAAATTTTTTTATCTTGGCATGGAGGAGGCCAGCCGCTCCATGTTCGGGCTTGACCCGGGCATTGGCCCACTTGACCTGGGCTTGGGCCCACTTGATTTGGGGTTGACTTTGATTTTAACTTGGTCAACCGGGGTGTAAATTTCGACCCCAACAAATTGCCCCCCATCAATAAGTGCACACCACATATGTGGGTTGTGTGCACAAAATTGATGGATCTTCTTTCGCGTGGAGGTCGACTTGATATGGTTCCCATTTTAACGACGTGGAGGTCGATGCTGCCATTTTAGCGACTTGGACGGTCGGTGCTGCCCTTTTTACGACTTGGGCGGTCGGTGCTGCCCTTTTAGCGACATGGACTATCGGTTCTGCCCTTTTTGCGACTTGGACGGTCGGTTCTGCCCTTTTTGCGACTTGGACGGTCGGTTCTGCCCTTTTTGCGACTTGGACGGTCGGTGCTGCCCTTTTAGCGACGTGGACGGTCGGTGCTGCTCTTTTAGCGACGTGGACGGTCGGTTCTGCCCTTTTTCCGACTTGGACGGTCGGTGCTGCCATTTTAACGACGTGGACGGTCGGTGCTGCCATTTTAGCGACGTGGACGGTCGGTGCTGCCATTTTAGCGACGTGGACGGTCGGTGTTGCCCTTTTTGCGACTTGGACGGTCGGTGCTGCCCTTTTTGCGACTTGGACGGTCGGTGCTGCCCTTTTAGCGAAGTGGACGGTCGGTGCTGCCCTTTTAGCGACGTGGACGGTCGGTTCTGCCCTTTTTACGATTTGGACGGTCGGTGCTGCCCTTTTAGCGACGTGGATGGTCGGTTCTGCAATTTTTGCGACTTGGACGGTCGGTGCTTGATTTGACTTGCTCCGCTTCTTGCGGTGTCAAGGTTGAAGTTGACTTGCTGATTCGATGTGATTTGGGTTGACATCAGCACCGCTGCACTAGAATATGGTACCAGGAGCGAATCATCATTTGTCATGAGGCGATTTCCCTCATTCCCAGTTTAACGACTTAGGGGTCATCTGTTCCCAGTTTAACGACTTAGAGGTCGTCTGTTCCCAGTTTAAAAACTTAGGGGTCTATTGGATTGGAGTTTTGGGATTTTGGGGTTAGGGTAGGCATCAGCGTTGCTAACACTGAAGCACACATGCCAGGAGCAATTCATCATTTGCCTTTTCCTGTTGGGGAGCGATGGCTTAGGAGACAGGTTTAGATCCCTATCACCTATGGCTTTTCAATTTTATGAGCCGTAAGGGTCTCATAAAAGCATTTTCTCCATACGAGTCGAAAGGATCTCGTAGGTGCACTTTCTCCTTAGGAGTCGTGGGGACTCCCAAGTGTGTTTTTCCTTTGTGATTCGTAAGGATCCTACGAAGGTTTGTTCTCCTCATGTATCATGAGGACACATGAGTGGGTCTTCCCAAATGGAGCATAATTCCGAGGGCGGAGACCAGCTGCGTAACTGGTGATTGCGGTGGGGCATGGATATGCTGAGAATTATTTGAGCCCGTGGATTGTATACGGCAGTCAATTTGGGGACTAACCCTAGGGCCGGGAGAATTTTGAGAAATTGGATTTTGGTTGGCGTCTGCATCGCTACACTGGAATGTGGTATTAGGAGCGACTCATCATTCGCCGTTTGGGGACTTGGAATTTGGATCTTGTTTGGCATCAGCATTGCTGCACTGGAACAATACCAGGAGCAACTCATCATTTGCCTCGGAAGGATTTGGGATTTGGGTTTTGGTCGGCATTAGCACCGCTAACACTGAAGCGAAATGCCAGGAGCAACTCATCATTTGCCGTTGCCCGTTGGGGAACGATGGCTTAGGAGACAGGTTTAGGTCCCTATCACCTAAGACTTTTCAATTTTATGAGCCGTACGGGTCCCATAAAAGCATTTTCTCCCTACGAGTCGAGAGGATCTCGCAGGTGTATGTTCTCTTTAGGAATCGTAGGGATCCTTAAGTGTGTTGCTCCTTTGTGAGTCGTAAGGATCTCACGTAGGGGGTTTCTCCTCACAAGGTCGAGAGGACTTTGCGAGTGTATTTTATCTCTTTTCATGAGTTTGCGCCCTTTCGGGTTTTCACAAACTCGCCGGTAGTCCTGCTATTTTTACTCACGGAGCCTTTTCGGGTTTTCATCCGTGCCCATTTTGCTTGTGGACATATCTTTTTTTTTTCTTTTTTTTTTTTTTTGAAGAGATAGGGATCGTTTACGCCCATGGATTGTATACGGTTTTCCAGGATGTGTGATCCAGACCATAGGGCTGGTGTGCTCAATTCGCCTGCGACTTGGAGCATTCACGCGTAGTATTTCTTGAGATATCGGCTATTGATGGGTGGCATGGGCCTTTCTCTCTCAGCACTTATTAGTTGGTAGGATCCTCCGTCGAACACTTTCTCGATGACGTATGGTCTTTCCCAGTTTGGCTCGAATTTTCCCTTGGTATGTCGATTGGGGATGATCGGTCTTTTGAGGACCAACACCAATTCACCTTTATTGAAAGCGCGGAGACGGGTTATCTTTTCATAGGCCCGTGACATTTGGGATCGGTATAGCTCCAGATTTTGCTGCACCGCGAGCCTTTTTTCTTCAAGGGCGTCGAGCTCTTCAAGTCGAAGGAGCATGTTTTCCTCCTCCGTCAACTCGTGCTGAACGACCATTCTTAAGATTGGATCATCGACTTCGAGAGGGAGGACCGCTTCCACTCCGAAGAGCAATGAGTATGGAGTGGACTGAGTTGGAGTACGGTGCGTGGTACGATATGCCCACAACGCCTCGTGAAGTTTGAGATTCCAGTCTCTCTTGTTGGCTGAAGCATTCTTCCTCAGGAGCTTGCATAGAGTCTTATTGAAGGCTTCGGCTAGCCCATTGTCTCTTGGATTATAGATGGAGGAATATCTCCAGTCTATCTTGTGTTGAGTAGCGAACCTTGAGACTTTGAAGCTTTTGAAAGAAAGCCCGTTGTCAGAAATGATTCTTCTTGGTGTTCCGAAGCGGAATAGAATATTATGCTGGAAGAACGTCAGAATATTTTCTGTCTTGACTTCTTTTAGCGGGACAGCTTTAGCCCATCTGGAGAAATAGTTAGTTGTGGCCAATATGAACCGGTGGCCCCAGGATGACGGAGGATCAATGGGGCCAACAATGTCGGTGCCCCAGACTTCGAAGGGCCACGACACCACCGTAGGATGCAACGGATTGGGATGGTTGTGAATAAAATCACCGTGAATTTGGCAGATATGACATTTCTTTGCATGCTCTCTGCAATCCCGTATCATGGTGGGCCAGTAATACCCAAGCCGTTTGATTTGAAGTCGCATCTTGGGGCCAGATTGGTGAGCACCGCAAACGCCCGAGTGAACTTCTTTCATGACCTTTTGGGCTTCGACCAATGATAGACACCTGAGCCAGAGTTGGTCATATGACCTGTGGTATAGCGTGTCATTTACAAACACGTATCGGAGAGCTCTCTTCTTCAGTTGAATCCTTGCAGCCTTCGGGCAGCTTGTCGTATCGGAGGTACTCTACGAAGGGTTCTCTCCAATCGGGCTCGTCTTGAAAGATCGAAGCTTCTTCGGCGGGACTCCTCTTCTGTTCCATGCTTTCCTCTTCTCGTAGAGAGATTGGGGGTAGAATTTGCCGACTCCTGACTGTGATCAGAATTTCGTCCATGTCAGGATCATCCAGCTCCTTGGCTAAGCGAGCGAGTACGTCAGCCTTTCCATTCAATGCTCTGGGGACTCTCATTAATTCAATGTGAGTGAACTGTTTCATGAGTTCCACCACTCAGCTTCTGTACCGAGCTAACTCGGGTTTGTATATTTTATAGTCGCCGCTTACTTGGTTGATGACAAGTTGGGAGTCACCGTAAACACGTAGCCGAAGGATTTTCATTTCTATGGTGAGCTCCAGACCAGCTATCAGAGCTTCATACTCAGCTTCATTGTTTGTTCGAGGCTCGGTAAGAGCAAAAGAAAGCCGCAGGGTTCCCATCGATGGCGTGATGAACACCAATTATATCCCTGCTTTTATCTCCGGGATGCTTGATTTATTGGAGGTCCTTATTGATGAGGCCCCATCGAACTAGAGCTCCCAACATGGCTCGCTATCCTCGAGGTGCAATATTTGTTCATCGGGTAACTCACAATTGAGCGGCGACCCTTCCGGTATGGGATGAGCAGCGAGAAATTCCGCGAGAGCTTGCCTTTTTACTGCTTTCTGAGGAGTATAAACTATGTCAAACTCAAATAGCATGACAGCCCATCTCGACATTCTACCGGGTAGGCTTGCATTGGTCATTAAGTGTTTGAGTGGGTCGACCCTAGAGATCAGCATAACCCGATGAGCGAGCAGATAGTGCCTCAGCTTCTTCACAGCAAATATCAGAGCCAGGCATTACTTTTCGATTGGGGAATAGTTGTGTTCCGCCCCGACTAGAGTTCGACTGAGGTAGTAGAGGGCATTCTCTTTTCCCTCCTCGTTGTTCTGGGCAAGGAGCGCACCAAGTGACTTATCCAGCGTGGCAGTGTAGAGAATCAGCGGTTTATTTGGAATGGGAGTGGCCAGCACTGGGGGGTGCAACAAGTACTGTTTGATGCTTTCGAACGCTGCTTGACATTCGGCATCCCAGATAAAAAGAGCTCCTTTCTTCATGAGCTTTGAGAAGGGCCCACATCTCCCCGAAAAATTTGAGATAAACCTTTATATATAAGCAAGCTTTCCTTGAAATGATCTCAGCTGCGTCAGACTCTTTGGAGGGGGCATCTCCATGATGGCCTTTATCTTTGATGGGTCAACTTTGATCCTTCGATGCCGGACTATAAAGCCCAGGAATTTTACCGATGACATTCCAAAAGCGCACTTCAGAGGATTCATCTTCAGATTATATTCCCTCAGTCTGGTGAGAACGGTCCTAAGATCTTGGATATGGTCGGCCTTGACTTTAGTCTTGAAGACCATATCGTCAACATAGCATTCGACGATTTTATGGATTAGGTCATCAAAAATATTGGCCATTGCCTTTTGGTATGTAGCACCTGCGTTCTTCAGTCCGAACGGCATCACCTTGTAGCAATATATTCCGATCGGGGTTCGAAATGCTGTGTGTTTCTCATCCTCAGGCCACATCTTGATCTGACTATACCCAGGAGAGCCATCCATAAAGGTGAACAGCTCGTAATTTGAGGTGTTATCGACCATCATTTCCATGACCGGTAGCGGGAAGTCGCCTTTAGGACATGCCTTGTTGAGGTCTCTGAAATCGACACAAACTCGGATCTGCCCATTTTTCTTCTTCACTGGGACTATGCATGCGATCCAGTCTGCATATTTCTCTTCCCTGATGAAGCTGGCATTGATGAGCTTCTTGGTTTCCTCGATGACCTTTTCTTCTAGTTCCCTTCTCATTCTTCGAGGAGCTTATTTGACTGGCTTAGCATTAGGAGATATAGCCAGTTTATTCACGGCCACTTCTGGGGAAAGGCCAGGCATTTCTTTGTATGTCCACGCGAAGCAGTCGACGAACTCATGCAGCAGGGAGATTATCTGCTCTTTCATTTTCTCTGATAAGAGTGAGCTGATGTAGGTCGGCTTTGGATTATCAGGCGTTCCTAAGTCAATCTCGGTTAGCTCGTCAAAAGTTGCTTGTCCGCCATCTTCGAGCTCTTGAGGAGCTTCTTCTGGTCCGGCTATCTCGTCATCATCATTTGATCCTTCGTTGGCTTCACCAACATGGATCATGTAGCATACTTTGGAATCAGGTTGAATGAAGCCTATGCCCCGTCTATCTAGAATTCATCCATCGATGAGTGCTCGGACCCGGGGCGGATGCCATAGCCCTTCATAAAACTTTGCTTCGGACTCCGTTTGATATAACCGGCATCCGTACCTTTTGAAATATTCCCGCATCTCGGGTGCATAGTATCTGGGATTGAGGATAGCTCTTATGCCTCTCTCATAGGGAAGGCACGCGACAGACAAATCGTCCGGGTGCACAACGGGGTTTGACCCATAAAACAGGATGCCCATCTGTCCATTTTTCCTTCCGGACACAGAGAAAGTTTTCAGCTGGTCTACGGTGGAGACTGACAATGCATCGAGCTCTTTGCACATCTGCTCCGGCACCCTTGTGACAGCTAGGGGCCCTTCTGCAATTTCGAAGGTCTCTCGTAGTTTTGTTTGTTGCATAAGGGTCCAATCTGCACAGCTGTTGCACGACAAGTCTTCTTCCTCCGACTCTTCAGTGTCGCTGCCAAGATAAGGGCGGGCTTTGCTGCTAGATGGGGCTTCAGTAACAGATTCGTCCGTATCGCTACCGAAACGAGGGCGAGTTTTACGAAAGGAAGGACTTCCAGTGTCCGACTCATCAGTGTCGCTACCGAATTGCGAGCGCACTTGGGTGTTTTTCCTTTTAAAGGTGACAGCCGGCTCAGATTTGCTTTTGAGTCTTGGGGCAGCTCTATCATCAGTCAGTTGTGGCTTAGCATTTTGGTGGTTCATGAAGTACCGAGAATCTTCATATCGGACTTCATGTACACCGAACGGCTGGATGTCTCCGTCAATGCGTCTTTCTTCACCATTTTTTGTATACTTCATGCATTGATAGAGAGTTGACAGAATGATGCCGTAATCGTGGAGCCACGGCCGCCCCAAGAGAATTTTATAAGATGTGTCAGCGTCGATCACGTATATCTTAGCTTCGGTCTGCAGATTCCCAACTTTGATTGGCAGAGCTATAGACCCCAGAACTTGCTGGTAGTTTTAATTGAAGCCTTGAATGACAATCCTTTCCCTTAACAGGTGTCAGACGTCCATGGAAAAACTCTTCAAAGTCCGCAAGTTCATGATGTTCACTGAGGACCCCGGATCAATCAATATGCGATTAATCCGATCTCCGTCACGGTACCCGGTCACGTAAAGCAGCCGGTTATGCTCAGCTGTTCCTAGTAGCAATTCTTCGTCTTTAAACGTGACTACGGCGGCATGCAGAGTGTACTGAGCTTTTTTCATATTAATTTCCGCAAAGCGAGCCTGATACCGCTCAGGGTTTTGTAGTGCATGAATGAGAACATCTCTAAGCTCTTGAGATAGAACCAAGGCATCGTAGATGGGAGAGACGGAAGCTTTCAGAGGCGAGACAAGACATTATAGTCTACCGGGAAAGGATTTGAATCTTCATGAGCAAGTTCTCTGCCATCTTCTTCATTAGCGACTTGTTTTTCCTTCCCTTTTGGGGCGTTCCCTGATTTGGCGGTAGAGCCCTACCAGTTCTAAGCTGGATTTGGTTGGCCTTTGTGGCGAGCTCCTCGTCCTCTTCGGGAAAACAGAGCTCCTCCTTAGAGTCGTTGCCAAGATGGATGGCGTAGCAGGTCACTACTGAGATCTCTTCACTGGAGTCTTCTTCTAACTCCTTCAGAATTTCAGCCGCTCGTACAGGGAGGAACTCCTTCAATTGAATCAAAGTTCTTTCCTTCTGTTCATATTCTTCGATATATTTTTGAATGGTCGATCTCCCTGCAGACTCCTTTTTGTGCCGAGCTACACTTTTCTTCTTCTTGAGCTTTTTGGATTTTGAGCCTGATGGAGCCGCATTGGCAGCTAGAAATGTGGGCTTCTTCTGCCCTTCCCATTCCCTCCTGGGCTTTTTCTGAAGTAGCTTTATCATCTTCTTCGTCTTATTAGATATGTGCGTACTCCACGGAGGCTGCGATGAGTCCGTTTCATTTCTCAGGGCAGCGGGTTCGGCTGTCTGCTCCCAGAAGGCTTCAGCTTCTATCTGTATAAAGTTGGTGGTTGCAACTTGATTGTTCACCAACACACTTTTGGACAGCTCGATCTCTCCAGCCTTGTACTGCTTCTCGATCAAGTCCTTGAAGATATAGCAATCCTCGATCGCATGGCTCACTACTCGGTGGTACGGCCAATACAGGGGATTGTCGGTCATTTTTGCTTCTTGGGGTCTTTTCGACTCCGGTAATTGTAGACCGTTGTTCAAGGCATCTTTAAATATCTTGCGAACCTTATCCCTTCTGAAAGAGTAAACCTTGTTCTTTTTCTCCTCTAGGGAATGCCCATCTCCTCCCAGCAATGGCTTTCGAGACCGGTTGGTTTTGGATTCGCCTGCACTTCACTTTTCTTCATTGTCGGACGTATTGAAGACATTGGTACTGCTGGAACTCCCGCTTCTACAGTTGTCGTCCCGCTTGCTTTTCCAAGTCTTGTCTCTTTGAGAGTACGGGGTAGACTCTTGCTTCGAGCGTTCCAGCATTTGGACTTTCTTGGTTAGCTCTTGAAACCTCTGGAGGCCTGGTGTACACAAGAATGGGACCATCCAATTGCTGAGGTTCCCAATGAGAAGGCTGACGGACTGGTCCTGCTCCAGCAGCGATTCGCACTTGACCGTGAGATTACGCCATCGGGCGATAAAGTCGGTGTTGCTTTCATTCCTCCCCGGCTTGGTCCTCACATGGTCAGCAATGGAGATTTTATCACTGACACTCATGAAACTTTGCCAAAACAGAGACTCTATTTGGGCAAAGGTAATAACGGACCCGTCTGGTATACTCGCGTACCAGTCGAAAGCGACACCGGTCAGGCTGTTGACAAACCGACGAAGAAGGAGCGCATCATTGCCCCCTGTATTTCCGCATGATGCTTTAAAGTGGGCGACGTGCTGATTGGCATTTCTCGTTCCGTCAAATCTTCCGAACTTAGGAATGACGTAGACGCTCGGGAACTTGATCAGATCGTACTGTGCGGGATATGGCCGCCTGCTACTGCCAATTTCTTTCTGAGCTTCAGCTTCGGCCACCAATGTTTTAACCTTGCTGGTTACCAAATCCATTATCCGATCTTGTGTTAGCGGGATGGTGTTATCTGGGGCCAAGGCGTCCCCAGAAGCGGAATGTGGCCGGCTTTCGTGTGGCTCGACGAATCTTGGACCCAGAGGGTCAGGTATCGGCCGCTTCAGATTGTCATCATCCGGCTCATGAGTAGCGACTTGTGCTTGATTGGGAGGCGCTCGAGCAATTTGAGCCGTAAGCTACATCACAACGTTTGTTAGGTCGTCAATTTTCGAATAGAGCTTGGCCATCTCTTTATCTTTGCTCTTGAGCTGTTTTCGAAGCTCTTGAAGCAGCTCTTGCTCCGCGGTCCTAAGGCGGAAAGTCGGCTCTTCCTCGCTGTCCGAGCTTGACTCTGCCTGGACCGAAGGGTCCTTCTGCCTATCGTCCTCATCGAGAGGTTTTTTATCATCCAGCGGAGGCGGCTGTTCTTGGGAAGCGGCAACCACATTCAAGCCAGATTAGGCTTGGGATGTGCTGGCCCCATCCTTGCTTTTGCTGCGAAGGTTGTCGCTGGGGCGCCCGCCTGCCATATAGACCGTATGGATAACATATCCAGCCGTCTTTTTATTATCGGCGATTGATTTCTCGGATCGCTGTCTTGACCCTCCTGTTTTGGTAACGGGCAGTCGACTGAAGGCGTCTGGCCTTGCCGAATTCTTGAATGGTGCTGACACTTCCTTTTCGGTTTTGCCCTGCTGCTTTCGCGCAGCACAGAGCGCCTGATAGACTCTTGAAGAGACAGTGTCATACTTTTTCTGTTGGGGCCGGGACACGTCTCTTTGTAGCGACTTTCGGACCGCCATCTTCTTGATTCTGGCGATCATAGCATTTTTCTGAACCCACTTCAGAGGCTCGAAGGAATTACTGATTTTTACGGCCGACTCAGCCGTCGTCGCGGAGTAACCCTGCTCTTGGAACCTCATATGATTCCACTTGGCCGGAGTCCTGGCCCTCTTGTTGGCTCGATACCTAAGCCGCTCCTGTCTTAACTTTTCTGTTTTAAGCATTTGGCAGACTTCGGCTCTTCGGGAAGACGTCGTAGACCGGGTGATGGAGGATTTTGGAGATACGCTCGATTGCGCATTTGTTGGAGTCATCGCCTGAGCTCGTCCGCAACATTTGTTCTTGCCCTTTGTACCGGAAGTCTTGCCCCCAGCTGGAGCGCCAGAGAGTCGTTCAGACACCGTCTTAAGCTTCGGTTGTGGTGCCTTAGCGATCACGACATTCGGCCTCTTGCCTCTTGAGACCGGCTTGGCCACTTGTTTTGTCGGGATTTCTTCCAGATGAGCGCTTCCGGCAGGGTAGATGATGACGGAACCAAACTGGCGGGGCAGTTCCTCCCACTGTCGACTGAGGTTTGCAGGGAGAACCACACGAGCATTGACCTTGACCACGTACGGGATCGGGGTTGCGTCGGAAGCTAAATTCATCTTAGGAGACATTGTCGTTGAAAGTTGATTGCTGCACGGGAAAAAACATCATTTCAGTACAGGCAATCGATATGTATATTGATTGAGTTTGCATAAACGTTTAACCCGAAATATGGGAGGAGAGAAACATCCCACCGGGCGTCCCAGAATCTGTAGGGTGTTTTTCGTTACCCTATTGAGATGGGAATGCGCGTGCGCTTGTCAGGCACATTACAGATTCCTCCTGCCTAGGGTAGGCTGGGGTTTATTGATTGCGGGGATCCAAATCTCCGGCAGCCGCGGATTAAGCTGCCGTTAATTACCCCTCGCCTTTGGGGCGATGGAACCTCCGATTAACGGGTTAAACTGGTCATGCGAACTCAATGTGCAGTGTTGTGTTTTGAAGGGGTTTTGGATATATCGGGGGCCCCGCAGAGTTTTTTACGGGGGTCCCGCTACCCGGATAGAGGGCTGGGGGTCAAGGGGGCTAGCAGCCCCCTTGCGGAGTGCGGGGCATCGCCCCATTAGAAATTTTTTTTCTAATAAGGACGGTGTCGTAGAGTGTGTGTGTGTGTGTGTGTGTGTGTGTGTATAGAAAAGGGGAAAAGTGCCCAAGCGACGCGTGGGGCTAGCGCCTCACGTGCCTAGCACGCGATCGCTGGGCACTTAGGCGCTAACGCACCATGTGTCCGATATGTGGGCGCTGGGCGCTCGGGCGCTCTAGCGCACCACGTGCCCAGCACGTGGGCACTGGGCGCTTAAGCGCTGTGCGCTTAGGCGCTGGGCGCTTGAGCGTTGTGCGCTTAGACGCGAGCGCACCACGTGTCCGACACGTGGGCGCTTGAGCGCTAAGTGCTCGAGTGCTAGCGCAACACGTGCCCGGCACGTGGGCGTTGGGCGCAAGGCGCTCGAGCGCTAGCGCACCACGTGTCCGGCACGTGGGTGCTGGGCGCTTGGGGCGCTAGGCGCTTGGGGCGCTAGGCGCTCGGGCGCCAGCGAGAAAAATGGGCTCTTAGCCCCAGAAATGGGACTTAAACTCCCGAAAGAGAATTTAGAGTGGAGTTAAACTCCTAAGATGTTTTTGGAGATGCTGAAACGGGCTTTCTCCCTTGAGCTCTGGATCTTCCTAAAGTGGGATTTTTAGGAGATGGGTCTCCTTCTTCCTCCTCTTTTGGCTGGATCTTGAAGAACAAGAAGTATGAGATTTTAAAAATCTCTTATTTTTAAGATCTGACCCTTTGTGGGTTTCGTGGTAAAAAACTATTTAGTTTTGGAAAAGTAAAAGTAAAACT
This sequence comes from Agapanthus africanus, assembly GCA_030015575.1. Taxonomy (NCBI): domain Eukaryota; kingdom Viridiplantae; phylum Streptophyta; class Magnoliopsida; order Asparagales; family Amaryllidaceae; genus Agapanthus; species Agapanthus africanus. Next base: position 912,312,914 of record JASDDO010000019.1, on the reverse strand, counting down.
CTCGATTTAATTCAAAAGGAGAAGAAGGTTTTTAGAACCTTGAGGAAGGAGAAGACCACAGATCTTAATGTTTTTTTAGAGAGAAAAAGTTGTTAAGATATTTCATTATCTTTGCCTTTATAGGCTATACACTTTACATATAGCCGCTTGGGCTTTACAAAATGGCATTTTGCCTATTACATGCTTCATGTGCTATTTCTTTTTGCACATAAGCCATGGGCTTTACAAAAATTTGGCTTTATGCCCATTTTTCTTACATTTATTCATAAAATAAAATAAAAGAAATACACCAAAAATTATTTATAACAAAAAATTTTATCTTGGCATAGAGGAGGCCGGCCGCTCCATGTTCGGGTTCGACCCGTGCATTAGCCCACTTGACCTGGGCTTGGGCCCACTTGGCTTGGGGTTGACTTTGATTTTGATTTGGTCAACCGGGGTGTAAATTTCGACCCCAACAGATTTCATTCTTCCCCGGCTTAGTCCTCACAAGGTCAGCAATGGAGATTTTATCACTGACACTCATGGCCCTTTGCCGAAACAGAGACTCCATTTGGGCAAAGGTAATGACGGACCTATCCGGTATACTCACGTACCAGTCGAAAGCAACACCAGTCAGGCTATTGACAAACTGACGAAGAAGGAGCGCATCATTGCCCCCTGTATTTCTGCACGACGCTTTAAAGTGGGCGACGTGCTGATTTGCGTTTCCCGTCCTGTCAAATCTTCCGAATTTAGGAATGACGTAATCGTTGGGGAACTCGATCAGATCGTACTTTGCGGGATATGGCCGCCCATTGCTGCCAATTTCTTTCTGAGCTTTGGCTTCGGCTACCAATGTTCTAACCTTGCTAGTGACCAAATCCATTATCCGATCTTGTGTTAGTAGGATAGTGCTATATGGGGCCAAGGTGACCCCAGAAGCGGAATGTGGACGGCTTTCGTGCGGCTCGACCAATCTTGGACCCAAAGGGACAGGCATCGGCTGCTTCAGGTTTTCATCACCCGGCTCATGAGTAGATACTTATGCTTGATGGGAGGTGCTCGAGCAATTTGAGCCGTAAGCTGCATCATAACGTTCGTTAGGTCGTCAATTTTCGAATAGAGCTTAGCCATCTCTTTATCTTTGCTCCTGAGCTGTTTTTGAAGCTCTTGAAGCAGCTCTTGTTCCGTGGTCCTGGGGTGGAAATTCAGCTCTTCACCACCGTCCGAGCTTGACTCCACATGGACTAAGGGGTCTTTCTGCCTATCATTCTCATCGAGAGGGTTTTCATCATCCAGCGGAGGCGGCTGTTCATATCAGAAAACTGCATTTTAATACCGCTCATTCATTATCTATTTTGTTATATATCGGTGCTATTAACCAGTGTCTGCTCAATAATTATAGATTACAGGTATTCGTGATACAACACTGAAGACACACTCAAGATCACGGATATAGCATTTGGGAGCCGACACTGCAATCAGAACAGAAAACCAACCGATATCCAAAGAGCTCTTTTGCAATAACAAGTGTGCACATAATTTTTGGTCCAACACAATTCATGTGTGACACTAGCTCTTTGATATGGACCATGGACCATATGGGGGCCGCCCTTGCACAAATCATGCAAGTAGGCACATGTGTGGGTGTGATGTGCATTGATTGTGCATTGAATGCTATAAAGTTTTGATGTGATATTGGCATCAAGTTTCCCTCCAAATCTCTGCATGCAAATCAGGATTAAAATGATAAAACAAGCATCACCAGAGTGATATTGGAGTGCACACAAGACCACACAATGAATACGAGTATCATAGCTCGGTTTTGGACCGGCCACTACCTCACATTGACCGAGCTCGTCGGCCCCCCTAGCTCAAAACGTCCCCATCTTTTCCCTGTCCATTCCTTACTGCCACGTCACCTTATTTTACTGCTTTTTTTTGCCTATAAAATCAGACCAGTGAGCAAGGGAAGGGCTTTTTCTTATTCTCTCATATAGAGTATAGTTTTTGATAGTTTCTTTTGTTTTTGTTTAGGCTTGAGAGTGAGTGGGTTAACACTTGGTTTCTTCTTCTTCTTCCCTCTTGAAGATTTCTTTGGAGAGCTTCATTATGGAGGTTGAATAAGATACCAAAATCTTGTAACTCTTCATCAAGTGTTAATAATATTGTTGTTTCTTTTATACTTGCTTTCTTTTCCTTATTTGCTTTTCTTTATCATACTTAACTAATCTTCTTTGGTTGTGGTTACAGTAAGGAAGTGAGATGAAAGGCTTTATCTCCTTCTCCTCTTGTTAATGTTTAAATGTGCTTTATGTGATTATAAACTTAGTACTGTAACTTAGATGGGTTGATATGGTATGTTGATTCCATGGTTAGTTTGTAACCTCATCACATACCATATTCTCCCCATAAACCCCATCTTGCAAGCCTAAGGTTAGAATCAATTTGGTGTTAAGTATGCTAAGCTTGGATGTGGTATTTTGTGATTAATTGACTTGATAAATCCTTTTGTTTCATATACCATATACCATCACAAACACTTAGCACACTTAACACTAAAATCATTTGCTCTCACTCACTAGTTTGTATTTTTATTGTTGTGGTATGCTTGCTAACTCTTGTGTTTAGTGTTGATTCCCCAAGCTCGAACATACAAACAGTAAGTGATCAAAACGGACTCGTTTCGTGCTTTGCGGAGAATATCGGAATTTGACGACTTGTGCCTCGCAACTACTTTGACAAGTTGTGCTTCATGCTGGGATCGAGGTAAGGGCGGACAACTCATGATCAAGAGAGCGTCGAAAGAATCGTCGTGATTCAACCTTCCGATCCAAAACCACGACCAATTTCTTACTTGCTTGTTTTCTTGTTTTCGTATTTTTTCTATTTTTTTGTGACAACCAACCCAATTCATTATTTGTTGAACCTTAAATCACAAAACCTAATACACAATTTCCTGCGGATCTATCTGTACCTGCCAGCTTACTACAACGCGCCGTGCACTTGCGGTTTATAAATTTTAAAACGAGAACGATCTCGCGTGCACATTCTGTTTCCTTCATTTCATATCCGTTTCCATAACATACGCATTTGCGCACGCGGATGAATTTCCAACAAGTTTTTGGCGCCTTTGCCGGAGAGTTGGTAGTATTGGGTATTGTTATTTCTGGTTCTTACTAACAAAACTAACTACTAACTCAATTTTTTCAAAACTAACAAAATACGATTTTTTTCTAAACTTGTTCTCTGTCCTTCAGATCTGCTAGCACTCTGTGATTCAAATAAAAAATCAAGTTGGACATTAGAATACTAGTATAGCCTAGAGAACTCACCAAAAATTCGTGCACCTAACTCTTAGACAAAACCAGCGACATCCTATACAAATCCGAGCTCGCCGGCCTGTTGTTTGATTTTGTTTTTTTTCTCTTTTTGGTGATCTCCAGTGCAGTGTTTGTACCCTTGTGGTATTGCTTGATTTTTACAATTTTAAGTATGCAGGAATTGGGGCATATATATCGCTTTTTGACACTAAATATCGTATTTTCCGACATTTCAGGTTTTTCATGGAATTACAACCAGCGATCATGTGGAGCGAGGCTCAAACTCAAATTCAAGATGTTAGTGAAGTATAGTGCCAAAGATCCGGGTAGTTTGACCCACGCAAGCGAACAATAAAGGACTCGGATCACTTTCAAAGGGGTTTTCTTAAACCAAATCACATCGGTACGTATTCCTAACACATTCCTCTTGAATCCGACGCATTCCACTATTTCTATTTTCTGCAGGATTCTTCGCACAAGCTTGCCACCAATTGAACAGTGAACTGACCGTATTTATTGCAGTGCTTAAAATTTAAATGAAAAAGAATTGCTTTATTTGATTGAATTCTTGAATTCTTTTATTGATTGCGCATTTGCATCTTAATACGGAATTAAGGGCAAAAAGACCAAGAAAGATATGGTAAAGGACTTCATCACCTTTCCCCGTAGCCCACAAATCACAAAACTGCATTCTTGCATACCCCCAGTAATTTAAAATCAACTAGAATTTTGATTTTAAGGACTTCGCGCTCATTAGGAGAAATTGACTGTGTTTAGAACACCGCTTAACGGTATATCGTTCACGGGGTGTCTAGGCAAGTGTTCAAGAGAAAGGGTTATCTAATTAAGGAACTTCGCGAAAGCGTTGGAAAACCTCCTCTTCTCTCTTGCTCTTACCCGGCTTCATGATTCGTATATCTTGAGCCTGTTTCTCGACACATGTTTATTTCGACAATCAGGTTCTTGAGCAGGTCTAGTTGACTAGCATACCGTAGACTGCCAGGGATGTGATATTCTTTGTGTTTGTGATATTTCTGAATTCTTGTTAATATGGGTGATACACAATTTACTTCAATTTCTCACGATTCTTATTCTTTTGTTTATACTCATTCCTAATTCTTTTGTTCAAACTGTCATGATTCTTCCCACATTCATGAAAACTGTCCTTTTTTAGGGGATGACCAACCGTCCCAGAGTTTTGCTAACGGTCACCCACCTAACACTCTTGAACCCAGTCCCACTTCAATCAGAGACCTAATGATTCAGGATTTAGAGAAAGAGGTCGACAAATTGACTGCTTTAGCATCACCACCGTCACAACCCCCCTTACCTGAAACAACTGATACATCCTTAGGGAATGATGGTGAGATAGATGCTAGGTTGACCGCTTTAGAAAAAAGTATTGAAGTGATGATTGCAGTCGAGAATCAAACAGCTGCAACGCTAGCCCTGTGTATACGGCAGTCTGAGCAATTGTTTCACGCTCAAGCTCAATCTTTGGCTAGAATTGAAGAGCATGTAGCTGTTGTGATTCTAAATAGTGAACACGGTCAATTAGAACCACATAATGTTGATATCTGTTATCTAGGAAGTCACCCAAGTAAGATAAACGATCAATTGACTTTTGATGATTTCATAGATGACGATGCAATTGAAGTGACTAAGTGTTATCAGGATACACAAGAAAATCCACCGACTAATTTTTGCATTCCAATTTTGGAGGAATCTTGTGATTTTTACGGGTATGGCTTGGATAGATTGTTAGAAGAGATTAATGATCAAGAACCTACAATTTTTGTATCACCTAGTGATATTGTTTCGGAAGAAATGTTAGTGTGGGAACCTGCTTTTTTGGATGACATATACCTACCTATTTGTGAATGTGATGAGGAAGAAATGATATTAAGAGAGATAGAAAACCATAGTGATAAGAATAGGATGGTGAAAAATCATAGGGAAGAAGACAACATTGAAAAACATTCTTTCATTTTGAGTTTTGAGGAAATTTTTGCTGATGAATTTGATATTCTTGGTGAGTTTGAGTCAGAGTCAATTTAGGAACATTCTAGGAACTTTTCTTTTGCCAAACTTTTTGCGGATGAACTCCAGTTTTTAAACGAACCTGGCTTCGGAACTCAACATGTGCTTTATGAACATTCAATTCATTCAGAAAACAATTTGTTAACCTCTTCAAAATTTTATTTTTACTTTCAATGTCTTCTGATCCCTACACACACACCCCATGCCTTTCACTAACAACTAACATATTCTTTTTCTTTTTCTTTTTTATATACACATTCTTTTACCAGCCACTACATTATATCGACAAAATTTTTTGTGGCTGGTATTAATTTCTGGACTAACCATGTCGTTTAGCTTGTAAATACTGTAGTTAATCTATGTTTTTCCTAGTTTTTTTAAAAATAAGATCTCACCCGTTAGGGATGAGTGCTAATTTTTTGGGACAAGGCTGATTTCACTTTTGTTTGAGTATGATTGTAAATAAATAGGGTTTTCTTATTGTGGTTTTTTTTGTAAAGTGCTCTTATAAGTTGAGCAGCCCCTGACCCCGACCCTCTATCCTCATTTCTCAAACAGCAGCCTCTTCTTTATCTTCTGTCCCCGCAGCCTCTTGCCAAACCCTAGCCTATCTCCTCAGTTTTGGACCGGCAATCTCCTCAGAAATTCCGGCGACGCCGGCCGTTATTCCTCCGATTGTCGATTTGCTTCCTCAGTGCTGTAAGCTTTTCTCTTCCCCCCTCTCCTGTACTGTTAATTTTTCTGAAAATTTTCCAGTCCACAGAAAAATGGCCCCTTTCGAATTAGAGCGAAATTTTGTCAATATATTTACCCATGAGGTGTTCGGGAGCTATTTCCACGATACGATCCGACAGTTGGGGTGGGAATTTCTGTTGTATGGGGAAGAGGGGTTATGCGCTTGCGAACACTTGGTTGATGAGTTCTATGATGCGCTTAGAAATAAGGAGATACTCCAGGATCGGATTAGATTTCATTTTCAGGGTAGACGTAGGGTATTTTTAGCTGATACAATATCCAACGCCACCAATATCCCGATCCGATCTGGTTTTCAAAGACCATTAGGACTTGCCCAGTATAGAACGATTATGGGTGACAGGTGCGAGCTATGAGATGCTGGGCTAAATGCCCAGCGGATTTATAGGAACGTCTATACGGCTTGCCGCTGGGCGTACCGCAACGTCAGGGGGATCGCTCGAGTCTCATCTTTTCCGGCGATTGTAGGGCACATGGTTCATTGCTTAATGACCAGAGATTACCAATTTTGCACGGCGAGCATGCTATTCACCACAATCAAGGAAAGTGTCACCGCGCGCAAATCTTTACTTCCCGTCCTCGTTACCCAGATTTTCCGATATTATATGGAGGACGATGATTTCGCAGCCTGCCTCATAATGTATGACACAGTCCCGGTAGAGATAGAGAGGATCTCACCAGGCTACACAGACCCTAGGAGTGAGCAGCAGATTTGGTCTCCCATAGACCCCAGCAAACATGCGGCTCCGCAGACTTCATCAGAGATCTACTTGGGAGAGGACGTTCCGACAGATCCCTACGAACTACATAGGATGGAGGTCCACGGCATCAAGACTTTGATCAGGCAAAATAAGGAAATCAAAGACCAACTTAGCCAGATCTTAGCAAACCAAGAAGAAGCGAGCGGAAGCAGCAGAGGCAAAGGCAAAGCCAAGCGACGATGATGACATCGTCTGATTTAGTTTGGGGGTGGAGCTTATTGGTTGTATTTTGTATCTGCATATAGTTTGCATGTGCATATTTCCTGCATTTCAGCAGTTACATATTGTATTTTTCTTTTCTTTTGCATGTAGTTGCATTTCATATCTGCTTTTGTATTGCATTATATTGAAAAACTTATAAAAATGGAAAAATTCTTGCAAAAATATATAAACTTTGTCATAATGAGCTAGCGGGGGAACTTGGATCCAAAGTCTGATGGTTCGATTGATAAGTTGAAATAACTAAATCCTTTTTATAAGTCTGACGACCCGAAAAATAACCCTCCCTTGTGTTTAACCATAGCTGATATACGTCTTTTATAACACTTTACACGTGTCATATGTGTTTTGAGAATTTGATAAATGTCCGATATGTCTGAAAAACTTTTAAAAATTGATAAATATCGTTAGGATTAAGCATGTTTGTTTTAAGTTAAGCAAAATATCAAGAAAAGTTCATACAGAGAAGTAGATATGAAGAATTTTATAGAGGTTTTAACAGAGACTATAAGTCTGAAAAATAACCCATCTAAAAACTTATTGGAGTAAGTACACACCCTATTCACATGTAACGTCTTCAAATTTCATAGAAAAAGCTGGCTATATCTCTGTTTTCACTGAGTGCAGAATTATTTTAAAAGAAAATGAGTTTTTTTTTGTGGCCTTGGTAACTTGGGTAATTAAGTCCTTGGGGTGTCTCCATACCTAATGTCCTAAAACCATCTGGTTTGGGAGTCATTGACCCAAAGCTCGCTAAGTTTCCAATCGCCAAATAAAACAAGCTAAGCAAGTATTCTCTCCGAGTTAAAAGTCCTAACGGTTCTTTATGGGAGAATAATCTTGGCGAAGATGAATTTTCTGTTAAAACAGTTTTTTCGTGGAGATATGAATGTTTGTATTTATTAAGACGTTTTGCACAATAACGAAAGGTGTGTATGAACAAAAACAGGTGAAAGGGTGGAGTGAAGTATAAGACTTAGGTTTTCTGTTAAAATTGATATATATTCTGACTTGAAACCTAATTGGAGAATAAAACTTGAGAAAATCTTAACTCTTTTCAAACTCGTGTGATCCTTCAGAAGTTTATCCTGGTCTGCAAATTATGACATGATGACCCTAATCAAAGTTCTTAAAACCTTATGGACACTATCCACACAATCACGTAAAGACGCGTATGAGCTTATGTTAAACAAATTGTGAGGAGTAAAAAATAGGGTTTAAACGTTTCTGAATTGGGTAATAGAACTTCTAATTTTGATCTCTAACTTTAAGATTAAAATCAACAGTTTTTCCGCAACGCTAACTTGACTGGATTTTGTGGGTGTAATCCGCTGAAAACCCTCAGGAGACAACACTCCTCCTACTAGGGACACCTAGAGGTTTAATGGCTTGTTGCACATGCTCAGTGCAATCGCGTTCCCTACGAAAGTGAGGCTAGGAATTTTTGTTTTGCTCGGGACGAGCAAAAGATAAGTTTGGGGGTGTTTGTTCATATCAGAAAACTGCATTTTAATACCGCTCATTCATTATCTATTTTGTTATATATCGGTACTATTAACCAATGTCTGCTCAGTAATTACAGATTACAGGTATTCGTGACACAACACTGAAGACACACTCAAGATCACGGATATAGCATTTGCGAGCCGACACTGCAATCAGAATAGAAAACCAACCGATATCTAAAGAGCTCTTTTGCAATAACAAGTGTGCACATAATTTTTGGTCCAACACAATTCATGTGTGACACTAGCTCTTTAACATGGACCATAGACTATATGGGGCCAAGGTGACCCCAGAAGCGGAATGCGGCCGGCTTTCGTGCGGCTCGACTAATCTTGGACCCAAAGGGACAGGCATCGGCTGCTTCAGGTTTTCATCACCCGGCTCATGAGTAGATACTTATGCTTGATTGGGAGGTGCTCGAGCAATTTGAGCCGTAAGCTGCATCATAAAGTTCGTTAGGTCGTCAATTTTCGAATAGAGCTTAGCCATCTCTTTATCTTTGCTCCTGAGCTGTTTTTGAAGCTCTTGAAGCAGCTCTTGCTCCGTGGTCCTGGGGTGGAAATTCAGCTCTTCACCACCATCCGAGCATGACTCCACATGGACTAAGGGGTCTTTCTGCCGATCATTCTCATCGAGAGGGTTTTCATCATCCAGCGGAGGCGGCTGTTCATATCAGAAAACTGCATTTTAATACCGCTCATTCATTATCTATTTTGTTATATATCGGTGCTATTAACCAGTGTCTGCTCAATAATTATAGATTATAGGTATTCGTGATACAACACTGAAGAAACACTCAAGATCACGGATATAGCATTTGGGAGCCGACACTGCAATCAGAACAGAAAACCAACCGATATCCAAAGAGCTCTTTTGCAATAACAAGTGTGCACATAATTTTTGGTCCAACACAATTCATGTGTGACACTAGCTCTTTGATATGGACCATGGACCATATGGGGGCCGCCCTTGCACAAATCATGCAAGTAGGCACATGTGTGGGTGTGATGTGCATTGATTGTGCATTGAATGCTATAAAGTTTTGATGTGATATTGGCATCAAGTTTCCCTCCAAATCTCTGCAAGCAAATCAGGATTAAAATGATAAAACAAGCATCACCAGAGTGATATTGGAGTGCACACAAGACCACACAATGAATACGAGTATCATAGCTCGGTTTTGGACCGGCCACTACCTCACATTAACCGAGCTCATCGGCCCCCCTAGCTCAAAACGTCCCCATCTTTTCCCTGTCCATTCCTTACTGTCACGTCACCTTATTTTACTGCTTTTTTATTTTTCTTTTGTGCCTATAAAATCAAACCAGTGAGCAAGGGAAGGGCTCTTTCTCATTCTCTCATATAGAGTATAGTTTTTGATAGTTTCTTTTGTTTTTGTTTAGGCTTGAGAGTGAGTGGGTTAACACTTGGTTTCTTCTTCTTCTTCCCTCTTGAAGATTTCTTTGGAGAGCTTCATTATGGAGGTTGAATAAGATACCAAAATCTTGTAACTCTTCGTCAAGTGTTAATAATATTGTTGTTTCTTTTATACTTGCTTTCTTTTCCTTATTTTCTTTTCTTTATCATGCTTAAGTAATCTTCTTTGGTTGTGGTTACAGTAAGGAAGTGAGATGAAAGGCTTTTCCTCCTCTTTCTCTTGTTAATGTTTAAATGTGTTTTATGTGATTATAAACTTAGTATTGTAACTTGGATGGGTTGATATGGTATGTTGATTTCATGGTTACTTTGTAACCTCATCACCTACCATATTCTCCCCACAAACCCCATCTTACAAGCCTAAGGTTAGAATCAATTTGGTGTTAAGTTTGCTAAGCTTGGATGTGGTATTTTGTGATTAATTGACTTGACAAATCCTTTTGTTTCATATACCATATACCATCACAAACACTTAGCACACTTAACACCAAAATTATTTGCTCTCACTCACTACTTTGTGTTTTTATTGTTGTGGTATGCTTGCTAACCCTTATGTTTAGTGTTGATACCCCAAACTCGGACATACAAACGGTAAGTGATCAAAACGGACTCGTTTCGTGCTTTGCGGAGAATATCAGAATTTGACGACTTATGCCTCACAACCGCTTTGACAAGTCGTGCTTCATGCCGGGATCGAGGTAAGGGCGGACAACTCATGACCAAGGGAGTGTCGAAGGAATCGTCGCGATTCAACCTTCCAAGCCAAAACCACGGCCAATTTCTTACTTACTTGTTTTCTTGTTTTCGTATTTTTTCCTATTTTTTTGTGACAACCAACCCAATTCATTATTTGTTGAACCTTAAATCATAAAACCTAATACACAATTCTTTGTGGATCGACCCGTACCTGCCGGCTTGCTACAACGCGACGTGCACTTGCGGTTTATAAATTTTAAAATGAGAACGATCTGGCGTGCGCATTCCGTTTCCTTCATTTCATATCCGTTTACATAACATACGTGTTTGCGCGCGGGTGAATTCCCAACAGCGGCTGATCTTGGGAAGCGGCAACCACATTTAAGCCAGATTGGGCTTGGGATATGGTGGCCCCATCCTTGCTTTTGCTGCGCAGGTTGTCGCTGGGACGCACACCCGCCATATAAACCATATGGATAACATATCCGGTCATCATTTCATTATTGGTAGCCGATTTTGTGGACCATCGTCTTGGCCCTTCTGTTTAGGTAACGGACAATTGATTAAAGATGGCTAGCCTGATCGACTTCTTGATTAATGTCGGCGCTTCTTTTCTGTATTTGCTCCGCTGCTTTCGCGCGGCACAGAGCGCCTAATGGACTCTTGAAGAGACAGTGTCGTACTTTCTCTATTGGGGCCGGGACACGTCTCTTTGTAGCAATGTTCGGACCGATGTCTTCTTGATTCTGGCGGTCATGGCATTTTTCTGAACCCACTTCAGAGATTCGAAGGAATTGCTGATTTTTACGGCCGACTCATCCGTCGTCGCGGGGTGACCCTGCTCTTGGAACCTCACAAGATTCCACTTGGCCGAAGTCCTGGCCCTTTTGTTGGCTCGATACCTGAGCCGCTTCTTTCTCAACCTTTCTATTTTGAGCACTTGGCAGGCTTCGACCCTTCGGGACGACGTTGTAGACCGACTGACAGAGAGTCCAAAGAATATACCTGCTCGCTTGATCGTCGAGGGCAACGTTTGAGCTTGCTGGAGCTGTTTTGTGGCCTCATTGGTGTTGACAGCCTTGCCCCCAGTTGGAACAGTGGGGAGCCGTTCGAATACGGATTTGCATTTAGGGTGGGATACTCTGGCGACCACGACGTTCGGCCTCCTGCCCCTTGAGGTCAGTTTGACCGCTTGTTTGTCGGGACCTCCGCCAGATGAGCGCTTCCAGCAAGGTAGATGACGACCGAACCAAATTGACGGGGTGACTCCTCCCATTATCGGCCGAGACTGACAGGGAGAACCACACGAGCATTGATCTTGACCACATACGAGATCGGGGTCGCGTTGGAAGCTGAATTCATCTTGGGAGACATCGTCGTTGAAAGTTGATTGCTGCACGAACAAAACATTATTTCAGTACAAGTATAGGCATATATGTTAAATGAGTTCGCATGAATACTGTTAGTTATATGTATGCCCTAGAGGCCATTACTGTACATAGGATGTATATTGTAGTGGATGCTGGGACATATATAGGTAGGACTTTCTTGCTCGACATGATAGTACGCTATCTGGTTGCTCTTTATCTTAACATGTATACTTTCTGTCTCTCTGATTACATGTTGATAAAGCCCTTAGGATGTGTACTCGACTTCCAGGACTATGATGTAGATCATACTAGTGGGGCCTGGGTAGTCAATGAGTACATCCTTCATTGTTCCTAGTCGTGGGAATATCGAGACGGGGCATCGATGTTCCAGAGTAGACTAGCGTATATCTTCTCGACCCATGTGATGGGCGATGGATGATCCCATATCCATTGGTGTTTGACATCAGAGATGGTATGCGGGTGCTCAGTGAAGACTGGGTACACTGAACGGACTCGCCGAGAACTCCCAGATGGTATTATACCTCACGTCAGATGGCAGTTCTCTGGTGACACTGGTACAGCTTAGTCTGTTGACCCGAGATCGTCATAGAGTCTTGTGTGTCTCCCACTGTGCTTTGATTTCCACCCTACCACGGCTCTACTGAGTTGTGCAAACAGGTGGTTTTTGGGTACAGTCCCGATTCACATGGAGGCAATGAGCGATAGGAGGGGATTCGTCTCTCCCGGTATTGGGGGTTGATGTTGCGCTATGCTCGACTGGCCATAACAGGAAATCCCTGGCCAGGGTTGCAGTGACCTACTGGTAAGTGTTATCAGTAGTTTCACGAATGTTATGGACCTTACGTCGGCATGACTTATCAAGCTAATGGGGTCTGACGTTTACCACCCCTAGACGAGATATGCGACATATCAGACGAACAGACCGGACTGTACGGTAAGTGTTACTGGTTGGATTCACAGGAGTGTGAGCGGGCTTGCTCGTCGTTCTTCTGATCGCTCAGTACCCGGGTGGCCGTTACGTTTAGCAGACCGCTTGCGGCTTGTGGGTGATTGATATGATCATCATCTGCTGCCGGCGTATCGACGAGTCTTTAGAGTCCTACACAGAGGTTTCCTGGCTCAAGCGAAACGAAATAGGAGCGCATATGAGATATGTGCGGGACCGAGAATAATGTGTGTATGTGATACCGTATTTCATTCTCGCGATTAATGTGTCGAATGGTTGTATGCGATATAACCTAGTTATCGAATCAAGGATTGATTCGATAAGCCGATACATTGGATACTGGTCGGTTATATGCGACATGACCGGATCATTGAATCAAGTGTTGATTTAATGATTTAATGCATAATTATATATTTGATATATTACTTTTCATTAACTAGTATTGGTTCACTTTAAATGGATTTACTCACTTGATTAGCACATTGTATATATGATATATTTTTTTGTGCACATGATTGTATCATGTTTGATGATACATTCTAGCTTGGTTTTGTGTAAAGAATTAAACCATGGTTAGTTAGTGGTTAGGGTTTCATTTCTTTTACTTATTCATTTATCTATTTATTTATTTTTAATTCTCATTTAGAAAAGATAAAGAGAAAAGAATGGTTGCTAGTTTTGTTTTTATTTGAAGCTTCTTGAAGCTTTGAACAAGTCCACCATTCTTGTCTCTTCTCTAACCCTAACCATTCTTCTAACCTTAGTTAAATCTCTACACTAAACCATGGTTGAATACATGATAAGTATTCATTTTATTTTCTTTTTAAAATACTTATCATATTCATTTTCTTTCTTCTTCTTCTTCATGAGCAAGAAAGAAAAGCTTTCTACATCAATGGCAACTAGCCAAAATGAGTGAGAAATCCAAATCTAAAGTCTACCCACTTCCTATTTCTTCATCCTCTACTACTTGCCGTGTAGTAGAGTGTGTTGTCTTCACAAGTTTCTTGACTTGGCGAAGGCGGAGCTCGAGTTTGAGTTGCCTCGACGTAGATCATCTTCGGCATCGAAGCCGACGACCAAGCATGTCCATTTCTTCGATGAAGCCGATGCTAGAGTCTAAGATATGATTTGGACAGCGAGGGGACTTCATCACGGAGCCTAGGAGGTGGAGGACCGGATCTACAAAGGTTGTAGCTTTTTTCCTTTTAGTTAAATTCGTTTACATGCTTGCATCGCCTATATATCTAGTTAACGATCCGTATTAGGATTTGTAGGCACCCGTAAAATTTGAATTAGCCATGTTTGATGCCTTGTGAGACTTCATTAGTGTGCCTAAGAACCCTTCAGTGGTATCAGAGACTGGCTAGAGCCTTAGGCGATGCGTAGACGGAGTTAGAAGTCCGATCGACCCGAAACCCCGACTTTAAACGGCTCTCTGGAAATTTTTGAAAATCGTGGATTTTTGAGAATTAAAAATATGCAGAAAACTCAGTAGAAGATTCTAAGAATTACTGGAACCTTAATTAGGATTTTATCTCACTAAAATATAATTATTTTAAAAACCTAGTTTACAATTTATATAATTATCACAATTTAAATCAATAAATATGCAAACTAGCAACTTAATTTGATTTAGCATAACCTAATATGTCAAATACATCACACAACCATAATCTCACAACCCAAAACCCCAATTTGAATTCAAACCCCTCTCTTGAATTTCAAATCATGCACTTAGAACCATAGTCACAAATTCGTCGTTCGGGAATAATTCGGCGAGGATGAAAATTCGGATTCGGAGAACTATTCGGAAAAAATCGGCAGGTATTCGGGAAAGATTCGGTAAGTGTTCGGGAAATGTTCGGGAAGGATTTCGAGCAATAAATTAATATATAAGACGCTAGGTTTTGATTTTGTGAATTATTTGCTGTTTTTTGAATTATTCGTTGTTTTTTCACATAATTCGGGAATAATTCGGGAATTATTCGCGAATAATTCGGCCAGTTCGGCAATGGCGATTAATTCGCAGATTAATTCGTTTGATCAAAAATTCGCGAATTATTCGCGAATTCGGCGAATAATTCGCAAATTATGTGACTATGCTTAGAACTAATTAAAAACCTATTTAAACATATAATTAAGCTAACCTAAGGCAATTAACAACAATTTAAGAGAAAGGTTAGAATTATACCTCATGATCAAGAGATCAAACATGAATCTAGCACCAAAATCTTGGCCTCCAAAATGAAAACTTTTCACTAAGAACCATGCTAAAGAAGATGATGGAAAATGGGTAGGAGTCGGATTTGGATTTTAGCTTAATTTTTGATGGAATTTGGACATTTTTTTGAGGGGAAATGAGGTGGGGTTTTGGGGGGAAATTCTAGACAGCAAGAAGGGGGGGCTCAGCTGCAAGTAGGGGGAAAGAGGAGAGAGTGGGAGGTGGGGAAAATGATATCTAGTCAACCTAGTCAAAGTCCACTCTCATTTCTACATTTCCTTTTTCTTTTCTTTTCTTTTGCAACACAAGTGGGGAAAAGATTGATGGAGGGGCTACTGAATTCAGCCAAGAAAAAAGATAAATGGGGGTGTGTGACTGTGGGTATGGGTGTGGGGTGATGGAAAATGATAAATACTATACCCCCAAACAACCATTTACACTAAATTCACTATTTAAGCCTTTTTCTTGGATATTTTCTAACACCGTTTTGGCAAACCATTTCATTTCAAAAACCACATGATAAAATTTTGTTTAATGTGTTATGATGCACAAAATTTGTTTCAACTCATTCCAATTTGTAATTTTCCCTAATTAAATGTATTAGTGACGGCTTAAAATAATATTAAAATAATTAATTTCGGAAAAAATTTCAGAAAATTTGAAATTTCACCAGTGGCTCAATAAACACCAAATACTAGCAATTACATAGCTAGAATATGTATATTTAATTTTAAAATAAAAATATTTGTATTTTGACTTTTTACAGAAACCCCCTTATTTTAACGATTTTTCCGAAATTTCACCGAAACGATTTTCAAAACGTTACAATCATCGTGCCACTTTTAATACATTCCGTACCAATCTACCCCGTTAAAACCCCGTAATGTATATTGTATTGATTTGTAGTTGTCAAATTTGCCGAGACCATGGATACAAGTTGTTCATGTAAACAGGTTCAGGATGTAAACAAGTAGTCAGGTAATCAAGTCAATATATAGCCATGGTTTGGTCAAGTTAAGTTATGTTTGCATGTTGATATTGTTCTGGTATTCAGGTACAGGTTCAAGTATACATGTTATAGTTTGGATTCATATTGAACTTGATTAATGTTTGGATTTGATTCATGTTAGGATTGGATTCTGGTTGGATTCAGATTGAGTTAGACTCAGATTGATATAGACTCGGACTTGAGTCAGACACTTTAAACAAATTTGGATCCTGAATTAAGTTCGGGAGGCATCGGTAACTGTTACACATGGACAGCAGGATTTATGTCTTTTTCCAAGACAATTACCATTGATAACACCATTAAGTTTTTCTACCTTAAATAGGAAAGCATTCACTTTCTCCGGCTTCCTGAGGCTCAAGAGAATTGATCCCGCTAAAACCTATATTTACTAAAGTCCTTAAATGTAATTTTATATAACTCGAGGGGGTTTTATGAAAAATATTTTATATACTTTCAAAATAAACCTCGAGTATTTATTTATATTATTTAAGGTTTTCATGGAGGTGAATTTTAAAGAGTGAGGTATATTAGTGAATATATACATAGCCAGAATAGTTCAAGGTATTTTAGTGTAAGAGTTATCTTGTATTGATTCTTGATAGTATTTTAGTGAAACCTGTCATTCTTTTTATTTTTAGAAAAACATGAAATTTTATTATAACTTGAAAATATGTGGTTTGACAATATTTATATAATTATTAAAAATTAATTTTTATTATTAAATAGAAAATCTCGTTTTTCTAAAAAAGCGTATTAAAATTCTTTCGAGACTGAATGCTCCGTGAGGAGGTCTGCATCTCGCTTTACTAGTCCGAGGATGCACGATAATCCTCACCATCCAATAGCGGATTCCCCAAAATGGCTTGTAGAGGTATAATCGCAAAGAGTTTGAAATACAATTCTAAAGAAAACCGGGATTTTATAGTTCATGGTATTTTAATGAAAAGTTGTAATCGCCACAAAAATATGTTTCAAAGAGTATCGTGCTATATAGACATGGGTGTATGAGAGGGGTTGGTCATTACCCCGTGAAGTTTTCTAAAGGTAATAGTAAGCAAAACAATTAAATATGGTCGAAATAAAGTTCATGGTATTTAAATGTAAAACTCAATTTAAAATTATTTAGTATGATGATTTAGGATGAAATTTGTTTCTAATTATTAGTTTCATGATTAACCATTAACGTGTAGAATATGAATGAGCAATGCTTAAAAAAGATGTATTTTCAAGGGTTTTAAAATCAAATGTCGGTATAACTCCACTTACCGACATATTTTGGAAAAAATATCATTTTTAAGAAGAAAGAGTAGAATGGGGAGGGACTTACTAGCTAGAAGTGTGAAGATGAGGTAGAAGAAGATTGTGTAGTCATCGTGGTATCGCGAAGTCGCCGGAACTTGCTCGATTCCTCGCCGGAAGTCGACCTTTTGCTAACTCCACTTGTACTTAGAAAATTTGATAATTTTGGCTAGGAATTTTAGAATGAAGAAAGGATAGGATATGGGGTTGTATTTATAGTGTGAAACTAGGGTTTTGGAATTGAAAGAATGCATTTAAATTGGATTTAAAGGTGAAATTGAATTCTCCGGTTAATTTCAGAGTAAACAAACAGTGCAGGGATAATGGGGGTAGGCCATTATGTGCAAAACACGGGGGCTAATCTCTACGGATCACCCACCATCGCCGGTCCAAGGCCTGATCTCGCCGGCCATTCTATGGAGTTAGAGGGTTGGATGCTTGTCACGTGTTCCTCTCTGTGTACACAACATTTTACATATGTTTGTTTTTCCTTACTATTCATTTTTGTGTGCAGTGCACGTGTAAACTTTTGGGCTTCCAAAAAGTTTAAAAGAAAAATCAGGAAAAATAATATTTGGCTGATGGGATTCGAACACAAGGGCTATGTCACAACAATGCAAGGTTTTACCAATGAGCTACAAGTGCTTTCTTCCTGTTCTTAAACTAGAATAACTTTTAAATTGTGCTCAGGCTTACAAACTCTTTTCTGTACTTTAAGAAGAAAAATTTTGTATAGAAAATTCAGGGTCGTTACATTCTACCATCCTTATAAAAATTTCGTCCTCGAAATTTATAAAAGGAAGTTGTAACAGATTCAAGAAAAATTTGATTACAGTGGTGGTGAAAAGAACTACTGATATGGTACTGAAAGTGCCAGAAAAAATATTTGAAAGAACAAAAGGATGCAAGTATAGTTTTCAAGAAAGCTGGGAGAATGCAATCAAATAGAAGAAACGTAAAATAGAATTGGATTATCAAGAATGGTACAAAGATAAAAATGATAATCGAATAAAAATCAGGGAAGGGATATAAATTAACAAAGAAGATATGGTTCGATAATATACGGTAAAATATAACTAAATTAAAAGGAAAGAGAATCAAAGGCAAAATTCTAAGTCATTCAAGTAGAGTACCGCATTGTAATTATACTGTTGTTCATAGTTATAATCACATAACTCCATTTAAATCACCCAAATCCTACCATCAGAGTCAAGGTGATAAGATTTAAGAAACAATCAAGAAAAATCAAAGGAAGATCAAGAGTTTATAATTTCGTGTTACGTCGAGACAAGATTATCAAGAAAAACAAGAAAAGATTCAAAGGAATGCAATCATGTTGCGGGCGTTATAGTCTACCCTCCTTAAAATAATTTCGTCCATGAAATTCTCTCAAGTTGTGACATGAAGTATTGTGACGGTCCAGTGTCGAACAGTGCAAGTGCAGGAATAGTGGCTACTAGTGTAGTGTTTAAGTTGTGTAAGGTTGGTTTTAGATACAAGGAAAAATATAGAGGTATACAAGAATTTGAAAAGATGAAAGGATTGGGAATTACCAGTGATAACTTGGCCATTGGTTTCAGCTTCTCCAACCGGCATCGTGGATGGCTGTCCTCCTGGCACTTTTCTCTGTACCTGCTGGTACATTTCGGACTGACGAGATAAAGGTGGTCCTCGTGAAGGTGGTGCAGTAGTAGGAGTTTGTATAGTCAGTCTTGGCGTAGAGTTTGTGTCTGCTCTGTACTTTGAGCATACCTTTAGAGTGTGTTCAGGCGATCCACAAATCATACAAAGACCATTAGCTCGCCTGCGGTCCTTTACTTCATGTCCGAATTTCTTACAATAATAGCAAGTCCTTGCTGGCGGGGTCCTTTCCTTCTTGATATAACCCTGAGCTGCCCTCAAGGCTGTCTTAGTGCGAACTAGTCCTTAGTGAAGGAGAACAGCCTGCTCCTGTTGTCCGTCAACTAGACTCCTGGTTGCTTCAAGAAATACCATTGATCTTATCAGTAAGTTCTCAATGTTAATGGGTGGCAGTGTAGGTGGTGGAGTGTTGCCGTTCACGTTGGTGCTCGTGTTATTGGAAGGATCCATGACGTTGAAGGAAAAGAAAGGGTTAGAATAGATTCAAGGAATTTGTAATGTGAAGAATGTATAGTTGCGGATTCTTATAATTCTTGTGATATATATTGCTTAGGATTCCATACAGAACTAACCTGTATTGGTCGCCAACAAAACCTGTCACGCCCCACTTCCCAGTGTACGGAGAAGTAGACGCGACGGGACGCGACGTGTTTACTCAGAAGTAAACACGTTAAACGTAAATAAGCAATATATAAATAAAAGCACAAGAATAACAAAAGATGTAATATAAACAACAACTTTTATTAACATTCATTCTTTACATTACAACTGATTTGAAAAGGAAAATATAAGGATGTAAGCAATGCCTAAACAGTGGCATATGAACTGAAAAGTAAATAAGTACAAGTAAGTTAGTAGTCATGCTGCTTGGGTATCTGTTCTAAGTACTCCTGGCTGGGCTTGGTCTCCTGAGAGTCGGGTCCTCCTGACGAACATTCCAAAAAAAGAAGAGACAGGATGTCGTCTGCGAACTAGCGCTTGGTAAGTCCCGAAAGAAAAACGGAATAGATAAGTAAAGAGAATAGAACTGGTAATTGGTACAAGTATATGTTTGTTACACTAACGTAATTGTTTGTAGCTTGGTACAGAATGTATCAGTGTAAACGAGAGGGGTCCAACTATTCCGTGGACTGTGAGAACAGGAAAGTATAAGGCCCCGTCAAAACCCATGGGATAACAGCAATGGACGTTAATCTGGTGTCTTTTAGTGTCCATCATCATGCCATTTTTAATACATTCCGTACCAATCTACTTAAAACCTCGTAATGTATATTGTATTGATTTGTAGTTATCAGACTTGCCAAGACCATGGAGACAAGTTGTACATGTAAACAGGTTCATGATGTAAACAAATAGTCAGGTAATCAAGTCAAGATATAGCTATGGTTCGGTCAAGTCAAGTTTTGTTTGCATATTGATATTGTTCTGGTATTCAAGTTCAAATTAAAGTATACATGTTATAGTTTGGATTCATGTTGAATTTAATTCATGTTTGGATTGGATTCATGTTTGGATTAGATTCTGGTTGGATACAGATTGAGTTAGACTTAGATTGATTTAGACTCAGACTTGAGTCAGACACTTTAAACAGATTTGGATCCTAAATTAAGTTCGGGAGTCATCGGTAATTGCTAAACATGGACGGCAGGATTTGTGTCTTTTTTCAAGATAATTACCATTGATAACACCATTAAGTTTTTCTACCTTAAATAGGCAAGCACTTACTTTCTCCGGCTCCCTGAGGCTCAAGAGAATTGATCGCTTAAACATATATTTACTAAAGTCCTTAAATATAATTTTATATAATTCGAGGGGGGTTTTATGAAAAATATTTTATATACTTTCAAAATAAACCTCGAGTATTTATTTATATTATCTAAGGTTTTCATGGAGGTGAATTTTAAAGAGTGAGGTATATTAGTGAATATATGCATAGTTTGAATAGTTCAAGATATTTTAGTGTAAGACTTTTTTGTATTGATTCTTGATGGTATTTTAGTGAAACTTGTCATTCTTTTTATTTTTAGAAAAACATGGAATTTTATTATAACTCAAAAATATGTGGTTTGAAAATATTTATATAATTATTAAAAATTAATTTTTATTATTAAATAGAAAATCTCATTTTTCTAAAAAATCGTATTAAAATTCTTTCGAGACTGAATGCTCTGTAAAGGGGTTTGCATCTCGCTCTACTAGCCCGAGGATGTGCGATAATCCGCACCATCCAATAGCGGATTCCCCAAATTGTCTTGTAGAGGCATAATCGCAAAGAGTTTGAAATAAATTCTAAAGAAAACCGGGTTTTTATAGTTTATGGTATTTTAATGAAAAGTTGTAATCGCCACAAAAATATATTTCAAAGAGTATCGTACTTTGTAAACATGTGTGTATGTGAGGGGTTGTTCATTACTCCATGAATTTTTCTAAAGGTAATAGTAAGCAAAACAATTAAATATGGTCGAAATAAAGTTCATGGTATTTAAATGTAAAGCTCAATTTAAAGTTATTTAATATGATGAATTAGGGTGAAAATTGTTTCTAATTATTAGTTTCATGATTAACCATTAAGGTGTAGAATATGAATGAGCAATACTTAAGAAAAGATGTATTTTCAAGGGTTTTAAAATCAAATATCGGTATAATTCCACTTACCGGCATATTTTGGAAAAAATATCATTTTAAGAAGAATGGGTAGAATGGGGAGGGACTTACTAGCTAGAAGTGTGAATATGAGTTAGAAGAAGATTGTGTAGTCGCCGTAGCGTCGCGGAGTCTCCGGAACTTGCTCGATTCCTCGTCGGAAGTCGACCTCTTGCTAACTCCACTTGTACTCTTCTTGTACTTAGAAAATTTGATAATTTTGGTTAGAGATTTCAGAATGAAGAAGGGATAGGGTATGGGGTTGTATTTATAGTATGAAATTAGGATTTTGGAATTGAAAGAATGAATTAAAATGAATTTAAATTGGATTTAAAGGTGAAACTTAATTCTCTGGTTAATTTCAGAGTAAACAAACAGTGTAGGGATAATGGGGGTAGGCCAAAGGTTTTATGTGCAAAACAGGGGGCAAATCCCTACGGATCACCCGCCGTCGCCAGTCCAAGGCCCGATCTCGCCGGCCATTCTATGGAGTTGGGGGTTGGATGCTTGTCACGTGTTCTTCTCTGTGTACACAACATTTTACACATGTTTATTTTTCTTGACTGTTCATGTTTCCCCAAAAAAAGAGCAAAGCTCTGTTCAAAATTTGAAAGGCGGCGCTAAGAGTTAAAACTCTGAGGCAATGCTTCATGTGCTTTGCACGAGGGCGCCAGCGCCAAGAGTTAAAAACTCTGAGACAACGCCGTTCCCCTCCGAAAGACGGAGCGACGCAGGGACGTCTTGCCTGAGATTCGGGGCAGATGCTAATTGGTGCTATCCGTCTACCTCTCCGAAGATGCCAAGTTGATTTATGGCACCGTGTATCGAAGGTTTAAACGGATGCGTCCGATGTAGCAGACTTCGTCAGATTCCCCCTCGCTTGAGGGGTTTTTGATTGTGGGGACGCTCTTCCCTGCAGGCACAAGCCCCTGCAGTTAATTACGCTACCGTATTGCGGTACAAACTTTGTTCCCCTCCGAAACGGCGGCGCACAAGACCGCGGGGTCCTGGCGCTGGGGTTCGGGGCAGATACTATTTGGTTTTATCCGTCCACCTCTCCGAAGATGCCAAGTTGATTTATGGCACCGTGTATCGGAGGTTTAGACGGATGCAGCCGATGTAGCAGACTTCGTCAGATTCCCCCTCGCTCGAGGGGTTTTTGATTGTGGGGACGCTCTTCCGTGCAGGCGCAAGCCCCTGCAGTTAATTACGCTACTGCGTCGCAGTAACAACTTTCTCCTTCTCCAGAATTTCACTTCGTGTCGTGTGTGTTTGTTTTGTATGTGGTTGCCCGTGGATTGTATAGGGAGACTGAGTAATGCCGTCGCCCGTAGGACGTGGATTAGTCCAAATCCGTATTTACTTAGATTTGGGTTTGGTGTTTTTAGTTTAAGGATACATTAGCCATGCTTGGGGCTAAGATCAACTTAAACGTTCGTTACGGATACGTTAGTCTCGTTTGAGACTAAGATCAACTTAACGGAATCGTCTAGATCCATTTAATATATGACCATCGGGACTCGTCACCTCTCTGACGTCGTTGAAGGATTACAACGACAGGTGTCAGAGGAGTTCAGAGATGTACCCTCGAACCAAAGTTGATTGGAAGTCTTATAGTCCATTTGAATGTTTAAGGATACGTTAGCCGTGTTTGAGGCTAAGATCAACTTAAACGGGATCATTTAGATCCGGCAAAAGAGCATTCGGGAGCTCTATTATTCCAGTTTAGGAACGTAGTGGTCCATAGGTAGTTTAAGGACATTGCGGTCCATGTTCCAGTTTAGGGACGTGGTGGTCCATGTTCCAGTTTAGGGACGTGGAGGTCCTTGTTCCAGTTTAGGGACGTGGTGGTCCGTGTCAATTCCAGTTTAGGGACGTGGTGGTCTATGTTAATTCCAGTTTAGGGACGTGGTGGTCTATGTTCCAGTTTAGAGATGTGGTGGTCCATTATTAGTTTAAGGACATTTCGGTCCAACATTAGTTTAAGGACGTTTCGGTCCAATATTAGTTTAAGGACGTTTCGGTCCACGAGTTTAAGGACCCCGCAGTCCGTATTGATGGGTGTGGTCGTCGGGACCCGTCACCTCTCTGATGACGTTGAATGATTACAACGACATGTGTCAGAAGAGTTCAGAGATGTACCCTCGGACAGGATATAAATTGATTTAAGAGAGCAGTTGTGCTCAGTCAATTTAATTTAAGGACTTACGGCCAAAATTGGGCTAAGTCCAGTTGGAAATGTTCACATTTTGTTTGCATTTGGCCTATTAGGCCTTTGTTTGGGCTTTCCCCTATTTAGAATAATGCATAGCATTATTTCAAGCCATTTATGCCTATTTTGACTAGGCTCTGCCCTTTTTATTATAATGCAGAGCATTTGTTTTGGTCCATTGGGCCTCTCAATTGGGCTCTACCCTTTAAATAATATGTAGCATTATTTTTGGTCTGTTTATACTTTTTAATTAGGCTCTGCCTTTTTAAAATAATGTGCAGTACTTCCATTAGACCTTTGATTGGGCTCTGCCCCTTAATAATGCATTGCATTCAATACTCTGACAGTGCCCCACATGGCTTGTCAGGTGCTTTGCGCAATTAAAGAGCGCAAGAGCTCGTGGAGGTGACACGTGTCACGTTCTGATGAGCGCAAGCGCAACAGCGCAGTGCGCTGCGCTGCTGCACTGCTGACACGTGGCGCTTCCTGGCGGCTTGCGCAATAGTACAGTTTTGGCAAGTGCTGGGCACTGTTCTTATTCTTTTGGAACAATTTCAGATCACAGAAAACAAGTTTTTTTTCTTGTTTTTTAAAGAACCAGTGGTTCATATAAGGTGCAAGGCACAGTTATCTTGAGAATCTTTTAGATTCAGAACCAATGGTTCATAAAAAGAAGTGCAAGGCACTGTTTATTATTTATTTTTTATTATTAGAGATCCTTGATCTTATTCTCAGATCAATGATCTGTTCATAAAAGAATTTTCTCTTTTTCTAAAGGTTTTTACCTTTTTCTTTGTTCTTGAGGATTTCTCTCCAATTCTTCAGAGTCTTCTCTGTTTAATTTTTCACCAAATGTTCTCCTCTTAATTGAGGTCTAGGGTCCTTTTTATAATACCCATAAATTAGTTAGATTTCTTTAAAAGATCTTTCTCTGAGTGATTTGGGGAATTTTCCCCGCCGTTGGATCTTTGATCCAAAGGCCTCTGTTTTACAGAAGAAAATTTTCTTGTTTTAACAAGAACAGAAAAGATTTCTTTAAAATTTCAATTCTGTTTTGCGCAAACGCCCCAGCGCGTGACACGTGTCGCGCAGCGCAGCGCTTGCGCAGCTGTGCTTGCGCAGCTGTGCGTGCGCAACTGCACAGACACGCGTCGCGCAGCGCAGCGCTTGCGCAGCTGAAGCGTTGCTTCCTTTACTTTTATTTTTAAAGATCCTTGCTTCTGATTGGGGGAATCGGAAGCGTTGCTTCACCTGAGATATATTTTCATCTCCCCTTTTTTTTTTAAGTCAAACTTGTATTTCCAAAATTTTGATTTCCCGGGTCTTGGAAATAATTCCATTGTGCACAGAATCTTTTGTGCTTGGGTCTATATATAGTTCAGGGCCGAGCCTTTTCTTCTCTCATCTTCAGAGAACTTCTTCGATCATGGCTTGCAACCGCCCTCACGCCCGCCGACAGCCATGGGAAGTGCCAATCCGGGACATTGTTCCCCGTTTTGCTGCGCTCCTGGTGGACCCTTCTCTTACGGACGAGCAATGCGATGCTGCAATGCATGAACTTTTGACTCGTGTGGGGTCTCCTCTCCCTCCGCATTCCGTTTGGCTTCGGATGATCCTTTCCTCGGTGCTCACCGACATTCCCCCTCCTCCGGCGGAGATGTCATCGGCAATGCTTGATGCGGCCGAGGGTAAGATCGAGAGCTTTTTCGAAGCGCACTTGATCACCAAAGCCCTGAGGGACTGCTCTTTCCACTTGCTGAGCCAGATACGGGCTCGCCGGGTTGTCATCACCACCTTTTCCAAAGAATGTGGCGATGATCGTTGGATGTCTTCCTCTCGAGAGGATCGCCGCTTCGACGTGGTGGAGAAGACAGAAAGGGAGCTGGGGAATCTTCTTCTTATCTTTGCGAACCCTTGTCTTTCCGATTCCATATTTGGTGATCTTTTTTGAATGTAATAATAAATAAATAAATGTTTTAATTAAGTATTTTATTATCTGTTAAGTGTTCTTTTTATTTTAGCTCTCCGTTGTGCTTGTGCATCGTATGATTTAATTTGCTATCATTAAGTGCATGTGATTCTTGCACGGATAAATTGCCTTTGGTGTTCAGTATTTTTTTATGAAGCAGTGCTTTACTTTTCAGTTTTAGAAGTAGAGTTTCGTTGTGATTGGGGGAAACAAATGCCCCCCCACCGTTGCACTTGCATGGTTCCGAATGCGAGCGCAACGGTGGCAGAATTCCAACCGTTATGACAACCTTTGGAGGTTGAAAGGGCACTTGATGCCTATAAATAGGACCTTTGGTCCTTCACAGATGATCATCATCTCCAAAAAAAAATTTATTTTCAGAATCTCAGAGCTCTGCTCTTGTTTAAGAACTTTTAGAGCCTTGCTCTTGTTTCTTTTTAAGAACTTTCAAAGTTCAGAACTCACCCTCTTAGGTAAAATTTTAAATTAAATTAAATTAAGTTTAATTAACGGAGCCTTGCTCTCATAGATCTTTTGATCTAAAGAAAAACCCTTTTGGGGTCTCACCAATAGAGCCTTGCTCTCAAGAATCTGTTTCAGGGTTTCTTGACCTATGAACAGAACCTTGCATCTTTGGCAAAACATAGATCCCTTTGATCTAAAAAAAGATGAACTCTTAAGAGTTTGAGTATGGATAATGAAAATTAAAAATGGAATTTTGTGTTTTAATGGATTATATCATTTTTTAATAATAATGATCTCAGAGTCTTGGGGGACTTCTTTAAATTTCCCTTATTAGGATTTTGATAGTCACTCCTGTTCGTAGAGCATTGCTCTCGAGGAGTTTAACTCTTTCTGCTCGTTTTTTAACAGGAATTCACTTAATCAGTCGGTCTGCTAATTCTGTTGATCTTCTTTCACAGGAACAATGGACGCCCATATGTATGCTCTTAACGAGATCATCTCTTATGGGGACATCCGCCGACTTGGCCGCTCTCAAAATCGAGAGTTCACAAACGCGGAGTGTGCTGAAATAATGAGCCGCTTCGACGCATACAATGGTCCACTGCTTCCCCGACGTTCCTCCCTCCTTAAGCTTATCGTGGGAGCCATCTGGGAAGCGCTTCCTCTATTCTGTTCCGGCATGCCGCTTAGGACGTTGGATGCCGCTGAGGACAATGTGCACTCGGTGTACCTGTTGAACTTTATCTCGAAGTGACAGCGAGACAGTCTTATCGATCTCTTGCACGAGGTTTTTCAACAGTCCGCCATACTCGCTGCTTATCGGAGGGTGGAAGACATCAGGGGGGACCCTAACGCTTGTGCTCGCGAAAGAAAGCACACTAGGATGGTCCGGGAGGCCTGGAAAGTCATAGATAGAGTAGCTTTTGAATTCCTCAATCCATGTCCTGGGTTCGAGGTTATTCCCTTGTAAAAATGTTTTTCGTTTATTGCTTTTATGATTGTAAGAACTTCTGGCAAGATTAATGAAAATTTTTGTTTTTCCTAGCCTGTCTTATCTTTTGTTCTGAGTCTTTTGCATGAATGAATGTGTCTCGAACGCTTGATCAAATGTAAATCAGATACTCTTTCTGTCGCTTTCTTGTTTCTCAGCATGTTGTCACAATTAGCATATAATAGAGTAGGCCTCTTGATTTCTTCATAGGATAGCGATGGCTTAGGCTGCAGGTTCAGATCTGCCTCCTAAGACTTTTCACCTTTATGAGTCGTGAGGGTCTCATAGAGACTTTTCTCCCTACGGATCGAGAGGATCTCGCAGGTGGGGTTTTCTCCTTAGGAGTCGTGAGGATTCCTAAGTGTATTTTCTCTTATAGGTCGTAAGGATCCTGTAAGAGAATTTTTCCCTCTTACGAGTCGAGAGGACTTGTAAGCGGTTGTTTCCCTCCTTGTCGAAACTCGACTTCGGAGAGTGAGACCCGTGAATAGTATGCAAGAGACCATTTTAGATCGACTTGCAGGGTCCCATTGTTCAGGAAGAAAGTTTTTTTAGTCCCTGCTGCCTGAGGCTTCATCTTGCAAGTTGAGTCGAATCGGGAATTTTCCCGCGGAGACATTGGTTTCTCTGCAAACCGACGGGAATCAGGAGGCTCTCGTCAAGGATTGTTTATTTCCTTGAGTTGAGGTGTTTGCTAAGGATTATTTGTTTCCCTAGCGCCAAGGATTATTTGTTTCCTTGGTGTTGAAACGGATCGAGAATTTCCCACGGAGGCACTGGTTGCTCTGCGAGTCGACGCGAATCAGGAGGTTCTCGTCAAGGAGTGTTTGTTTCCTTGAGTTGAGGTGTTTGCTAAGGATTATTTGTTTCCTTGGTGTTGAAACGGATCGAGAATTTCCCACGGAGGCACTGGTTGCTCTGCGAGTCGATGCGAATCAGGAGGCTCTCGTCAAGGATTGTTTGTTTCCTTGAGTTGAGGTATTTGCTAGGGATTATTTGTTTCCCTAGCGCCAAGGATTATTTGTTTCCTTGGTGTTGAAACGGATCGAGAATTTCCCACGGAGGCACTGGTTGCTCTGCGAGTCGACGCGAATCAGGAGGCTCTCGTCAAGGAGTGTTTGTTTCCTTGAGTTGAGGTGTTTGCTAAGGATTACTTGTTTCCCTAGCACCAAGGATTATTTATTTCCTTGGTGTTGAAACGGATCGAGAATTTCCCACGGAGGCACTGGTTGTTCTGCGAGTCGACGCGAATCGGGAGGCTCTCGTCAAGGAGTGTTTGTTTCCTTGAGTTGAGGTGTTTGCTAAGGATTATTTATTTCCCTAGCGCCAAGGATTATTTGTTTCCTTGGTGTTGAAACGGATCGAGAATTTCCCACGAAGACACTGGTTACTCTGCGAGTCGACGCGGATCAGGAGGCTCTCGTCAAGGAGTGTTTGTTTCCTTGAGTTGAGGTGTTTGCTAAGGATTATTTGTTTCCCTAGCGCCAAGGATTATTTGTTTCCTTGGTGTTGAAACGGATCGAGAATTTCCCACGGAGGCACTGGTTGCTCTGCGAGTCGACGAGGATCAGGAGGCTCTCGTCAAGGAGTGTTTGTTTCCTTGATCTGAGGTGTTAGAATTTCCCACGGAGGCACTGGTTACTCTGCGAGTCGACGCGGATCAAGAGGCTCTCGTCAATGATTGTTTGTTTCCCTGAGTTGAAGGATTTGCTAGGGATTATTTGTTTCCCTAGCGCCAAGGATTATTTGTTTCCTTGGGGTTGAAACGAGTCGAGAATTTCCCACGGAGGCACTGGTTGCTCTGCGAGTTGACGCGGATCAGGAGGCTCTCGTCAAGGATTGTTTGTTTCCCTGAGTTGAGGTATTTGCTAAGGATTATTTGTTTCCCTAGCGCCAAGGATTATTTGTTTTCTTGGGGTTGAAACGAGTCGAGAATTTCCCACGGAGGCACTGGTTGCTCTGTGAGTCGACGCGGATCAGGAGGCTCTCGTCAAGGAGTGTTTGTTTCCTTGAGTTGAGGTGTTTGCTAAGGATTATTTGTTTCCCTAGCGCCAAGGACTATTTGTTTTCTTGGTGTTGAAACGGATCGAGAATTTCCCACGGAGGCACTGGTTGCTCTGCGAGTCGACGCGAATCAGGAGACTCTCGTCAAGGATTGTTTGTTTCCCTGAGTTGAGGTATTTGCCGAAGACACTGGTTTCTTCGGAGTTGGGATGAACCGTCGAGATTTGGCTTCGTTTTCTGGCGGAGCCTGCTGGGAAAGTACGGTTCCCTCTTTGTTTGCGCCCTTGGATTGTATACAGGGATCGATGTGATCTTAACTGTAGGGCCAAAGTTTTATCATTTTTTTTGTTTTATTTCCGCGATGCTCTATCATTTCAGCTTTTATATCGTGAAGGTCGCGATTGCCCAATCATTTCGGCTATTTTTCGCGGCGCCCAATCATTTCGGCTGTTTATTTTGTTTTCACTCGCTGCTTTTTATTGCGAGTTGCCCACTCATTTCGGCTATTTCGTGTGCATACGTTTTTACTTGCCGCTTTTTATTGCAAGTTGCCCCATCATTTTGGCTATTTCGTATGCATGTGCGGCCTACTAGCTTTCCGCCGTAAACCTAAAATTAGACACCGATTTCGGCATCAGCACCGCTACAACTGGGGTATTGCTAGGAGCGAATCATCATTTGCCTCTGTCGATGTCGAACAAAGGTGGCTTAGCGAACAGGGTTAGGGTCCTGTCGACTAAGGCTTTTAACTTCATGAGCCGTAAGGGTCTCACAAAGGTATTTCTCCCTACAAGTCGTGAGGATCTTGTAGGTGTATTTTCTCCTTAGGAATCGTGAGGATTCCTAAGTGTTTGTTCCTCTGTAAGTCGTAAGGATCCTACAGGAGGGTTTTCTCTTTGTAAATCGAGAGGATTTACAAGGGTTGTTCACCATACGAACATATCCCCAATCACGGATGAAACTTGATTCGGGAAATGTTTATTCGCGCCCGTGGATTGTATACAAGGGTCAGTATTGAAACACTTATAGGGCAATATCGGAAGTTGTGGGGGTTGCTTAAGTACAGGTTTAGGTCTCTGTAACTTAAGACTTTCAACTCTCATGAGCCGTGAGGGTCCCATAAGAGATTTCTCCTCACGAGTCATGAGGATCTCGCAAGTGTATTTTCTCCTTAGGAATCGTGGGGATCCCTAAGTGTGTTGCTCCCTTGTAAGTCGTAAGGATCTCACGCAGGTGGTTTCTCCTTACAAGGTCGAGAGGACCTTATAAGTGTCCTTTAACGAGGTTGCGCCCTTTCAGGTTTTCGCAAACACTCGCCGGTAGTCCTGCTATTTTTACTCACGGAGCCCTTTCGGGTTTTCATCTGTGCCTATTTTTGCTTATGGACATACCATTTTTATTTTATTTTATTTTATTTATTTTCTTCTTCAATTTTTTTTACGAGGTTGCGCCCTTTCGGGTTCTCACGAACACTCGCCGGTAGTCCTGCTGTTTTTACTCACGGAGCCCTTTCGGGTTTTCATCCGTGCCCTTTTTTGCTTATGGACATACCGTTTTTATTTATTATTTTTATTTATTTTTTTAATTTTTTTATTTATCTCGTCAGCCTAAAGATGTTGCGGTAGTAGTTTAAAGACGTTTCGGTCTAGTCATTAGTTTAAGAACGTTTTGGTCCGTCATGAAGAAGGCTGGCTACTGCTTATAGAGTTTGAGCTTAGGAAGATAGCGAGCGGACATAGTCGTCATCTACCATTGACCTAGGCGGTAACTCGCTAAGCGTAGTATTTCTTTAGGAAGCGACCGTTTATTGTCCTGAAAGGCCTTTCACCGTGCATGTCCATGAGTAGATAGGCCCCACCCTGGTAGACCTTGTCTATGATGTACGGGCCTTCATAATTTGGCTCGAATTTTCCCCGCTTGGCGCGATTGGGGATCATAGGCCTTTTGACCACTAGCATAAGTTCGCCTTGGCGGAATGTCCTCGGTCGGGTCAATCTTTCATATGAGCGTGTCATCTTTACTTTATAGGCCTCCAGATTTTGTTGCGCTATGAGCCGTGTTTCTTCAAGGGCATCAAGCTCCTCAAGCCGAAGGTGAGCGTTTTCTTCGTTCGCCAGCTCGTAGTGGACTGCCACTCGCAGAGAGGGTAACTCTATCTCGAGGGGGAGTACTGCTATCAGAGCTTCGTATTCGGCTTCGTTGTTTGTCCTCGGCTCCGTCAGGGAGAACGCGTAGCGCATTATCCCTCCTTGTGGAGTTACAAAGATGAGTCTTACCCCCGATTTGATTATAGGGGCACTTTGTTTGCATTTCTTCATGGAAGATGCTCCATCGAAATAAAGCTCCCATCGGGTATCACCACCGTCGATCGCATCAAACGCATGTTCGTCTGGAAGATCGCAATTTAAAAGAGAATCGGCGGGTATCGGATGCTCAGCGAGGAAGTCGGTGATGGCCTGGCCTTTCACCGCCTTGAGAGGTTGATACGTTATCGAGAACTCCATTAAGAGCAGGGCCCATTTAGCGAGTCGTCCTGTCAATATGGCCTTCGACATCAAGTATTTAAGGGGGTCCACCTTTGAAATGAGACGGACCTCGTGCGCTAACGCATAGTGCCTGAGCTTTGTTATCGCGAAGATCAACGCCAGGCAGTGTTTTTCAATGGGAGAGTAGTTGCTTTCTGCCCCCAGCAGAACTCGACTTAAGTAATAGAGTGCTCTTTCTTTCCCTTGATCATTCTCTTGTGCCCATAATGCGCCTAAGGAGCCTTCGAGAGCGGTTGTATAAAGAATGAGGGGCTTTCCTTTGACCGGAGCAGCCAGCACTGGCGGGTTCTGCATGTACTGTTTGATTTCGTCTAGTGCGTCTTGGCATTTGCGATCCCAGACGAACGGGGTTCCTTTCTTCATCAGGTGGCTGTAAGGACGGCACTTTCCTGAAAGGTTGGCTATAAATCGCCGTATATATGCGAGCTTCCCTTGGAGAGGCCGCAGCTATTTGAGAGTCCTTGGCGGAGGCATCTCCATGATCGCCTTGATCTTTGACGGATCTATTTCGATACCTCGATGTCGGACGATGAATCCCAGGAATTTGCCCGAAGAAACTCATCTTCAAGTTGTATTGTCAAATGCGTCGAAATACGGTCTTCAGATGATCGAGATGTTCCTCGTATGATTTACTTTTAACTACGAGATCGTCGATGTAGCATTCGACGATTTCATGTATAAGGTCATCGAAGATCTTCGTCATGGCCCTCTGATAAGTAGCACCGGCGTTCTTTAAACCGAAGGGCATCACTTTGTAACAAAATATCCCTAGAGGGGTCCTGAAGGCGGTGTGCTTCTGGTCTTCGGGATGCATCTTTATCTGATTATACCCTGACGAGCCGTCCATGAAGGAGAAAACCTCATGAGTGGACGTATTTTCTATCATCAGTTCGGTGACTGGCACCGGGAAATCGTCCTTCGGGCAAGCTTTATTAAGATCCCGGAAGTCTACACATATGCGCACTGTCCCATTTTTCTTCATCACCGGGACGATGTTGGCGATCCATTCAGGGTATTGAACTTCTTGGATGAAGCCAGAGTCGATCAGCTTCTTGACCTCGGCATTGATACTCATCTCAAGCTCGAGCCGCATTCTTCTCGGTGCCTGTTTGACTGGCTTGACGTCCGGAGATATCGCCAATTTGTGCACAGCGACTTCTGGATCTAGTCCTGGCATCTCGGAATAGTTCCACGCAAAGCAATCTTTGTGTTGTACAAGGACGTCTTTTAACGCCGTCACCCTTTCTTCAGATAGCAGCTCACTGACAAACGTCGGCCGTTGGTCATCAGCTGTCCCTAACTCGATTTTCTTGAGGTTATCTGCAGTGGTATGTATTCCATCCTCTAGTTCTTTCGGAGCTGGCGGAAATTCTGAGATCACCTCATCATTGCTGTTTTCAAAGCACCAGGGAAGGCTGTCCATGTTCTCAGGCTCTTCTTTTAATATTGTTATCATGTGACAAGTACGAATCCGCTTCCAATCCCAATGTGGAGTTGGTTCTTCTTTCGTGGCCTTGGTTTCGTGCTTCCGTGGCGGCGCTACCCTCCAGTTGTCAGACATAGTGAATTTGCCGAGCCGATACTGATCTTCGACCCAATTCTTGAAGGAGAAGCAGTCTTCGAGAGGATGCCCTGTTACTTGATGGTAAGATCAATAATTTGGGTCAGAGGCTTCGCCTGCTTGTTCGGGGTTCTTGGACTCCGGCAGTGTAAGAATTTGATGTTTTAGAGCAAGATCAAGTATCTTCTTCGTCTTGTCCCGAGGAAATGAGTACGCTCGACCCATTTTCTTCATGAGGGATAGATCAATAACGCTCGACTCTCGTTCGCGTGGCTTCTTAGCCCCGCTTTGTTGCTGTTTAGTGCCCTTTTGGCCTTTCGACTTGTTTCTGCCTCTACGTCGAGCCTTTTTTATAACAGGTTGACAGGGGGTGGCATTTTCGCCTTTCACAGCCAGTTGAAAGAGGCGTTGCGTTTTGGCTTTCTCGTAGATGGCCATTTCGCGGTTATGATCGTCTCGGACTTTTTGACCAGCTTTCCTTATAAGCCTGTCCATTCGTTCTTCGAACGGCGGACTAGGTACTTTTGCATCTGGAACTTTCACTGGCCTAGGATTAGCGTCCTCCCGTTGAGCATCCGCTTCTTCATCAAAGTCATACATGACGTAACAGCTGTTTAGTAACTCTCGTTTCTTTGACCGGATGTATCCAAGCCCTTTTGTTTCCATTCGGGTTAGGCAGTTTGCGTTGAGTCCCGGGAACGTTCCAGACCCTGTCATAGAATTTGGCCTTTCTAACGGTCTATTTGAAGGATATCCCCTGGCGCTTTAATAGCCTTTTCAAGCCTTTTGTATAATACCTGGGGAGACGGATGGGCTGAAACCTGTCAAGGGTAGGATCCGCGCCGTGCCAGACTTCTTTCTCCACTTTGTTTTCTTCAGAGCGGTAGAATAGAATTGCTTTTTCGCTTTCTCGTTTGGGAGGGATATAGAACGTTCGCAGTTCTTCTACACTGTAGACATCAAGCGCATCCAGTTCTTTACGGTGTTTAAGCGGTACCATAGAGACTTGTAGGCTTTGCTCCTCGTCAGCGAACGTTCGTATTGAAGGCCGAGCAGAGAATACAGCATGGATCTCATCTTCCGAGTTGCTTCCAAAGATCAACGTAGGAGCGGATGGCCCTGGCTTGTTGTATTGGGATGGACCCGAATAAACTATCTCCTCTTCCTCTTCAGTATCACTGCCGAAGACAGGGATGGTGGCGTTAGCTTTGTTCTCCGGCTTGTGACACTTCTCCGTGTCTTTGAAATCCGGTGAGAAGTATTTGGCGTCTTCATATTTGCGGACCTCGTTCACAGAGAACGGGTTCAGTTCTCCCGTCACGGTATACTCGAAACCATCCTTAAAATACTTCATACACTGATGTTGTGTAGAAAGGATGATGTTGTACTCATGTAACCATGGTCGGCCGAGCAAAGCGTTGTAGCATGTCTTGGCGTCTATGACGTGGAACTTAATGTCCGTGATGAGTAGCCCGAAGCGTAGCGTCAGTATCACAGACCCAAGAGTTCTTGATGACTGGGAGTCGAACCCGGAGATGGTGATCTTGTCCTGAGCAAGGTGCTGGACGCTCATGCAGATTTCTTTTAACACCCGCACATTGAGGAGGTTAACGGAGGATCCGTTATCGATCAGGATTTTGCCTATCTTTATATCATGGCAGTATCCTGAGACATAAAGGGGGTGATTGTGTTCGCACGTCCCAAGGAGAAGGTCTTCATCACCAAAGGTGACATCTGCCGTGTGCACTTCCTCCAATTCATCCTTCATCTTTTCCTCGGCCAGGCATGCTTGGAATTGTTCTGGATCTTGGAGTGCCTTAATCAACGAATCTCTCGCCTCTTTTGATAGCAAAAGGGCGTCAAGAATGCTGAGCTATGAAGGCAGCTTCCTTAGATGTGCTAAGACGTTGTAATCCACCTTATTCTTCTTTGGCGGGTCTTTGGCAGCTAGCTCTTCCACCACTTGGTCATCTAAGACGATATCTTCAGAGACCTTTTCTTTCCCTTTATCTTTTCTGTTTGAGGGTCCGAGGTACTTTTCGGGCAGCGTGCGATTACGCAGCCAGATATTTTCGCAGACCTTCGGCTCTTCTTCTTTTCCCGAAGTGGACTCTTTAAAGAGAGGGGAAAGTTCCAGCTCTTCATCAGAATCGCTCCCGAATGTAGGCACCTGTGATCCCCCGGCGTTAACCATGCGACAATCACTAGTAATTCTGTTAAACCGTTCGGTCATATTTTTTCGCTCCCGACGAGTCTTGCGCTTTTCCCGCTTAAAATGTTGTCGACGAGCAACATATCCCTGCCACCATCTGTCGAAAGCTTTGCACTCTTGAGTGGGGTGCGACACCTTCTGATGATATAAGCAATAGGAGGGGTGCATTTCTATTTCACCAGTAATTTTTCCTTCGGAGGATGGTAGCTTCATGCCCATTGATATGGCCTTAGTAAACCTTTTCCTTATCTTGAATTGGCTTTTTTCAGTAATGGAGGTATTTTGCTCCAGTGGGATCGTCTCATCTCTTTCATCAAGTCACCGGCGCTTGGCTCTTTCAAATATGACTGCCTCACGTTCTCGATCAGCTTTACTTTTCAACCAAGCTTCATTAAGGAATGCGTCAATTATCTCATCTGATGGCACCGGAATTTTTGATTCGGTATCTGCCCCCAGCGTTTCAGTACAAGAAGTCTCCTTATCGTTCATGAACGAACGGGAAATCACATGACAGCTCGCCACGCATTCTTCAGATTCATCTGACGAACTATCCCCCTCATCTTCCTTTTGAAAGACGTGGTCGAGGAACTCTTGGAATATAATGGGAGTCCGTGCCTTTTGGTTGTATTTCTCCAGCGCATCAATTTGTTTTTGCAAGTCCGTGTGCTTGTCGCCAGGCTTCACGGGCTTTTTTGATTTCTTTTTCTTCTTCTTCGAAGATTTTGACGGCCGGTTGCGAGTGCTTGAGCCATCACTGCCGGTCTTTAGAGTTGGACGTGGCTTCAACATCCCTTCAATGATCTGCGGTTCCAACGGGCTCTTCCACCTAATCGCAGGACATGTCTGAAGATCGTTTAGCATCCTCTTTGTCTTGGTTGATAATACAACCTCCCAAGGAGCTTCTTCAACGACGGAGCATGTTGCCCCCGGCGTATTCGTCCCCTTAGAGGTGTGGGGCTGCAGGGGATTCACCTTCCATTTGTCAGATAACGCGAATTTGCCCTGTCGGTACTGGTTTTCAAACCAATTTTTGAAAACGTAGCAATTCTCGATCGGATGACCCAGTACTCTATGATAAGGACAGTAGTTGGGCTCGTTGACATCACTTGGTTGCAACGGACGTTTCGGATCTGGCAGATTTATGAGTCGGTTGCGCAACGCCAGCTCGAATAACCTTCTCGTTTTATCGCGGGGAAAAGAGTAAGAACGTCCTAGCCTCTCCTCAAGGGCTACGTTCGGACGCATATTATTTGACGAGCAACCGGCTTCGAGTCGCTCGGTTTTTGTTGAGCATTAGCGACAACGATCGCTTTTCCCTTCCCTTTGTCATTTTGGGAGTCCGGCTTTGGAAGAGGGGGTTTATGGCCCATCTGATCCATTTACGCTAGCTTGTCAATCAAGGCCTGGAAGGTAGTCGGCTTGAAAAACATCATAAATTGCGAGATAGTTGCTTGCGGATCAAGAGTTCCCACAAACATACCCACCGCGGGAGCTTCTTCAATGCGCTGCTCACATTTCGACCATAAGTTCCGCCACCGTATAGCATATTGAACCCACGTCTCGCCTGGTTTTACCCTGGCGTTAATCAGTGCCGTCATCGGGGTACGTTCACAGGCGCTTGCAAAACGCTGAGTAAACAGTAGCTCCATCTCTGCGAAGGTCTTGATAGAGTCGTTCGGGAGTTCAGAGTACCACTCGAACGCCGTATCTGATAAACTTCCAAAAAACTGGCGAAGCAACAGCTTGTCGTCACCGCCGGTGTTGCCACAGAGTGCTCTGAACTGGGCAACATGCTGGTGAGGATTGCCCGTCCCCTTGTAGACATGAAACTTGGGAATTGTGTAACCGGGCGGGTACTTGATTTGGTCGTACCAACTTGGATATGGCCGCCCCGTTTTTACGACCTGGCCGGCTGCTTCGGTCGCATGATAAACCCGTATTTGTTGGGCTATGTACTCGTCCAAATCAGCTTTAGAGATTGTATCTTCTTTAGCCGTGGACAGAGCTGGCGGAGGATTTGATGTCTTTCCCCTATCGTCTCCAAGGACGATCGGGGGCTCTTCAGCCGGAGGATCTTTTTGTATCATCATCCCTATCATGTCTTGGAAGAGGAGGCTTATACGCTGTATGTTGGTTGCTTGTTCAGCAGCCTCTTTGTCCTTCTTCTCCAATATCCGACGAACGAATTCGGCGTCGGTTTCTTCCTCTTGGCGTTCATCCGAGGACGTTTCAGGGTTTTCTTTTGGCCTACTAAGTGCGGCCATAGCGTTCATCATCTCTTGGAGCTTCTGCTGCTGGTCCTGCGCTTTGGTCAC
Source organism: Agapanthus africanus (assembly GCA_030015575.1). NCBI lineage: Eukaryota > Viridiplantae > Streptophyta > Magnoliopsida > Asparagales > Amaryllidaceae > Agapanthus > Agapanthus africanus. The sequence continues at coordinate 912,274,769 of JASDDO010000019.1, read as the reverse complement.
TGATCGCGTAAGCGGTCGATGACCCGTAGATATGCGACTGTCCTCTTTACCAGACGCCACATAAACGGTATGAACTACAATGACCCCTGACTTAGGGCGTTTGGGTTCACCACCTCTGATATTTGTCGCCGACGCGGGGGTTTTCTCCAGCCTCCTTCTTTTGTGGGCCGCTGAAGTTGAAAGGGCCGTTGCAGTGGGCACCCTAGCGATCGTTGTCCCCTGCTGTTTAATAGGACGGTCTTTTTCTTTTTGCACCTTCGTCTTCTTTTGTTGACGAGAGTGATCTGGGTCGATCACGGAGTCTTGAACCCTTTGCCAAACCTTGTATATTTTTGAGGACAGCCGTTGAGGGGGCTGTTCTTGCTTTGTTTCCGGAACTCTCTCCGCGGACGGAGGAGATCTTTTCAATGTAGCGGTTGGAGAATTCTTACGTACCCTCCTCAGCAGTTCAAAGCTGTTCCCAGTTGGAACAGCAGCGTTGACTTCCACCACTGGAGCCGGTGGAGTTAGCCCTGAGGGGGAGTTGCCCCCTGCCTTCCTTACTCGTCGCCAATGGCGACGTTGAGCATGACGAGCCGTTGGGACTGGCTCGGAGATTGAGACCGCTTCTTTTTGCCCCATGTCCGAATGAGGCGCTGCCAGTGTTAACCTCTTAAAGACTGAGGTTGTCTTTTGAGGGGTGATATTCAACCTGTCGAAGACAGATCCTCGAGCAGGGGCAGGAGTAGGAATCGTCAGCCTTGAAAAGACTGACTCTTTGACAGGGGAAGCCGGCTTGACGGCTTCTGGAGCAGCAGTTATTGCCTTCCTTGGGACAGCCAATTTAGAGTTCTGATCCAGCCTGGCGAAAACAGAGGCTGTTGGTTTGGTAGTTGGCGACCCGTTGACAGGGGCCGTCGTAGCAGTGAGCCGGTCGAAGACCGATCTCTTGTTCACCTCCGGTGCAGGTATTGGCATAGAGAAGCTTGTAGGCGGGATCATGGTCCCGAAAAACAGGCCCGTGGTAGCCTGATTCACTTGCTCCACAGGCAGAGTAAAGACGGAGGCCGCTTGAGGCCCATATGCTACACCTCCAGGTGAGGTGGAGCGTCCGTTGCAGTGGCACTTCGAGCAGTTGGTGCAGTTAGAGGCCATTGATGCTTGGGTTCTGCGCCAGGAAAAAGACCAAATCTTAATAACTTGAAATCCAAAGGCAACCGTTAACAAACCGTGATTGGTTCGCGAAGACAACACACGAAGTGTGGAGTGGAAAGAGGAAATGGTCCCACCGGACGTGCCAGAATCTGTTCCCCTCCGAAACGGCGGCGCACAAGACCGCGAGGTCCTGGCGCTGGGGTTCGGGGCAGATGCTATTTGGTTTTATCCGTCCACCTCTCCGAAGATGCCAAGTTGATTTATAACACCGTGTATCGGAGGTTTAGACGGATGCGGCCGATGTAGCAGACTTCGTCAGATTCCTCCTCGCTCGAGGGGTTTTTGATTGTGGGGACGCTCTTTCCTACAGACGCAAGCCCCTGCAGTTAATTACGCTACTGCGTCGCAGTAACAACTTTCTCCTTCTCCAGAATTTCACTTCGTGTCGTGTGTGTTTGTTTTGTTTGTGGTTGCCCGTGGATTGTATACGGAGACTGAGTAATGCCGTCGCCCGTAGGACGTGGATTAGTCCAAATCCGTATTTACTTAGATTTGGATTTGGTGTTTTTAGTTTAAGGATACGTTAGCCGTGCTTGGGGCTAAGATCAACTTAAACGTTCGTTAAGGATACGTTAGTCTCGTTTGAGACTAAGATCAACTTAACGGGATCGTCTAGATCCATTTAATATATGACCATCGGGACTCGTCACCTCTCTGACGTCGTTGAAGGATTACAACGACAGGTGTCAGAGGAGTTCAGAGATGTACCCTCGAACCAAAGTTGATTAGGAGTCTTATAGTCCATTTGAATGTTTAAGGATACGTTAGCCATGTTTGAGGCTAAGATCAACTTAAACGGGATCGTTTAGATCCGGCAAAAGAGCATTCGAGGGCTCTATTGTTCCAGTTTAGGGACGTAGTGGTCCATAGGTAGTTTAAGGACGTTGCGGTCCATGTTCCAGTTTAGGGACGTGGTGGTTCGTGTTCCAGTTTAGGGACGTGGTGGTCCGTGTTAATTCCAGTTTAGGGACGTGGTGGTCTATGTTCCAGTTTAGAGACGTGGTGGTCCATTATTAGTTTAAGGAAATTTCGGTCCAACATTAGTTTAAGGACGTTTCGGTCCAATATTAGTTTAAGGACGTTTCGGTCCACGAGTTTAAGGACCCCGCAGTCCGTATTGATGGGTGTGGTCGTCGGGACCCGTCACCTCTCTGACGACGTTGAATGATTACAACGACATGTGTCAGAGGAGTTCGGAGATGTACCCTCGGACCGGATATAAATTGATTTAAGAGAGCAGTTGTGCTCAGTCAATTTAATTTAAGGACTTACGGCAAAAATTGGGCTAAGTCCAGTTGGAAATGTTCACATTTTGTTTGCATTTGGCCTATTAGGCCTTTATTTGGGCTTTCCCCTTTTTAGAATAATGCATAGCATTACTTCAAGCCATTTATGCCTATTTTGACTGGGCTCTGCCCTTTTTATTATAATGCAGAGCATTTTTTTTGGTCCATTGGGCCTCTCAATTGGGCTCTACCCTTTAAATAATGCATAGCATTATTTTTGGCCTGTTTAGACTTTTTAATTAGGCTCTGCCTTTTTAAAATAATGTGCAGTAATTCCATTAGACCTTTGATTGGGCTCTGCCCCTTAATAATGCATTGCATTCAATACTCTGACAGTGCCCCCACATGGCTTGTCAGGTGCTTTGCGCAATTAAAGAGCGCAAGCGCTCGTGGAGGTGACACGTGTCACGTTCTGCTGAGCACAAGCGCAACAGCGCAGTGCGCTGCGCTACTGCACTGCTGACACGTGGCGCTTCCTGGCGGCTTGCGCAATAGTGAAGTTTTGGCAAGTGCTGGACACTGTTCTTATTCTTTTGGATCAATTTCAGATCACAGAAAACAAGTTTTTTTCTTGTTTTTTAAAGAACCAGTGGTTCATATAAGGTGCAAGGCACAGTTATCTTGAGAATCTTTTAGATTCAGAACCAATGGTTCATAAAAAGAAGTGCAATGCACTGTTTATTATTTATTTTTTTTATTAGAGATCCTTGATCTTATTCTCAGATCAATGATCTGTTCATATGAGAATTTTCTCTTTTTCTAAAGGTTTTTACCTTTTTCTTTGTTCTTGAGGATTTCTCTCCAATTCTTCAGAGTCTTCTCTGTTTAATTTTTCACCAAATGTTCTCCACTTAATTGAGGTCTAGGGTCCTTTTTATAGTGCCCATAAATTAGTTAGATTTGTTAAAAAGATCTTTCTCTGAGTGATTTGGGGAATTTTCCCCACCGTTGGATCTTTGATCCAAAGGCCTCTGTTTTACAGAAGAAAATTTTCTTATTTTAACAAGAACAAAAAAGATTTCTTTAAAATTTCAATTCTTTTTTGCGCAAACGCCCCAGCGCGTGACACGCGTTGCTTCCTTTACTTTTATTTTTAAAGGGCCTTGCTTCTGATTTGGGGAATCGCAAGCGTTGCTTCACCTGAGATATCTTTTCATCTCCCTTTTTTTAAGTCAAACTTGTATTTCCAAAATTTTGATTTCCCGGGTCTTGGAAATAATTCCATTATGCACAGAATCTTTTGTGCTTGGGTCTATATATAGTTCAGGGCCGAGCCTTTTCTTCTCTCATCTTCCGAGAACTTCTTCGATCATGGCTTGCAACCGCCCTCACGCCCGCCGACAACCATGGGAAGTGCCAATCCAAGACATTGTTCCCCGTTTTGCTGCGCGCCTGGTGGACCCTTCTCTTACGGACGAGCAATGCGATGCTACAATGCACGAACTTTTGACTCGTGTGGGGTCTCCTCTCCCTCCGCATTCCGTTTGGCTTCGGATGATCCTTGCCTCGGTGCTCGCCGACATTCCCCCTCCTCCGGCGGAGATGTCCTCGGCAATGCTTGATGCGGCCGAGGGTAAGATCGAGAGCTTTTTCGAAGCGCACTTGATCACCAAAGCCCTGAGGGACTGCTCTTTCCACTTGTTGAGCCAGATACGGGCTCACCGGGTTGTCATCGCCACCTTTTCCAATGAATGTGGCGACGATCGTTGGATGTCTTCCTCTCGAGAGGATCGCCGCTTCGACGTGGTGAAGAAGACAGAAAGGGAGCTGGGGAATCTTCTTCTTATCTTTGCGAACCCTTGTCTTTCCGATCCCATATTTGGTGATCTTTTTTGAATGTAATAATAAATAAATAAATGTTTTAATTAAGTATTTTATTATTTGTTAAGTGTTCTTTTTATTTTAGCTCTCCGTTGTGCTTGTGCTTCGTATGATTTAATTTGCTATCATTAAGTGCATGTGATTCTTGCACGGATAAATTGCCTTTGGTGTTCAGTCTTTTTTTATGAAGCAGTGCTTTACTTTTCAGTTTTAGAAGTAGAGTTTCGTTGTGATTGGGGGAAACAAACTTTCTCCTTCTCCAGATGATTACTTCGTGTCGTGTGTGTTTGTTTCGTGTTCGGTTGCCCGTGGATTGTATACGGAGACTGAGTTATGTCGTCGCTCCTAGGGCGTGGACTAGTCCAAATTCGTATCTTTCTTAGATTTGGGTTTGGGGGTTGTGTTTAAGGATACGTTAGCCTCATTTGAGACTAAGATCAACTTAAACATTTGTTAAGGATACGTTAGTCTAGTTTTCAGACTAAGATCAACTTAACGGGATCGTTTAGATCCGACAAGAGAGCGATTAAGAGAGCTCTGTCGTTTAGTTTAGTGACATTGCGGTCAATAGGTAGTTTAAGGACATTGCGGTCCAATGTTAGTTTTAAGACGCTGCGGTCAAGGTTAAGGACATCATAGTCCGAGGATTTAAGGACTCCACAGTCCGATGTTAGTTTTAAGACATCATAGTCAAGATTAAGGACGTCATAGTCCGTTGTTAGTTTTAAGACATTCCGGTCAAGGTTAAGGACCTCATAGTCCATGGGTTTGAGGACCCCACAGTGCGGCGTTAGTTTTAAGACATCACGGTCAAGGTTAAGGACCTCATAGTTCATGAGTTTAAGGACCCCACAGTCCGTATCAATGTGTGGTCATCGGGACCCATCACCTCTTTGAAGACGTTGAGAGATTACAGCGCTAAGTATCAAAGGAGTGAAGATATGTACCCTTAAACCAAGGTAAATTAAGGGATCTGTAGTCCAATTTGGAAACTAAGATCAATTATTACATTATGAGCCCATTGACCCAATTAAGTTTGAATTGAGGACTTATGGCCAGCTTGGGCTAAGTCCAATCATGTTTGGGATATTGGCCCTCTGTTGGTTCATTGAAGGAAAGGCTTTGCCTCTGGAAACTTAGCCAATTGGGCTAAAGCTAGTGTTAAACACTAGAGACCAACAGTGTTGAACACTGGGAATAAGATTAACAAGTTAGTGTTAGAAACTAAAAGATAATTAGTGTTGGACACTAAAAGATAATCAGTGTTGAACACTGGGAACAGAGTTTTCAAATTAGTGTTAAACACTAAGCAAATCAGTGTTGAACACTGGGGACAAAATCTCCAGACTAGTGTTAAACACTAAAGAGAGAGGGGTACGTGGTAGCACGTGAGAGCGCCCTGCTTCTTTCTATTTTGCTCTACAGATAAGTGTTTAACACTTTTAATTCTGAAAGCCATCACGTGTGGGCACGTGATGGGGGCTCACGCTTTAATCTGTTAGAATGTTCATTAGGGGTCACGTGTTGACACGTGAGGGCGCCCTAGAGCTCTTTTCTGTTTCCTTTTGCCTTTTTCTCTGTGTGCTTTAGAGATCACGTGGGGCACGTGAGGCATTGCCTCAAAGTTCTCTTTTATAGATCTTTGCAGGAGTCACGTGGTAACACATGAGGTGTTGCTTCAAACTTCTTTTCTGTGGATCTTTGCAGGGGTCACGTGGTAGCACGTGACTCTGGTTCTTTGCACGTTTTAAAGATCTGTTCATCTTTTAAGAATTAAATTCTTCATAGGGTTAAACCCTAATAACAAACTTTAGAGGAATTAAATTCCTGTTTTCTTTTGAAGAATTATATTGTTAAATAGGGTTAAACCCTAATTTCTTTTCTTAAGGGAATTAAGTTCCTGTGATTTTGAGAGAATTATGTTCTCAATTAGGGTTAAACCCTAGTTCTGTTCATTTTGAAGGAATTAAATTCCTATAACATAGGGCTAAACCCTAATCTCAAAGGAATTGAATTCCTATCATTTTGTGAGAATTAAATTCTCAATACTCGGTTCCTCTTCTGTGTTTTAGATCTGCATGGCAGGATCTCAACCCAATGAGAATTAACTTCTCAATTCATGGGGAGATGTGCGCTTTACAGATCCTCCACCAGAGAAAGAACTAAGTTCTTTTCTTTATATAAGAGTTCAACTCTTTTGAGAATTAAATTCTCTTTTGAAGCCTCCCTTTTCTTTTCTTACCTAAGGTTTTCCTTTTGCAGAGAATCAAAGGCTCTATATCTCTCTCTCTGTGTATCAAAAGAAAAGGTCAAAAGGTCTAAAAATAAGGTCCTTTCTTCTTTTCTTGGCTCCTATTTATAGGAGAAGGAAAAGAATCAATCTGTTTAGTAAATCTCTCATTGAGAGATTTGATTTGTGTATTGAGAGATTTGATTTATATTTATCATTAATCTGGGCCTTTAGATTGTTAGGTGAATTTTATTCACCATTGGATTTTAAATCCAAAGATATCTCTTTGTTATTTCGGTTGGATTTAGGGGGAAATCTTTCCAAGTCCAAGATTTTTCCATAAATTGGTGATATTTAATCACCTTTAGATTTTTAATCCAACGGCTTTAGATAATCCTTCTTTATTTTGGAAAGATTTGAAAGATTTATCCTCAGACTTTAATTCTGTCAAAGAAAAAGGCTCTTAAAGCCGGTCACGTGTGGCCACGTGACCCCTGGTCACGTGTAGGCACGTGACCCCTGGAATGAGCTTCTCTTCTTCTGCGCTCTGTTCTCTGGCCGCTGCTTAACCATCACGTGCCAACACGTGACCACTGGTCACGTGTGAGCACGTGATGCCTCTTCTGAATCTTTTCCTGATTTTTAATCAGGGAACAAATGCCCCCACAGCGTTGTTCTCACGTGTCTGCACGTGAGTGCAACGCTGTCACTTTTGTGACCGTCGGATCTGTTTTGGGAGTAGGGTAGATGAAACGTTTTCCATCCCATCCTATAAATGCCCATGTCTTTTCAGAAGAGCCTCCACTTCGCTCATATTCCTTCTTTGAGAACTTCCTTCTCTTGAGAATTTAATTCTCTTTTTCCATAGCTTAATTCTCTGCCTTGAAATTTTTTCAGAGTTTAACTCTGTTCAAGAAGGGCTTTTCCTTTCAGGTAATAATCTTTGGATGATCGAAGAACTTCATACAACTTTCTAGATTTTAAATCCATACCAAGGACTTTCCCCTTTTTAATAAGAACTCATTTCTTCAAGTTTCTTCAACAAGAACAGAAAACCATTTAAACTTCAACTATTAGATCTTTTAAAGTTTCTCTGATCTTTAGAGAGATGATGGTGTCGGTTGTCCTTTCCTTAGAATTTAATTCCATCTAAAAAAATTCTGAAGGATGTCTCGGGGAATTTAATTCTCCTCTTTTAACAAGGAATTTAATTCCTATGAAGAACTAAGTTCTTCCCAGGGGGCTTCTTGGGTTTTCCTTTCCCTGAGTTCTCTTTCACACCCGAGAGGAAGAAGTTTGTAATGAATTTTCATGATCGTCATTTCAGGTATCATGGATGCCCATTTGTATGATCTTGACGAAATCATTTCTTACGGGAATATTCGTGCACTGGGCCGTAGTCAGAACCAGGAGTTTACCAACGCTCAGTGTGCTGAGATCATGAGCCGCTTCGACGAGTACAACAATCGGCTACTCCCCTGTCGCTCTTCTCTTCTGAGACTCATCGTGCTGGCGATCTGGGAGGCGCTTCCTCTCTTCTGCACCGGCGTACCGCTAAGGGCATTGGACGCTGCCGAGGATAAGATACATTCGGTGTATCTGATGAGCCTAATCTCGAAGAGAAGGCACGACAACCTCATTGATCTCTTGCACTAGGCTTTTTAGCAGTCGGCTATTCTAGCTGCCTATCGAAGGGTGGAGGACATTCGTGAGGATCCCGACGCTTGTGACCGTGAGAGAAAACATACTAGGATGGTTCGAAATGCCTGGAAGATCTTGGACAAAGTTACGTTTGAGTTTCTCAATCCATGCCCCGCGTCTGAGGTCTTACCGTTGTAAACGTGTTCCTTTATTTTGTATGAACTTCTTAAAGCATGAATGATAAGTTTTATCGTGTCCTTCTGTGTTTGCATGCCTTTTTGGGATTTTGCTCTTTTTGTTATTGTCACTGTTGACGTGTTTGGTGTGTAAGGCACTATTTTACTTTCTAATGCACACCAAGTTTAGTGCTCACGTGCTCTGCACGTGGGGTCCCTTCGATGGGGGCTGTTCAACTTTCCCTGCCCTATTTTGTGCATGGTATTAGATGCAGAAAAGGAGCCTTGGAAATAGTTCCCTCTCCTGATTTCCAATGCCCTCCCCTTTTTGGGCCTTGGAAATAGTTCCATCATGCCACGTTCTCCGCGCGTAGTATTTAATGCTCCTCTTTATAGTCTTGAGGCCATAGCCTATTTTTCCTTCACAGAGAAATTTATTCTCACTTTGGTGTGATTTTTCTTGAGAGACAACTGAGTGCCATGGCCTGAAACCGCCCTCATGCTCGTCGACAACCATGGGAAGTGCCTATCGAGGAGATGATCCCGCACTTTGCCGCACGATTGGTGGATCCCCTCCTTACCGACGACGAATGCAACTCAGCGGTATATGAACTCACGACCCGTAGGGGGTTCCCCCTCCCAATGGGCTCCCTCTTGCTCCGGATGATTCTTGTTGTCGTGCTTGCCGACGTCCCTCCTCACCCGGCGGAGATGACCCTGGCGATGCTTGACGTGGCTGAAGAAAAACTCGAGGGTTTTCATGAGGCGTGCCTGATTACTCAGGCTTTGAAAGATCGCTCAGTTCACCTTTTGAGCGAAATAAGAGCTCGGCGGGCTGTTATGTCTGCTTTTGCGGACGAACATGGCGCCAATCGGTGGAGAGCGACTCCTCGTGAAAACCGTCGCTTTGATGTGTTGGAGAAAGCAGAGAGAGAGATGGAGAATTTTGTTCTTTGTTTTGTTAACCCTTGTGCTACCGATCCTTTGTTTGGCGACCTTGACCCGCTAGCGTAGTATATTCAAATTAGTTTTCACATGCTTTATGTTGAACTTTCATGTATGCTGGGTACTCGTATGTATGTTTTTGCTTGCATAAATGAACTTTTGCGTTCTTCCTATGAGAACTTTCTTTAATTGCGAACACTATCACCATGTTGCATGCACATCAGAGCTTCGGGTATTATTTCTTTTCGGATATTCATATAGTTGCGAATTCATGCTTGATAGGATATACATCGGAAATTTTTTGTTGCTTCCCATACCAGATGATGTGCGCGTGTTTTAGATCGACTATTGCTATCGACCAGGGGCTTGTTTATACGGTCTTGAGCGTATACGTCCTGTTTCAAAGGCTGCTGTCGTGAAAGCGGGCTCGCGTGGTTTGATAGAGCGATATATGGCGAACATAGTGCTGTGCGAGAAGAGGCTCGGTCGCAGATTCTCGGAGAGGGAGCTGGCCTCTAAGGCACTGAGCGAGCTCCAAACCAGCCTTACAGCCAAAGCCAATAAAGCGTATGAACTCTGGCGAGTACTTCAAGAGTCTATCAGAGAGGTGATGGCTCTTGATAAAGTTGTCGTGTTCACTCGCGAAAGGGTCGAGGCTCACAAAGTCACTGAGAAAGAGCTCGAAGGCCGGCTCATCTCGTATCAGGCCCAACAGGCTCAAGCGGAGGCTCGTCTTCTGGCGATCCTGAATCATGAAGCTATGGCCCAGCAAAAGCATGATGAGCTAGCAAAAATTGCTAAATCGCCCACCGGCTTGAAAAACTTGTATCTTTTCCTTTCTTTTTGTACATACTCCTGAACGAGAGTATTTTCTTTTTGTTCTTTCCTGAATTGTACTTTGTACCTATTTTGTTTTATGAATAAAGACATTTTTTTCTTCTTAATGGTGTGTCTCCTTTTTATTGAATGCGTTCCGTGGACAATTTATCTAGGTCTCCTTTGCAGGGAAGCGATGGCTTAGGATTCAGGGTTAAGATCTGCCTCCTAAGACTTTTGAGCTTTATGAGCCGTGAGGGTCTCATAAAGAGGTTTTCTCCCTACAGGTCGAGAGGATCCCGTAGGTGTGAGTTCTTCTTAAGAATCATGAGGATTCTTAAGCGGGTTTTCCCTTGGGAATCGTAAGGATCTCACAAGAGAGTTTTCTTCCTTGCAGGTCGTGAGGACCAGTAAGTGCTGGGTGCGGTCACCCTTATCCGTATTTCACGGGGTCAGGGGTTGCTTTGGGATGTTCTCTAGGGTATCGTAGTTTAAAGACATCGCGGTCAAGGTTAGGGACCTCATAGTCCGTGGGTTTAAGGACTCCACAGTCCAATGTTAGTTTTAAGACATCACGGTCAAGGTTAAGGACGTCATAGTTCGTGGATTTAAGGACTCCACAGTCCGAAGTTAGTTTTAAGACATCACGGTCAAGGTTAAGGACATCATAGTCCGTGGATTTAAGGACTCCACAGTCCAGTATTAGTTTTAAGACATCACGGTCAAGGTTAAGGACATCATAGTCCGTGGATTTAAGGACTCCACGGTCCAACGTTAGTTTTAAGACATCACGGTCAAGGTTAAGGACCTCATAGTCTGTGGATTTAAGGACTCCACAGTCCATGAAATGCGTGGTTACTGGGACCCGTCACCTTTTTTGAAGACGTTGAGGAATTACAACGCCAAATATCAAAGGAGTGAAGAGATTTACCCTTTAACCAAGGTAAAATCAGTCTAGAATCATCATGGTTTGTCGTTAGTTTTAAGACATTACGGTCGAGGTTAAGGACATCATAGTCCGTGGATTTTAAGGACTCCACAGTCTGATGTTTACTCTGGATGCCTCAAACGGGTTCACTGCCGTGTTCGGCGAGGATCAGGCTCCGCTCTGGGCGTTTTCCGCGGGGTCAAAGAGTGACGTTATCCGCATTCCACGTAACTAGGAATTTTGCTCTGGATGCTTCCCACGGGTTCACTGCCGTGTTCGGCGAGGACCAGGCTCCGCTCTGGATACTTCACACGGGTTCACTGCCGTGCTCTGCGAGGACCAGGGTCCGCTCTGGACGTTTCCCACGGGGTCAAAGAGTGACGTTATCCGCGTTCCACGTGACCAGGAATTTTGCTCTAGATGCTTCACACGGGTTCACTGCCGTGCTCGGTGAGGACTAGGCTCCGCTCTGGATGCTTCACACGGGTTCACTGCCGTGCTCTGCGAGGACCAGGATCCGCTCTTGACGTTTCCTACGGGGCCAAAGAGTGACGTTATCCGCGTTCCACGTGACCAGGAATTTTGCTCTAGATGCTTCACACGGGTTCACTGCCGTGCTCGGCGAGGACTAGGCTCCGCTCTGGATGCTTCACACGGGTTCACTGCCGTGCTCTGCGAGGACCAAGATCTGCTCTGGATGTTTCCCATGGGGTCAAAGAGTGACGTTATCCGCGTTCCACGTGACCAGGAATTTTGCTCTAGATGCTTCACACGGGTTCACTGCCGTGCTCGGTGAGGACTAGGCTCCGCTCTGGATGCTTCACACGGGTTTACTGCCGTGCACTGCGAGGACCAGGATCCGCTCTGGACGTTTCCCACGGGGTCAAAGAGTGACGTTATCCGCGTTCCACGTGACCAGGAATTTTGCTCTAGATGCTTCACACGGGTTCACTGCTGTGCTCGGCGAGGACTAAGCTCCGCTCTGGATGCTTCACACGGGTTCACTGCCGTGCTCTGCGAAGACCAGGATCCGCTCTGGACGTTTTCCACGGGGTCAAAGAGTGATGTTATCCGCGTTCCACGTGACCAGGAATTTTGCTCCGGATGCTTCCTACGGGTTCACTGCCGTGTTCGGCGAGGACCAGGCACCGCTCTGGATGCTTCACATGGGTTCACTTCCGTGCTCTGCGAGGACCAGGATCTGCTCTGGACGTTTCCCACGGGGTCAAAGAGTGATGTTATCCGCGTTCCACGTGACCAGGAATTTTGCTCTAGATGCTTCACACGGGTTCACTGCCATGCTCGGCGAGGACTAGGCTCCGCTCTGGATGCTTCACACGGGTTTACTGCCGTGCTCTGCGAGGACCAGGATCCGCTCTGGGCGTTTTCCACGGGGTCAAAGAGTGACGTTATCCGCGTTCCACGTGACCAGGAATTTTGCTCTGGATGCTTCCCATGGGTTCACTGCCGTGTTCGGCGAGGACCAGACTCCGCTCTGGATGCTTCACACGGGTTCACTGCTGTGCTCTGCGAGGACCAGGATCCGCTCTGGACGTTTTCCACGGGGTCAAAGAGTGACGTTATCCGCGTTCCACGTGACCAGGAATTTTTCTCTAGATGCTTCACGCGGGTTCACTGCCGTGCTCGGCGAGGACTAGGCTCCGCTCTGGATGCTTCACACGGGTTCACTGCCGTGCTCTGTGAGGACCAGGATCCGCTCTGGACGTTTCCCACGGGGTCAAAGAGTGACGTTATCCGCGTTCCACGTGACCAGGAATTTTGTTGATTATATCCGCATTTCACGGAGTGGGGGTTTGACACTTGGTGATCTGTATATCACCGAGCCATGGAACTGGGAGTTGTCGCTGTTCCGATTCACTTGAAGCTGTGTCCGTTGTTACGAGACGAGTGTTGAGACGATCTCCATGTCACTTGCGGCCCATCGAGATTTGGCTTCTTCTTCTGATGAAACCTGGGGAGGAGGAGGAGTATAATCCCTTCTTTGCTTACGCCCCTGGATTGTATACAGGGGTTGATGTAACCTCACCTGTAGGGCATAAATTTCATCTTTATTTTATTTCTTTTTCCGCGATGCTCTATCATTTCAGCTTTTATATCGCGAAGGTCGCGATTTCCCCATCATTTCGGCTATTTTTCGCGGTGCCCAATCATTTCGGCTATTTATTTTATTTTCTACTCGCTGCTTTTTATTGCGAATTGCCCAATCATTTCGGCTATTTTTCATGCATACATTTTTACTTGCTGTTTTTTATTGCAAGTTGCCTCATCATTTTGGCTATTTCGTATGCATGTGTGGCTTGCTGGCTTTTCGCTGCAAGCTTGGATTTAGACACCGATTTCGGCATCAGCACCGCTACAACTGGGATATTGCCGGGAGCGAATCATCATTTGCCTCTGTCGATGTCGAACAAAGGTGGCTTAATAAACAAGGTTAAGGGTCCTGTCGACTAAGGCTTTTGACTTCATGAGCCGTAAGGGTTTCACAAAGGTATTTCTCCCTACAACTCGTGAGGATCTCGTAAGTGTGTTTTCTCCTTGGGAATCGTGAGGATTCCTATGTGCATGTCCTCCCGTAAGTCGTAAGGATCTTACAAAAGGGTTTTCTCCTTATAAGTCGAGAGGACTCACAAGGGTTGTTCACCGTACGACCATATCCCTAGTCACGGATGGGACTTGGTTAGGGAAATGTTTATTCGCGCCCGTGGATTATATACAGGGGTCAGTATTGAACCGCTTGTAGGGAAACATCGAAGGTGGTGGGGGGTTTGCTTAAGAACAGGTTCAGGTTTCTGTAACTTAAGACTTTTAAATCTTATGAGCCGTGAGGGTCCCATAAGAGAGTTCTCCTTACGAGTCGTGAGGATCTCGCAAGTGTAATTTCTCCTTAGGAATTGTGAGGACTCCTAAGTGTGTTGCTTCCTTGTGAGTCGTAAGGATCTTACGCGGGTGGTTTCTCCTTACAAGGTCGTGAGGACCCTGCGAGTGTCCTTTAACGAGGTTGCGCCCTTTCGGGTTTTCACAAACACTCGCCGGTAGCCCTGCTGTTTTTACTCACGGAGCCCTTTCGGGTTGTCATCCGTGCCCACTTTGCTTATGGGCATACCGTCTTTATTTTATTTTATTTTATTCTATTTTTTTTATCGGCTTTGAGATGCTGCAATCCACCGTAGTTTATCGACATCTCGGTCAACAGCCAGTTTTAGGACATAGTGATCCATTGTTAGTTTAAGGACGTTTCGGTCCGTTGTTAGTTTAAGGACGTTTCGGTCCGTTGTAGTTTAAGGGCGTTTAAAACATTTCGGTCCGTCGTTAGTTTAAGGACATTTCGGTCCGTCGTTAGTTTAAGGACATTTCGGTCCGTCGTTGAAGAAGGCCGATTACTACTTATAGAGTTCGGGCTTAGGAAGATAGCGAGCGGACATGGTCGTCGTCATCTATCATTGACCTACGCCTTGACCCGTCAAGCATAGTATTTCTTTAGGAAGCGACCGTTTATTGGCCTGAAAGGTCTTTCACCGTGAATATCCATGAGTAGATACGCTCCACCCTTGTAGACCTTGTATATGATGTACGGGCTTTCATAGTTCGGCTCGAATTTTTCCCGTTTGGCGCGATTGGGGATCATAGGTCTTTTGACCATTAGCACGAGTTCGCCTTGGCGGAACGTCCTCGGCCTGGTCAATCTTTCGTATGAGCGCGTTATCTTTTCTTTGTAAGCCTCTAGATTTTGTTGCGCTATGAGCCGGGTCTCATCAAGGGCATCAAGCTCCTCAAGCCGGAGGTGAGCATTTTCTTCTTCCGTCAGCTCGTAGTGGACCGCCACTCATAGAGAGGGTAGCTCTATCTCGAGGGGGAGTACTGCTTCTGTGCCGAATACCAACGCGTATGGCGTTGTGTTCGTGGCCGTTTTGAACGGAGTTCGATATGCCCATAGAGCTTCTTGCAGTCTCTCGTGTCAGTCCATTTTGTTTCGGGACACCGTCTTCTTCACGATCTTTGTCAAGGTTTTGTTGAAAGCCTCAGCTAGACCGTTAGCTCGGGGATTATAAACTGAGGAGTATCTCCAGTCTATGTTGTGCTGCTGCGCGAAGCGACTAATCTTGTGGCTTCTGTAGGCTGGCCCGTTATCGGAAATGATCCGTCGCGGAGTTCCAAACCGATAAATGACGTGCGTCTTGAAGAAATGGAGAATATTTTCCGTCTTCACTTCCCTTAACGGTACTGCTTCTGCCCATTTGGAGAAGTAATCAGTCGTCGCCAGGATGAAACGATGTCCCCTGGATGATACTGATTCGATGGGGCCGATTATGTCTGTTCCCTACATTTCGAACGGCCAACTAGCCACTGTTGGATGTAGAGGATTTGGATGCCGATGGATAAAGTCTTCATGGATCTGGCACGAGTGGTATTGCTTCGCATATTCAAGGCAGTCCTGAATCATCGTTGTCCAGTAGTAGCCCATCCGTTTAATTTTCAATTTCATCTTCGGGCCTGCTTGGTGAGAACCACAGAGTCCGTCGTGAACTTCACAAACGACTCTTTTCGCTTCGTCAGATCCCAGGCATCTCAACCACAAAGAATCAAATGACCTCTTATACAGAGTATCATTGACAAGGGCGAAAGATAGAGCTCGTTTCATGAGCTGATGTCTTGAGGACGCATCTTCAGGCGTTCGACGGGATTTGAAGTAGTCTATGAAGACTTCTCTCCAATCTCCAACCTTCTCTTGGTCATTTATTTGCAGGGTCGTCTACTCAATTGCTCCCCTTTCTTCGGGTGATTCCGGAGATATTTCTGCAGGGGCAAGTACTCGACGGTTTTGTACCACGATTCTGACGTCATCGAGGTTCTCATCAGCCAGTTCTTTAGCGAGCTTGGCTAATGCATCTGCTTTGCTATTTTCGGCACGTGGTATGCTTTCCAAGGTGTAGGAGGGGATTTGAGTCAGTAGTCGCTGTACTCTCTCGCCAAACTTTACCAGCTCTGGCTTGCATGTTTGGTAATCGCCGTTTACTTGATTGATGACCAGCTGGGAATCTCCGTATATAAGGAGGTTTTCAATTCCCATGTCGATGGCGATCTCGAGGCCTGCTATCAAAGCTTCGTATTCAGTCTCATTGTTCGTCCTCGGCTCTGTCAAGGAGAAAGCAAAGCGCATTATCCCTCCCTGTGGAGTTACGAAGATGAGACCCACCCCTGATTTGATTATAGTGGTGCTTTGTTTGCGCTTCTTCACGGAAGATACTCCATCGAAATAAAGCTCCCATCGGATATTACCACCATCGATCGCATCAAACACGTGTTCGTCTGGCAGTTCGCAATTCAGTGGGGAATCGACCGGTATCGGATGTTCAGCGAGGAAGTTGGCGATGGCCTGGCCTTTCACTGCTTTAAGAGGTTGATAAGTTATCGAGAACTCCATCAAGAGCAAGGCCCATTTAGCGAGTCGACCAGTCAGTATGGCCTTCGACATTAAATACTTAAGGGGGTCCACCTTCGAAACGAGACGAACTTCATGCGCCAATGCGTAGTGCTGGAGTTTCGTTATAGCGAAGATCAATGCCAGGCAGTGTTTTTCAATGGCGGAGTAGTTGCCTTCTGCCCCCAGTAGAACTCGACTTAAGTAGTAGAGTGCTCTTTCTTTCCCTTGATCGTTCTCTTGCACCTAAGGAACCTTCAAGGGCGGTTGTATAAAGAATGAGGGGCTTTCCCTTGACCGGAGCAGCCAACACTGGCGGGTTCTGCAGGTATTGCTTGATCTCGTCTAGCGCGCTTTGGCATTTTTGGTCCCAGACGAACGGGGTTCCCTTCTTCATCAGGTGACTGTAAGGGCGACACTTGCCTGAAAGGTTGGCTATAAATCGTCGGATGTATGCGAGCTTTCCCTGGAGAGACCGCAATTGTTTGAGAGTCCTTGGCGGTGGCATTTCCATGATCGCCTTGATCTTCGACGGATCTATCTCGATACCCCGGTGCCGGACAATGAACCCTAGGAACTTGCCTGAGGATACCCCGAACGCGCATTTGAGGAGGTTCATCTTCAAGTTGTATTGCCGAAGGCGTTGAAATACGGTCTTCAGATGCTCGAGATGTTCCTTGTATGATTTGCTTTTCATGACAAGGTCGTCGATATAGCATTCGACGATTTCATGTATGAGGTCATCGAAGATCTTCGTCATGGCCCTTTGATAAGTGGCACCGGTGTTCTTTAGACCGAAGGGCATCACCTTGTAGCAGAATATTCCAAGAGGAGTCCGAAAAGCGGTATGCTTCTGGTCTTCGGGATGCATCTTTATATGATTATACCCTGATGAGCCGTCCATGAAAGAGAAATTCTCGTGAGTGGACGTGTTATTTATCATCAGCTCGGTTACCGGTACTGTGAAATCGTCCTTCGGGCAAGCTTTATTGAGATCCCGGAAGTCCACGCATATGCGCACTGTCCCATTTTTCTTCATTACTGGGACGATGTTGGCGATCCAATCGGGATACTGAACTTCCTGGATAAACCCAGAGTCGATCAGCTTCTTGACTTCGGCGTTAATGCTCATCTCAAGCTCGAGCCGCATTCTTCTCGGCGCTTGTTTGACTGGCTTGACGTCCGGGGATATTGCCAATTTATGGACAGCTATTTCTGGATCTAGTCCTGGCATTTAAGAATAGTTCCATGCAAAGCAATCTCTATGCTGCATAAGCACGTCTTTTAACATGGCCACCCTTTCTTCAGATAGCAACTCGCTGACGAATGTCGGTCGCGGGTCGTTCGTCGTTCCCAGCTCGATTTTCCTGAGGTTATCTGCAGTAGTATGTATGTCATCTTCCAGCTCTTTTGGCGCTGGCGGAAATTCTGAGATTACCTCGTCGTCATTGCTGTTTTCAAAGCACCAGGGAAGGTCATTCATGTCCTCGGGCTCTTCTTTTAATACCGTTATCATATGATAGGTACGAGCTCGCTTCCAAGACCGATGTGGATCTGGTTCTGCTCTTGTGGATTTGGGTTCGTGCTTTTGTGGCGGCGTTACCTTCCAGCTGTCGGATAAAGCAAATCTGCCTTGCTGGTATTGGTCTTCGACCCAGTTCTTGAAGGTGAAGCATTCTTCGATAGGGTGTCCTATGGCTCGGTGATAAGAGCAATAGCCCGGATAAGAGACCTCGTTAGCTTGCTCGGGGTGCTTGGACTCCGGAAGTGTGATCATTTAATGTTTTATAGCGAGGTCAAGTATCTTCTTCATCTTGTCTTGAGGGAAAGAATACGCTTGACTCATCTTCTTCATGAGTGACAAATCCGGACCGCTCAATACCCGATCACATGACTCTTTGATCCTGCGTTGTCGTTGTCGACCCCCCTTTTCCGCTTTTTGACTTACTTCTGCCTCTGCGTTGGGCCTTTTGTGCAACGGGTTAACAGGGAGGAGCATCTTCGTCTTTGGCAACCTGTTGAAGAAGGCGTTGCATCCTAGCTTTCTCATAGATGGTCATCTCGCGGTTATGGTCGTCTCGAGCCTTTTGACCCGCTCTCCTGATAAGCTTGTCCATTCGCTCTTCAAATGACGGACTCGGCATTTTGATTGCGGGATCTAGTTTTGATAAGGGGTCGGCGTTTCCCGACAGGGCGTCCTCTTCTTCATCGAAGTTATATATGGCGTAGCTACCGTTGACTCGTTCCCGTTTCTTGGCTCTCACGTATCCAAGCCCAAGCGTTTCCATTCTCCCGTTGGGCAATTTGTGCTGAGTCTCAGGGACATCCCAAATCCTGTTATAGAATCGAGCTTGTTGAGTAGTCTGTTTTAAAGGTACCCCTAGGCGCTTCAATAGCCTTTTCAATCTGTTTGTGTAATATCTGGGCAGAAGGATGGGTTGGAGCCTGTCGAGGGTAGAATCCGCGCCGTGACAGATTTCTTTCTCGACTCTTGTTTCCGTAGACCGGTAGAATAGGATCGCCTTTTCGCCTGGGAGGGACGTAAAACGTTTGCAGGTCTTGCACATTGTAAGCTTCAAGCATGTCAAGATCTTTGTAGTGCTCCCGCGGAATCATGGTGATTTGTAAACTTTGATCATCACTAGGGGATGTTTGTATTGACGGCCGACTGGAGAACACAGCATTAACCTCGTCTTCCGAGTCGCTTCCGAAGATCAATATGGGGGCGGACGGTCCCGAGTTGCTGCGCCGAGACGGCCCAGCGTAAACTATCTCTTCTTCTTCTTCGGTATCGCTCCCGAAAACAGGGGTGGTGGCGGCGGCTTTGTTCTCCGGTTTGCAACACCTTTCTGTATCCTCGAAATCCGGCAAAAAGTACTTTGCATCTTCGTACTTGCGGACTTCGTTCACGGAGAATGGGTTCAGCTCACCTGTCACGATATACTCGAGACCATCCTTGAAATTCTTCATACACTGATGTTGTGTAGACGGGATGATGTTGTACTCGTGCAACCAAGGACGACCGAGCAGAGCATTGTAGCAAGTCTTGGCGTCTATGACATGGAACTTAATATCCGTGACGAGCAGCCCAAAGCATAACGTTAGTATTACAGATCCTAGAGTCCGTGACGACTGGGAGTCAAAACCGGAGATGGTAATTTTGTCACGAGCGAGGTGCTGGACGCTCATGCAGATTTCCTTCAACACCCGCACGTTGAGGAGATTAATGGAAGACCCATTATCAACCAGGATTTTGCCTATCTTGATGTCGTGGTAGTATCCGGAGACATATAGGGGGCGGTTGTGGTCGCACGTCCTAAGGAGAAGGTCTTCATTACCGAACGTGACATCGGCTGTGTGCACTTCTTCCAGTTCATCCTTCATCCTTTCTTCGGCGAGGAAGGCTTGGAATTGTTTGGGCTCTTGCAGCGCCTTGATTAATGAATCTCTCGCTTCCTTTGATAATAGGAGGGCGTCGAGAATGCTGAGCTGAGAAGGTAGCTCCTTCAGGTGTGCTAGGATGTTGTAGTCCACTTTACTCTTCTTAGGCGGGTCCTTGGCAGTCAGCTCTTTCATAACTTGGTCATCTAAGGTGATATCCTCAACGACCTTTTCCTTTCCCTTATCTTTTCTAGCTGCGGGTCCGAGATTCTTTTCCGGAAGCGTGCGATTGCGCAGTTGAATGTTTTCGCAGGCCTCTGGTTCCTCTTCTTTCCCTAAGACGGATTCTTTAAAGAGTGGGCCCAGAGCCATTTCCTCATCGGAGTCGCTCCCAAAGGTGAGAACTTGTGATCCTCCGGCGTTGACCATGTAACAGTTGCCGGTAGTTCTTTTGTGTCCTTCGGTCGTACTTCTCTGCTCCCAGACGAGTTCTGCGTTTCATTCGCTTAAAATGTTGTCGATGAGCAACATATCCCTGCTACCATATCTTAAAAGCGTCGCACTCCTCAGTGGGGTGTGAAATCTTCCGATGATATGAGCAGTAATTAGGGTGCCTATCCGCCCCATTGAGCGTGTTTTCTTCCGAGGGTGGTAGCTTCATTCCCATTGACATGGCTTTGGCAAACCTTTTCCTCGTTTTGAATATGTTTTTATCCGCGTCGGGTGCCTTTCGATCTGGCGGGAGTGCTTCGACTCTTTCATTTAATCGCCTGCGTTTGGCTCTTTCTAATGTGGCTATCTCATGCTCCTGGTCGGCTTTACTTTTCAGACGAATTTCGTCTAGAAAGGCGTCGATCATTTCTTCTGTCGGCCACACAAGCTCTGGTTCAGGCTCTGCCCCCAGTTTCTTAGTGCCAGGAGTTTTTTCATCGTCCGTAAACGAGTGTGAGATCATATTACAACTCGCCACGTATCCCTCGGATTCATCCGACAAACTCTCCCCCTCATCTTCCTCTTGAAAGACGTGGTTGAGGAACTCTTGGAGTGTGATGGGAGTCCATGCCTTTTGATTGTACTCTTCCAGCGCGTCGATCTGCTTCTGTAAGTCTGTGCGCTTGTCACCAGGCTTCACTGGCTTCTTAGATTTCTTCTTCTTCTTCTTTGAAGATTTCGACGGCTGGTTATGAGTGCTCGGGCCATCACCACTGATCTTCGGAGTTGGGTGCGGCTTCAGCATCCCTTCAATGATCTGGGGTTCCAGCGGGTTCTTCCACCTGATCGCCGGGCATGTTTTAAGATCGTTCAGCATCTTCTTGGTTCTTGCTGAAAGCACGATTTCCCATAGAGCTTCTTCAATGAAAGAACAAGTTGCCCCCGGTGTGTCCGTCTTCTTGGCAATGTGAGGTTGTGGCGGGTTCACCTTCCACTTATCGGACAACGCAAACTTGCCCTGTAGGTATTGATCTTCAATCCATCCTTTGAAGACGAAGCAATCCTCAATCGGATGGCTTACCGTTTGATGGTAAGGGCAGTAGTTGGGGTTATTCACCTCATTGGGTTGCGGCGGTCGCCTTTGGTTTGGCAAGTTGATAAGCCTGTTGCGTATTGCCAGCTCGAATGGCCTCTTCGTCTTACCCCGCGGGAATGAGTAGGGGCGCTTCATTTTCTCATTGTAATACCGCCGTCTTTCTTCCAGCTGATCCGCCAGTTTTGGGGCACTGGGTTGCTGCTGAGCGTTCGCAACGAAAGTTGCCTTCCCTTTACCCTTGTCATTCCGAGGTTCCGGCTTCGGGGGAGACGGTCTGTGACCCATCTGGTCCATCTGGGCCAACTTGTCGATCAAAGCCTGGAACGTGGTCGGCTTGAAGAACATCATGAACTGTGAGATAATTGCATGGGGATCCAGGGTACCCACGAACATGCCTACCGCGGGTGCTTCCACAATGCGTTGTACGCATTTCGACCACAAGTTTCGCCAGCGTATAGCGTACTGGACCCACGTCTCTCCTGGTTTCACCCTGGCATTAATCAACGCCGTTATCGGGGTGCGTTCGCTAGCGCTCGCGAATCGCTGAGTGAATAGAAACTCCATTTCAGCGAACGTCTTGACGGAATCGTTCGGGAGTTCAGAGTTCCATTCGAACACCGTCTCCGAAAAGCTGCCGACGAACTGGCGGAGCAGGAGCTTATCATCGCCGCCGGTGTTGCCGCAAAGCGCCCTGAACTGGGCAACATGCTGGTGGGGATTGCCCGTCCCCTTATAGACATGAAATTTTGGTAATGTATAGCCCGGCGGGTACTTGATCTGGTCATACCAGCTCGGATATGGTCGCCCTGTTCTGATAACTTGACCAGCTGCCTCAGTCGCCTGGTGAACCCATACCTGCTGAGCTATATATTCGTCTAGGTCAGTTTTAGAGATTGTCTCCTCCTTGGCTGTTGACAGAGCGGGTGGAGGATTTGACGTTTCTCCCCTGTCGTCTTCAAGAACGATTGGAGGACCTTCATCAGGAGAATCTTGTTGGATCATCATTCCAACCATGTCCTGGAACAGGAGGGCCATTCGCTGTATATTGACTGCTTGTTCGGCAGCCTCTTTATCCTTCTTCTCCAATATCCTGCGAAGGAATTTAGCGTCAGTTTCTTGCTCCTGGCGTTGATCAGATGACGCTTCGGGGATTTCTTTCGGCCCAGTGAGTGCGGCCATCGCGTTCATCATTTCTTGGAGCTTCTGCTGTTGCTCCTGAGTTTTGGTCACTGACCGTGTAAGCGGTCTATGACCCGTGGATGCACGGCTGTCCTCTTTTCCCAGCGCCATGTATACCGTATGCACCATCATGCCCCCAGACTTAGGGCGTTTATGCTTATTGTCCTTGACATTTGCTGCAGGAGTGGGGACTCTACCCGGCCTTCTTCTCTTTTGAGTAGTTGACGTGGAGGGAGCCGTTGCAGCAGGTACCCAAGTGGTTGTCATCCTTTGTTGTTTGACACAACGGTTCTTTTCTTCCTGCACCTTCGCCCTTTTCTATTGACGAGAGTGATCTTGGTCAATTACCGAGTCTTGAACCTTCCGCCAGAGTTTATAAATTTTGGAGGTCAGCCGTTGAGGAGGCTACTCCGGCTTTGTTTCTATAACATTCTCCACAGGCGGAGGGGATCTTTTGAGAACTGCAGTTGGCGAATTTCTGCGTACCCTGTTTAGCAGCTTGAAGCTGTTCCCGATTGGAACAGCAGCCTCAATTTCCACCGTTGGAGCGGTGGAGTTAGTCCGGAGGGGGAGTTGCCCCCAGTCTTCCTTATCCGGCGCCAGTGGCGACGTTGGGCGTGACGAGTTGTCGGTATTGGTTCAGTGACGGGAGTGTCTTGCCCCCTGTTCAGGTGAGGGGTTGTTGCCGGTGTCATCCTCTCGAAGACTGACGCCCGTTGAGAAGTTGTGTCCAATCGATCAAAAACGGATTTCTGAGCGGGAGCGGGAGCAGGCGCAGTCAGTCTTGCAAAGACCGACCCACTGGGAGGAGAAGCGGCCTTGACGACTTCAGGGGCAGCTATCTTCTTTGGGGTGGTTACCTCAGGTATTATGGGCTTCTTGGCGGGCCCATCAGAGTTCAGGCTCAGTCTGGTGAAGACCGAGGCGTTGGAATTGGACGACCCATTGAGAGGGGCCGTGGTAGTAGCAAGTCGATCGAAGACCGACTTCTTTGAAGCTTCCGTTACGGGCACTGGGATGTTAACGTTCACCGGCGGGAGCATGGTCCCAAAGAACAGACCGGTGGTAGCCTGAGTTACTTGTTCCACTGGCATAGCAAAGATAGAGGCCGCTCGAGGCCCGTAAGCTACGCCTCCAGGTGAGGCGGAGTGTTGGTTGCAGTTGCACTTGGAGCAGTTTGAGCAGTTGGACGCCATTGCTGTTTGATTTCTGCGCCAAGCAAGAGACCAAATCTTAGTAACTTGAAACCCGAGGGCAACCATTAACAAACCGCGGTTCGTTCGCGAAGACGACATACGAAGTGTGGAGTGGAAAGAGGAAAAGGTCCTACCGGGCGTGCCAGAATCTGTTCCCCTCCGAAAGACGGCGCGACACAGGGACGTCTTGCCTGAGATTCGGGGCAGATGCTAATTGGTGCTATTCGTCTACCTCTTCGAAGATGCCAAGTTGATTTATGGCACCGTGTATCGAAGGTTTAAACGGATGCGTCCTATGTAGCAGACTTCGTCAGATTCCCCCTCGCTTGAGGGGTTTTTGATTGTGGGGACGCTCTTCCCTGCAGGCGCAAGCCCCTGCAGTTAATTACGCTACCGCATTGCGGTAACAACTTTCTCCTTCTCCAGATGATCACTTCGTGTCGTGTGTGTTTTTTTCGTGTTCGGTTTCCCGTGGATTGTATACGGAGACTGAGTTATGTCGTCGCCCGTAGGGCGTGGACTAGTCCAAATCCGTATCTTTCTTAGATTTGGGTTTGGGGGTTGTGTTTAAGGATACGTTAGCCTCATTTGAGACTAAGATCAACTTAAACGTTTGTTAAGGATACGTTAGTCTAGTTTCAGACTAAGATCAACTTAACGGGATCGTTTAGATCCGGCAAAAGAGCGATTAAGGGAGCTCTGTTGTTTAGTTTAGTGACATTGCGGCCAATAGGTAGTTTAAGGACATTATGGTCCAATGTTAGTTTTAAGACGCTGCGGTCAAGGTTAAGGACATCATAGTCCGTGGATTTAAGGACTCCACAGTCCGATGTTAGTTTTAAGACATCACGGTCAAGGTTAAGGATGTCATAGTCCGTTGTTAGTTTTAAGACATTCCGGTCAAGGTTAAGGACCTCATAGTCCATGGGTTTGAGGACCCCACAGTCCGACGTTAGTTTTAAGACATCACGGTCAAGGTTAAGGACCTCATAGTCCATGAGTTTAAGGACCCCACAGTCCGTATCAATGTGTGGTCATCGGGACCCGTCACCTCTTTGAAGACGTTGAGGGATTACAACGCCAAGTATCAAAGGAGTGAAGAGATGTACCCTTAAACCAAGGTAGATTAAGTGATCTGTAGTCCAATTTGGAAACTAAGATCAATTATTACATTATGAGCCCATTGGCCCAATTAAGTTTGAATTGAGGACTTATGGCCAGCTTGGGCTAAGTCCAATCATGTTTGGGATATTGGCCCTCTGTTGGTTCATTGAAGGAGAGGCTTTACCTCTGGAAACTTAGCCAATTGGGCTAAAGCTAGTGTTAAACACTAGAGACCAACAGTGTTGAACACTGGGAATAAGATTAACAAGTTAGTATTAGACACTAAAAGATAATCAGTGTTGAACACTGGGAACAGAGTTTTTAAATTAGTGGTAAACACTAAGCAAATCAGTGTTAAACACTAGGGACAAAATCTCCAGACTAGTGTTAAATACTAAGGAGAGAGGGGTCACGTGGTAGCACGTGAGAGCGCCCTGCTTCCCTCTATTTTGCTCTACAGATAAGTGTTTAACACTTTTAATTCTGAAAGCCATCACGTGTGGGCACGTGATGGGGGCTCACGCTTTGATCTGTTAGAATGTTCATTAGGGGTCACGTGTTGACACGTGAAGGCGCCCTAGAGCTCTTTTCTGTTTCCTTTTTCCTTTTTCTCTGTGTTCTTTAGAGATCACGTGGGGCACGTGAGGCATTGCCTCAAAGTTCTCTTTTATAGATCTTTACAGGAGTCACGTGGTAACACGTGAGGTGTTGCTTCAAAGTTCTTTTCTGTGGATCTTTGCAGGGGTCACGTGGTAGCACGTGACTCTGGTTCTTTGCATGTTTTAAAGATCTGTTCATCTTTTATGAATTAAATTCTTCATAGGGTTAAACCCTAATAACAAACTTTAGAGGAATTAAATTCCTATTTTCTTTTGAAGAATTATATTCTTAAATAGGGTTAAACCCTAATTTCTTTTCTTAAGGGAATTAAGTTCCTGTGATTTTGACAGAATTATGTTCTCAATTAGGGTTAAACCCTAGTTCTGTTCATTTTGAAGGAATTAAATTCATATAACATAGGGTTAAACCCTAATCTCAAAGGAATTGAATTCCTATCATTTTGTGAGAATTAAATTCTCAATACTCAGTTCCTTCTCTGTGTTTTAGATCTGCATGGCAGGATCTCAACCCAATGAGAATTAACTTCTCAATTCAAGGGGAGATGTGCGCTTTACAGATCCTCCATCAGAGAAAGAACTAAGTTCTTTTCTTTATATAAGAGTTCAACTCTTTTGAGAATTAAATTCTCTTTTGAAGCCTCCATTTTCTTTTCTTACCTAAGGTTTTCCTTTTGCAGAGAATCAAAAGCTCTATATCTCTCTCTCTCTGTGTATCAAAAGAAAAGGTCCAAATGTCTAAAAAAAGGTCATTTCTTCTTTTCTTGGCTCCTATTTATCTGTTTAGTAAATCTTTCATTAAGAGATTTGATTTGTGTATTGAGAGATTTGATTTATATTTATCATTAATCTGGGCCTTTAGATTGTTAGGTGAATTTTATTCACCATTGGATTTTAAATCCAAAGATATCTCTTTGTTATTTCGGTTGGATTTAGGGGGAAATCTTTCCAAGTCCAAGATTTTTCCACAAATTGGTGATATTTAATCACCTTTGGATTTATAATCCAACGACTTTAGATAATCCTTCTTTATTTTGGAAAGATTTGAAAGATTTATCCTCAGAATTTAATTCTGTCAAAGAATAAGGCTCTTAAAGCCGGTCACGTGTGGCCACGTGACCCGTGGAATGGGCTTCTCTTCTTCTGCGCTCTGTTCTCTGGCCGCTGCTTAACCATCACGTGCCAACACGTGACCACTGGTCACGTGTGAGCACGTGATGCCTCTTCTGAATCTTTTCCTGGTTTTTAATCAGGGAACAAGCGCCTCACGTGCCTTGCACGAGGGCGCCAGCGTCAAGAGTTAAAAACTCTGAGGCAGCGCCTCACGAGCCTTGCACGAGGGCGCCAGCGCCAAGAGTTAAAAACTCTGAGGCAGCGCCTCACGTGCCAGTGCCAGAACCAAATCTCTCTGTTAAATAGAGCCATTGGATCAAAGATCCAATGGAGATGATAAATCATCAGAGTACAGAATTAAATTTTGTTGAGAAAATATTCCTCAAATCTTTCTAAGCAAGAAATATTACTCTCTGTAAAACAGAGCACCGTTGGATTAAAGAATTCAATGGTGATTAAAAATCACCTATATACGGAAAGATTCTGTATGGGGAAATATTTGCCTAATTTTGTTAAAAACAAGAAAAATATCTTCTATAAAACAGAAGTTCTTGAATCAAAGATCCAATGGCGGATAAAATCCCCAAATCAATTAAGGATCTCTCAATAAGAGATTTCTTTAACTAAATCAACAAACTTTCCTCCACTATATAAAGGCCCCAAGACTTCAAGTCTTCTAGAGAGGAGACCCCCCATAAGATTTGAGAAAACAAAAAAAAGAAGAGTTCTCTTTTAGAAAAAGAAACCCTAGGTAAGAAGAAAGACATAGAGATTATTTTATCTCTTCTTCGCCATTCCAAGAGTATAACTCTTCTAAAAAGAACTTAGTTCTTCCTCTGGTTGAGGTCTGCAGAAGTAGATCTCCTCACAAGTTGAGAATTTAATTCTCATCGGGAAGATTCCGCCCTGCAGATTCAAAACTTAGAGGAAAGAACTAAGTTCAAAGAATTTAATTCTTATGAAAGATATAGGAATTTAATTCCTCTGATAAAAATAGGGTTTAACCCTGCATAAGAATTTAATTCTTATAAAAATAAGGGACCTTAAATTCTCAAAACTCAGATCAAGATTTCAATGCACATAAAAGAAATGATTAGCGTTCAACACTATCACGACAGATCACGTGTTCCTACGTAAGCACCTCTGAAGAACAAAAGGAGCGAATAAGACCGAGTCACGTAACCCCCTGATAGTGCTTAACACTTATAAAAGAAAAATGAATAAACCCAAAAACAGTTCCCATTTTTAGGGCGCCTCACGTGATCCCACATGACCTCCTAATAGTGCTTAGCACTTATAAAAGAAAAAGGAATAAACCCAAAAACAGTTCCCATATTTGGGGCGCCTCACGTGATCCCACGTGACCCCCTAATAGTGCTTAGCACTTATAAAAGAACAAGGGAATAAACCCAAAGAAGCAGTGCCCAATCCTCAGGCGCCTCATGTGCCATACGTGAGCGCTCCCATTTTCAGTATTTAACACTGCTCTAGAGCCTCACGTGGGAGTACGTGAGCGCTGAGCAAATTTTAGTGTTTAACACTATGATAGGCCAACCTAGCCTAAACTAGACAAGTCTCCCGAGGCCAAAATTCTTTTGATCACCAATTAACCGAGCCTTCCTATGCTCAGGCCTCCCCAAATCGATCTTAGTTCCAAAGATGACTAATGATCCCCTAACAGATGGTATCTAAAATGGTGTTCATTCCACCATGATCTCTCCCTTTAATCCGGAGTATGGTTCAAGGGTACATCTCTCCATAACTCTGATACATGTCGTTGTAATTCTTCAACATTTTCAGAGAGGTGGAGAGTCCCGACAACCAACAGCTCTTTTGTGCACTCCCAAATCCATGAGCACATCTCTGTGGACCACAATGTCCTTAAACTAGTTATGGACCATAACGTCCTTAAACTAAACCCTCACCCCAAAAAAATGGTGATCTATGGACCGTAACGTCCTTAAACTAAAACGATAGAACTCAAATGCTCTTTTGTTGGATCAAAAATGATCCTAAACCCCCGTAAAGTAGATCTTAGTCCAATATCGGATTAACGTATTCTTAACAAATATTTAAATTAATCTTAATCTCAAACGAGATTAACGATCCTTAAATCAAACCAAACCCAAATCTAAGAATATACGGATTTGGACTAATCCACGCTCTACGGGCGACAACATAAATTAATCTCCGTATACAATCCGCGGGCAACCGAAAATAAAACAAAACACACATGACATGAAATGACCTTCTGGAATGTAACAACCCCAAACTTTCTGTACAATTTTTTTTTCAAAATTATAGAAAGGGGTACTTTTGCCTGAGCATAAGTTATAAATTTGTTTTTCTTTTTAATAGCAAGAAAGAGCTTGTAGCTCATTGGTAATACTTTGCACTGCTAAACCAAGCCACCAGAGTTCAAATCCCATACCCCACATGTCACGACCCGAAGGTACGGAACGTGACCGGCACTTAAATTACGAAGCGTCTAGAAGCACAGCGTAATCTAAGCAAGCCGAAACCCAGAAATCTAAACCATATAAAAGAAGAAGTAAAGGAAAACATGTAGAAAAACAAGTTTAAAAGCAACATCCAATTTTCTCAAAAATTTCGGCAGAGTCTCCTTTGTAAAAACTGGCCCCAAACGGGTACAAACAAGAATAATATATATACAGCAATAAAAAGGCATCCCCAAGCGGGAGCTGGCTCTACGCCAACAGGCGGAAACAACCACACCAAGCACAATAATATACAACGCCAAAGGGCGAGGCTCAAAACTCAAAAGAAAACAAATCCACCAGATACCATAATAATACAAGCGTGACTCTAAGGTCGAAATAAATAACTGGTCCTTTAAACTTATCAAGTAATACAAGTTTGGTTGATGGAGCTTACTAGATACCAATGAAATAAATAAAGTACAACGGCGGTCCTGATACAAATGAACCAACCTACCGTGCAAATCACCCTGAATGAAAAGATATGCCAGCAAGCTGCCAAGGAAACCTGTACGTCGAACCTGTAATAAAATTTAGCACAACGGGGGTGAGTTGCCAACTCATGAGTAGAAGACATCTGCGAAAAGAAATCGAATGCACGACGATGTCCTAGGTTATAATAATATACTAATATATCACTAGGAATCTGGTAGTGCAGGGTAATAAACTGTTGGTCAGTGCTGCATGCTCCCACAACTCTTGTGGCGCGGCGGAAGCGATGAACGAAAAATTCTTGGCATACAACACGCACTTAACCGAAGATCTTGTCTAAACCACAACTAGTAAACCCCAACTAGAGATCTTATCTACTATGTTAGGGATTATACCTTGATGATACGGTCCTTCGGGTCTTCTCTTGGATGCAACTCCTTTGCTCCTTTCTCCTCTTTTGGTGAACTCCTTGGCTCCTTTAGATGTTGCCGATGTTTTCGATCTCCGGCCACCGAAGACCTAGATGATCCACCCGAGAGTTTTCGTGCAAGCTAGAAACTCTTCTCAAGAGTTTAACCGAGAGACCAAATTTGCTAGAAGAGGTCACTAGGATGATGTAGAGATAATTGTATTGGATTAACTTGAAATCCTAAGCTTTGGATTCACATCTCATGTGAGGGTTAAAGCTAGGAAGAATGATCACCATCATTTTCTTTCTCTCTTCTTATACACTTGTTATGATACACTTATCATAATTTTGTGTAGTATTTGAATGAATTGATTTCACATCTCATATGAAGGTATTTATAAGAAGAAGGAGGAGGAAAGAATAAGTGCATTTCATGATTAAAAAGTTTAAGCATGATAAAAAGAAAATAGCACTAACTAAAGCATGTATTATGAAAGAAGTATCATGCATTAATAGTACATCCACTTCAACAACCACATTATCATGCTTATACCTTTTTAATTTACACCTCACTAATTTATTTTCACAAAATAAATGATGTCATAATTATGTCATTATGAGGTGGCACCTTCTAGAAGGTATTCTTGTAACAATTACAAAAATACCCCTCCTCCGTATACCGTATACCGTATACTGTATACACGCATCCGAATTCCGAAAAATACGAATACAATTAATCCAATAATATAATACCGGTATCCGGCCAGTATTATTCTTCCGATTATTATTCCTGTAACAATTACACGAACATAATCGAAAACCTGCCGCAACACCTTACGGCTGCCGTAACAACTTACGGTCTCTACATCTTTCGCCTGAACGAGGGAACCCTCTGTGTGGGACTCTAAAGACTCGTCAGTACGCTGGCAATGGGTTTAACCACAAGCACGTCAGCGGCACTAGCTGTGCGTAACGGCTACCCAGGTACATGAAGAAAAGGTGGCCGACGAGCGAACTCATCACAACCCTTACGAGCCTGTAAGCAACACTTACCGTACAGTCCGGTCTCTTCGTCTGATACGTCGCATATGAAGTCCAAGGGTGGTAAATGTCAGACCCCGGTAACTTTATAAGTCATGTTGATTTATGGCTAATAACAGGTCGAGGAACTACTGATAACACTTATCAGTAAACCTCGAGAACCCTGGCCAGGGATTTAGGTGTTATAGCCGATCAAACATAGCGCGACATCAACTCCCTATACCGGGAGAGACGAAACCCCTCCTATCGCTCACTGTCTCCATATGATTCGGGACTGTACCCAAAATCCACCTGTTTGCACAACTCAGTAGAGCCATGGTAGGGAGGAAATCAAAGTACAGTGGGAATCACACAAGACTCTATGACGATCTCGGGTCTACAGACTAACATGTACAAGTGTCACCAGAGAACTGCTATCCGACAATAGGTATATATACCATCTAGGAGTTCTCGGCGAGTCCGTCCAGTGTACCCAGTCTCCACTGAGCACCCGTACACCATCCTTGATGTCAAACACCGATAGATATGGGATCATCCATCGCCCATCATATGGGTCAAGATGCGTATACGCTAGTCTACTCTGGTGTATCGATGCCCTGTCTCGACACACCCTCGACTAGGAACAGTTATAGGATGTACTCATAGACTACCGTGGCCCCACTAGTATGATCTCATCATAGTCCCAGT
Source organism: Agapanthus africanus (assembly GCA_030015575.1). NCBI lineage: Eukaryota > Viridiplantae > Streptophyta > Magnoliopsida > Asparagales > Amaryllidaceae > Agapanthus > Agapanthus africanus. The sequence continues at coordinate 912,243,107 of JASDDO010000019.1, read as the reverse complement.
AGTCGAGTACAAATCCTAAGGGCTTTATCAACATGTAACAAAAGAGACAATCAGAGTACATGTTAAGATAAAGTACAACCAGATAGCGTACTATCATGTCGAGCAAGAAAGTCCTCCCTATATATGTCCAAGCATCCACTACAATATACATCGTATGTACAGTAATGGCCTCTAGGGCACACATATAACTAACATAAACTACGCGTAAGTGCAAATGCTCCGTGCTCGTGTCAGTGCCTCAAATAGTAATATGTCGTGTGAATGAGTATGCATGCACCATGAATGTAAAACAATCAACCCTGAAATCTGGATATATCTGTATAAAAAGTCTTTAACTTTCACCATAGTAAAATTTGTATAGAAGTCTGAAACATCATCGATGAAATCCATGGAAATCCGTGTCAAGCATCGACACAAAACATGTAAATCTCAAGTCTCAATACCTCATAGTCTCAATATCTCGGGCTCCGTCAGTCCGGATCGGCCCATATCATCAAATCTCACGACAATGTTCGGTATCCTCCGGATATCCGCCGCGCCAGACATCACCGGTAGGTAGTCTTCCCCTGCCAGGCTCATCGTCTACAACTCGATCTTCTTGCCCCGGGGTACCATACCGGGCCCACCATGTACCCGAGACGGTTCATCCACTCCTCGAATCGGGTCTCGAAATCCAACAGAAAACATGAAATCTCATGGTGGACGACACATACATCACGAGAAAACCGCAACTTATATTTTAAAAAGAGAGGGAGAAAAAGAGAGAAGTTTTTATATATATTCTTGCGGTTTTCCCCAAAATCCAGAAATCTCATAGAAATCCAAAATCCCAAAATCATGAGTAAGTAAATGGTAAGTGTCGGCATAAGCCCTATAATACTGCATGATAACATGAAAATGTGAATGCATGAAATGTTTAAGTAATAAATGCAATGTCTAGACTAACACCTGAGAGTAATCACAATACTATATTGATCTAGCCTTTAGCTGATTCTATCATAAAAGATAATATGTTCTAAAGTGTATGTGACATGGCAATTACCGATGATGTGTGTGTGAGCCTGCAAATAAGTGTACGTGGGACATGCGCATCATCGGTAATGGTGCTGGTGTCCTAACAGGCAGAGTTTCATACTGACTAAAGAAACATATGTATGAACATGCAACTTGATGATTTCAATCTGAATGTAAAGGTAAAATGTGTACTAAACACTCATTTGGAATATACATTTCTAACTACAACTATATGACTCGAGCCTCAACTAGTATCTATCTAACCCCCTAAGGAACTAAACTAAAGGAACCAGTCGATAGGAAATAAGAATCCACCTAAGGTCTGAGTCTATATCTGTAATAGTCGGCGATCCAGCCTCAATAGCGTCACGTACGTAGTACGGATTCCTCGAATCAAGAGTGTGGATCAATTATCACATCTATGCCTCGTACGGTAAAATCCATCGTACGGCATCCCAATATCGGGGTACGGGTCAAGTATCACCTGCGTACATCATCATTCGTATAATATCATCATCAAATAATGTTATGATCAAAGGTACTATACTGTAATCGCATACATCCCAATATCATCAATCATATATCATTATCTGCGAACATATACGTCGTCAATTGTTCCTCAGAAATATCATGTCATATATATCATATCGTAATCAGGTCACACATATATCATATCGTAATCAAGTCACACATATATCATATCATAACCAAGTCACACATATATCATATCGTAATCAAGTCACAGGTTACGGTCCGGGTTCTATTCTAGAGTCTCGTATATCTCAATGTCATCATCACCTATTATCGTTTATGTATACATATCCATTCTCTCATTTTCCAACAATCCGCTAAGATCATAATATGACTGTATAGCCAAGAGATCACGGCATCAAGCCCAGTTATATCGTCTCATCCCCAAGTATCATATAACATCCTTATATCACATATACATGTTGTGTATATATACACCTACACACATTCCTACTTATATATACACATACACATATACACCAAGCCAAGTTTCTGTGTGTGCGCGTGTGTGTCTACCTGAAACCTAAGAATTTCCTCCAAGACATTCCTCCTCTGGTAAAGTCTATCTAAATCAGTCTAGTCCAACCTAAGGTCTTTAATAGGGTCCTACTCGCCAAGAATCTAAGGTCACGTCCGACTTCCTAATGACAATAAGCAATATCCCTATTCTACGTTTGCGGGAGTGCTAAACTCCATCCACCCGACTTCCCCCGTAGATATACATCTACTCAACTGGTCCTTGTCTGCCGAAGACGATGTCGTCCTCCTCTTCTTCCTCATCCGAAGTCCACGCGAGGGGTACCTATACGCAAACATATATAATATCGTAAACTAAATCACGGACAAAACCAAAACGACGCACGAAACGCGCATAGGTTAAAACCTATGACCCGCTCATTACTCTTTTTAAATTTATAATGAAAAATAATTATGGTTAAATTTTACGAAAAATACGTTTTATTTTACCGAAAATCAGAAAATTCACTTAAAGGGTTTTATTTATCTAATTTTTTTTAATTATTTTTAAAACGTTACACCACATTATTTTTAATATTGTTTTATTTTGGATTTTTAGAATACCAAGAGTTTACAAGTGCATATCTCACAAAAATCCCACTACACTAGAAAAAGTAACCATGCATGAGGGATCACCAACCGACGGCACGGATTCCGGCAGCCTAACTCGGCCGGAATCGGCCAACGCGGCAGGCGAACCGGCCGACTCGAGCTGCTGCCGCCGGCCGGAGTTGCCGATTCGGCCGAGTCCCCAACATAGAAATTGTGCCTCTTGGCCTCCCCTGTACACCTGCACACTCTAATTACTTAGACCAGTAACAGAGCATTCATAAAACCCCAATTACTCCACTTTTAATACATTTTAATATATTTTATTACATTTTTTTCAATTAAACCTTTCATCTACCCTAACCCTAGCCTAACCCTATAAATACAACCCCTAAACACTACCCTCTCACCCCAAAATTCTGAGCAAACTCTCAAGAAATTTCCTAGAACCCTAGTAGTTGTGTGCATTTGAAGTTAGCGAAAAGGGCGAAAGCTTCGGCAATTTTCCGATGACAACCCTAGGAGCTCCCGGTGACGAAACGACGCACCGGAACTTACGTTCACTTCCTCTTCCTCATCCCTAACATCTAAGCCAATAAGTCCCATTTTCCCTCTTTCCTATTCTTTCAAAAAACTCTTATTTCTAAAACCCGACGGAATCGGAGTAAATCCGATTTCCGATTCGGTTCTTCCTAAAACTCTCATTTTTTTTTAATACAATCATGTTAAACCATTACATGTTGACTATTAAACATTAACAAACATTTTGAACAAGTTTCATGACAACCTATCTCATTTTGTAACTTTTACCGTACTTTTTCACTAAAATACCATGTAGTTTCCTTTCGACATTAAAACATCACAAATTTGCTATACCTTTAAGTAGATCACGAGATAATTACCTACCTCCTCACAACACTCATATGCAACATAGCATAATACTTTTGGGAACCTAGAATACGGAAAAACGAAACATTTCAAATAAATACCATGAATTAATAAAACCATTTTCTAAAAGATCAAGTATTTTACATAAATCTTTGCAAAGCGCCGCTACAACCTAATTTGGGGAACCCGACTGGGATGGTGCAGATTATCGCACGTCCCTAGGCTTAGTAGTCGAGATGCAGACCTCCGCAAGGAGCATGCGGTCTCGAGAGATTTAAAATACGAAAATCTTAAGAAAATGAGATTTCTAGAAATATAATATATATTAAAATTTATTTTTATATAAATATATATATATATATATGTATCATTAAAATATCTATTTTGTGATAATATGAACATTCCAACTTTTTTTCCTAAAAACAAAAGAATCACTTTACATTAAAATACCATGAAATCCATACAGGTTCAATATTACAATTAAATACCCAATATTATGAAATTAGGTTATTCTCACTAGAAATGTCACAAATATAAAATCTACATTTATTACAACTCTAAAGACGATAATTAAATACTTGGGGTGTATCTTGAAAACTATACAAAGTATTTTTACATAAAAACCCCTCAAGTTCTATAAATTACCCTAAGGACCCTAGTAAATATAGGTTTCAGCGAGACCAATCTCTTGAGCCTCAGAGAGCCAGAGAAGTGGGTGCTTGCCTATTTAAGGTAGACAATTTAACAACGGTGTTATCAACACGGTAATGGTCTTTGAAAAAGACACAAATCCTGCCGCCCATATGCAGCGGTTACCGATAATATCAAAACAATCAGGACATCAATTTCCTTTCTAATTGTTCTGACTCAGACTGGGTCTCTTCTTAATAATCTGACTTGAATATGATTCAAGTATGAAATTACAAAACTATAATTCAACATGAATACATATATTCAATCTATTCAATCTATATCGACCGAACCGAACCATGGATATACTTCCATTTATATGATTCTCCAGTTACATCCATGATTCTCCAGTACATTCATTTTACTGATATCATGGTTTCAGCAAGTCATCCAATTATACAAACTATATACAAGATAATACAAGCTGCAATACAAACAATACAAACAAGACATCTCGGGGTTTAAGGGGTAGATTGGTACGGAAGGTGTTAAAAGTGGCACGGGACTGCAAGATTAAGACGTAATTACATCCATGCCGTTGTTCTGTGGTATTATCGACGGAGCCTTGTACTTCCATTTGCCTCTAGTCTCTGGCATATAGAGACTCCTCTCGTATACACGGGCATCCTTCTGTACCAAGTTACAAACAACAGCGTTAACACTAAATACAACATTATAACAATATAATACAACTTTAAAAGCTACCTTCTTATTCTGTCTATTCTATTTCTCCCTTATTTTTGGGACTTACCGAGCGATCTGTTCGCTGACGACATTCTCTTCTTTCTTCTTTGAATGTCGTCAGGTGATCTGGACACGTCAGAGATCGAGCCCAGCGCTGAAAACTTAGACCATTTCGTTGAAGACCCAGAGCTTTCGTTCATTGTACACTTTTATTTCAGTACCTTTCCTTTCTGTTATGCCATTGTTTAGGCATTGCTTTATTTCAGTTGTATTTACATTTCCATGCATTGTACAGAAAGAATGTAAATAAATAAAGTTGTTGTTTCATTACATTTGTCTCTTATGTACATTTCTTTTATATTGCTTAGATACGCTTAGCGTATTTACTTCACAGAAAATACGTAGCGGCCTCGTCGCGTCCTCTGCCCGTATACTGGGAAGCGGGGCTTGACAGGTTTTGTTGGTGGCTCATACAGGTCAGAGCTATATGAAACTCTATCATGCAGTTCTGTTCTGTGTGAACAACCTAAGCAATATAAAAACACAAGAATCAGCAACTAAAACATTCTTTACAATTCATCTTCCTTGAATCTTCCAATTTCATATATCTTGAATCTGTCCTAACCCAAAATTCCCTCACCTCTTTTACAATTTTACCAAAACCATTCGCATTCTTTCATTCCTTTACATATTTTTCATACACTACCAATAGTTCTGTCACTAAACTTTTCTTGAATCTATTACACTTTCCTTTTACAAATTTCGAGGACGAAATTTTTATAAGGAGGGTAGAATGTAACAACCCCAAACTTTCTGTACAACTTTCTGTACAATTTTTTTTTTAAATTACAAAAAGAGATAATTTTGCCTGAGCACAAGTTATAAGTTTGTTTTGCTTTTTAATAGAAAGAAGGAGCTTGTAGCTCATTGGTAATACTTTACACTGATGAACCAAGCCACCAGAGTTCAAATCCCATACCCCCACATAATTTATAATATTGTTTTATTTTGGATTTTTAGAATACCAACAATTTACACGTGCATATCTCACAAAACCCCACTATACTAGAAAAAGTAACCATGCATGAGGGATCACCAACCGACGGCACGGATTCTGGCCGCCTGGCTCGGCCGGAATCGGCCAACTCGGCCGGCGGACCTGCCGACTCAGGCCGCCTCCGCCGGCCGGAGTTGCCGATTCGGCCGAGTCCCCAACATAGAAATTGTGCCTCTTGGCTTCCCCTGTACACCTGCACACTCTAATTACTTAGACCAGTAAAAGAGCATTCATAAAACCCAAATTATTCCACTTTTAATACATTTTAATATATTTTATAACATTTTTTCAATTAAACCTTTCATCTACCCTAACCCTAGCCTAACCCTATAAATACAACCCTTAAACACTACCCCCTCACCCTAAAATTCTGAGCAAACCCTCAAGAAATTTCCTAGAACCCTAGTAGTTGTGTGCATTTGAAGTTAGCGAAAAGGGCAAAAGCTTCGGCAATTTTCCGACGACAACCCTAGGAGCTCCCGGCGGCGAAATGACGCACCGAAACTTACGTTCACTTCCTCTTCCTCGTCCCTAACATCTAAGCCAGTAAGTCCCATTTTCCCTCTTTCCTATTCTTTCTAAAAACACGTATTTCTAAAACTCGACGGAATTGGAGTAAATCCGATTTCCGATTCGGTTCTTCCTAAAACTCTCACTTTTCTTTAATACAATCATGTTAAACCATTATATGTTAACTATTAAATATTAACAAACATGTTGAACAAGTTTCATGACAACCTATCTCATTTTGTAACTTTTACCGTACTTTTACACTAAAATACCATGTAGTTTCGTTTCGACATTAAAATATCACAAACTTGCTATACCTTTAAGTAGATCACGAGGTAATGACCTACCTCCTCACAATACTCATATGCAACATAGCATAATACTTTTAGGAACCTAGAATATGGGAAAACGAAACATTTCAAATAAATACCATGAATTAATAAAAGCATTTTCTAAAAGATCAAGTATTTTACACAAATCTTTGCAAAGCGCCGCTACAACCCAATTTGGGAAACCCGACTGGGATGGTGCGGATTATCGCACGTCCCTGGGCTTAGTAGTGCGAGATGCAGACCTCCGCAAGGAGCATACGGTCTCAAGAGATTTAAAATACGAAAATCTTAAGAAAATGAGATTTCTAGAAATATAATATATATTAAAATTTATTTTTATATAAATAAATATATATATGTGTATCATTAAAATATCTATTTTGTGATAATATGAATATTCCAACTTTTTCCTAAAAACACAAGAATCACTTTACATTAAAATACAATGAAATTCATAAAAGTTCAATATTACAATTAAATACTCTATATTATGAAATTAGGTTATTCTCACTAGAAATGTCACAAATATAAAATCTACATTTATGACAACTCTAAAGACGATAATTAAATACTTGGGGTGTATCTTGAAAACTAAACAAAGTGTTTTTACATAAAACCCCCTCAAGTTCTATAAATTACCCTAAGGACCCTAGTAAATATAGGTTTAAGCGGGACCAATCTCTTGAGCCTCAGGGAGCCGGAGAAGTGGGTGCTTACCTATTTAAGGTAGACAATTTAACAATGGTGTTATCAACATGGTAATCGTCTTTGAAAAAGACACAAATCCTGCCGTCCATGTGCAGCGGTTACCGATAACATCAAAACAATCAGGACTTCAATTTCCTTTCTAATTGTTCTGACTCAGACTGGGTCTCTTCTTAATAATCTGACTTGAATATGATTCAAGTATGAAATTACAAAACTACAATTCAACATGAATACATATATTCAATCTATTCAATCTATATCGACCGAACCGAACCATGGATATACTTCCATTTACATGATTCTCCAGTTACATCCATGATTCTCCAGTACATCCATTTTACTGATATCATGGTTTCGGCAAGTCATCCAATTATACAAACTATATACAAGACAATACAAGTTGCAATACAAACAATACAAACAAGACATCTCGGGGTTTAAGGGGTAGATTGGTACAGAAGGTGTTAAAAGTGGCACGGGACTGCAAGATTAAGACGTAATTACATCTATGCCGTTGTTCCGTGGTATTATCGATGGAGCCTTGTACTTCCATTTGCCTCTAGTCTCTGGCATATAGAGACTCCTCTCGTATACACTGGCGTCCTTCTGTACCAAGTTACAAACAACAGCGTTAACACTAAATACAACATTATAACAATATAATACAACTTTAAAAGCTACCTTCATATTCTGTCTATTCTATTTCTCCCTTACTTTTGGGACTTACCGAGCGATCTGTTCGCTGACAATATTCTTTTCTTTCTTCTTTGAATGTCGTCAGGTGATCTGGACACGTCAGAGATCGAGCCCAGCGCTGAAAACTTGGACCATTTCGTTGAAGACCCAGAGCTTTAGTTCATTGTACACTTTTATTTCGGTACCTTTCCTTTTCTGTTATGCCATTGTTTAGGCATTGCTTTATTTCATTTGTATTTACATTTCCATGCATTGTACAGAAAGAATGTGAATAAATAAAGTTGTTGTTTCATTACGTTTGTCTCTTGTGTACATTTCTTTTATATTGCTTAGATACGCTTAGCGTATATACTTCACAGTAAATACGTAGCGGCCTCGTCGCGTCCTCTGCCCGTATACTGGGAAGCGGGGCGTGACATGCAGCAGGAGAAAATGGTTATCGCTATACGGTAATGTAATTAACTGCAAGGGCTTGCGCCTGCAGTGAAAAGCGTCCCCACGATCAAAAACACCTCTGTTCCCCGTTGAAAACACGCGGGAAGACGCGGTGAACGTCTTCACTGAATTTTGGGGCAGATGCTAATAGGTGTTATCCGTCCACCTCTCCGAAGATGCCAAGTTGATTTATGACACCATATATCGAAGGTTTAAATGGATGAGGACGATGTAGCAGACTTCGTCAGATTCCCCCTCGTTTGAGAGGTTTTTGATTGTGGGGACGCTCTTCCTTGCAGGCGCAAGCCCCTGCAGTTAATTACGCTACCGCATCGCGGTAACCACTTTCTCCTTCTTCAGATGGTCACTTCGTGTCGTGGGTGTTTGTTTTGTTTTTTGGTTGCCCGTGGATTGTATACGGAGACTAATTTATGTTGTCGCCCGTAGGGCGTGGATTGGTCCAAATCCGTATCTTCTTAGATTTGGGTTTGGGGGTTGGGTTTAAGGATACGTTAGCCTCATTTGAGACTAAGATCAACTTAAACGTTTGTTAAGGATACGTTAGTCTAATTTTAGACTAAGATCAACTTAACAAGATCATTTAGATCCAACAGGAGAGCATTTGGCCTCTGTTACTTAGTTTAGGGACATTGCGGTCAGTTAGTTTAAGGACATTGCGATCCAATGTTAGTTTAAGGATATCTCGGTCCATTGTTAGTTTAAAGACATCGTGGTCAAGCTTAAGGACATAGTAGTTCGTGGGTTTAAAGGGACCCCACAGTCCGAGGTTAGGGACATCGTAGTCCATGAGTTTAAGGACCCCACAGTCTGTAGTTTAAAGACGTCATAGTCTATAAAGTTTAAAGACGTCATAGTCCATGAGTTTAAGGACCCCACAGTCCATGAAATGTGTGGTTGTTGGGACCCGTCACCTCTTTGAAGACGTTGAAGGATTACAACGACAGATATCAGAGGAGTAAAGAGATGTACCCTCGAACCGGTGTGAGTTGGTTAAAAGATCTGTAGTCTAATTTGGACTAAGATCTGTTAAATATTCATGAGCGGATGGGCTCAATTAAATATAAGTTGAGGACCTATGGCCAATATTGGGCCAAGTCCAATAAATGTTTAACATTTTTATTCTGGCTAGTGATCCTTTATTTGGGCTTAGCCCTTTTAATAATGGTGAGCATTGATCAAAGTTCTGGGCTTTATTAAAGAACAATTTATGTTCTGTCAGCGCAACACATGGTGTGCTAGGCGCTTTGCTCCAGTCAAAGAACGCAGTGCGCTTCTGCCAAATAGCGCACATGTGAAGGACACGTGTCACGCTTGGCGCTAAGCGCCAGATGATGGGCGCATTGCGCCAGTTTATGAGCGCTAAGTGCTAGTCCATGAGCGCATTGCGCTTTCAATTTCGTGGCGCACACGTGAGTGACACGTGGTGCGCTTGGCGCTGAGCGCCAGCCCATGAGCGCAGCGCGCTATTTCAGAAGCGCAGAGCGCAAGTTGTTTAGTTGGCGCATACGTGGTTGACACGTGGCGCATTTGGCGCTGAGCGCCGATCTAGGGAGCGCAGAAGCGCAATTCAAGAGCGCAAGGCTCATTTCATGAGCGCAAGGCGCATTTTATCAATTTTATGATCTCTGAACAAATTTATGTTCTTTTAAAAGAGACTTTGTCTCAAGATTCAAGAACAACGGTTCTTATTTTTGAAAGGGCTTTGCCTTTATAGATCCATGATCTTTAAGAAAATTTAATAATTTTCTCCCCCTTTATGATGAGATGTTCATGATTTCAGAAAGACAATTTGTCTTATAGATGTATGATCTGTGAACGAAGTAAATACTTCTTTGTTTTTTTGATGAGATCTTTTGATCTTTTTATAAAAGACCTTGGTCTTTGTAGATCTATAATCTTTTTTTAAGAAGATAATTCTTCTTTTTAAGAGATGATTTCATCTCTGTGTTCATCATTCATCATCTTTACCTTGAAGAAATATTTTCTTGCAAGAGCTTGCTCTTTTTTTTTTGAGTTTCTCAAAATTTATAGGGGGGTTTCTCTATCTCACACTTGAAGTCTTGGGGCCTTTATATAGGACAAGCTGATTTGTTGAATCAGTTAAAGAGATCTTTCTCTGATTGATTTGGGAATGTTTCCCACCGTTGGATCTTTGATCCTAGAGCTTCTGTTTTACAGAAGGCAATCTTCTTGTTTTTAACAAGATTGGAAAATCTTTCCATAACAGAATTTTAATTCTGATTAATTAATGATTTATCATTATTATTAGATCTTTTGATTTAAGGGTGGGGAATTTTTAATTCTAGCGCTGGCGCACCCGTGCTTTGCACGTGGTGCGCTGCTCAGAGCGTAGCGCACTTTGCGCTAGCGCACCCGTGTTTGACACGTGGCGCGCAGCGCGCCCAACGCTAGCACACTCATGATGCGCTGCCTAGGGCACAGCGCACCTGGTGCTAGCGCATCCGTATTTGACACATGGCGCGCAGTGCGCCTAGCGATGGATCTGAAGCGTTGCTTCAATTTTTTGAAATTCGAATTTCAAACAGAGTTTTGCTCTGATTGGGGGAAACAAATGCCCCCCCCCCCACCGTTGCGCTCACGTAGCCCACACGTGACTACAGCAGTGGCAGCATCTGCGCCCTTAGATCAACTCAGAAGTTGAAGAGGCGTTTCAATGCCTATAAATAGGACCTTTGGTCCTATAGATGATTTTCATCTTCTTCTTTGAGAACTTTTATTCAGAGCATTGCTCTTCAGTTTAAGAACTTTTCAAGAGTAAAAACTCTGTCAAAACTTAGGTAAAGTTTAAAACTTTTAATAAACTATAGTTTTACCCATTAACAGAGCCTTGCTCTTCATAGATGTTTGATCTAAAGAAAACCCTTTTAGGATTTCATTAATAGAGCTTTGCTCTCTTCAGATCATGAACCCATAGATCTAAGGAGATCTTTTCTTGGGGCTTCTTAGCCCATGAACAGAGCTCTGCTCTTTTGATAACATGTAGATTTTTTTAATCTCTTGTGAAGAACTCTTAAGAGTTTGTTCATGGATCTTGAAGATCCCAGAATTTTTTAATTCATAAAAATTGATTTTAATTAATTCTTTTCTGATGGATTTTTCCATTATTATTACAGAGCCAGGCTCTTAAGGAATTTTATTCCTTTATGATCAGAGTTTGACAAGTGTCATTCTGTCATAGAGCATTGCACTCAAAGGAAGATTTTCTCTTTTTCCCGAGGGATCTCTCATTTAATGAGAATTTTCTTGAGAATTTCCTCATTTAATTAACAGTCTCATCCAATGATGAGGCTGTTTTATTAATTATTAATTAATGAATTGTCATCCAGATTTTGTGGGCCCCTTTGGTCCCTCTCCACTGCATTGCAGTGTGGTACAAATTTTAAAGTACCAAGTGTCAGAATTTAAAATTAAATTATAGCACTGACAGTTGACTTCTGTCCTTTTTTTTTTGCGGCGACATGTCTTTCAATACTTCGTTTCCGTTTGTCCGTTCAGAGGGAGGATTCCCTGAGGCTCCTGTGGACCGGGAGGTTCTCGCGCTCATCAAAGACCATGACTCGGAACACAAAAATCTTCACTTGTGGGGTAGATGGTATGACCAGATTATCAGAGGCCGCCGGAGCTTTTCTTGTGCGACGCCTTCGGAGCCTATCTTGGCGATCCCGTATGCAGATGCACCCCCGGTGAACTATGCCGTGGAGGTGGTTAATTGGACTTCGGAAGGTCTCCTTCAGCCTTCGATCGCCGCAGTACCCATGCAGCCGCCGACAGATTTGGATACCCTAGGGCGGCGCATATGTCAGGGCGAGTCGCGCCCTTAGGGACAGCCCTACAACATCGGGATAACTCCCCGTCATCTGGCCTGGTACTTCCAGTGGGCCCGGTATATCTTGTCGGCAAGGAAATCGCAGCTGCTAAAGCTCGGCTTATACCCTGCGGTCTATGCTTCCTTGTTCCAGTATTCTGCACCTCCCACATGGTGGATCAAGGCGTTTTTAGAGCAGTGGAACATCTCAACCCATACCTTCCTCCTATTGGATAGAGAAGTCTCCATTTCCTTGGAAGAATTTGCCGAGGTTTCTGGTTTACCGGTTAGGGGGGAGCACTATGAGGAGCTGCTTCCTCCGGATGAATATGTTTTTGCCACCAAGCCAGTGGTGATGGGCCTCACCCTAAAGAACTTCATTCAGCACCAGTTCCCAAGTCTGATAAAGGTGTTGAACATGTATGAGAGCCTCTTTCTTGAATTCGGAGGCCGAGGGGTCAGCTTTGCGGACTTCATTGCCTATTTTCTTCGCCCGAAAATTTTGTCGCGACAAGGCGAAAAGTTTGCTAAACTTGAGGATCCCTTCGGCTTTGGCTTGGACCGTCGGCCGATACTAGAAGATGATCAAATAGGTTTCTTTCTTCCTGACGTCGCGATCGTCCCTCTGTCAGAAATCGCCGCTCCGGGCATCGATAAGGAAGCGTTTTTTCTTGGGTTTCTTGGGCTATGGTTGAGCTGGTTTGCGCTTCCTATGCATCCTCGTTACATGAGGCCTTCCGTCTTATATCCCGCACATCGCATGGTTGCCGGAATACAAGTGGCCATCGGGATCGCCGGGTTAGCCCACCTATATCACGGTCTTAGCTTAGCAGCGGATACCACTGAACCAGGGATGCATCCTACCAACTTCCCAATGCATTACTTCACTTCATGGATGGAGTTTCACGTGCTTGGGGTCTTTGGCATCCATAAAAGACCTTCTTTTTACGACAGATGCAAGTTCCCACGGATAATGTGGCTGGTTGACGCCTCCATCGTGATTCCGTCACCATGGGAAGCTAGGGGCTTGCTCCTCCGTCCGCGCACGGTTGGAGATGGTATGTCTTTCACAGAAAAAGTCTTGACCATCGTCCAGGAAACTTCAAAGGCGGTGTTGCCATTGCGAGACATTTTTAAAGATGGGGCCTCCGTGTTGAAAGCCCGGGATATTCTTCATTTGTACTCCATCAGGCCGGGCTTTCTTGTATTCAGGCAAAATGATGCGGCGCTATTCATGAGATACAACCCACATCGTTTTGCCCAGTAGCTGAGTTACAATCAGGGAGTCCCGCTGGAGGCTTTCTTGATAGAACCTGCTGCCACCGAAGAGGGAATGTGGAGTGTGTTGCATCATTTCATGCGCTTGAACACGGGGTCTCACTTCTTTATCAGCGAACCTAGTTGTGTCCCAAAGGCCCTTAATGTACACGTGGCCTGGTACCAGCATTCAATGGGAGCGGTTATCAGGGAGGAGAAGCGATGCTGCTTGACCGCAAGGGTGCACCGCCTGCTGGTGATCGGAACGTCCCTTTGAAGCGACGGACCATTGTCCTCCCTCCGCTAAAAGAAGCTGCCGTGATTGAAGTCCCGCACGACAGGCCTGAGCTACCGGTGCCCCGTGCTCCCGTGGAGACGGTGAATGTACTACGGGTGCCCCGTGCTCCCGTGGAGACAGTAAAGGTAGCTTCCCCTGAGTTTGGCGTGGGCTCAGATATCGGGACTCGTTGCCTCAAAGTGCCCACCAAGCGTAAGCTTATGCTGGCTGCGACTGGAGCTCGCTCGCAGAAGAGGAAGAAGAAGTCGATCCTCTCTGTAGACGCTATACTCGGCCAGGAGCCTCATGCTCCTTATAGCGAGGGCTTGGGCGAATATGGGACCAATGAGGGTCTATTCATAGCACCGTAAGATACTGATCTGGAGGCTACTATTGCAGCTTCTGTGCTATCGGCAAGCCAAAAAACGGGACTGGCCATCCTCGCGCAATCAAGTAAACATCAGTCGCACCTTCTGCTATCGCATTATATATTTTTTTTATTATCACGTTTTGACTGACACTTTTCCTCTTTAACAGGCTTTTCCACTGAACAGGCTCTAGCGGCTTCTCTCAAGACTTTCGAGGAGGAGGAGAGGATACGCGCTTCGTCGGGAGTTGGTATATCTCGGCTCATTGCATCTTTATTCTCCTTCCTTATGGACAAACTAACCCCTTCTTTATCTTATCGCTGGGACTACAATACCAATCCCGCAAGGTGATGCAGAGATGCTTCCCGGGCCAGCCATCGAAGTCTCGGCCTCCTCAGCACTGCCGAAAGAGGCCTTACTCAAACGACCGATGACGGATGCCATAACGGCTCCAGAGGTAACCCTTGGAGCGGATGATGACGTCCTATTGATGGAGGCATCTAGAAGATCTGCTTTGATGGCCCGAGCGGAAAGGAAGCGCAGAATGCGCGCGGCAAGGGAGCGTAGTGCTGCATTGGCCGCGGGTGCAGGTTCGAGCACCGCTACCCCTGCCCCTACTCCTTCAGAGGATGCTCCAGCTCCCTTGTCCACCACCCACAGACAGGCAGCATGTGAGGCTCAGGAAGCAATCAGAAGACCAACTCAAGGTAACGTGACATTGGGTTCTTTTGTCAAAGTTTTAACTTTCAGGTTCTCATATATCCTATCTTGCAGGGCCGAGTCTTGCCGAAGAAGTGGCGGCAACCACTGAGCCTCGGGTAGCGGTAGAGGAGATAGCCATGATTGCCGAACCCTAGGAAGAGGTAGGCGAGATGGCTACAATTGCCGAGCTCGAGGTAGCGATGGGTGAGATGGCTACAGCCGCCGATCCCGAGGTAGTCATTCTTTCTCAAGAGTCGGGCACTGCTCCAATCGTCGCTCTTTCCCCTTGCGGCTCCCTGCCGCTGCCGGGCGCTGCGAGTATCACGACGATTCTCGTGGAGTCGGGGGATGAAGCCATGGGCGGCGAAACCATTCCCATGGAAGAGGGTGAAGCAGTCGCTGTATCAAGTGACGCCCTTGTTGCGGTTCCGACCGGTGACTCACCAGGTAGATTTTGAGTCATTGCTTTTCTTTTTATTATGCAATCCCTTTCAATCTTTCCTGACAGTATTTATCTCGTTTCTAATGAAGACGTGGCGAGCGTTGATGTTGCGCTACCCGAGGCAGCGCCATCAGTTACCGCCTTGACGGTGACCGCTCCTCTACCTTCTGCCGTACCATCTCAGATATTGGAAGGTGCGGATTTGTGACCCATCGGTTTTATTTCTAGGCTGTATAATTTATATACTGACATTGTATTACTGCATCCTTGCAGGAGTCCTTTTTGATCACCTGTATCAGGTGCTACACCCACACTTCTCTTTTCAGTCAGAGATTGCCTCATCTAGTGGCGCTGGTGAGTACGGGCTTCAGTTAATGTCTCTTATTTTACCGGCAGTCAAATAATTTCTAATTCTTATTTATTTTGATTGCAGTACTACAGATCGAAGGAGGAGACGAGAGAACAGTTGCGCCACTGGTACTCCCGGCCTTGCCACCTGCTGCAGCCGGTATAGTAAACTCCATTGCTCATGAACCTCTTCTACTTCTTGAACCGTCATTTGACTATGATTTGTTTTGCAGCGGTGATATCAACTTCAGCTCCGTTGGAGTCTTGAGTCATAATGCCAGCAGGCCCCTTTTCTCGACGTGCATCCTCGAAAGGCGCCGTGAATAGTCTGCGCATGTTGAGCGACTACATTGAGGAGCTTGACGTGGAGACATTCGCCGCGGATTTTTCCGCGGAGGTTAACCCTATGCTGGTGATGCTCGTAAACTTTCATAGTGAGGGAATCGTTGAGTCTTGGGTTAATCACTGCAGGAAGATTGAGGCTTGCCTGCATGAGCTCGAGGTCGGACGTCCTGCTCTAGAGGTCCTGGCTGTGAACACTTAACGAGCTACGTGTGTCGAGCAGAGCACTCCTTACTTCCGCCATCTTGAACAAGAAGCGGCATTAAAGCATAAGGAATGTGAAGAGACTTCAAGCGAATCTGCCCGACTGCATGCTCAGGTTGACGCCAATGCTGTGCAGTTGAAAACCATTTTTGAGAACCTTCTACGATGTATTTCCGATGGGTTAACACTGAGGCAGAAGCTCGACCTCATCGAGCAGGATGCACAGAGTCGTGAGGCAGCTCGGCGGGTCATTGATGAGCGACTTTCGTATTACTTGCAGCAACGAGCCCAAGTTGAAGCAGAGTTGGCCGCGGCAGCTGATCAAAAATAAGGGCTGAGGTAAGTGCACGAGCGGCTGATCAGACTATTGAAAGCGCTTCCCTCTCAATAATTGTTTTTTGTACCATTTGTAATTTTGAATAAAATGTATCCTTTTTTTTATTCTTTCATGTGATGTATTTTGTACCCAATTGAATTTATGAATAAAAGATACATTTCTTTCGCAATGTCTTGTGTCATCTTTTTGCTTTCTTCTTTCTTTTGTTATCAGCATGTCACCTTAGCAAGCATAGCCGGCAGATGATAGAGTGAGCATCTTGTTTTAGCTTCTTCGAAGGGTAGTGATGGCTTAGAAAACAGGTTCAAATCTGCTGCCTAAGACTTTTCAACTTCATGAGCCATGAGGGTCTCATAAAGACTTTTCTCCCTACGAGTCGAGAGAACCCCGTAGGTGTATTTTCTCCTTAGGAATCGTGAGGATACCTAAGCGCATTTTCTCTTGAGAGTCGTAAGGATCTCACAAGAGAATTTCCCCCCTACAAGTCGAGAGGACCCGTAAGTGGTTGTTTCTCTCCTTGTCGAGATTCGACTTTGGAGAGTGTGGCCCGTGAATAGTATGCAAGAGTCCATTTTGGACTGACCTGCAGGGCCCCAGTGCTTAGGAAACCGATCCTTATCCCTGTTGCCTAAGACTTTTCCCTATGAGTCGAGACGAATCGAGAAGTTCTCGCAAAGACACTAATTTCTTCACAAGTCGAGACGAATCGAGTAGTTCTCGCAGGAATTTCCTAACGTCACAGTTAACTCCTGCTAATAGAAGTTCGTTAGGGCCTGTGGTACTGGGGTTTTTTACCCGTCGCACCGTCGCGTTGGCTGGTGTATTCCTCGACGCATAATCTTGCTGTTCGAGTAGCCCTACGACTGTCGTGTCTCTGATCCCATCGGGGGCTGGACAAGACGTCTTCAAGCAATCTTCCAGGTGATATTACCGTCGAAAGAGAAAGCGTTAGGGATATTCCATGTCGCTTTTTACTTGAGGTTAGGCTCAGTTTGGGAGCCCCGATGAGTCATAACCACTCCGCGCTGGTGTAGGATGATCTCCGATAGTCATTCAGGTTTTATATGAGTTGCCATCAAGACCCTGAAGCTAGGAATATTGCCTTCGCTTCGTTTGTTGACATTGCGTCTGCTGTATCGAAACGAGTGTTGCGGTTTGTCTCTAGGTTGTTGGTGAACCGTCGGGACCTGAAACTAGGGACTTTGCCATAGCTTCGTTTTGCTGACGTCGTATATTCCTGCAGAGACACTGGTTTCTCTGCGGATCAATGTGAATTGAGATGCTCTAGTCAAGGACGTTGATTTCCCTGAATCGAGGTTTTGCCAAGGACGCTGATTTCCCGGAGTTGAGACGAATCGAGAGATTCCTGCAAAGACACTGATTTCCTTGCGGGTCGACGCGAATCGAAAGGTTCTTGCCAAGGATGCTAATTTTCCTGAATCGAGAGGTTTTGCCAAGGACACTGATTTCCCTGGGGTTGGTTAACTTGTTTTCGAGACGGAGCGTTGATCCGGCGGGGAAGTCATTAGTTGACTCTAGGTCATCTGCGGACCTTAGAGTTTTAGAACTAGGACTTTGCCGTGGCTCCGCTTTGTTGACATCGCATCCGAATCTTGTTGGGGGAAGAACGCTGGGGTGACATCACGTCTGCTGTATCGAGAAGAACATCGAGGTGGTCTCTAGGTTGTTGGTGAACCGTCGGGACCTGGAACTAGGGACTTCGCCATGGCTCCGTTGTTGGATTGTCGTGTCTGAATCCTGCTGGGGGAAGAACGCTGTGGTGACATCTCGTCTGCTGTATCGAGATGAATGCTGAGATGGAGCTGGGATTTTGCCATCTCTCCGCTTTGTTTCGACTATTGGGTCTTTTGTTGACGTCACGTCTGCATCCTACTGGAGTAAGGAGAAACGCCGTTGTTAATCTCTAAGTTGTCGATGTTGACGTCGAGACCCTGGAGCTAGGGATCTTCCTTCACTTCGTTTGTTGACATTGCGTCTGCAATATTGCGACGAATGTCGAGATTGTCTCTAGATTGTCTATGAAACCATCAAGATTTGGCTTCACTTCGACGAAGCCTGGTGGGATGATATGATTCCCTTCTTGTTTGTGCCCATGGATTGTATACAGGGGTCAATGTGACCTCACCTGCAGGGCAAAAAGTTTCATTTCATTTCATCATCATTTTTTTTATTCTTTCCGCGATGCTCTATCATTTTAGCTTTTTATATCGCGAAGGTCGTGATTACCCAATCATTTCGGTTGTTTTTCGCGGTGCCTAATCATTTCGGCTATTTGTTTTATTTACTCACTGCTTTTTATTGTTAGTTGCCTAATCATTTCGGCTATTTTTGTATGCATACATTTTTACTTGCTGATTTTGTTGCAAGTTGCCCCATCATTTCGGCTATTTTATAGACATTTTTGGCTCGCTAGCTTCTTTGCTGCAAGCTTGGAGTTAGATACCGATTTCGGCATCAGCACCGCTACAACTGGAATATTGCCAGGAGTGAATCATCATTTGCCTCTGTCGATGTCGAACAAAGGTGGCTTAGCTAAGAGGGTTAGGATCCTGTCGACTAAGGCTTTTGACTTCATGAGCCGTAAGGGTCTCATAAAGGTTTTTCTCCCTACGAGTCGTGAGGATCTCGTAGGTGCTTTTTCTCCTTAGGAATCGTGAGGATTTCTTTGCTGCAAGCTTGGAGTTAGATACCGATTTCGGCATCAGCACCGCTACAACTGGAATATTGCCAGGAGCGAATCATCATTTGCCTCTGTCGATGTCGAACAAAGGTGGCTTAGCTAAGAGGGTTAGGATCCTGTCGACTAAGGCTTTTGACTTCATGAGCCGTAAGGGTCTCATAAAGGTTTTTCTCCCTACGAGTCGTGAGGATCTCGTAGGTGCTTTTTCTCCTTAGGAATCGTGAGGATTCCTAAGTGCATGATCTCTTATAAGTCGTAAGGATCTTACAAGAGTGTTTTCTCCTTATAAGTTGAGAGGGCTTACAAGGGGGTTCACCGTGCAAACGAATCCCTAGTCACGGATGGGACTTTGTTAGGGAAATGTTTATTCGTGCCCATGGATTGTATACAAGGGTCAGCATTGAGCCGCTTGTAGGGCAGTATTGGAGGTTGTTGTGGCCGCTTAAGAATAGGTTCAGATCCCTGTAGCTTAAGACTTTTGAATCTTATGAGCCGTGAGGGTCTCATAAGAGGGTTCTCCTTACGAGTCGTGAGGATCTCGCAAGTGTAATTTCACCCTAGGAATCATGGGGATCCCTAAGTGTGTTGCTCCCTTATGAGTCGTAAGGATCTCACGCAGGTCGTTTCTCCTCACAAGGTCGAGAGTACCTTGCAAGTTCCTTTTAACGAGATTGCGCCCTTTCGGGTTTTCAAAAAACTCGCCGGTAGCCCTGCTGTTTTTACTCACGGAGCCCTTTCGGGTTTTCATCCGTGCCCTTTTCGCTTGTGGACATACTGTTTTTCTTTCTTTCTTTCTTTTTATTCTTTTATTCTTCTCTCTTTTTTTTGTATCAGCATTGGGATGTTGCAACCCACAGCAGTTTATCGACGTCTCGGTCAACAGTCTCCGGTTGCGACGGATGTTTTGGATCTGGCAGAGTGATGAGCCCGTTGCGCACTGCCAGTTCAAATAGTCTCCTTTTTTTATCCCTGGGAAATGAGTAAGGACGTTTCAACTTCTCATCGAGAGATCACGGCTTGTTGCTTTGATGAACAGACGGTCTCAGGTTACTCGGCTGTCGCTGAGCGTTGGCGACAAAGCTCGCTTTCTCGTTGCCTTTTTCACTTCGAAAACCCACTTTTGGAGGGAAAGGCCTATGGCCCATCTGGTCCATTTGGGTCAGCTTGTCGATCAAGGCTTGGAAGGTGGTCGGCTTGAAGAACATCATGAATTGGGAGATAGTCGACTGAGGGTTAAGGGTCCACATGAACATGCCCACGGCAGGAGCTTCTTCTATGCGTTGTTTGCATCTCGACCATAGGTTCCGCCACCGGATTGCATACTGCACCTATGTCTCTCCCGGCTTCACTCTGGCATTGATCAATGCCATGATCGGGGTGCGTTCGCTGGCGCTTGCGAACCGTTGAGTGAATAGCAACTCCATTTTTGTAAACGTTTCGACGGAGTCATCGGGAAGCTCCGAGTACCATTCAAAAGCTGTCTCTGCTAAACTACCGACGAATTGACGAAGCGGTAGCTTATCGTCACCTCCAGTGTTGCCGCACAAGGCTCTGAATTGAGCGACGTGCTGATGCGGATTTCCCGTCCCCTTATATACGTGGAATTTAGGGATTGTATATCCCGGCGGGTATTTTATTTGCTCATACCAGCCTGGATATGGTTGCCCAGTTTTAACAACTTGGCCGGCCGCTTCATTCGCCTGGTGAGCTCGTATTTGCTGAGCAATGTAGTCATCCAGAGCGGCCTTGGAAATGGTTTCCTCTTTAGCTGCTGAAAGAGCCGGAGGAGGGTTCGATGTCTCCCCTCTGTCGTCTTCGATGATGATCGGGAGGTCTTCAGCTGGAGATTCCGGCTGTAACATCATCCCATCCATGTCTTGGAACAAGAGAGCCATTCGTTTTAAATTGGCTACCTGTTCCGCAGCCTTTTTTTCTTTCCTCTCGAGCATTCTTCGGAGGAACTCGGTGTCAGTTTCTTGTTCCCGATGTCTCTGGATTTTCCTTTGGCTCAGTGAGTACGGCCATTGCAGTCAGCATCTCCTGAAGCTTCTGCTGTTGTTGTTCCTGAGCCCTTGTTATTGACCGGGTAAGCGGTCGATGTCCCGTAGAAGCACGGCTTTCCTCTTTTTTGGAAGCCATATAAGCGGTATGTACCATCATGACCCCAGACTTGGGGTGTTTAGATTCAGCACTTTTACGATTTGCCACATTCACAGGGGCTCTCTCTGGCCTCCTTCTCTTTTGAGCAGTTGAAGTCGAGGGGGCCGTTGCAACGGGCACCCAGGTAGCTGTCGTCTTTTGTGGCTTGACAGAACGGTTCTCTTCCTGCTAAACCTTCACCTTTTTCTGTTGGCGAGAGTAATCTTGATCAATTACTGAGTCCTGAACCTGTCGCCAGACTTTGTAAATTTTGGAGGACAGCCGCTGAGGGGACTGCCCCGGCTTCGTTTCTGTAACATTTTCCATGGGTGGAGGAGATCTTTTCAGTACGGCGGTGGGTGAATTCTTACGCACCCTGTTAAGCAGCTCGAAGCTGTTCCCAGTTGGAACAGCAGCATTGACTTCCACCGTTGGGGCTGGTAGAGTTAGCCCAGAGAGGGAGTTGCCCCAGCCTTCCTTACTCGGCGCCAGTGGCGACGTCAAGCGTGTCGAGCCATTGGGATTGTTTCGGCTTTAGGGGTGACTTCGTCATGCCCCCTGTTCTGGTGAGGCGCTGCTGGTACCAGCCTCTTAAAGACCGACGTCCGTTGAGCAGCAGTATCCAATCTATCAAAGATAGACCTTTGAGCAGGAACGGGAGCCGGGGTGGCCAGCCTCGTAAAGACTAATCCTTTGATGGGAGAAGCTTCTTTAGTGACCTCGAGAGCAGGAATGGCTATCCGCTTTAGGATGGCCGCTTCAGGTATCGTGGGCTTCTTGACAGGCCCATTGGAGTTCAGGCTCAGCCTATTGAAGACTAATGCTGTTGGCTTGACATCGGCCGACCCGTTGAGAGGGGCCGTGGTAGTAGTGAGCCGATCAAAGACCGACTTCTTTTGCGTTTCTTGCGGCAGCGGGATGTTAATGCTCACTGGTGTGAGCATGGTCCTGAAGAACAAACTGGTGGTAGCCTGCATCACCTGTTCTATCGGCATTGTGAACAGGGAGGCCGCCTGGGGCCCGTAAGCTATACCTCCAGATGAGGCGGAACGTGAGTTGCAGTTGCAGCTGGAACACTTCGTGCAAGTAGACGCCATTGATCTTTCGTTTTCTGCACCAAGCAAGACACCAAATCTTAGTACCTTGAACCCAAGGGCAACCATATCAAACCGCGATTCGTTCGCGAACACGACACACGGAGTGTGGAGTGGAAAGAGGAAAAGGTCCCACCGGGCGTGCTAGAATCTGTTCCCCGCCGAAAACACGCAGGAAGACGCGGTGAACGTCTTGGCTGAATTTCGGGGCAGATGCTAATAGGTGCTATCCGTCCACCTCTCCGAAGATGCCAAGTTGATTTATGGCACCATGTATCGAAAGTTTAAACGGATGCGGCTGATGTAGCAGACTTCGTCAAATTCCCCCTCGTTTGAGAGGTTTTTGATTGTAGGGACGCTCTTCCCTGCAGGCGCAAGCCCCTGCAGTTAATTATGCTACCGCATCGCGGTAACCACTTTTTCCTTCTCCAGATGGTCACTTCGTGTCGTGGGTGTTTATTTTGTTTTTGGTTGCCCGTGGATTGTATACGGAGACTAATTTATGTTGTCTCCCGTAGGGCGTGGATTAGTCCAAATCCGTATCTTCTTAGATTTGGGTTTAGGGGTTGGGTTTAAGGATACGTTAGCCTCATTTGAGACTAAGATCAACTTAAACGTTTGTTAAGGATACATTAGTCTAATTTTAGACTAAGATCAACTTAAAGGATCATTTAGATCCAACAAGAGAGCATTTGGCCTCTGTTACTTAGTTTAGGGACATTGCAGTCAGTTAGTTTAAGGACATTGCGGTCCAATGTTAGTTTAAGGATATCTCGGTCCATTGTTAGTTTAAATACATCGCGGTCGAGGTTAAGGACATCGTAGTCCGTGGGTTTAAAGGGACCCCACAGTTCGAGGTTAGGGACATCGTAGTCCATGAGTTTAAGGACCCCACAGTCTGTAGTTTAAAGACGTCATAGTCTATAAAGTTTAAGGACATCATAGTCCATGAGTTTAAGGACCCCACAGTCCATGAAATGTGTGGTTGTTGGGACCCGTCACCTCTCTGAAGACGTTGAAGGATTACAACGACAGATATCAGAGGAGTAAAGAGATGTACCCTCGAACCGGTGTGAGTTGGTTAAAAGATCTGTAGTCCAATTTGGACTAAGATCTGTTAAATATTCATGAGCGGATGGGCTCAATTAAATATAAGTTGAGGACCTATGGCCAATATTGGGCTAAGTCCAATAAATGTTTAACATTTTTATTCTGGCTATTGAGCCTTTATTTGGGCTTGGCCCTTTTAATAATGGTGAGCATTGATCAAAGCTCTGGGCTTTATTAAAGAACAATTTATGTTCTGTCAGCGCAACACGTGGTGAGCTAGATGCTTTGCGCCAGTCAAAGAGCGCAGTGCGCTTTTGCCAAATAGCGCACATGTGAAGGACACATGTCTCGCTTGGCGCTAAGATCCAGATGATGGGTGCATTGCGCCAGTTTATGAGCGCTAAGCGCTAGTCCATAAGCGCATTGCCTTTTTCAATTTCGTGGCGCACACGTGAGTGACACGTGGTGCGCTTGGCGCTGAGCGCCAGCCCATGAGCGCAGCGCGCTATTTTAGAAGCGCAGAGCGCAAGTTGTTTAGTTGGCGCATACGTGGTTGACACGTGGCGCATTTGGCGCTGAGCGCCGATCTAGGGAGCGCAGAAGCGCAATTCAAGAGCGCAAGGCGCATTTCATGAGCGCAAAGCGTATTTGATCAATTTTATGATCTGTGAATAAATTTATGTTCTTTTAAAAGAGACTTTGTCTCAAGATTCAAGAACAGCAGTTCTTATTTTTGAAAGGGCTTTGCCTTTATAGATTCATGATCTTTAAGAAAATTTAATAATTTTCTCCCCCTTTATGATGAGATGTTCATGATCTCAGAAAGACAATTTGTCTTATAGATCTATGATCTGTGAACGAAGTAAATACTTCTTTGTTTTTATGATGAGATCTTTTGATCTTTTTATAAAAGACCTTGGTATTTGTAGATCTATGATCTTTTTTTAAGAAGATAATTCTTCTTTTTAAGAGATGATTTCATCTCTGTGTTCATCATTCATCATCTTTACCTTGAAAAAATATCTTCTTGCAAGAGCTTGCTCTCTTTCTTTTGAGTTTCTCAAAGTTTATAGGGGGGTTTCTCTATCTCAGACTTAAAGTCTTGGGGCCTTTATATATGGCAAGCTGATTTGTTGAATCAGTTAAAGAGATCTTTCTCTGATTGATTTGGGGATGTTTCCCACCGTTGGATCTTTTATCCTAGGGCTTCTGTTTTACAGAAGGTAATCTTCTTGTTTTTAACAAGATTGGAAAATCTTTCCATAACAGAATTTTAATTCTGATTAATTAATGATTTATCATTATTATTAGATCTTTTGATCTAAGGATGGGGAATTTTTAATTCTAGCGCTGGCGCACCCGTGCTTTGCACATGGTGCGCTGCTCAGAGCGCAGCGCACTTTGCGCTAGCGCACCCGTATTTGACACGTGGCGCGCAGCGCGCCCAGCGCTAGTGCACTCATGATGCGCTACTTAGGGCGCAGCGCACCTGGCGCTAGCGCATCCGTGTTTGACACATGGCGCGCAGCGCGCCTAGCGCTGGATCTGAAGCGTTGCTTCAATTTTTTGAAATTCAAATTTCAAACAGATCTTTGCTCTGATTGGGGGAAACACCCTCACAAATAAGGGGAATCTGACGAAGTCTGCTACAATGGCCGCATCCGTCCAAACCTCTGATACACGGTGTTATAAATCAACTTGGGATCTTCGAAGAGGTGGACGGATAAATCCAAATAGCATCTGCCCCCAAATTTAAGCAAGACGTTCGTCTTCCCAGCTTTCGGCGGTAAACAGATTTTGGCACGCCCGGTAGAATCTTTTCCTCTTTCCACTCCACACTTCGTATGTCGTGTTCGCGAACAAATCGCGGTTTAATATGGTTGCCCCTGGATTCAAGGTACTAATATTTGGCTTCTTACTCCTGTGCAGAAGATATATTGATGGCTTCCAACTGCACCAACTGCAACAGCAACTCCCACTCTGTCCCCGCTGGAGGAGTGACTTACGGGCCCCAAATGGCCTCCATCTTTGCAGTGCCAGTGGAGCAGGTGACTCGGGCTACCTCTGGATTGTTCTTCGGGACCATGCTCCTGCCAATAAGCTTTAATGCTTCAATACCATCATAAAAGGCTCCAAAGAAGTCGGTTTTCGATCGACTTGCAACTACCGCGGCCCCTCTCAACGGGTCGTCCAATTCCAGTGCCTCAGTCTTTAACAGGTTGAGCTATAGCTTCAGTGGGCCCGCAAAGAGGCTTGCGATACCAGAAGAGGTTATCCCGAAGCGGATAGTCATTCCTGTTCCGACAGACGAAGTCGTCAAAGGGGCTTCTCCTGCTAGAGGATTGGTTTTCGCAAGACTGGCCGTTCCAACTCCTGCTGCAGGCGAGGTCGTTAAAAATGCTTCCCCTGCCAGAAAGTCTGCCTTCGACAGATTGATCGTTCCCTCTCAGCGGACGTCAGTCTTCGACAGGCTGACACCGACAACAGCCTCTCATCAAAGCAGGGGGCATAACAAAGTCGCTTCTACAACAGAGGTGGTTCCGTCTGCATGACATGCTCGACGTCGCCACTGGCACCGAGTAAGGAAGGCTGGGGCAGTTCCCCCTCTGGACTTACCCCACCAACTCCAATGGTGGAAATTGACGCTGTTGTTCCAACTGGGAACAGCTTCGAGCTGCTCAGGAACCGCCATATTGAAGAAGTCTCCTCCTCCTGCTGAAAGCATGACACAGGTGAAGCCGGAACAGCCTCCTCAGTGGTTGTCCTCCAAGATCCACAGGGGCTGGCGGAGAGTC
Organism: Agapanthus africanus; assembly: GCA_030015575.1. Lineage (NCBI taxonomy): Eukaryota > Viridiplantae > Streptophyta > Magnoliopsida > Asparagales > Amaryllidaceae > Agapanthus > Agapanthus africanus. The sequence goes on along the minus strand of JASDDO010000019.1, from coordinate 912,216,594 downwards.
CAAGACTCTGTATTGACAAAGACTACTCTCACCGGCTGAAGAGAATGAAGGCTCGACAAGAGGAGGAGGACCCCTCCGCCATACAACGGAAGGCCTCGTCCATATGGGTGTCCGCTTCAACGGCCCCCTCAACTTCAGCCTCCCACAAAAGGAGAGGCATGAGAATCTCCCACCACCGGCGGAAAATATCATAGGCAGTGGACCCAAACGCCCCAAGTCTGGGGGCAAGGTAGTACACACGGTGTACATGGCTTCCGGGAAAGTGGAAAGCCATACTTCCATGGGTCATCGACCACTGACACGATCGGTGAAAAAAGCTCAGAAGCAACAACAAAAGCTCCAGGAGATGTTAACAAGGATGGTCGCACTCACTGGCAGAAAGGAAGACCGGAAGCATCGTCGGAACAATGCCAAGAACAAGAGACCGACACCAAATTCCTACAAAGGGTGTTTGAAAAGAAAGATAAAGAGGCCGCGGAACAAGCGGCTAATAAAAAACAAATGGCACTCCTGTTCCAAGACATGGTGGGGATGATGATCCAGCCGGATCCTCCAGCCGAAGACCCTCCAATAATTGTTGAAGACGACAGAGGGGTGAAATCAAACCCTCCTCCGCCTCTATGAGCAACCAGGGAAGAGATGATCTCCAAACCTGCCCATGATGACTACATAGCTCAACAAATACGAGCTCATCAGGCAAGCGAAACGGCTGGCCAAGTCGTCATAACTGGACGACCTTATCCAGGCTGTTACGATCAAATCAAGTACCCGCCAGGATATACGATCCCTAAATTCCATGTGTATAAGGGGATAGGCAATCTCCATCAGCACGTCGCTCAGTTCAGAGCTCTATGTGACAATACTGGAGGCGACGACAAACACTGCTTCTCCAGTTCGTCGGTAGCTTGGCAGAGACAGCATTTGAATGATATTCAGAGCTTCCGAATGACTCCATCAAAACGTTCACAGAAATGGAGTTGCTATTCACACAGCGTTTCACAAGCGCAAGCGAGCGCACCCCGATCATCGCATTGATCAATGCCAGAGTGAAACCGGGAGAAACCTGGGTTCAATACGCAATTCGATGACGGAACCTATGGTCAAAATGCGAACAACATATAGAAGAAGCTCCTGCTGTGGGTATGTTCGTGGGGACCCTTGATCCTCAAACGACCATTTCCCAATTTATGATGTTCTTCAAGCTGACCACCTTCCAGGCCTTGATCGACAAGCTGGCATAAATGGACCAGATGGGCTATAGACCGTCCTCTTAAAAAACGGATTTCGAAATGAAAAGGGCAAAGGGAAGGCGACCTTCATTGACAACGCTCAACAACAACCGGGTGACCTAAAACCGGTCGTTTGCCAAAGCAACACAAGCCGATCCCTCGAAAAGAAGTTGAGACATCCTTACTCATTTCCCCGGGATAAAACGAGGAGACTTTTCGAACTGGCAATGCGCAACAGGCTCATCACTCTGCCGGATCCGAGACGCCTACTGCAACCCGGGGACATCAATAGTCCTAACTACTGCCCCTACCACCGAGTAATGGGCCACCCAATTGAAGATTGCTATGTCTTCAAAAACTGGGTTGAGGACCAGTTCCAGCTAGGTAAGTTCGCACTGTCCAAAAACTGGAAGGTAAACCCGCCACACCGGCACACTCCTAAAAAGGTGGACATGCCGGGGGCATCATGCTCATTTGTAGAGGAAGATCCGTGGGAAATTGTCCTTTCGGCTAAAACTAAAAGAATACTGAAGGATTTTCAAGCATACCCGGCGATCAGATGGAAAAGCCCGCTGGAGCCTGAGATCAATGACGGGATGTTGAAACCACGCCCAATACCAAAAGTTGGTAGCAATGGGCAACACACCCAGGTCAAGCCTTCAAAGTCTTCGAAGAAAAAGAAGAAGACCAAGAAGCCTGTGCAGCATGACGACAAGCATACTAACCTGCAAAAGTACATTGACGCACTGGAAGAATACAACCAGAAGGCGCAGACCCCATTCACTCTCGAAGAGTTTCTCAACCATATCCTTGAGAACGGAGATAGTGACAATGATGAAGGGAACGAATCGTCAGAAGAACCCGAGAATTATGTGGCGAGTTACCACATGATCTCTCATTCGTCAGTGAAAGGCAAAGAAGCTCCCTCAGCGTTAGAAAATAACGTAGAGAAGCTGGGGGCAGGACCGACGTCAAGATCCCTGGAATCGTCAGACGACCAGATTGACAAACTGCTGAACGAAGCCCTTCGAAAGAGCAAAGCTGACCGAGAACGTGAAACAGCCATATACGAAAAGGCCAAGCATCGACGTCAGGATGAGGAAGCTGCGGAAAGGAAGAGTCACGAAGTACTCCAACCAGGTCGAAGCACACCCGCGGCAGACAAATGCAGGTTTAAGATGGGGAAACGGCTCGCCAAAGCTCTATCAATGGGAATGAAGCTACCACCTTTCGAAGGAAATACTCCCGGAGTACGTGCATTGACGAAGTGGATGTATATCCGAAGTACTGCTTATACCATCGGAGGGTCATACACCCTACCGAAGAGTGCAATGCCTTCAAAAAGTGGTGGCAGGGATACGTGGCCCACCGACAACACTTCAAGCGAATGAAGCGCAAAGCCCGTCGGGAGCAGAAAAGAACGACAAATGAGCGTGAAGGAACATCCGGTGACTGTCAAATTGTTGATTCCATCCCAACAAAAGGGAAATCTTAAGTTCTTACCTTCGGGAGCGATTCTGACGAAGAAATAGCCCTCGGCCCTCTCTTCAAGGAATCCACCTCTGGAAAAGAAGAAGAGGCGAAGAACTGTGAGAACATTCAGTTGCGTAACCGTACGTTGCCTGAAAAGAAACTCGGGACTACAAACAGGGGTCCGAACAAAAGAGACAAGGGGAAGGAAAAAGTCCATGAGGAAATTGCCCTCGATGAAAAAGTCGTCGAAGAGCTCACCGCTAAGGACCCGTCTAAGAAAAATAAGGTGGATTACAATGTCCTGGCACACCTGAGAAAGATACCTTCACAATTGAGCATACTGGATGCTCTCCTCCTGTCTAAAGAGGCATGAGACTCTCTGATTAAGGCGCTGCAAGAGACTGATCAGTTCCAAGTTTTCTTTGCGGAAGAAAAGATGAAGGACGAGCTGGAAGAAGTTCACATAGCTGACATCACATTCGGCGATGAGGATCTCCTCCTCGGAACGTGCGAGCATAACCGTCCTCTGTATGTCACCGGGTACTGCTATGACATCAAGATAGGGAAGATCTTGGTTGACAACGGATCCTCCGTCAACCTTCTCAATGTGAGAGTGTTGAAAGAGATTTGCATGAACGTTCAACACCTGGCACGGGACAAAATTACTATCTCCGGGTTCGACTCGCAGCCGTCATGGAGGCTTGGGTCCGTAATACTGACATTACGCTTTAGGATGCTCGTCACTGACATCAAGTTTCATGTCATCGATGCTAGGACTTGCTATAACGCTTTGCTCGGCCGGCCTTGGTTACACGAGTAAAACATCATCCTTTCTACACAACATCGGTGTATGAAGTAGTTCAAAGACGGCCTCGAGTACACAGTTATAGGGGAGCTAAACCCATTCTTCGTAAATGAAGTCCGCATATATGAAGACGCCAAGTGCTTCCTATCAGACTTCGAAGACACAGAAAAATGTCGTAAACCGGAGAACCAACAAAAAGCCGTCACCGCCATCTCGGTCTTTGGGAGCGATACCGAGGAAGATGAAGAGATAGTCTACTCGGGGGAATCCCAAGGCGGCAGGCCAGGACCATCTACTCCTATTTTGGTCTTTGGCAGCGACTCTGAAGACGAGGTCAATGCCGTGTTCTCCACTCGTCCCCCAATACAAACCTTCATTGGAGCTAGTCAGAGCCTGCAAATCACCATGGTTCTGCAGTACTATTACAAAGAACTTGACGCGCTCGACACATACAGCGTGCAAGAGCTGCAGACCTTCTACGTTTCTCCTAGGCGAAAAGGTGAGAAGACGATCCTCTTCTACCAATCTACGGAGACTAAAATGGAGAAAGAAGTCTGGCATGGTGCAGATTCTGTACTCGATAGACTCCAACCAATCCGTCTGTCCAGATATTACGTAGAGGGATTAAAAAGGCTATTAAGATGCCAGGGCGTACCTTTCAAACAAACCGCTCGACAAACCCAGTTCTACAACAAGATTTGGGATGTTCCCGGGACTTAGCGAAAGATGCCCAACGGGAGGATGGAGACGACAGGGCTTGGATACGTTCGGTCTAAGAAACGAGAGCAATGTTATGGCTGCCATGTTATAAATAACTTCGGTGGAGAAGCGAATGCATTTCCAGATAGCGTTGAGGTCGAAACAGAATGAGATCCCGCCATACGACTACCATGTCCGTCATTCGAAGAAAAAATTGACAAGCTAATAAGGGAAGCGGGTCAAAAGGTTCGGGATGACCACAGCCGCGAGATGGCCATTTGAGAGAAAGCCGGGACGCAACGTCTCATTCAGCAGTCCATGGAAAGAGAAGACTACGATGCCCTTCATCCTCAGCCTGCTATGTGCTCTCGTGGCAAGGAAAAAGTTCGACGCAGAAGCAACAATAGGATCAAGAACGGGAATGGTATTCGAAGACAGCGAAGCAGATCAAAGAAGCCACGCGATCGAGAAAAAGTCAGCTGGAATTCGTGTTTTATGAGAAAGACGGGTCGGGAAATACTCTTTCCCTCAAGACAAGATAAGGAAAATATTCAACCTTGTCATGAAGCTTCAAATGATGACGCTCCCAGAGTCTCGGCATCCTGAGCAAATAAACAAGGTCCTTCACCCGGATTATTGCTCCTACCACCGGGTAATAGGACATCCACTTGAAGATTGATTCACCTTGAAAGACTGGGTCGAAGACCAGTATCAGCAAGGCTGGTTCGCTCTGTCTGACAATTGGAGGGTAGCCCCACCATGAAAGCATGAGCCAAGAGCAACCTACACTGCGAAGGAAAGTCCAGATCAACATCGAGCTTAGAAACGAGCTCGCACATGCCACATGATAACATTCTCAAAGGAGGGAGAGCATGAAGATGTGGACGACCCCTCCCAGTACTTCGCAAATGAAGATGAGGACGAGGTGATCTCGGAATTTCCACCGGTGCCAAAAGAGCTGGAAGATGGGATACACACCACAGCAGACAATCTGAAGAAAATTGACTTGGGGACGACGAACGATCCGAGGCCAACATTCGTCAGTGAGCTGCTGTCTAAAGAGAAGGTGGCTACACTAAAAGACGTGCTTATGCAGCATAAAGACTGCTTCGCATGGAATTATTCCGAGATGCCGGGACTAGATCCAGAAATAGCGGTGCATAAACTGGCTATATCGCCGGACGTTAAGCCAATCAAGCAAGCACAAGAATAATGCGGCTCGAACTTGAAGTGATTATCAACGCCGAAGCCAAGAAACTAATCAACTCCGGCTTCATCCAAGAAGTTCAATATCCTGACTGGATCGTCAACATTGTCCCAGTGATGAAGAAAAATGGGACGGTGCGCATTTGCGTGGACTTCCGGGATTTCAATAAAGCTTGCCCGAAGGATGACTTCCCAATACCGATTACCAAGCTGATGATCTATAACACGTCCACTCATGAGGTCTTCTCCTTCATGGATGGATCTTCAGGGTACAATCAAATAAAAATGCATCCTGAAGCCCAAAAGCACACCGCCTTTCGGACTCCGCTAGGCATATTCTGCTATAAGGTGATGCCCTTCGGCTTGAAGAATGCTGGCGCTACCTACCAGAGGGCCATGACAAAGATCTTTGATGACCTCATACACGAGATTGTCGAATGTTATATTGATGATCTCGTGGTGAAAAGAAAATCGTACGAGGAGCACTGGGAGCATTTGAAGGTAGTGATCCAACGTCTTCGGAAATATAATCTGAGGATGAACCCTCTGAAATGCGCATTTGGAGTCTCCCCAGGTAAATTTCTAGGATTCATTGTACGACACCGGGGCATCGAAATAAACCCGTCAAAGATCAAGGCGATTATGGAAATGCCTCTGCCAAGAACTCTCAAGCAATTATGGTCTCTCCAAGGAAAGCTCGTGTATATCCGGCGGTTCATAGCTAACCTCTTCGGTAAATGCCGTCCCTACAGCCACCATCTAATGAAGAAGGGGACACCGTTCATTTGGGATCTTAAATTCCAAAGTGCACTGGACGAAATCAAGCAATATCTACAGAACCCGCCAATACTGACCGCTCCGGTCAAGGGAAAGCCCATCATCCTGTACACAATAGCCCTTGAAGTTTCTCTAGGCGTGCTATGGGCATAGGAGAACGACCAGGGGAAAGAGAGAGCTCTCTATTATTTGAGTCGAGTCCTTCTGCGAGCAGAAAATAACTACTCCCCCATTGAAAAGCATTGTCCGGCACTACTCTTCGCGATAACAAAGCTCAGGCACTATGCCTTAGCACATGAGGTCCATCTTATATCAAAGGTGGATCCTCTCAAATGTTTGTTGTCAAGAGCCATACTAACAGGAAGGCTTGCCAAATGGGCCCTCCTCTTGATGGAGTTCTCGATAATATATTGACCCCTCAATGCAGTAAAAGGCCAAGCTATTGTCGACTTTCTTGCTGAACATCCAATACCAGCCGACTCTCCCTTAAATTGCGAGTTGCCGGATGAACACGTGTTCGATGCAAACGAAGGGAAGACGGAGGAAAATAATGTCCAATGGGAACTCTACTTCGATGGAGCGTCTTCCATGAAGAAGCGAAAGCAAAACGCTCCCATAATCAAAGCAGGGGTGGGCCTTATCTTCATGACTCCGCAAGAAGGGATAATGCATTTTGCCCTTTCCTTAACGGAGCCAAGAACAAACAACTGTTCCCCGCCGAAAACACGGGACAAGACCGCGTAGGTCCGTCTTGCCTGAATTTCGAGGGCAGGTGCTATTAGGTGCTATCCATCCACCTTTCCGAAGATGCCAAGTTGATTTATGGCACCATGTATCGAAGGTTTAAACGAATGTGGCCGATGTAGCAGACTTCGTCAGATTCCCCCTCGTTGAGGGGTTTTTGATTGTGGGGACGCTCTTCCCTGCAGGCACAAGCCCCTGCAGTTAATTACGCTACCGCATCGCGGTAACCACTTTCTCCTTCTCCAGATGGTCACTTCGTATCGTGTGTGTTTGTTTTGTTTTTTAGTTGCCCGTGGATTGTATACGGAGACTAATGTATGTTGTCGCCCGTAGGGCGTGGATTAGTCCAAATCCGTATTTTTTTAGATTTTGGTTTTTGGTTTGGGTTTAAGGATACATTAGTCTCATTTGAGACTAAGATCAACTTAAATGTTTGTTAAGGTTACGTTAGTCTAATTTTTAGACTAAGATCAACTTAACGGGATCATTTAGATCCAACAAGAGAGCATTGGGGCTCTATTGTTTAGTTTAGGGACATTATGGTCGATTACCAGTTTAAGGACATGGTGGTCCAAGGTTAAGGACATCATAGTCCATGGGTTTAAGGCCCCTACAGTCCGAGGTTAAGGACATCATAGTTCATGGGTTTAAGGACCCCACAGTCCGAGATTAAGGACATCATAGTCCAGGGGTTTAAGGACTCCACAGTCCAGTTTAAAGACGTCATAGTCTATGGAATGTATGGTTGTCGGGACCCGTCACCTCTCTGAAGACGTTGAAGGATTAAAACGATAAATATCAGAGAAGTAAAGAGATGTACCCTTGAACCAATTTTGGTTGGGAGATCTGTAGTCCAATTTGAGACTAAGATCAAAAGATTTATGAGCATATGAGCTCAGTTAATCTGAATTGAGAACTTATGGCCAATTTTGGGCTAAGTCCAATCAAGTTAAAATGATTAACATTTATTTTGGGTTGTTGAGCCTTTATTTGGACTTGGCATTTTAACAATGCAGAGCATTGATTTGGATTCTAACAGTATTTCTGTCTTTTACTGGATGCTGAGCATTCATCATAGCTCTGGGGCTTATTAAAGAACAATTTATGTTCTATCAGCGCACACGTGAGGGGCACGTGGTGCGCTTGGCGCTTTGTGCCAGTCAAAGAGCGCAGAGCACTTCTGCCGAGTAGCGCACACGTGAGGGACACGTGGTGCGCTTGGCGTTGAGCGCCAATCTATGAGCGCATTGCGCTGATTTATGAGCGCAAAGCGCTATTAGTTCAGTGGCGCACACGTGAGGAGCACGTGGTGCGCTTGGCGCTGAGCGCCATTCCATTAGCGCAAAGCGCTAGCCTAAGAGCGCAGAGCGCTAATTGTTCAGTGGTGCACACGCGAGGAGCACTTGGTGCGGTTGGCGCTTTGCGCCAGAGCAGGAGCGCTGAGATGCTTCTTTTTAATATGGAGCGCTAAGGCTCTTTTTTGCAGCGTTGTGCGCTAAAAATTAAATTCTCCTTTAAGAGACTTTGTTTCATAGATCTAAGAATAAAGTTCTTAGTTTTACAGGATATATTTCAATCTCTTATATTTTGATGAAAGGCTTTGCCTTCATGGATCTGTGATCCTTAAGAGAATTGAATTATTCTCCCCCCTTTTTATAATGAGATGTTCATGATCTCTTTTTATAAAAGACCTAAGTCTTATAGATCTATGATCTGCGAGAAGAATTATGTTCTTCTTCTTATTTTATGATGAGATCTTTTGATCTCTTTGTGAAAGACTTTTGGTCTTGTAGATCTATGATCTTAAAGAAGTGAATTCTTCATTTTAATTATGAGATGATTTCATCTCTCTGTTCTTTTACCTTGAAGAAAAGTTGTTCTTCTATCGAGAGTTAGGTTCTTCTCTCTCAATTTTCTCAAAGCTTATGGGGGTTCCTCTATTTTCTTCTGTATATCCGAGGCTTGAAGTCTTGTGGCATTTATATAGGACAAGCTGATTTGTTCAATCAGTTAAGGAGATCTTTTCTCCAATTGATTTGGGGATTTCCCCACCGTTGGATTTTTGATTCAAGGGCTTCCGATTTACAGAAGGCAATCTTCTTGTTTTTAACAAGATTGGGAAATCTTTCCTTACAGAATTTATTTTGTACTTTTGGTGATTTTTAATCACCATTGGATCATTGATCCAACGGTGCTCTGATTTACAGAGCACAATCTTGTTGTTTGGAAAGATTTTAAGGAATTTTTTCTTAACAGAATTTAATTCTAATTAATTGATGATTTATCATCTTTATTGGATCTCTGATCTGACGGTGAGGAGTTTTTAGTTCCAGCGCTAGCGCACCCATGCTTTGCACGTGGTGCACTGCTTAGAGCGTAGCGCACTTAGTGCTAGCTCATACGTGCTTTGCACGTGGTGTGCTACTTAGGGCGCAGCGCACTTGGCACTGCTAAGAAGCATTTGCTTTATTTCAAAATTTGAATTTTAAACAGAGTTTTGCTCTGATTGGGGAAACAAATGCCCCTCCCCCCCCGCCGTTGCACTCACGTGGCCCACATGTGAGTGCAGCGGTGGCAACATCTGCGCTCTTGGATCAACTCAGAAGTTGAAACGGCATCTTAGTGCCTATAAATAGGACCTTTGGCCCTTGAGATGATTTCTATTCATCTTCTTCCTTCTGAGAATTTTTATTCTCTTATAGAGCATAGCTCTTTGGCTTAAGAACTTTCTTAAGGACAGAACTTTGTCAAAATCTTAGGTAAAGATTAAATCTTTTAAAGGATCTTTTAATAATCTAGGGTTTTACCCATTAACAGAGCTTTGCTCTTCATAGATCTTTGATCTAAAGAAAACCCTTTTTAAGGTTTCATTAACAGAGCTTTGCTCTCTATAGATCTTTGATCTAAAGAAAACCCTTTTAAGGTTTCATCAACGGAGCTTTGCTCTCTTGAACCTATAGATCTAAAGAAATCTTTTCTTGGGGTTTCTTAGCCCATGAACAGAGCTTTGCTCATAAAGAACTCTTAGAATTTGTTCATAGATCTTGAAGATCTCAGAATTTTTAATTCATTAAAACTCTTATTTTAAATATTCTGATGGTTATTCCATCGTTTTTACAGACCAAGGCTCTTGGGGAATTTTTATTCCTTCATCATTAGAGTTGACAGATGTCACTCTGTTACAGAGCACTGCTCTCAAGGGGAGATTTACTCCTTAGCCCGAGGAACCTTTTTTATTAAATGCAAAATCCTTTTTAGGTTTTCTTTCTTAATTGCACAGAATTAAATTTATTGGGTGATTTAGTTAGCACTTATTTCCTCCTTGGGGATATCAAAAGAGTTGTTTAAATCCCGTGTCTGTTTCAGTAAGCTTTTCCTTAATCAGTCTGTCCACTAACTCCCACTGATTTTCCTTTCCAGACGTTATGGACGCTCATATGTATGACCTTGACGAGGTAATTTCTTATGGAGACATTCGCGCGCTCGGCCGTTCCCAAAACCGAGAATTCACAAACGCCCAGTGTGCTGAAATTATGGGTCACTTTGATGCATACAATGGTCGACTGCTTCCTCGTCGTTCCTCTCTCTTGAAGCTTATTGTGGGAGCGATCTGGGGAGCACTTCCTTTATTCTATGTCGGTATGCCACTTAAGGAATTGGACGACACCGAAGATAAGGTACACTCGGTTTATCTGATAGGCTTAATTTCAAAGAAAAGGCGAGACAACCTTGTTGATATTCTGCATCAAGATTTTCAGCAGGCGGCTATACTCGCTGCCTATCGAAGGGTGGAGGACATCAGTGGGGATCCTGACCCTTGTGATCGTGAAAGGATGCACACGAAGATGGTCCGAGAGACCCGCAAAATTTTGGATGTCCTCACTTTTGAATTTCTCAATCCATGTCCTGGATTTTATGTCTTGCCATTGTGATCATTTTAATAATGTTTTTTGTTCACTGTTTTCATCGATGTAAGAATTTTCTGAAGTATGAATAGCAAATTCCTCGTCTCTGTGTGTTTATTTTATGCACTAAATCTTTTGCTTATGCATGAGTGGGTATGCTTTGAACCCTTAAACGGATGCGAATCCATCGTTCTTTTACTGTTTTGCATGGTATGTAGTTGTCGTCAGTAGGTTACACCCTTTTCGTTTTGATCTGGTGCAAAGAAGCTTACGCACTCTTGAATAGCATCTCCATTTCTCTAGCGTGTAATTTTGGAAAATGTAGTATATAGATGATAGAGAACATTCCATCTTGAACTCTTCGAGAGGTAGTGATGGCTTAGGAAGTAGGTTCAGATCTGCTGCCTAAGGCTTTTCAACTTTATGAACCGTGAGGGTCTCATAAAGAATTTTCTCCCTACAGGTCGAGAGGATCCCGTAGATGTATTTTCTCCTTGGGAATCGTAAGGATTCCTAAGTGTGCTTTCTCTTGAGAGTCGTAAAGATCTCACAAGAGAATTTTCCCTCTTACAAGTCGAGAGGACTCATAAGTAGTTGTTTCCCTCCTTGTCTAGATTCGACTTTGGAGAGTGTGGCCCATGAATAGTATGCAAGAGTCCATTTTGGACCGACTTGCAGGGCCCCAGTGCTTAGGAAACAGGTCCTTATCCCCATTGCCTAAGGCTTTTCCTTACGAGTCGAAATGAATCGAGAAGTTCTCGCAAAGACACTAATTTCCTCACGAGTCGAGACGAGTCGAGAAGTTCTCGCAAGAATGTCCTAACATCACAGTTAACCTCTGCTCTTTACGACAGAGGTCCGTTAGGGTCTGTGGTACTACGGTTTTGCCTGTTGTACCGTCGCGTTGACTGATGTATCCCTCGATAGCCAATCTTGCTGTTCGAGTAGCCTTGCGACTATCGTGTCTCTGATCCTTCAGGGGCTGGACAAGACGTCTTCATGCAATCTTCCTAGGCAGTTTGACCGTCGGAAGAGCAAGCGTTAGGAATTTTGCCATGCCGCTTTTTACTTGAGATTAGGCTCAGTTTGGGGAGCCCCGATGAGTCATAACCACTCCGTGCTAGTGTGGGATGATCTCCGATAGTCTTTCAGGTTTTATATGAGTTGCCATCAAGACCCTAAAGCTAGGAATTTGTCCTTTTCTTCGTTTGCTGGCATTGCGTCTGCTGTAACGAGACGAATGTCACGGTTGTCTCTAGGTTGTTGGTGAGCCGTCGAGATTTGGAACTAGGGATTTTGCCGTAGCTCCGTTATTTGATTGTCGCATCTTAATCCTGCTGGAGGAAGAATGCTGTGGTGACATCTCGTCTACTGTATCGAGACGAACGTCGAGGTGGTGACTACTCCGCGCTGGTATGGGATGATCTCCGATAGTCTTTCAGGTTTTATATGAGTTGCCGTCAAGACCCTGAAGTTAGGAATTTGGCCTTTGCTTCGTTTGCTTGCATTGCGTCTGCTGTATCAAGATGAATGTCACGGTAGTCTCTAGATTGTTGGTGAACCGTCGAGATTTGAAACTAGAGACTTTGCCATGGCTCTGTTGTTTTGACCCTGGGGTGACATTGTGTCTGCTTTAACGAGATGAATGCTGAGGTGGAGCTGGGATTTTACCATCACTCCACTTTGTTTCGACCGTGAGGTCTTTCGTTGATGTTGCATCTACATCCTCCTGGACTGCGAAGGAACGCCATTGTTGACATTACGTCTGGTGTAACGAGACGAATGTTGAGGTGGAGTTGTGATTTTGCCATCACTCCGCTTTGTTTCGACCGTGGGGTCTTTCGTTGACGTTGCATCTGCATCCTGCTGGACTATGAAGGAACGTCGTTTTTGACATTGCGTCTGGTGTAACAAGACGAATGCTGAGATAGAGCTGGGATTTTGCCGTCACTCCGCTTTGTTTCGACCGTGAGGTCTTTCGTTGACGTTGCATCTGCATCCTGCTGGACTGCGAAGGAACGCCGTTGTTGACATTGCGTCTGGTGTAACGAGACGAATGCTGAGGTGGAGTTGGGATTTTGCCATCACTCCGCTCTGTTTCGACCGTGAGGTCTTTCGTTGATGTTGCATCTGCATCCTGCTGGACTGTGAAGGAATGTCGTTGTTGATATTGCGTCTGGTGTAACAAGACGAATGCTAGGGTGGAGCTAGGATTTTGTCGTCACTCCACTTTGCTGACGTCGCGTCTGCTGTAACGAGAAGAATGTCGAGATGATCTCCAGGCTGTCTGTGAACCGTCGAGATTTGGCTTCTTTTTCTGATGGAGCCTGGTGGGATGATATGGTTCTCTCTTTGTTTGTGCCTCTGGATTGTATACAGGGATCGATGGGATCTCACCTGTAGGGCAAAAGTTTCATTATATATATTTTTTCTTTCCACGATGCTCTATCATTTCAGCTTTTATATCGCGAAAGTCGCGATTGCCCAATCATTTCGGCTATTTTTTTTATTTACTTGCTGCTTTTTATTGCGAGTTGCCCAATCATTTCGGCTATTTGTTTTATTTACTCGCTGCTTTTTATTGCGAGTTGCCCAACAATTTCGGTTATTTTTTTTATTTACTCGCTGCTTTTTATTGCGAGTTGCCCAACCATTTCGGCTATTTTGTATGCATATATTTCTTTATTTGCTGATTTTGTTGCAAGTTGCCCCATCATTTCGGCTATTTCATATGCATTTTTGGCCCGCTGATTTTCTATCGCAAGTGTGGAACTTGGAGTCTGGTGCCAATCTTACCATCAGCATCGCTGCGACTGGAATATTGCCAGGAGCGAATCATCATTTGCCGTGAAAGGACTTGGAATTTGATGTTGATTCACGCATCAGCATCGCTACCACTGGGACATTGCCAGGAGCGAATCATCATTTGCCGCTATCGACGTCGAACAAAGGTGGCTTAGCGAACAGGGTTAGGATCCTGTTGACTAAGGCTTTTAACTTCATAAGCCGTAAGGGTCTCATGAAGGTATTCCTCCCTACGAGTCGTGAGGATCTCGTAGCTGCGTTTTCTCCTTAGGAATCGTGAGGATTCCTAAGTGTGTGTTCTCTTACAAGTCGTAAGGATCTTATAAGAGTATTTTCTTCTTATAAGTCGAGAGGACTTACAAGGGTTGTCCACTGTGCAAACATATCCCCAGTCACGGAAGGATCTTTGCTAGGGAAATGTTTATTCGCGCCCGTGGATTGTATACAACGTTCAATATTGAACCGTTTGTAGGGCAGTATTGGAGATTGTGATGGCTTAAGAACATGTTCAAATCCCTGTAGCTTAAGGCTTTTGAATCCTATAAGCCGTGAGGGTCTCAAAGGGGAATTCTCCTTACGAGTCATGAGGATCTCGTAAGTGTGTTTTCTCCTTAGGAATCGTGGGGATCCCTAAGTGTGTTTCTCCCTTGTGATTCATAAGGATCTCATGCAGGTGGTTTCTCCTCATAAGGCCGAGAGGGCCTTGTAAGTGTCTTTTAACGAGATTGCGCCCTTTCGGGTTTTCACAACACTCGCCGGTAATTCTGTTGTTTTTACTCACGGAGCCCTTTCGGGTTTTCATCCATGCCCATCTTGCTTAAGGAATACGTTTTTTAACACATCATCCTGGGGATGCCGCGGGTTTGTAGTAGTTTAAAGACATTTCGGTCATAGGTCCGAGATTTTTCGGGCAACGTACGATTACGCAGCTAGATTTTCTCGCAAATCTTCGCATCTTTTGTGTCGAGGGTGGATTCCTTGAAGAGAACGCTGAGGGCGATTTCTTCGTCAGAGTTGCTTCCAAAGGTGATAACTTGCGATCCCTTGGTGTCAACTATATGACAGTTGCCAGCGGCTCTTTTGCGCTCATCTGTCGTACTTTTCTGTTCCCGATGAGCCTTGCGTTTCACTCGTCGAACCTGTTGTCAGTGGGAAACATATCCCTGCCACAAGTTTTTAAAGGCTATGCACTCCTCTGTAGGGTGTGCAATCCTCTGATGGTATAAGCAGAAGTTAGGATGTATCTCCGCTTTATCAAGATGTATACTGCCAGAAGAATTTCCTCTGAAAGAGGGCAACTTCATTCCTATTGACAGGGACCTAGCGAATCGTTTCCTTACTTTAAACTTGTTTTTGCTGGCGATAGGGATGCTTTGATCTGGTGGTAATGTTTCAACTCTTTCGTCTAGTCGTCGGCGTTTGGCCTTTTCAAATATGGCCATCTTGCGCTCCCGATCAGCTTTGCTTTTCAGAAGAGCTCCGTTCAGGAATGCGTCAATTATTTCGGCTGATGGTCCTTGAAGTTCTGGCTCAGGATCTGCCCCCAATTTCTTTGCGTCAGGAGCTTCTTCACCGTTTATCAACGAGTGAGAGATCACATGGCAGCTTGCCACATAATCCTCAGGTTCATCCGACGAGCCTTCTCCATTGTCATCATCTCCGTCCTCAAGGACGTGGCTGAAAAATTCTTGGAATGTGATTGGGGTCCGTGCCTTCTGGTTATATTCTTCCAGCGCGTCAATCTGTTTTTGCAGGTCCGTGCGCTTGTCATCAAGCTTCACGGGCTTTTTGGTCTTTTTCTTCTTCTTCGAAGACTTAGACGGCTGGGTGCGAGCGCTTTGACTATCACCACCAATTTTTGTAGTTGGGCGCGGTTTCAGCATTCCCTCGACGATCTCGGGTTCCAGTGGATTTTTCCACCTAATTGCCGGGCATGTTTGGAGATCCTTCAGCATTCTTTTCGTTTTTGCCGAAATAACAACTTCCCATGGGGCTTCCCTTATGAATAAGCACGATGCCCTCGGCATATCTACTTTATTAGGGGCGTGAGGTTGTGGCGGGTTCATCTTCCAGTTTTCGGATAATGCGAACTTGCCTTGTTGGTATTAGTCCTCAATTCAGTCTTTGAAGACGAAGCAATCTTCGATTGGATGGCTTACTGCTTGGTGGTAAGGGCAATAATTAGGATTTTTGATATCGCCTGGCTACAACGGACATTTTGGATCTGGCAGATTGATGAGTCTGTTGCGTACTGCCAACTCGAACAGTCTCCTCATTTTATCCCGGGGAAACGAGTAAGGACGTCCCGGTCTTTCCTAGAGGGTTGGGCATGGACGCACGTTGTTTTAGCGAACAACCGACTTTATGTTGCTCGGCTGTTGTTGAGTGTTAGCGACGAAGGTCGCTTTCCCCTTCCCTTTTTCGTTTTAAGGTTCCATCTTTAAAGAAGAAGGTCTGTGACCCATCTGGTACATTTGGGCCAGCTTATCAATCAAGGACTGGAAAGTGGTCGGCCTGAAAAACATCATGAATTGGGGAGATGGTCGCTTGAGGATCTAGAGTGCCCACGAACATGCCGGCGCATCTTCGATGCGCTGCTCACATTTCGACCACAGATTTCGCCATCGTATTGCATATTGAACCCATGTCTCACCTGGCTTCACCCTGGTGTTAATTAGTGCGGTAATCGGAGTACGCTCGCTAGCGCTTGTGAATCTTTGTGTGAACAACAGCTCCATCTCTGCAAATGTCTTGAAAGAGTCGTTCGGGAGTTCAGAATACCGTTCGAACGCTATCTCCGACAAGCTGCCGACGAACTGGCGAAGTAGAAATTTATCGTCACCTCCAGTGTTGCCACATAGAACCCTGAACTGGGCGACATGCTGGTGGGGATTGCCTGTCCCTTTATATACATGGAACTTAGGGATCGTATATCCCGGTGGGTACCTTATTTGGTCATACCAGCCCGGATAGGGTCGTCCAGTGTTAACGATCTGCCCGGCCATTTCGCTCGCATGATGAGCTCGTATTTGCTGAGCGATGTAATCATCCAGAGCGGACTTCGAGATGGTCTCCTCCTTGGCTGCTGAAAGAGCCAGAGGAGGGTTTGATATCTCCCCTCTGTCGTCTTCAATGATAATCGGGGGGTCTTCAGCTGGAGGTTCCGGCCGTAACATCATCCCGGCCATGTCTTGGAACAAAAGAGCCATTCGTTTTATATTGGCCGCCTGTTCCACGGCCTCTTTTTCTTTCCTCTCGAGCATTCTTTGGAGGAATTCAGCATCAGTTTCTTGTTCCTGACGTTGCTCTGAGGTCTCTGGTTTTTCTTTCGGCCCAGTGAGTGCGGCCATTGCAGTCAGCATCTCCTGCAGTTTTTGCTGCTGTTGCTCCTGAGCCTTTGCTATCGATCGGGTAAGTGGTCGATAACCCATAAAAGTTTCCTCTTTTCCAGACGCAGGGATTTTCTCCGGCTTTCTCCTCTTGTAGGCGGTTGAAGTTGAAGGGGCCGCTGCAGTGGGCACCCAAGTAGCTGTCACCTTCTGTGGCTTGACAGGGTGGTTCTCTTCTTGCCGAACCTTTATCTTTTTCTTTCGGCGAGAGGAATCTTGATCAATTACCGAGTCCTGAACCTGTCGCCAAACTTTGTAAATTTTAGAAGACAGCCGCTGAGGGGGCTGCTCTAGCTTCTTTTCTGTAGCATTCTCCACAGGTGGAGGAGATCTTTTCAGTATGGCAATTGGAGAGTTTTTGCACACTCTTCTTAGCGGTTCAAAGCTGTTCCCAGTTGGAACAGCAGCATCGATTTCCACCGTTGGAGCCAGCAGAGTCAGTCCTGAAGGGGAGCTGCCCCCAGCCTTCCTTGCTCGACGCCAGTGACGACGGCGAGCATGTCGTACGGATGAAGTTGGTTCAGCTATGGGGGTGGTTTCATCATGCCCCCTGTTTTGGCGAAGGGTTGTCGTCGGCGTAAGCCTCTTGAAGACCGATGTCCGTTGAGAAGCAATATCCAATCTATCAAAGACAGACCTCTGGGCAGGGGAAGCAGCTTTGAGGACTTCGCCTGGAGCGGGAGCCAGAACGGCCGGCCTTGTGAAGACTGACTTCTTGGCAGAAGAAGCCTCTCTGATAATTTCGTCCGCTTGAGCCGAGATGGCTATCCGCTTTGGGATGGCTGCTTCAGGTATCGCGAGCTTGTTGGCATTCTGGCCCAGTCTATTGAAAACTGAGGCAGTGGAATTGGGCGACCCGTTGATAGGGGCCGCAGTAGTTGTAAGCCGATCAAAGACCGACTTCTTTGAAACCTCCTGCAACGGCATTGGGGCATTGAAGTTCATGGGTAGGAGCATGGTCCCAAAGAATAGCCCAGTGGTGGCCTAAGTCACCTGCTCCACTGGCATTGTGAAAAGGGAGGCCGCTTGGGGCCCGTAGGTTACACATCCAGATGAGGCGGAACGGGAGTTGCAGTTGCAGTTGTTGCAGTTTGTGCAGTTGGAAGCCATTGATCTTCTGTTTTCTGCACGGAGCAAGACACCAAATCTTAGTACCTCGAATCCAGGGGCAACCATAGCAAACCGCGATTCATTCGCGAAACACGACACACGAAGTGTGGAGTGGAAAGAGGAAAAGGTCCCACCGGGCATGCCAGAATCTGTTCCCTGCCGAAAACACAGGACAAGACCGCGTAGGTCCGTCTTGCCTAAATTTCGAGGGCAGATGCTATTAGGTGCTATCCGTCCACCTCTCCGAAGATGCCAAGTTGATTTATGGCACCATGTATCGAAGGTTTAAACGGATGCGGCCGATATAGCAGACTTCGTCAGATTTCCCCTCGTTGAAGGGGTTTTGATTGTGGGGACGCTCTTCCCTGCAGGCGTAAGCTCCTGCAGTTAATTACGCTACCGCATCGCGGTAACCATTTTCTCCTTCTCCAGATGGTCACTTCGTGTCGTGTGTGTTTGTTTTATTTTTTGGTTGCCCGTGGATTGTATACGAAGACTAATGTATGCTGTCACCCATAGGGCGTGGATTAGTCCAAATCCGTATTTTCTTAGATTTGGGTTTTTGGTTTGGGTTTAAGGATACGTTAGTCTCATTTGAGACTAAGATCAACTTAAATGTTTGTTAAGGATACGTTAGTCTAATTTTTACACTAAGATCAACTTAACGGGATCATTTAGATCCAACAAGAGAGCATTGGGGCTCTATTGTTTAGTTTAGGGACATTGCGGTCGATTACCAGTTTAAGGACATGGTGGTCCAAGGTTAAGGACATCATAGTCCATGGGCTTAAGGCCCCCACAGTCCAAGGTTAAGACGTCATAGTCCATGGGTTTAAGGACCCCACATTCCGAGGTTAAGGACATCATAGTTTATGGGTTTAAGGACCCTACAGTTCAGTTTAAAAATGTCATAGTCTATGGAATGTATGGTTGCCGGGACCCATCACCTCTTTGAAGACGTTGAAGGATTACAACGACAAATATCAGAGGAGTAAAGAGATGTACCCTTGAACCAATTTTGGTTGGGAGATCTGTAGTCCAATTTGAGACTAAGATCAAAAGATTTATGAGCATATAGGCTCAGTTAATCTGAATTGAGGACTTATGGCCAATTTTGGGCTAAGTCCAATCAAGTTAAAATGTTTAACATTTATTTTGGGCTGTTGAGCCATTATTTAGACTTGGCCCTTTAACAATACAGAGCATTGATTTGGATTCTGACAGTATTTCTGTCTTTTACTGGATGCTGAGCATTCATCTAGCTCTGGGGCTTATTAAAGAACAATTTATGTTCTATCAGCGCAAACGTGAGGGGCACGTAGTGCTCTTGGCGCTTTGCGCCAGTCAAAGAGCGCAGAGCGCTTCTGCCGAGTAGCGCACACGTGAGGGACACGTGGTGCGCTTGACGCTGAGCGCCGGTCTATGAGCACATTGCGCTGATTGATGAGCGCAAAGCGCTATTAGTTCAGTGGCGCACACGTGAGGAGCATGTGGTACGCTTGGCGCTGAGCGCCATTCCATGAGTGCAAAGCGCTTGTCCAAGAGCGCAGATCGCTAACTGTTCAGTGGCGCACACGCGAGGAGCACGTAGTGCGCTTGGCGCTTTGCGCCAGATCAGGAGCGCTGAGATGCTTCTTTTTAATATAAAGCGCTAAGGCTCTTTTATGCAGCACTGTGCGCTAAGAATTAAATTCTCCTTTAAGAGACTTTGTTTCATAGATCTAAGAATAAAGTTCTTAGTTTTACAGGAGATATTTCAATCTCTTATATTTTGATGAAAGGCTTTGCCTTCATGGATCTGTGATCCTTAAGAGAATTGAATTATTCTCCCCCCTTTTTTATAATGAGATATTCATGATCTCTTTGTATAAAAGACCTAAGTCTTGTAGATCTATGATCTGTGAGAAGAATTATGTTCTTCTTCTTGTTTTATGATGAGATCTTTTGATCTCTTTGTCAAAGACTTTTGGTCTTTTAGATCTATGATCTTAAAGAAGTGAATTCTTCTTTTTAATTATGTGATGATTTCATCTCTCTGTTTTTTTACCTTGAAGAAAAGTTGTTCTTCTATCGAGAGCTAGGTTCTTCTCTCTCAATTTTCTCAAAGCTTATGGGAAGGTTTCTCTATTTTCTTCTGTATATCCGAGGCTTGAAGTCTTGGGGCCTTTATATAGGGCAAGCTGATTTGTTCAATCAGTTAAGGAGATCTTTTCTCCAATTGATTTGGGGATTTCCCCACCGTTGGATCTTTGATCCAAGGGCTTCCGATTTACAGAAGGCAATCTTCTTATTTTTAATAAGATTGGGAAATCTTTCCTTACAGAATTTATTCTATACTTTTGGTGATTTTTAATCACCATTGGATCATTGATCCAGCGGTGCTCTGATTTACAGAGCACAATCTTGTTGTTTGGAAAGATTTTGAGGAATCTTTCCTTAACAGAATTTAATTCTAATTAATTGATGATTTATCATCTTTATTGGATCTCTGATCTGACGGTGAGGAGCTTTTAGTTCCAGCGCTAACGCACCCGTGCTTTGCACGTGGTGCGCTGCCTAGAGCGCAGCGCACTTAGCGCTAGCGCACCCGTGCTTTGCACGTGGTGCGCTGGTTAGAGCGCAGCGCACTTAGCGCTGCTAAGAAGCATTTGCTTTATTTCAAAATTTGAATTTTAAACAGAGTTTTGCTCTGATTGGGGAAAACAACAACGAAGCGGAATTTGAAGCTTTGATAGCGGGTCTTAAGATCGCTGTTGACATGGGAATCGAAAACCTCCTCAAATATGGAGACTCCCAGCTGATCGTTGGCCAAGTAAATGGCGACTATCAGACGTGCAAGCCAGAGTTGGTAAAATATGGCGAAAGGGTGCAGCAACTGCTAACTCGAATTCCATCCTACGTCCTGGAAAGTATATCGCAGGCGGAAAATAGCAAGGCGGATGCGTTAGCTAAACTTGCTAAAGAACTTGCCGACGAAAATCTCGATGATATAAGGATCATTATGCAAAGCCGCCGGATTCTCGCGCCAGCAAAAATATCTCCGGACTCGTCTGAAGGAAAGGAAGCGACCAAAAAAGCAGCCTGTCAGATAGAAGACGAAGAAAAGGCTAGGGATTGGAGAGAAGTCTTCATAGACTACTTCAAATCTCATGAAACGCCTAAAGACGCGTTGTCAAGACATCAGCTCATGAAGCGAGCCATGTCCTTCGCCTTCGTCAATGATACTCTATATAAGAGATCGTTCGCTTGTCTGTGGCTGAGATGCCTGGGACCAGAAGAAGAAAAAAGGGTCGTCCAAGAAACTCACGATGGACTTTGCGATTCTCATCAGGCCGGGCCAAAGATGAAGCTGAAAATCAAAAGAATGGGTTACTATTGGCCCACAATGATTCAGGACTGCCTCGAATATGCGAAGCAGTGTCACTCATGTCAAATTCAGGGGACTTCATCCACCAGCATCCAAATCCGCTACACCTAACATTGGCTAGTTGGTCGTTCGAAATGTGGGGGACCGATATAATCGGGCCCATAGAGCCAGCATCATCCAGGGGACATCGGTTCATATTGGCAATGACCGATTACTTCTCCAAGTGGGAAGAAGCAGTACCGCTAAGAGAAGTGAAGACGGAGAACATCCTTCATTTCTTCAGGACACATGTCATCTACCGGTTCGACACCCCGCGACGAATCATCTCGGATAATGGGCCAGCTTACAGGAGCCATAAGATCAGCCGCTTCGCACAGCAGCATAATATAGATTGGAGATACTCTTCACTCTATAATCCCCGAGCTAAGGGTATGTTCCCCTCCGAATGACGCGGTGAACGTCTTGCCTAAGATTCGGGGAAGATGATATTTGGTTTTATCCATCCATCTCTCCGAAGATACCAAGTTGATTTATGGTACCGTGTATCGGAGGTTTAGACGGATGCGGCCAATGTAGCAGACTTCGTCAGATTCCCCCTCACTTGAGGGGTTTTTGATTGTGGGGACTCTCTTCCCTGCAGGCGCAAGCCCCTACAGTTAATTACGCTACCGCATCGCGGTAACAACTTTCTCCTTCTCCAGAATTTCACTTCGTGTCGTAGGTGTTTGTTTTGTTTGTGGTTGCCCGTGGATTGTATACGGAGACTATTTATTTTGTCTCCCGTAGGACGTGGATTAGTCCAAATCCGTACTTTCTTAGATTTGGGTTTTGGGTTTTGGTTTAAGGATACGTTAGCCATATTTGAGGCTAAGATCAACTTAAACGTTTGTTAAGGATACGTTAGTCTAATTTCCAAACTAAGATCTACTTAACAGGATCGTCTAGATCCATTTCCAGTTTAGGGACATGGTGGTCCATTTAATATATGGCCGTCGGGACCCGTCACCTCTCTGACGACGTTGAAGGATTACAACGACATGTGTCAGAGGAGTTCGGAGATGTACCCTTGAACCAAAATTGATTGGGGGTCTTATAGTCCAATTTGGGTCTAAAGTCTGTTTGAATGTTTAATGATACGTTAGCCATATTTGAGGCTAAGATCAACTTAAACGGGATCGTTTAGATCCAACAAAAGAGCGTTTGGGGACTCTATTGTTCCAGTTTAGGGACGTAGTGGTCCATGTTCCAGTTTAGGGACATGGGGTCCATTAGTAGTTTAAGGACATTGTGGTCCATTGCCAGTTTAGGGACGTGGTGGTCCATAGGTAGTTTAAGGACGTTGCGGTCCATTGGTTTAAGGACGCATTAGTCCATGGGCTTAAGGACCCCACAGTCCATATGGGTGTGTTTAAGGACGCATTAGTCCGTTAGTTTAAGGACGCATAAGTCCGCGGGTTTAAGGACCCCGCAGTCCGTATCTTGGTTTAAGGACGCATAAGTCCATGAGTTTAAGGACCCCACAGTCCGTGTTGATGTGTGGTTGTCGGGATCCGTCATCTCTCTGACGTCGTTGAAGGATTACAACGATAGGTGTCAGAGATGTTTGGAGATGTACCCTCGAACCGGATGTAAATTGATTTAAGAGAGCAGCTATGCTCGGTCAATTTAATTTGAGGACTTACGGCCATAATTGGGCTAAGTCCAGTTGAAAAAAAATGTTCGACGCTTTTATTTGTTTTTGGCCTAATAGGCATGTGCTAGGGCTTTGCCCTTTTTAAATAATGCCTTGCATTTGTTCTGGTCTGACAGACCCTTGTTTGGGCTCTGCTCCATTAAAGAAGAATGATGCATTGCATCTGTTTTATTTGGGCTCTGCCCTTTTTTTTTGAAAATAATGCATAGCATTTACTAGGCCTGTTAGGCCTTTTAAATTGGGCTCAGCCCTTCTTTTTAATGATGCAGTGCATCAATTATCTGACAGTGGACATGTGGCCTATCAGGCGCTTTGCGCTAATTAATGAGCGCAAGCGTATGTGGAGGTGACACGTGTCACGCTCTGGTGAGCGCAAGTGCAGGTAGCGCAGTGCGCTGCGTTACTGACACGTGGCGCGCTCTGATGAGTTGCGCCAATTTCAGAGAGCAATACTCTATTTTAAAAGCGCATAGCGTAAGTTGTTCTGAAGCTGACACGTGGCGCTCTTTAGTGGCTTGCGCCAACCTAAGAGCGCAACAGTGCCAATTTTGCAAGTGCAGAGCACTGTTTTATATTTTGATCAATTTTAGATCAGAGAAAACAAGTTTTTCTTGTTTTCAAAGAACCAGTGGTTCATAAAAAAGTGCAAGGCACTTTTATTTATATTTTACTGAAGATCATTGATCTTGTTCTTAGATCAATGATCTATTTGAAGAAATTCTTCTATTTTAAAGGTTTTTTACCTTTTTCTTGAATTTCTATTCAAGTTTCTTCAGAGTTGAAGTTCTTGATGTTTCTTGATGTTCTTCCAATGTTGATCCTCTTTTGAATTGGGGTCTAGGGGCCTTTATATAGTGCCCATAAGTTTGTTAAATTTGTTAACGAGATCATTCTCTGAGTGATTTGGGGAATTTTCCCCACCGTTGGATCTTTGATCCAAGGGCTTCTGTTTTACGGAAGACAATATTCTTGTTTTAACAAGAACAGAAAGATCTTACTGAAATTTTAATTCTGTTTGGCGCAAACGCATCTGCGCTTGACACGTGTCGCGCAGCGCAACTGCGCTGCCACGTGGCGCGCAGCGCATAGCACAAGTCAGCTGAAGCGTTGCTTCTTTAATTTTTAATTTTTATTTTAATTTTCAGAATAGATCCTTGCTCTGATTGGGGGAAATAGAAGCGTTGCTTCGTTTCCCGCCTTGGAATTTGAACAGAGCTTTGCTATGATTGGGGTAAACAAATGCCCCCCCCACCATTATGCTTACATGGCCTCCAAACGTGAGCGCAGTGGTGGCAGAATTCCAACCGTCGTGCCATCCCTTGGAAGTTGAAACGGCCCTTCAATGCCTATAAATAGGACCTTTGGTCCCTTAGATGATTTTCATCTCTTCATAAGAATTTTGTTCAGAGCCCTGCTCTTTTGTTTAAGCACTTTTAAAAGTTCAAACTCCAGAGAATTTTAGGTAAAAATTAATTTGGGTTGAATTAAATCAATTTTGAGAGCCTTGCTCTCAATAGATCCCTGATCTAAAGAAGACCCATTTAGGGTTTCACTTAGCAGAGCTTTGCTCTAAAGGGGTCTAATAGAGAACTAAGGAGAACCCTATTAGGGTTCCATTAATAGAGCTCTGCTCTCTAAAAGATTTTCCTTGGATTTTCTTAATTCATTAATGGAGCTTTGCTCCTTTCAAATCATATAAAAGAATTCTTAAGAGTTTTTCATGGGTCTTAGGGGGTTCCCTTTAAATTTTCCTCATAACTGATTTTGACAGGTGTCACTCCTGTCTGCAGAGCATTGCTCTCGAGGAATTTAACTCCCTATGCCTTTTTTTATTGCTAATCTTCCAATGATGTTTCCTTCGGGCATTATGGCTGTTCATCTATACAGTCTGCACGAATTCATTACCTACGAGGATATCCGCGTACAGGGCCGTCAACAGAACCAAGAGTTTACAGATGCCCAGTGTGCGGAGGTGATGGATCGTTTGAATGCACGCGTTGGTTGGCTGCTTCCTCGCCGTTCTGCTCTCTTGAAGGTCGTGCTGGGAGCCATTTGGAGAGCACTCCCAGGGTTTCATGAGGCAATGTCGCTTAATGCGCTGGATGATGCCGAAGACAAGGTGCATTCAGTGTACCTATCGGGGCTAATCTCGAAGAAACGGCGGGATATCATCATTGACATCTTGCATCAAATTTTCCAGCAGACGACGATAATCGCTGCTTATCAAAGGATATGGGGCCTTGCCGAAGATCTTGACACGCGTGAGCGCGAGAGGCTACGCACGAGAATAATCAGAAATGCTAGAAGAACTCTAAATGGCCTTACTTTTGAATTCCTCAATCCGTGCCCTGGATCTGAGGTTACACCATTGTAATAATTTGAGCAATATTTTGCTTATTTCTCTATGATTGTAAGAACCCTTTGTAATGGAAAATTTCTCCTTTCAGCTTGTCTTATTTCTCGTTCTGAGTCTTTTGCACATGCACGAATGAGTGTGTCTCGAGTGTTTGATTAAACGCCAATCAGATGTTCTTTCTGTCGCTTTCTTCTTTCTTTTATTATTGGTATGTTACCTTAGTGAACATGGTTGAAAGATAACAGAGCAAGCACCTTGGTTTCTTTAAGAGATAGAGATGGCTTAGGCCGCAGGTTCAAATCTGCCGCCTAAGACTTTTCAACTCTATGAGCTGTGAGGGTCTCATAGAGACTTTTCTCCCTACGGATCGAGAGGATCTCGTAGGTGGATTTTCTCCTTAGGAATCGTGAGGATTCCTAAGTGCATTTTCTCTTATAAGTCGAAAGGATCCTATAAGAGAATTTTCCCTCTTACGAGTTGAGAGGACCCGTAAGCGGTTGTTTCCCTCCTTGTCGAAATTCGACTTTGGTGAGTGAGACCCGCGAATAGTATGCAAGAGACCATTTTGGGCCAACTTGCAGGGTCCCAGTGCTTAGAAAACAGGTTTTTTGATCCTTGCTGCCTAAGGCTTTATCTTACGAGTCAAGCCGCATCGAGAAGTTCTCGCAAAGACATCAATTCCTTCACGAGTCGAGACGAATCGAGCATTTCTCGCAAGAATATCCTAACGTCACAGTTAACCTCTGCTCTTTACGACAGAAGTCCGTTAGGGTCTGTGGTACTCAAGGTTTTGGCCGTCGTACCGTCGCATAAGCCGATATATTCCTCGATAGGCAATCGTGCTGTTCGAGTAGCCCTGCTACTGCCGTGTCTCTGATCCCTTCGGGGGCTGGACAAGACGTCTTCAAACAATCTTCCTAGGCAGTTTGACCGTCGGAAGAGCAAGCGTTAGGAATTTGTCATGCCGCTTTTTACTTGAGGTTAAGCTCATTTTGGTGAGCCCCGATGAGTCATAACCACTCCGCGCTGGTGTAGGATGATCTCCGATAGTCTTTCAGGTTTTATGTGAGTTGCCGTCAAGACCCTGAAGCTAGGAATTTGGCCTTTGCTTCGTTGCTGGCATCGCGTCTGCTGTATCGAGAAGAATGTCGCGGTGGGAACTAGGGATTTTGCCGTGGCTCCATTTGTTTGATTGTCACGTCTGAACCCTGCTGGAGGAAGAACGCCGGGGTGACATCTCGTCTGCTGTATCGAGACGGACGTCGCGGTTGTCTATAGGTTGCTGGTGAACCGTCGAGGTTTGGAACTAGGGATTTTGCCGTGGCTCCATTTGTTTGATGATGTTGCGTCCATGTCCTGCTGGAATGAGGAGGAACGCCGCTGTTGGTATCCAGGCTGTAGATGTGGTCGTTGAGTTCTGACTTCCCTTTGACGCAGCATGGTGGGGAAATGTAGTCCCCTTTCTTTTTTTGTTTATGCCCATGGATTGTATATAGGGGTCACTATGGACTTACCTGCAGGGCAAAAGTTTCATTCATTTTTATTGTTTTATTTCCGCGATGCTCTATCATTTCAGCTTTTATATCGTGAAGGTCGCGATTGCCCAATCATTTCGGCTATTTATTTTATTTTACTCGCTGCTTTTTATTGCGAGTTGCCCAATCATTTCGGCTATTTTGTATGCATACGTTTTCTTTAGTTGCTGCTTTTTATTGCAAGCTGCCCTATTATTTCGGCTATTTCGTATGCATGTGCGGCCTACCGGCTTTTCGTTGTAAACCTGAAATTAGACACTGATTTCGGCATCAGCACCGCTACAACTGGGATGTTGCCAGGAGTGAATCATCATTTGCCTCTGTCGATGTCGAACAAAGGTGGCTTAGCGAACAGGATTAAGGTCCTGTCGACTAAGGCTTTCAACTTCATGAGCCGTAAGGGTCTCACAAAAGTATTTCTCCCTACAAGTTGTGAGGATCTTGTAGGTGTATTTTCTCCTTAGGAATCGTGAGGATTCCTAAGTGTATGTTCCTATGTAAGTCATAAGGATCCTACAGGAGGGTTTTCTCCTTGTAAATCGAGAGGACCTACAAGGGTTGTTCACCATGCGAACATATCCCCAATCACGGATGTGACTTAGTTAGGGAAATGCTTATTCGCGCCCGTGGATTGTATACAAGGGTCAGTATTGAGCCGCTTGTATGGCAATATCGAAGGTTGTGGGGGTTGCTTAAGCACAGGTTTAGGCCTCTGTAACTTAAGACTTTCAAATCTTATGAGCCGTGAGGGTCCCATAAGAGAGTTCTCCTTACGAGTCGTGAGGATCTCGCAAGTGTATTTTCTCCTTAGGAATCGTGGGGATCCCTAAGTGTGTTGCTCGCTTGTGAGTCATAAGGATCTCACGCAGGTGGTTTCTCCTTACAAGGTCGAGAGGACCTTGTAAGTGTCCTTTAATGAGGTTGCGCCCTTTTGGGTTTTCACAAACACTTGCCGGTAGCCCTGCTGTTTTTACTCACGGAGCCCTTTCGGGTTTTCATCCGTGCCCATTTTGCTTATGAACATACCCTTTTTTTATATATTTTTTTTCTCTTTTTTTTTACAAGGTCACGCCCTTTCGGGTTTTCACGAACACTCGCCGGTAGCCCTGCTGTTTTTACTCACGGAGCCCTTTCGGGTTTTCATCCGTGCCCTTTTGCTTATGGACATACCGTTTTTATTTTTTATTATTTTTTTTTATATTCATATTTTTTTTTCTTTTCCTTTTTTTTCTTTTATTCATCTCGTCAGCCTAAGCATGCTGCGGTAGTAGTTTAAAGACGTTTCGGTCGTTTGTAAGTTTTAGGACATTGCGGTCCATCATTAGTTTAAGGACATTTCGGTCCGTCGTCGCCGTATTCAAGGCGAATCTCTAGTTTACTGACTTTTCGGTCTATGGGGCTTTCCCCATGAATGAGCATGATGCCCCCGGCGTATCCATCTTTCTCGGAGCGTGCGGTTGTGGCGGGCTCACCTTCCAGTTTTCAGATAGCGCTAACTCGCCCTGTTGGTATTGATCTTCAACCCAGTTTTTGAAGACGTAGCAGTCCTCGATCAGGTGGCGTACTATTTGGTGGTAAGGGCAATAATTAGGATTATTAACATCGCCTGGCCGCAACGGACGTTTTGGACTCAGCAGATTGATGAGTCTATCGCACACTGCCAGCTCGAACAGTCTCCTTGTTTTATTTTGAGGAAACGAGTAAGGACGTTTCAACTTTTCCTAAAGGGGTTGCTGTTTGTTGTTTCGGCAAACAACCGGTTTAGGGCCACTCGATGGCTGTTGAGTATTGGCTACGAGGGCTGTTTTTCCCTTCTCTTTATCCTTTTTGCTCGATCCTTTGTTCGCGAGGTCGAGATTTTTTTCGAGTAGCGTGCGATTGTACGGCTGAACGTTCTCGCAACTCCTCAATTCTTTCACTTTTGAAATGGATTCCTTGAGGAGAGGGTTGAGGGCAGCTTCTTCGTCAGAGTCGCTTCCGAAGGTGATAATTTGCGATCCCTTGGAGTCGGCTTTGTGACAGTCGGCAGCGGCTCTCTTGCGCTCATCTATCGCATTTTTCTGATGTCTACGAGCTCCACACTTTGTCCTGTTGAAGTGTTGCTTTTGAGCGACATACCCTTACCACCAACACTTAAAGGAGTCGCAGTCTTCGGTAGGAGTATGATCTTCTGATGATATAAGCAGAAGTTAGGATGCATCTCTACTTCACCGAGAGTATTTTCTTCAGAGGGTGGTAGCACCATTCCCGCTGACAGGGCTTTAGCGAACCTTTTCCTCGTCTTGAATTTTTTTTTATCCGCAGCGGATGGCTTTTGATTTGACGGGAGTGCCTCGACTCTTTGGTCCAGTCGTCGGTGTTTGGCTCCTTCCAGTATGGCCATCTCACGCTCTTGATTGGCTTTAACTTTTAGACGAATCTCATTCAGGAAGGCATCGATCAACTCGTCTGACAGCCGCGGAATTTCTGGTTCAGGGTCCGCCCTCGGTTTCTCAGCGCAAGGAGCCTCTTTATCATCCGCTAATGAGTGAGAGATCACATGACAAGTTGCCCCCGGTGCGTCCGTCTTCTTTGGAGTGTGCGGCTGTGGTGGGTTTACCTTCCACTTTTCAGACAACGCAAACTTGCCTTGTAGGTACTGATCCTCGATCCATCCCTTGAAGACGAAACAATCCTCAATCGGGTGACTTACCGTTTGGTGGTAAAGGCAATAATTGGGATTATTAAGATTGCCTGGCTGCGACAGACGTTTTGGACTCGGCAAATTGATGAGTCTGTTGCGCATTGCCAGCTCAAACAGTCTTCTCGTTTTATTCTGAGGAAACGAGTAAGGACGTCCCAGTCTCTCTTCGAGGGATGGGCGTGGACGCACGTTATTTTGGCGAACGACCGGCTTTGAGTTGCTCGGCTGTTGTTGAGCATTGGCGACGACGAGCGCTTTCCCTTTTCCTTTCTCATTTCGAGAATCTGGTTTTAGAGGAGACGGTCCATGGCCCATCTGGTCCATTTGGGCTAATTTGTCGATCAAGGCCTGGAAGGTGGTCGGCCTGAAGAACATCATGAATTGCGATATGGTTGCTTGCGGATCGAGAGTGCCCACGAACATGCCTACCGCAAGTGCCTCTTCTATGCGTTGTTTGCATTTCGACCATAGGTTCCGCCATCGTGTTGCGTATTGGACCCACGTTTCGCCTGGCCTTATCCTGGCATTTATCAGTGATGTTATCGAGGTGCGTTCGCTAGCACTCACGGATCTTTGTGTAAACAGTAACTCCATCTCCGCAAATGTTTTAACAGAGTCGTTAGGTAGCTCCGAATACCATTCAAAGGCTGTTTCTGCTAAACTGCCGACAAATTGGCGAAGCAACAATTTGTCATCGCCTCCAGTATTGCCGCATAAGGCCCTGAATTGAGCGACATGCTGATGCGGATTCCCTGTCCCTTTATATACATGGAACTTAGGGATCGTATATCCCGGCGGGTAACTGATTTGGTCATACCAGTTAGGGTAGGGTCGTCCGGTTCTAACAACTTGGCCGGCTGCCTCAGTCGCCTGATGAACCCGGATTTGCTGAGCTATATATTCGTCCAAGTCAGCTTTGGAAATTGTCTCCTCCTTGGCTGTTGACAAAGCCGGTGGAGGATTTGACGTTTCTCCCCTGTCGGTTTCAAGGACGATCGGAGGATCTTCAGCGGGAGGATCTTGTTGAATCATCATTCCCACCATGTCTTGGAACAGGAGGGCCATTCGCTTTATGTTGGCCACTTGTTCTGTGGCTTCTGTGTCCTTCTTTTCGAGGACTCTACGTAGGAAGTCAGCGTCAGTTTCTTGTTCGTGACGCTGTTCTGATGACGACTCTGAGCTTTCTTTTGGCCCGGTAAGTGCAGCCATTGCATTCATCATCTCCTGAAGCTTCTGCTGCTGTTCTTGAGCCTTCGTCACGGATCGGGTGAGCGGTCGGTGACCCGTCAAAGCGCGGCTTTCCTCCTTTCCGGAAGCCATATAAACCGTGTGCACTACCATGCCCCCAGACCTGGGGCGTCTGTGCTCAGCGCTTTTACGGTTTGCCATATTCACAGGGGCTTTTTGCGGCCTTCTTTTCTTTTGAGTGATTGACGTTGAGGGAGACGTCGCAGTGGGCACCCATCCAGCTGTTGCTTTTTTCGGCTTGACAGAGTAGTGCTTCTCCTGCTGAACCTTCATCTTTTTCTGTCGGCGAAGGAAGTCTTGATCGATCACTGACTCTTGGACTTGACGCCAGACCTTGTAGATTTTAGAGGACAGCCGTTGAGGGGGCTGCTCTAGCTTTTTCTCTGGAGTATTCTCCACAGGTAAAGGAGTTTGTTTCAACACCGCAGTAGGAGAGTTTCTGCGCACCGCGTTCAGCAATTCAAAGCTATTCCCGGTTGGAACAGCAGCATCGATCCCCACCGTTAGAGCTGGCGGAGTAGATCCAGAGGGGGAGTTGCCCCCAGCCTTCCCCACTCGGCGCCAGTGGCGACGTCGAGCGTGTCGTGCGTATGGAGTTGTTCTAACCGTAGTGGTGGCCTCCTCATGCCCCCTGTGTTGGTCATAATCTGCTGGTACTAGCCTTTTAAAGACCGACGTCCGTTGAATGGGGACAGCCAACCTGTCAAAAGCGGACTTCCGAGCAAGGGAAGCAACCTTGGTGATTTCGCCTGAAACTAGAGTAGGGATAGCTATCCGCTTCGGGATAACATCTTTCGGTATTGTTGGCTTTTTCATGGGCCCGTTGGAGCTCTGACCTAGCTTCTTTTGAGCTTCCTGCAACGTCATTGGGGCATTGAAGCTCATCGGTGGGAGCATGGTCCAAAAGAACAGCCCAGTGGTGGCCTGAGTTACTTGCTCCACTGGCATATTGAAAAGGGAGGCCGCTTGAGGCCCGTAAGTCACTCCTCCGGCGAGGACGAAGTGTGAGTTGCAGTTGTAGGCAGTGCAGTTTGAATCCATTGATCTTCTGTTTTCTGCACGGAGCAAAACACCAAATCTTAGTATCTCGAATCCACAGACAGCCACAGCAAACCGCGATTTGTTCGTGAACACGACACACGAAGTGTGGAGTGGAAAGAGGAAAAAGTCCCACCGGGTGTGCCAGAATCTGTTCCCCTCGGAATGACGCGGCGGTGACGCGGTGAACATCTTGCCTGAGATTCGGGGAAGATGCTATTTGGTTTTATCCGTCCATCTCTCCGAAGATGCCAAGTTGATTTATGGCACCGTGTATCAGAGGTTTAGATGGATGCGGCCGATGTAGCAGACTTCGTCAGATTCCCCCTCGCTTGAGGGGTTTTTGATTGTGGGGACGCTCTTCCCTGCAGGCGCAAGCCCCTACAGTTAATTACGCTACCGCATCGCGGTAACAACTTTCTCCTTCTCCAGAATTTCACTTCGTGTCGTGGGTGTTTGTTTTGTTTGTGGTTGCCCATGGATTGTATACGGAGACTATTTATTTTGTCTCCCGTAGGACGTGGATTAGTCCAAATCCGTACTTTCTTAGATTTGGGTTTTGGGTTTTGGTTTAAGGATACGTTAGCCATATTTGAGGCTAAGATCAACTTAAACGTTTGTTAAGGATACGTTAGTCTAATTTCCAGACTAAGATCTACTTAACGGGATCGTCTAGATCCATTTCCAGTTTAGGGACATGGTGGTCCATTTAATATATGGCCGTCGGGACCCGTCACCTCTATGACGACGTTGAAGGATTACAACGACATGTGTCAGTGGAGTTCGGAGATGTACCCTTCAACCAAAGTTGATTGGGGGTCTTATAGTCCAATTTGGGACTAAAGTCTGTTTGAATGTTTAAGGATACATTATCCATATTTGAGGTTAAGATCAACTTAAACGGGATCGTTTAGATCCAACAAAAGAGCGTTTGAGGACTCTATTGTTCCAGTTTAGGGACGTAGTGGTCCATGTTCCAATTTAGGGACATGGGGGTCCATTGGTAGTTTAAGGACATTGCGGTCCATTGCCAGTTTAGGGACGTGGTGGTCCATGTTCCAGTTTAGGGACGTGGTGGTCCATAGGTAGTTTAAGGACGTTGCGGTCCATTGGTTTAAGGACGCATTAGTCCATGGGCTTAAGGACCCCACAGTCCATATGGGTGTGTTTAAGGACGCATTAGTCCGTTAGTTTAAGGACGCATAAGTCCGCGGGTTTAAGGACCCCACAGTCCGTATCTTGGTTTAAGGACGCATAAGTCCATGAGTTTAAGGACCCCACAGTCCGTGTTGATGTGTGGTTGTCGGGACCCATCATCTCTCAGACGTCGTTGAAGGATTACAACGATAGGTGTCAGAGGAGTTCGGAGATGTACCCTCGAACCGGATGTAAATTGATTTAAGAGAGCAGCTATGCTCGGTCAATTTAATTTGAGGACTTACGGCCATGATTGGGCTAAGTCCAGTTGAAAAAAAATGTTCGACGCTTTTATTTGTTTTTGGCCAAATAGGCATGTGCTAGGGCTTTGCCCTTTTTAAATAATGCCTTGCATTTGTTCTGGTCTGACAGACCCTTGTTTGGGCTCTGCTCCTTTAAAGAAGAATGATGCATTGCATCTGTTTTATTTGGGCTCTGCCCTTTTTTTTTTGAAAATAATGCATAGCATTTACTAGGCCTGTTAGGCCTTTTAAATTGGGCTCAGCCCATCTTTTTAATGATGCAGTGCATCAATTATCTGACAGTGGCCATGTGGCCTGTCAAGCGCTTTGCGCTAATTAATGAGCGCATGCGCATGTGGAGGTGACACATGTCACGCTGTGGTGAGCGTAAGCGCAGGTAGCGCAGTGCGCTGCGATGCTGCGATGCTGACACGTAGCGCGCTCTGATGAGTTGCGCCAATTTCAGAGAGCAATGCTCTATTTTAAAAGCGCATAGCGCAAGTTGTTCTGATGCTGACACGTGGCGCTCTTTGGTGGCTTGCGCCAACCTAAGACCGCAACAGTGCCAATTTTGCAAGTGCACGGCACTGTTTTATATTTTGATCAATTTTAGATCAGAGAAAACAAGTTTTTCTTGTTTTCAAAGAACCAGTGGTTCATAAAAAAGTGCAAGGCGCTGTTATTTATATTTTACTGAAGATCATTGATCTTGTTCTTAGATCAATGATCTATTTGATGAAATTCTTCTATTTTAAAGGTTTTTTACCTTTTTCTTGAATTTCTCTTCAAGTTTCTTCAGAGTTGAAGTTCTTGATGTTTCTTGATGTTCTTCCAATGTTGATCCTCTTTTGAATTGGGGTCTAGGGGCCTTTATATAGTGCCCATAAGTTTGTTAAATTTGTTAACGAGATCATTCTCCGAGTGATTTGGGGAATTTTCCCCACCGTTGGATCTTTGATCCAAGGTCTTCTGTTTTACAGAAGACAATTTTCTTGTTTTAACAAGAACAGAAAGATCTTACTAAAATTTTAATTCTGTTTGGCGCAAAAGCATCTGCGCTTGACACGTGTCGCGCAGCGCAACTGCGCTGCCACGTGTCGCGCAGCGCAGAGCGCAAGTCAGCTGAAGCGTTGCTTCTTTAATTTTTAATTTTTATTTTAATTTTCAGAATAGAGCCTTGCTCTGATTGGGGGAAACATAAGCGTTGCTTCGTTTCCCGTCTTGGAATTTGAACAGAGTTTTGCTCTGATTGGGGTAAACACGGTCTAACTGAAGCTTTCAACAAGACCCTGACAAAGATCATGAAGAAAACGGTATCCAGAAATAAAAGAGACTAGCACGAGAGACTGCATGAAGCTCTCTGTGCATATCGAACCACGTTAAAAACGGCCATGAATACAACGCCATTCACGTTGGTATTCGGCACAGAAACGGTACTTCCCATAGAGATAGAGCTACATGATCATCACAGAAAACTGCATTTTAATACCTCTCATTCATTATCAATGTTTTTATTTATCGGTACTATTAACCAGTGTCTACTCAGTAAATACAGATTACAGGTATTCGTGATAAAATATTGGAAACACACTCAATATCAACGTTTAGGAGCCGACACTGCAATCAGAACAGAAAACTAACCGATATTCAAAGAGCTCTTTTGCAAATAATCATGTGTACACATTTTTGGTCCAACACAACACAAGTGTGCACATAGCTCTTTGGTTCTTGGACATAGGTGGGGTTTGCCCATGGCACATGTGGGCACAAGTGGGCATGAGTGTTAAATGCTAAAAGTTTTGATGTGATGTATGGCATCATGTTCCCTCCAAATCTCTGAATGCAAACCAGGCTTAATCAGATAAATCAAACGGCATCATAGTGATTGTGAGGAGCACACAAATCCACCATGCCAATCCGAGCCTCAATTCTCGGATTTAGACCGGTGGGCCCCCTCATAATTCCGGCGATGCCGCCCCCCTTGCTTCAAATGCCCCCATTTTTCTTATGGTCATTTCTTAGGGTCATATCAGTCCATTTATATTGTTTGTTTATTCTGAAGTTGAGCCTATAAATACCAGAACAGATATTGAACAAGGGTGATAAATATTATACCTTTTTCCATTTTTGTTTTTATTTTGGTTTAGGCTTGAGAGTGTGTGGGCTTAAACTTGGTCTTTTCTTTTTCTTCTCTTTTGAAGCTTTCTTTTGAGAGCTTCATTATAGAGGTTTAACAAGTTACCAATATCTTGTACCTCAATTTCATCAAGTGTTAATAATATTGCTTTTGCTTTGTTTCTTTCATTCTTTTCTTTACTTGCTTTCTTTTGCTATTATTATGTGTAACTAATCTTTCTTTGGTTGTGGTGATGGTGAGGAAATGAGATGAATGGCCTTACCTTCCTCCTCCTCTTGTTTATGTTTATTTACTTAACATGATTCTAACTTAAAGATTGTTTATGTATTGATGCGATATGGTATTTTGAAACCATGGTTACTTTGTAACCTCTTCATATACCATACTCACTCCCTTTCCCCATTTCACAATGTTTAAGTTAAAATCAATTTGGTGTTAAATTTGCTAAGTTTAGATACAGTATTTTGTGACTAAGTGTTTGACAAACCCTCGGTTTTCATATACCCTATACTATCACAAACCCTTAGCAAAATTAACACTAAAACTATTTTCTCTCACTCGCTACTTTGTGTTTTTGATGTTGACGTATGCTTGCTAACCCTTATGCTTAGTGTTGATATCTCAAGCTTGGACATATAATCGGTAAGTGAACAAAACGGACCCGTTTCGTGTTTTGCGTCGAATATCGGAATTTGATGACTTGTGCTCCGCAACCGCCTTGAAAAGTCATGCTTCACGCCAGGATCGACACAAGGATAGACAACTCATGAGCAAGGGAGCGTCGAAGGAATCGTCGCGATTCGACCATCCAGGTCAAAGGCACGGCCATTTCTTTCATTGCTAGTTTTCTTTGTTTTCATATTCTTTCTATTTTTAGTGACAAACCAAACCATTCATTATTTGTTGAATCTTAAACAACAAAACCTAATAAACAATTCCCTGCGGATTGACCCGTACTTGCCGACTTGCTACAACGCGCCGTGCACTTGCGGTTTATAAATTTTAAAACGAGAACGAGCTCGCGTGCGCATCCATTTCCTTTAAACGATTCCATTTCCAAAACATACGTGTTTGCGCGCGCGAATGAATTTCCAACAAGTTTTTGGCGCCGTTGCTGGGGAGTTGGTAGTCATTAGGAATTGTTGTTTCTGGTTGGTACTAACTCACTAATTTCTAACTCAAAATTCTTTCAAAAGTAACAAACCACGATTTTCTGACTTTGCTCTCTGTTGCTGAACCTTCTAACACCCTGAAATTTATTTTAAAAATCAAGTTATATCATAAGAGCACTTAGCTAGCCTAGAGAACCCACCAAAAATTCGAGCACCTAACTCCTAAACAAAACCGGCGACATCAGTAAAATGTCCGAGGCCGCCGGTCTGTTTTTTATTTAGGGTTTTTTTTTCTTTTTTGGCGATCTCCAGTGACTTGTTGGTATTCTAGTGGTATTGTTTGATTTTTATAATTTTTAGTGTGCAGGAATTGGGTAGATATATCGCTTTTGACACTAAATATCGTATTTTTCCGACATTTCAGTTTTTAAGGAATTACGACCAGCGATCGTGCGGAGCAAGTATCAAATTCAATTGCATAACGTTAGTGAAGTATAGTGCCAAAGATCCGGATAGTTTGAACCGCGCAAGCGAACATTCAAATACCCGTAATCACTTCAAAGGGGTTTCTTAACCCAAAATCACATCGGTACATATTTTCTAACACCTTCGCTCAAATCCGACGCATTCCAATATTCTATCTTCTGTAGGATTCTTCGCGTAATATTGCCACCAATTGCAGAGAGAACTAACCCGTATTTGTTGCAGCGCTTAACCCTAAAACAGAAAAAGAATTGCTTATTGATTAATTTCTTGAATTCTTTTATTGAATTGAGCATTTGCATCTTAATACGGATGTTAAGGGCACGACCAAACAAGATACGGTAAAGGATTTCATCATCTTTCTCCATAGCCCATAAATCACAAAACTGCATTCTTGCATACCCACAGTAATTTAAAATCAACTAGAAGTTTGATTTTAAGGACTTCGCGCTCATTAGGAGAAGTTAACTGTGTTTAGAACAACGCTTAACGGTATATCGTTCATGGGGTTTCTAGGCAAGTGTTCAAGAGAAACGGTTATTCTAATTAAGGAACTTCGCGAAAGCGTTGGAAAACCTCCCCTTATCTCTGCACTTACCTGGCTTCGTGATCCCTATATCTTGAGTCCGTTTCTCGACACAGTTTTACTTCGACAATCAAGTTCTTGAGCAGGTCTAGTTGACTTAGCATAACATAGACTGTTGGGGGTGTGATATTCTTTATTTTTTGTGATATTTGTGAATTCTTGTTGATATGGGTGATACACGATTCAATTCAATTTTAAACGATTCTTATTTCTTTATTGATACTCAGTCCCAATTCTTTTGTTCAAACTACCACGAGTCTTCCCACATTCATGAAAATTGTCCTTTTCTAGGGGGTGACCAACCGTCCTAGAGTTTTGCTAACGGTCACCTACCTAATATTCTTGAACCCAATCCCACTTCAATTATAGACCTAATGATTGAAGATTTAGAGAAAGAGGTAGACAGGGTAACTGCTTTAGCATCACCACCGTCACAACCCTCCCAACCTGAAACAATTGAGCCATCATTAGGGAATGCCAGTGAGATGGATGCTAGGTTGACCGCTTTAGAGCAGGGTATTGAAGTGATAATTGCAGTCGAGAATCAAACAGCTGCGACGCTAGCCCTGTTTATACAACAGTCTGAGCAATTGTTTCACGCTCAAGCTCAATCTTTGGCTAGCATTGAAGAGCATGTAGCTGTGAGGATTCTAGAATGTGAACACCGTCAATTAGAACCTAATAATGTCAATATCTATCATCTACGAAGTCACCCGAGTGAGAAAAACGATCGAATGAATTTTGATGATTTCATAGATGATGATGCGAATGAATTGACTGAGTTTTATCAGGACACATAGGAAAACCCTCTGAGTCAGTCCACCACTAGCCTTCAAGTACCTATTGAGCCACTTGTCACTTATAATCTTGAGGTTGAATTAACTGATATCCTGCTTGAAGAGAAAAATCTTGAACCGACTGATTTCTGCACTCCAATTTTAAAGGAGGGAGCTTATGAATTTGATGGGTATGGTTGGGATACATTGTTAGAAGAGATCAATGATCAGGAACCCATAATTTTTGTATCACCTAGTGATATTGTTTCGGAAGAACGTTAGTGTGGGAACCTACTTTTCTAGATGACATGAACCTACCCAGATATGAATATGAATGTGATGAAGGAGAACTCGTTTTGGGAGAGTTAGTGAGCTGTAACGACGAGAATAAGATTGTGCAGGATTATAGGGAGGAAGGCAGCATTGAAAAACATTCTTTCATGTCTAGTTTTGATGAGATATTTGCTGATGAACTTGATATTCTATGTGAGTTTGAGTTAAGAACAATCTGGGATCATCCTATGAACCTTTCCTTCTTTGAACTTTTTGCGGATGAACTCCAGTTTTTACATGAACTTGACTTCGAAACTCAACACGTGCTTCTTGAAAATTCAATTCATTCGGGCAACAATTATTTGACATCTTCAAAACTTCATTTTCACCTTCAACGTCTTCCGATCCCTACTTTTACACACCCATGCCCTTCACTAACAACTAACATATACATTTCTTTTTTCTTTTTCTTTTTTGTTATATATATATTCTTTTACCAGCCCTTGCACTATATTGACGAAATTTTTAAATAGCCGGTATTAATTTCTGGACTAACCCAATCTTTTAACCTGTATATGCTGTAATTAGTCTTAGGTTTTTCTTCGAATAAAATTCTCACCTTGATGTCTATGTCTAGCTACCGGTGATGGGGGCAACGATGAAGACATCGTAAAAACTCAGGTTTGGGGGTGAGCGCTGTGTTTATTTTGCTGCATCATGTGTATATTCTGCATTGCATACATATTAAAAAAACCCATAAAAATTGAAAAAAATTCCCAAAAATATAAAAACTTTTTCATGTTAGCTAGTGAGGGAACTTAGATTCGATGTCTAACGGTTCGGTTGATAAGTTAAAAATAACTAAATCCTTTTCGTGAAACTGACGACCCGAAAAATAACCCTCCTTTGTGTTTAACCATAGCTGATATACGTCTTTTATAACACTTTACACGTGTTGTATGTTTTTGAGAATTTGATAAAAGTCTGACATGTTTGTAAAACTTTTTAAATTGATAAATATCTTTAGGATCAAATAGGTTTGTTCTGAGTTAAGTAATATCAAGAATAGTTCATAAAGTAAGGTGAATATGAAGGGTATTATTGAGGTTTTAATAGAAACTATAAGTCTAAAAAATAACCCATCCGGAACCTTGTTGGAGTAATTACACACTTTATCCACAAGTAACGTCTTCGGATTTAAAAGAAATGCTGGCTATATCTCTGTTTTCACTGAGTTCAGAATATTTTAAATAAAATGAGTCTTTTGTTTTGTGGCCTTGGAAACTTGGATAATTAAGTCCTTGGGGTGTCTCCACACCTAATGCCCTAAAACCATCTGGTTTGGAAGTCATTGACCCAAAACTCGCTAAATTTCCAATCACCAAATAAAGCAAGCTAAGCAAGTGTTCTCTCCAAGTTAAAAGTCTCCATGGTTCTTTATGGGATAATAATCTTGGCGGAAACGAGTTTTCTATTAAAACAGTTTTTTTCGCGGAGATATGAAGGTATATTTATAAAGAGGTTTTGCACGATAACGAAAGGTGTGTATGAACAATAACAAGTGAAAGGTAGGAGTGAAAAATAAGACTTAGGTTCTTTGTTAAAAATGATATATATTCTGACTTGAAACCTAACTGGAGAATAAAACTTGAGAAAATTTTAACTCCTTTCAAACTCGTGTGATCCTTTAGAAGTCTATCATGGTCTGCAATTATGATATGATGACCCTAATCAAGTCTTAAAAACTTGTCGACACTACTCGCACAACCACGAAAAGACGCGTATAAGGTTATGTTAAAAAATTTGTGAGGAGTGAAAAATAGGGTTTGACGTTTCTAACTTGGATAATAGAACTTCTAGCTTTAATTCTTAAACCTTAAGATCAACAGTTTCTCCACGACACTAACTTGACTGGATTTTGTGGGTGTAATCCGCTAAAAACCCTCAGGAGACAACACTCCTCCTACTAGGGACACCTAGAGATTTAACAGCTTGTCGCACGTGCTCGGTGCAATCGCGTTCCATGCGAAAGTGAAGCTAGGATTTTTGTTTTGCTCGGGACGAGCAAAAGATAAGTTTGGGGGTATTTGTTCATCACAGAAAACTGCATTTTAATAACTCTCATTCATTATCAATTTTGTTATTTATCGGTACTACTAACCAGTGTCTGCTCAGTAAATACAGATTAGAGGTATTCGTGATAAAATACTGGAAACACACTTAATATTACGGATATAACGTTTGGGAGCCGACACTGCAATCAGAACAGAAAACCAACCGATATTCAAAGAGCACTTTTGCAACTAATCATGTGTACAGATTTTTGGTCCAACACAACACAAGTGTGCATATAGCTCTTTGGTTCTTGGACCTAGGTGGGGGCTGTCCATGGCATATGTGGGCACAAGTGGGCATGAGTTTTAAATGCTAAAAGTTTTGATGTGATATATGGCATCATGTTCCCTTCAAATATCTGAATGCAAACCAGGCTTAAACAGATAAATCAAACAGTATCATAGTGATTGTGGGAAGCACACAAATCCATCATGCCAATCCGAGCCTCAATGCTCGGATTTAGACCGGCGAGCCCCCCATAATTCCGGCGACGCCGGCCCCCTTGCTTCAAATGCCCCTATTTTTCTTAGGGTCATTTCTTAGGGTCACATCAGTCCATCTATATTGTTTGTTTATTCTGAAGTTGAGCCTATAAATACCAGAACAGATATTGAGCAAGGGTGATAGATATTATACCTTTTTCCATTTTTGTTTTTGTTTTGGTTTAGGCTTGAGAGTGTGTGGGCTTAAACTTGGTCTCTTCTTCTTCTTCCCTTTTGAAGCTTTCTTTTAAGAGCTTCATTATGAAGGTTGAACAAGTTATCAATATCTTGTACCTCAATTTCATCAAGTGTTAATAATATTGCTTTTGCTTTGTTTCTTTCATTCTTTTCCTTACTTTCTTTCTTTTGCTATTATTATGTGTAACTAATCTTTCTTTGGTTGTGGTGATGGTGAGAAAATGAGATGAATGGCCTTACCTTCCTCCTCCTCTTGTTTATGTTTAATTTACTTAACATGATTCTAACTTAAAGATTATTTATGTATTGATGCGATATGGTATTTTGAAACCATGGTTACTTTGTAATCTCTTCATATACCATACTCACTCCCTTTCCCTA
The DNA here is from genome assembly GCA_030015575.1 of Agapanthus africanus. NCBI lineage: Eukaryota > Viridiplantae > Streptophyta > Magnoliopsida > Asparagales > Amaryllidaceae > Agapanthus > Agapanthus africanus. Next base: position 912,174,550 of record JASDDO010000019.1, on the reverse strand, counting down.
TTTCATAATGTTTAAGTTAAAATCAATTTGGTGTTAAATTTGCTATGTTTAGATACGGTATTTTATGACCAAGTGCTTGACAAACTCTCGGTTTTCATATACCCTATACTATCACAAACCCTTAGCAAAATTAACACTAAAACTATTTGCTCTCACTCACTACTTTGTGTTTTTGATGTTGACGTATGCTTGCTAACCCTTGTGCTTAGTGTTGATATCTCAAGCTTGGACATACAAACGGTAAGTGAACAAAACGGACTCGTTTCGTGTTTTACGTCGAATATCGGAATTTGATGACTTGTGCTCCGCAACCGCCTTGACAAGTCATGCTTTATGCCGGGATCGACACAAGGACGGACAACTCATGAGCAAGGGAGCGTCGAAGGAATCGTCGCGATTCGACCATCCGAGTCAAAGCCACGACCATTTCTTTCTTTGCTAGTTTTCTTTGTTTTAGTATTCTTTCTATTTTTAGTGACAAACCAAATCGTTCATTATTTGTTGAACCTTAAACAACAAAACCAAATACACAATTCCCTGCGGATCGACCTGTACTTGCCGGCTTGCTACAACACGTCGTGCACTTGCGGTTTATAAATTTTAAAATGAAAACGAGCTCGCGTGCGCATCCATTTCCTTTAAACGATTTCATTTCCAAAACATACGCATTTACGCGCTCGGGTGAATTCCCAACAATACCCTCTCTGCGAGTAGCGGTTCGATACGAGCTGACGGATGAAAAAAATGCCCATCTTCGGCTTGAGGAGCTCGATGCCCTCGATGGAACTCGTCTCATAGCGCATCAAAAACTGGAAGCTTACAAAGTAAGGATGACGCGCTCATACGAAAGAATAACTAGGCCAAGAACATTCCACCAAGGCGAACTCGTGCTAGTTGTCAAAAGAACTATGATCCCCAACCGTGCAAAATGGGGGAAATTCGAGCCAAACTACGAAGGCTCGTGCATCATAAACAAGGTCTACCAAGGTGGGGCCTACTTGCTCATGAACTTGCATGCGAAAGTCCCTTCCGGCCAATAAACGGTCGATTCCTTAAGAAATACTACGTCTGACAAGTCACAACTCAGGTTAATGATAGATGGCGGCGCTCGTGTCCACTCGCTATCTTCCTGAGTAAAGACTCTGTAAGTATTATCCGACAAAACTTCGCCTCGAAGCTGCAACGGACCGGGAAGTCCTTAAACTAACAGTGGACCGAGATGTCTTTAAACTAACATTGAACCGAAATGTCCCTAAACTAGTACTCTTTGCCCCAAACATGGCAATATCTTTTTTTAGGATCGGTGTTGCAGGAATTGGACCCTAGTGATACTAAAACCTAGGCAACTCAATAAGATCAATTTCCAAGACTTGCCGTAACCCGAAGCTCCCACGGCGAAGACTAAAAAATAAGGTACGTCTACGAGAGAAATGGGCACGGATGAAAACCCGAAAAGGCACCGTGAGTAAAAACAGCAGGACTACCGGCGAGTTTGTGAAAACCCGAAAGGGCACAATCTCGTTAAAATAAAGACACTTGCAAGGTCCTCTCGACCTTGTGAGGAGAAAACACCTACGTGAGATCCTTACGACTCACAAAGGAGCAACACATTTAGGGATCCCCACAATTCCTAAGGATAAATTACACTTACGAGATCCTCACGACTCGTAAGGAGAATTCCCTCTGTGAGACCCTCACGTCTCATAGGATTCAAAAGCCTAATCTACATGAGTCTAAACATGTTCTTAAGCCATCATATTCCCCAAATTGCCCTACAGACGGTCAATATTGGCTCTTGTATACAATCCACGGGCACAAATAAACGATTTCCCCCACCAAGTTCTACCGCTGGCAAAAAATTTCCCCATATGGTAAACGACGCTTATAGGTCCTCTCGACTTGCAAGGAGAAAATGCTCTTGTGAGATCCTTACGACTTACAAGAGAAGATATCACTTAGGAATCCTTGCGACTCCTAAGGAGAAAATACAACTACGAGATCCTCACGACTCATAGGGAAAAACACCTTTATGAGACCCTTACGGCTCGTAAAGTCGAAAAGCCTTAGTCAACAGGATCCTAACCCTGTTTGCTAAGCCACCTTTGTTCAAATCGACAAAGGAAAATGATGATTCGCTCCTGGCAATATCCCAGTAGTAGCGATGCTGATGCCTAAATCGGTATCAAATTCCAAGTCCTTTCACGGCAAATGATGATTCGCTTCTGGCAATATTCCAGTCGCAGCGATACTGATGCTAATATTGGTATTAGATCTTGAGTTCCATACTCGCAATAAAAAAATCAGCGAGCAAGAAAATGCATATGAAATAGCCGAAATGTTTGGGCAACTCGCAATAAAACTCAGCGAGCAAAATATATGCATATAAAATAGCCGAAATGTTTGGACAACTCACAATAAAAAGCAGCGAGTAAAAAAATAGCCGAAATGATTGGGTACCGCGAAAAATAGCCGAAATGATTGGGCAATCGCGACTTTCGCGATATAAAAGCTGAAATGATAGAGCATCGTGGAAAGAAACAATAAAAAATGAAACTTCTGCCCTGCAAGCAAGTCCACATCGACCCCTGTATACAATCCATAGGCGCAAACGAAAAGGGAACCGCATTTTCCTACCAGGCTTCATCAGAAAAGGAGCCAGGTCTTGATGGCAACATCTATAGCCTAGAGATCAACAACGGCGTTCCTCCTCATTCCAGCAGGATACAGATGCAACGTCAACAACCAACCTCAAGGTCAAAACAACGAAGCCATAGCAAAGTCCCTAGTTCCAAGCCCCGACGGTTCACCAAAAACCTAGAGACAACCTCGACATTCATCGCAATATGGCAGACACAATGTCAACAAGCGAAGCAAAGGAAGATCCCTAGTTTTAGGGTCTCGACGGCAACATCTACAGCCTAGAGATCAACCACGGCGTTCCTCCTCACTCCAACAGGATGCAGATGCGACGTCAACAACTGACTCCAGGGTCAAAACAACGGATCCATGGCAAAGTCAATAGTTCCAAGCCTCGACGGTTCGCCAACAACCTAGAGACAACCTCGACATTTGTCACAATATTGCAGACACAATGTCAACAAATGAAGCGAAGGAAGATCCCTTGCTTCAGGGTCTTCACGACACCTCAAATGAGACCTGAAAGACTATCGGAGATCATCCCACACCAGCGCGGAATGGTCATGACTCATCGGGGCTCCCAAACTGAGCTTAACCTCAAGTAAAAAGCGGCATGGAATATCCCTAAGGCTTGCTCTTCCGACGGTAATATCACCTGGAAGGTTACTTGAAGACATCTTGTCCAGCCCCCGAAGGGATCAGAGACACGACAGTCGCGGGGCTACTCGAACAGCAATATTGCGTATCGGGGAATACATCGGCCAACGCGACGGTACGACGAATAAAAACCCTAGTACTACAGATCCTAACAGACTTCTATCAGCAGATGTTAACTGTGACGTTAGGACATCCTTGCGAGAACTTCTCGATTCGTCTCGACTCGTAGGGAAAACAATGTTCCTGCGAGAACTTCTCGACTCGTCTCGACTCGTAGGGAAAGGACTTAGGTTATGGGGATATCAACCTGTTTCTTAAGCACCGGGGCCCTGCAAGTAGGTCCAAGATGGACTATTGTATACTATCCACGGGCCACACTCTCCAAAGTCGAATATCGACAAGGAGGGAAAAAACCACTTACGAGTCCTCTCGACTTGTAAGGGAGGAAATTTTCTTAGGAGATCCTTACGACTCTTAAGAGAAAAGACACTTAGGAGTCCTCACGACTCCTAAGGAGAAAATACACCTACGAGATCCTCACGACTCGTAGGGAGAAAAGACTTTATGAGACCCTCACAGCTCATAAAGTTAAAAAGTCTTAGGCGGCAGACCTGAACCTGTTTCCTAAGCCATCACTGCCCTGCAAGGAGGTCAAGATGGACTATCTACGGACCACATTTGCCATAGTTACATGCCAATATGAAATAAAATATGTCTTTTATTCATGAATTCAAGTGAATACAAGATACATTTCATAAAGGAATCAAAATGAATACATGTTATTCATAAATCGCAAGTTTACAGTCAGTACAAAAAAAGGGTACAATGACGGTTATTAAGGAGGAGGCGTCTTCAGCAAATCGGCAAGCCGCTCGCGTGCTCCTCTCAATCCTTTCTCATGGTCAGCTACAGTGGCCAATTCCGCTTCAACCTGAGTCTGTTGCCACAAACAGGATGAAATCTTTTCATCAGTTTCTAACAGGGCAGCTTCGCAGTCCTGCATGACCCGTTCGGTGAGGTCGAGCGCCCGCCTCTGCGTCAACCCGTCCGAGATACATCGTTGGAGGTTTTCGAAAACAGCTTTTAACTGCGCAACATTCGCTTCAACTTGGGCGCACAACCGGACAGATTCGCTCGAAGCCACCTTATGTTCCTGCATCTCAGGGTCGCTTCTTGTTCAAAATGGCGAATGAAAGGAACGCTATGCTCGACCCACGCAGCCCTTTGGGAGTTCGAAGCCAACACCTCAGGAGCGAGACGCTTGAGCTCAATCTCGTGCAGGAAAGCCTCGATCTTTCTGTAGTAATCAACCCAAGAGCCGACGAGATCTTTATCATGGAAATTCATGAGTGTCGCCAGCATCGGATTGACTTCAACGACAAAATTCGTAGCAGAACTGAGGGCCTCGGCATCGAGATCTTCGATAAATTCGCTCAATATTCACCGGCTATTCGCGGCGCCCTTGGAAGATATGCATTTAGTAAAGGGCCCTACGGGCATTGGAATGCGAGACTCAAAAGGAGCTGGTGCAAATTATTTCACCTCCAGTCAAGACAAAAAGGCGTAACCCATGAGCACCAACCATGTACTGTGCCAGGCAGTAAAGAGAGTCTTTGAATCACGCCTCTCTAAGCATTCATTCACGATTGCGTGCCTGCTTCAATGGAAAGGGTGTCCAAAACGTGTTGATTTATGTACGACACTACAATAGCGCTCGCACTTAGCGAAAATCCCTAAGGGTAAAGTATAAAGCTCATGCACAAAGGTTAGATACATGTATGAATATGCGATGAAAAGGAAGCATTCAACAATAAACATTCAACATGCTGGGTTCTCTAGTGTCGCCGCTGGGTTTCGGGAGGCATCGCCCAAGCTGTTTTCAAAATTTCTGGCGCACTAAAGAACCCTACGCTAGAATCTTAACTAGAAATTTAGACAATCAAATATGTAAACAACTTTACATACAAAGTGAACAAAGAATACAACCTTTATAGACTGGTCCTTCACTTCAATAGTTCCGTGTAGCAGTCCCTTCGCTCTATGAACTCTCGGGCTCTAGAAAGGCTCCAAAAGATAAACGAAACAAGCTTGCTTGAAGTCTTCGAAGCCGAACATGATCTACGTCGAGGTGACTCAACCCCAAGCTACCTCTTCACTAAATTAGGGTTTAGTGAAGCAAACACCCTAAACTAAATGGCTAATCTAGTAAAGGATGATGAAGTAGGAATTTTGCTCACTTTGGATTTATTTTTCTCACAATATTTATTTACCTCAAGGAAAGCTAGTGAGCTTTCCTTGAGATGAAGAAAAAGAAGAATGGTGAATGAATCTCATCTCATGAGAGTTAGAATGGAAACCATGGGTAAGTTAATATCATATACTAACTCGTGTAGAGACTAAACCAATACTAATCATAATGGTTGGGTTAATAAATATCTTAAGCAAAACAAAACCAGTGGACTAAGTCAATGGGCTCAACAAGCTTCTCCAAGTTTCTAGCCATGACAAAATTCCAACCAATTTTGAATTTCTTAAATAAATAAAAACCTTAGATTATCATAAGCATGGTGTAAGTCTCACACACCCATGTTGCATGTGGCATCTAGCATGACACAAATAAATGTACATTAATACATCACATATATACTATATGCACACAAGTGAGAAAAAGAAATGTTTAAGTGAGCAAATATTAGTTAATGTAAATTAATATATTACATATATAATTATACATTAAATTATTAAATCAACACTTGATTTAATAATCCGGCTATATCACATAGAACCGACTAATATAATATGTATCAACTTATCGAATCAACACTTGATCCGATAACCCGGCTATATCAAATATAACCGACCGATATCATATATCGCGAGAATAGAATACGGTATCACATACACGTATTAATCTCAGTCCCGCACATATCACATATGTGCTCCTACTTCATTTCGCTTGAGCCAGGAAACCTCTGTGTAGGACTCTGAAGACTCGTCAATACGCCGGCAGTAGGTGGTGATCATATCAGTCACCCACAAGCCGCAAGCGGACTTCTAAACGTAACGGCCACCCGGGTATTGAGCGATCAGCAGATCAACAAGCAAGCCAGCTCATACTCCTGCGAATCCAATCAGTAACACTACCGTACAGTCCGGTCTCTTCATCTGATATGTCACATATCACAGCCTGGGGGTGGTATAACGTCAGACCCCAATAGCCTGATAAGTCATGCCGATGCGAGGTCCATAACAGTTCGAGAAACTACTGATAACACTTACTAGTAGATCTCAGCAACCCTGGCCAGGGATTTCCTGTTATGGCCAATCAAGTATAGCGCAACATCAACCCCCAATACCGGGAGAGACGAATCCCCTCCTATCGCTCATTGCCTCCATGTGACTCGGGACTGTACCCAAAAACCACCATTTTGCACGATCTCTTGAATGTGGTAAGGTGGAAATTAAAGCACGCTGGGAATCACACAAGACTCTATGATGATCTCGGGTCGACAGACTAACCTGTACCAGTGTCACAAGAGAACTGCTATCTGACGATAGATATTATACCATCTAGGAGTTCTCGGCGAGTCCTTTCAGTGTACCCAGTCTCCACTGAGCACCCGTATACCTTCTCTGATGTCAAGCACCAATGGATATGGGATCATCCACTGCCCATCATATGGGTCGAGAAGCGTATACGCCAGTCTACTCTGGAATATCGATGCCCCGTCTCGATACTCATACGACTATGAACAATTGAAGGATATACTTACCGACTACCTCTGCCCCACTAGTACGATCTGCATCATAATTCTGGTAGTCAAGTACTCATCCTAAGGGCTTTATCAACATGTAATAGAAAGATAATAAGTGTACATGTTAAGATAAAGAGCAACCAGATAGCATAATATCATGTCGAGCAAGAAAGTCCTCCCTATATATGTCCAAGCATCCACTATAATATACATCATATGTATAATAATGGCCTCTAGGGCATACATATAACTGACAATCTTCCACTTGCACTGAGGCCATTTGTTGTAGTATCTCATATCCAACGCCTCATAAAAGTCTATCTAGGGAAAGGCCTCTGTGAGTGGATCCCTCGTGTTTTCCTTCACGTCAACTCTCCTTACCTAGATCCCTTGGAGATCAACCATCTCCCTGATCAGGTGATACTGTCCTCAGAATATGTCTGGATCGCTGATGGGGCCGGCGTTCCGAGGCCAAAACCACAATTCCATTGTTATCACAATAACATTTATTGGACGCTCAATGGTAGGAACCATGTTCATCTCATGAACAAGAATTATCCAGACATCCACTTTGGTAGCATCGTTGGTAGCGATGTATTCAGCCTTTATCGTCTAGTTTGCCACGGTATCTACCTTGGAACACTTCCAACATAAAGACAAAGCCTGTGACTAACTTTCAGTCGACCTTATCACTTTGGAAGCTCGAACCAAGAACATTCATTTAGTGCTTCTCGGGTCCAGGGTTTCAAGGTATATGGCAGCAGTGTAGAGACTTACCCAATAAGCTACAAGCTTGTTCTTATACTTTATTTATCAAGAATTACTTATAACTCAGAACATAGAACAGAAAGCCACTCCTTTATTAACAAAAGTGCTGATACACGAAATTTAGGGTCGTTACATCCTACCCTCCTTATAAAAAATCTCGTTCTCAAAATTTACACAAAGGACTACTCATCAAACAAATGAGGATATCGTGTACGCATATCGTCTTCTCGTTCCCAGGTTGATTCTCCCAATGCATCCCTTCTCCACATCACTCGGATCAGATTTACTTCCTTGTTTCGCAACGTTTTCTCCTTCCGATCTAATATCTCGACCGACTGCTGCTCGCAAGTCAGATCAGTCTGTACGGTTAGCTCAGAGTGATCAAGCATGTGACTGCGGTCACTCACATAATGGCGTAGCTGAAAAATGTTTGGAGGTGTAAAGAAAGAGAAGACAACATCAAGTTTTTAGATTAGGGCTAAAATATTGGTAATTTAAGATTAAAAATTGTTTTTTTTTAGACTAGAAAAGAAGAAGAAAGAGATAAAATAGGTATTAGGAAAATATTTATTAAGTACATGGGGGTATAAACGCTTATTTTAATAGTTTAGTGGGTAAGTGCTCAACCCCACATAGTTCCTGAGGTCTATATGCAATTAATCTTATAGTTTTTTTTTCCATCATGGAACTATGTTATCCCCTTATATCTCAACAGTTTGGAGATCACGTTACCTGCTACCTACGAATGCGTGAATTGTTTTGCGATGAGTTACTAGGGGCACCATTCCATTCCATGTAGGATCTATGCAAAAAACGATACTTTTCTTTCTCTGGATTGAATCCCTAGCCTTGAAGTTATTCCGTATCCAACTCTCCACGACAACGAACGAATACCTCAATAAGGCGATAATGCATCTTCCCCTCTCTTCCTCTCTCAACCCAAAACAGAAACGAGGACCTATTCCACTCCAAACCCATCTCAATCTCCTAGCCCTAGCCCTAGCGAACACGCTTCAATGGCAAGTGACGCCTCTCCCTCCTCTTGCCCGCCGCCGACGCTGACGTCGTCGAGGATCCGATCGAGGCCGGACCCGCTGCTGATCGTCTGCAGGTGCTTCAGCTTCCTCACCGCCGTCGTCGCATTGCTCTGCGTCTTCGTCAACCTCCTCTCCGCCATCAGATCTTTCAAGAACGGCTCCGATGTAAAGCATCCATCCTCAACCCTAGCTCCTTCTCCATTATTTCATTTGATCGATGTTTCATTTATTATTTTATTTATTTTTGGGAAGATTTTTGGTGGGATATTTCGATGCTACGCTGTTGCGATTGCGCTGTTCGTGACCGTTGCGGAGACCGAATGGAGCTTCATTATGAAGTTCTGGAAGGTGACCTTTTTTATTCATTTTCTTTTATGATAAAGTTTGGTGTCAAATTCCATCTCTTTAAGTTGTTTGTTGAAAAGTGCATGCTAGGTATTTGAGTACTGGGCTGGCAGAGGAATGCTGCAAATTTTGTACGCTGCATCTTTTTATCTCTCTCGTATAAAATAGTGCCTTCCACTGTGTTTGTTTGGCGATGTGAAGTGGGTGGTAAATTCTTGTGTTTCAGTGTTGCGGTGATGACCAGAGCATTTCCGGATGTGACCGGAGAGCGGAGGGATTTGGTTCTGCTTCAGGAGATTGTGAGTTATCTTCTTGCTGCGTGCGGATTGACCTATGTTATCTCGGTATAATTTGTTCTAATCTTTTTTTTTCTTTCAATATTTGTTGTGTTGTCAGTTTCATACACATACAGCTAAAAGATATTGATGCTGTTACTTTTAATGTGTGCGCTCTTATTTAACCTGACTGCGTGATGCTTACAATGGAGAATGTTTTTAATCTAAAATGCGAAAACCTTAAGTTCTTAATATACGATTGATGGTTAACATTTCATAACTAGTTTATGGTGAATTTTGTCTCTTAGCTTTTGGAATTCTTTCTAAGCCTCTAGACCCTCCATTAGGCATGCCCAATTATGTTTACCTCGTCTGTTTTGATGCACCTCTTAGATATGAGCTTGGTGCACGTACTTTTATGCTTGTTACGATTGGTGAATGCTATAATGTTTATACACCGTTCGGCTAAGGTCACTGTTGACCTAATCCATATTTCTGAAAAGGAAAATTTGGCTTTTGATGTTTTAGATAATTTGATAATATATGTTAATTTTATGTTAGAAATCTTAAATGAGTTTAAATGCTCGAGAAGCAGTACGGATACTTGGGTGTTTCTTTTTAAATATCTAGTCATACTACACGCTTGTTATTTTCCACCTAATTTTATAACAGTAGCGGTATTATTCTATGTGTGCATCAAATGTTATCTAATGCTGGATATTAATTTATAGTTGCTAATGTATATTTAGGGTGTACTATGCATTGGCTTCCTGAAGCGTGCACGCCAGCACAAGGAAATTACAAGAGAGCAAGCAGCTACAGATTTAGAGGTAACTATGCATTTTACAACTTCATAAACCATCTTATTATCAAAATTGCTGTAGTATATGATATTCTAGGAGAACATACTTCCCATATCGGTTGCATGTTATATATTTTTTTTATCTGACCAGTGCCATTCTCCTCCACCCCAAACCTGATCAATACATTGATTCAACAAGCTAGATTTAAGGCAAGCCCAAACCAGCTTGCGGGCCTTGTGTCTAGGTGGGCTGGTTGGGATTATCGCCTTCCAAACAAGAAAAAGGACCCATATTGCTGTTGATTTAATTCATGTTTTGGTGTGCCTTGTGGTCGCATGCAGCTCATGGGTTTGATCCTGTCGGGATAAAGAAATTTATCTAACTGATAGTTTGTAGTTGTGCCTTATATAACAGGAATGTGATGTCCCATTTGGCACTGCAGCAAGTGGTGATGGGTGCTGCTGCTCTTTTTTATAACCTGTGAAGAGACATATTTATAGATCCACACCATTCTGGCAAAATAAATATACATGTTAATTCAAATTGCAATTTTGAAAACAACTCCAAATTCAAAGTTCAATTTGTCATTAAAGAACCCAAAATCAGTTAATAATCTCTAAATTTTAGATTAAACTAGCTCTTGAATTTATGTCAAAGTTGAGGTTCTTTAGGAGCCAAAAAGGAATTGTAGATGTATTTTTTTGAATTTGGAAGATTGTCTTGTTTAAGCTTTCAAGCAGATTACAGGTACAATTTATAAAATTTAATTTGGATGAATATGAAAGGAAAGGACAATCCAATGTCTTAGAAGCACAGGACAAACGGTGAGTCAGTTTCCCACATTAGGGAGCGCAATATTTGATAAAATCTGCAACTATTCAGCATGCCTTCTTGTATTTCACCATAAGATTACTTAGAAAGTCACTTGATTAGAAAGTATAAGACTCCTTGACTTTCTATTAGCATTTTGAAGTGAATGAGATTTCAGAGGGGATATTGTTGTCATGCAAGGTTGTTGCTTGTAATTTGAGAGTCTGTGGTTATGTATAATGTTATGGTGTTTTCGAGCATTTTGGAATTCATTTTCTAGAGTATGAAAATGGCTGGATATTGGCTTATCCTCTTAAATTGAGTAGATACAGACACAATCACTGATATCTGTCCAGCAGATAATCTTTTGTCCATATTTGTTATGGAGTGAATATAGTTATTATGTTTGGAGACCTTTTAAATCCATATTTTTGTCATCTCCCTTCAATTGATTCACAAATTGGATTAGTTCTTTAACTAATCGTTTCATCCTTGATATGCCATTCCAAAGCTCGTATTTACTTTCTGAACACTAGCTAGTAGCTATATTGAGATGGCTTATTGCTCTTCATTCGAGTTCCCAGTTTATATTTATAATTCAATTTGTAGCCAAAATCACTGATAGGAGAAAACTTGGTCCTTTGTCAAATGAACTATAATATTACCACATTGGCTCAATGCTATCATTTACTTCAACCACTGTTACCAACATATTTCCAAATTAATTATGCCCAAAAATTTCCTAATACACATCATCAAAAGCCTTTTCCCCATCAAAATGGGACCGGCAATGATAGAAGGCTCATGAAAGATTTTATGTAGTTTCGTGGCTGGCATTCAATTAATGTTAAATTTACCCTCTTGTAATTAGTGTGAAATTTTTCTAAACGTGGGTGTGTTGAGAGAGCCATAATCTGTCCTCACACATGCATGCATGCAGAATATAATGCAACTGTTAGAATGGAATGCCCTTGAAGGTTTGTGTTTTCATGTTGCTAGCTACATTGCCAATTAACTGAATTTTATTATGTTATTTTAGGTGCTACAATTGTGAGTAATAGAACATGCAGCTCCGTACTTTTTGTTGTTTCCAGCCTTTTAAGTTTTGTTTCCTGATATCTTATGTACAAAAAATATGGTATCTTATCTTAACTTCACAGTTGTCTGGAATTATCAACTAGGGTAGGATATGTCTCTGTCTCTGATTACAGATCTGAGGAATGATGATCCTATTATGTTCAGTTTCTATTTGCTGTCTTCGCACTTAGATACCAGGTTGTTTAAAATTTCAAATTGTAATCCTCGCAATAACCATCTACCCCTTTCTGACCAAATGCAGAATTTGGAAAGACGCAGGGAAGAACTTGAAGCGCTGTTAATTGCAGAAAGGGCTTGACAACAATCACGGCTCGGTTGATGATATCTACACGTGATCATCTCAACCTTCTGCATATTTGTTTCATCCAGTGAGCACCGGAAGCTTAAAGTTTAGACTTTGCACGTTGTGATATGTGTAAATATGCTGCTGAAAGGCGAAAAGACCACTTTATCAACATCGAATCTTCCTAACTGTACGAAAATAACTTTCGAAAAGAAATAGAATTTCATTGTGTCGTCCTTGAGCAATGCATATATGTAGTTCATATGAGTTCTGGTCCATGAACTCAATTATATAATGAGATTGAAGTCACGTCTGAAAGGTAATGAATTCATAGGTAAGATGATGTCACTGCTGTTTATAGTTCTGGTGCATGGAAAATATGAAATTAGATCTCTCATACACAAACGTGGCTGTGGCTATAATCTAGGGATTTTGAAAAGGTATTATGAGTCCCTCGTTTCTGAGATGAGGGGATATGAGCCAGTTATAAGTGAGATGCTTTGGGCAATCAGAAACCTTTTTTACCCTTTTTTTTGGTGGAATTGAACCCGTAACCTCTCAACATGATGATCGTTAACATGAAAGGACAGCCATATAAAATGGATTCCATTTATCTTCTAATATATTTTGGTCATATTCTAAAAGGGAGTCCCAGCATAAAATTCTGCAGTCATACAAATTTAAGAGTACCATATTTGAATGAATCAAGGGTGCTTCTTGAAATTCCAGCAGATAAGAGATTCAGAAGAATGAAACCAACATTTAGTCCCATGCAGAAGTGTAGGTGCGAAAACAACAATCTCAACTCCAGGCAACAAAATCAGTAATAAGGATTCAAATATCAATAATGAATTTCGACAGCTACAATTGTATGGTTTCTAACACAAGTTATCCATTGAACTTCAACCCTTCATGAAGTTCTACAATTTACAAGCAAGCATACACCACCACCACCACTAGTATTATACAACAAGAAGCTGCTCTCTCTATTATCCCTATCTATACATACACGCCGTAAACCAATTTGACATTTTCTGTCCCTTTGAAAATCACTTTGCTGTTCAGGCCAAACATTTACAACACCGCCTGTAGCCAAACATTTACAACACCACCTGTATCTAGTATTTCCATGGTCGTATGAACTAGACTGTTTCTTCTTGTCCAGGCTCCGAGTAGGAAAACAAATGTATAAAAATTTGCGGAAAAATAAATAGGACTCAAAGAAAGAACATATCAGAAGAGATTCAAAAGTTCCTTTCCATTAGGTTTAGGTAATGCATACGGTTGATGACTTCGAGAAGATAAATTCCCCGCGTTTGAAACATTTGATGAGCCTGAAGGACTCAGTGACCTGTTATTTGCATGTGCAAATATATTAGGGATACCCTCAGGCATGGAATGTGTGAATATCCGTGAACCTGCAGACTGAGACGCTTCCTGAGGGGAGCTGGCCTCTCTGTTAATAAATTACTACTATTGGTAAGCTCGGGTAAACAAACAGAAATGTTTACTATAGAATAAAGGGTTAATTGAACAAAACTGCCTTGTAGTTTACCCTATAGCACTTGTACCCCTCTCAAGTAATTTACTTGAAACACCCATTTTTAAGGGTTGAATATGAGTGTTTTTAGGGGATTTAGGCAACGGCCACTGGGGGTGTTTGTGCTAACAAATCACTTGAGGGATATACACTAGTCCAAGGGGGTGTTTTGTGTAATTAACCCTAAAAATAGATCATTAAACTTACCCATTAGGTAACCTTTTCGCTTTCACATTCGTTTCACTTTTAGCTTTAGTACGGTCTCTTGGACTGTAGTTAGTCTCCTGTTGAATTAAACATGTTGAATATAGTTCTTGGAAGCATATACAAGTGAGCACAAGGCAAAAAGGAAAGGAAAAAAAAAATGGACTTACAACAATTTTGATTCCTGCAAAAGCATGAATAGAACCATGAGTTTTGTGGTGATGTGAATTTCGAATGAAAGGGTGCTCGAGCAACTTCATTGCTGTTGGCCTCTCTGCCGGGTTCCTACGAAAGCATTGTCGAAGAAAGTCCTTGCCCTCTGATGACAACCTATCTGGTATGGCCGGGTCTTTATGCAGGACTTTGAACATTGCTGCAGGCTGTATTCATTACAAATGAAGTATAAAATTCAGAATAGCAACAAGGTTATGCACCAGGACTCAATGAAAAAGCAACTAAGAGCCCAAGGATTTATCAAAAAAGAGTTCATGTAGTCTCTAAGACCATATGTAACTTTCTGTTCATATTAATAGCTATTTCTATGAGAATGAGCTGACTTCATTTGTATTTCCAAACTGACAACCATTCATATCATTCAACGAATAAAATCACTATCTCCATAATCAGATTTTGATATAGCAGTCCGCTGCTAAGGCGAGATATTCTTTAATCATAGGCCCCAGTTGCATCCATTGACAGGTAAGCCCCAAAGGAACTTGGTAAACAACCTCCAACTATTCTAAATTATTCAGATACGAGAGTAGCATGGACTTTGGCAGTAGGAGTAAGTAGTAGCATGGAAGCTGATACAAATATAGGACATAAAAAGGGTGAATTCGCCACTTAGTAATTTATTAAAATTCTAGGATATGATTCATTAGAATAAATTTTTTAATTTGTTTACAGAGTCATAATAATACCATAAAATTGTCATATAAGCAAATCTAAGAATACAAATAATTTTACTAGTCTAAGAATGTAATTTTAGTTCTCCTAGGCATTTCCCTTAGGGTGATGGCAGTGGTGATGTGACCACTGTGTAACATGGACGTTTGAAAAATATATATTTGTTATACGGTTTCTAATAGGAGGGATGTTGGATATCCACATGTTTTGAAGAGAATTGGATTCCTAGGAATGAAGTGAATGCAATTCCTATAAGAACTATTCATTCTGGGTATTCCTAATTGTGGTATGCTAAGCGCGAAGATTTGGTGGAATCAAGCATTCTCTTTTAGATTCCTATCTACCGAATGGACCCTTAAAGTCAACAAGAACCGAAAAGACCTCAAGAATTAGGGCCAAGAGAAAGATCCATCAAGTAGGGGATGTTTTTTAAATGACTCCTACGAAGCAAAATTCCAATTTAATATGGGTAGATATTTCAAAACTCAAACAAACTTCAACAAGAACTGCTTTATTTTTAACATCCTCTTGTTTTGTACCTGTATACGACTAGGGGAGGAAACAGATGAAGGTGTCCATCCTATTGTCACTTGTGCCTAGGATCAACCATATCAAGTTACAGTATTCATATACATGTTGATTTGGTTCTGAATCTGTATATTGATAAATGACCAACCAGAAGGAAACATACTTGCCCATCATGACCATCAAATAGTTTCCATATTTTTTTAATATGATATTCAAATTTCAAACAGTTACCATTGCACTCAAACTAGTGCGACATTCTGAGATCATAACTAATGGTGCGCTTTGAATTGATTCACATCTGAACCAAATATGAACATGCATTTATATTCATCAATATCTGTATGGCAAATTTTTTTAATGCTACATATGGTAGCCAAACAAGATCTGCACCACCTCTGCATCGTCAATGCTATCATAAATATAATATAAAATAAGGGCAGATAGTTAATATATCAATACTTTCTTTCTGCATCACCAATTAGGACTAAATACTGACATGAAAACATCGATGACATAAATTTACATGTGGCCTTTGTCCGAATTCCATAGGTTCAGCAATAGGTCCTTTTGTCATCCAGTTGTACTCAAGAGGTCATGGCCATATCTGAACAATGACTTGCAAATAGAAGGGGGAAAGGGGGAATTTGACGATATTTAAACATGTATTTTAAAATGATATGTACTAAAATAGATATCATGGCCATACTTCAAGTCGAACCAAGCTTCATAGGAAGGGATGATATCCAACAAATAGCATCAACAATATAAAATGTACTCAAATAGATATAATTTAAGCATTTATTTTAAAATGATATGTACTAGAAACCAATATAGTTCAAGTAGATCATGCTATTGCCAGAATATCAAAAAGATCCAAAATAACACAAATTTAGATGATATGTACAGCATCTGACAGTTTTGAAAAAAGATGGAAAATTGTAAATTGGCACAGAAAGAAACGTGAATATTAATTACCCCTTCAAGTCCACTCCAAGGATGTTTCCCAGTGAACATTTCAATAATTGTACAGCCCAAACTCCAGATATCAACAGCATAATCATAACTTATATCTTTATTCATTGTAGCCTGGACAACCTGCATTAAAGAAAAGGATTGTGCAAGACTTACAACAATGTTTAAATTAATGGAATTGAAGTTGTACTTAAATTTTCCTCTTCAGAGGTATGTTTCTCTTCATAATTGGAAACTGGGTACTATTATATTCAACTGCAGTGATGATTGATGACGCTACTATCTCATTCAAGATATCTAGTGTGCCTCTGATTTCAAAGCACCCTGATATACAGGGCTGGTAACCAATCGCTACGGGTTCAGAACCTACATTTTAGGAAGGCTAGTTTTAGCCCAAAAGGAATCAAGTTCAGCACTGCTGGGATTTGTTACCAACCCAGAGGCATGACTAGCATCGACCTAATTTTGGCAAGGAGATTCTTTTCCCCAAAAGGAGTCAACTTCAGCATTGCCTGCATTGATACCTTTTCCTGATCTGTGAGAGCTGATCGATAGTCCACAGAGGAGAGAAGGAAACTTTATGAGAAGAAATTAACATGGATAAACTAATCTGTGGCCCTGGATTTATGATTCATGACAGAGGAAACAAGAAAAGTCCTGTTTCAGAAAGAGTGTCATGAGTAGTTTGACTCTAGCAAATGATTTTTGGTTGAGGTTTCTTTTAACTTGTATGAATTTTTAATGGCTTGTGAAGATAACATATATAAGACAATGGTTATGGTGATAACATATATAAGACAATGGTCATAGTGATACTTTGGAAAACATTTCTATCATTCATCCCACTCTTTAATTATTTATCTACTGTGGGGGGTGTCTGTGTGTTTGCGTGCCCGTGTATGTGCAGAGAGGAGGGTATCAAAGAATAGACATTAAGTTTTTTGTTTTGTTTTTGGAAACAACGTATCTGCTTTGGAAGGTTGTTTTTTGTGGAGTCCTCTCTTCCTATACCCTAGTCTGTTTTACGATCCAGGGTCTAGACATTCAAGTCGTGGAAGAATGCAGAAGGGTATCAAGATGCAAAATCCATGAAACTTGGATATTTTAACGCAATCAAAAAGCACCAGATCATCAAAGTGCAAACTCAGAGAATTTCGGCAGATTATTCTGCAATTTAGACTTGTA
Organism: Agapanthus africanus; assembly: GCA_030015575.1. NCBI lineage: Eukaryota > Viridiplantae > Streptophyta > Magnoliopsida > Asparagales > Amaryllidaceae > Agapanthus > Agapanthus africanus. The sequence continues at coordinate 912,156,747 of JASDDO010000019.1, read as the reverse complement.
TTGACTTTTGTAGTAACAAATCAAAATTACTCAACGACATCTTCTAGAATTATTCTGTAGATTGCCAAATTGGAGAGTGTGGCAAACCTTATAGCGAAACTCAGTGACCGCTCAAAATTCTCATTCCTTTGTTTATCTTGTGATTTTACGTGAAACTGAATTCTTGATTCTTTCTTGCTGAAATGTGAAATGATTGTTTGACTTCAGTAATTTCATAGCTATATTATTATTAACCTTTTAGTTTTGAATTTGTATTATAAAATAGATAAGGACTCCTTGTTTTTTTAAACCTATCTAGGTAGTTGGGGCCTTCAATGAAATTGAAGTCTTTTATAAAGGCTAGTTAACAATATTTTAGTCAGGTAGATTTCTCGAAGGATCGAATATTTAGTAGATTGATTAGAGTAGAGAACAAAGTCCTCCATTCCTTAAATTTATTGATGTCACGTCTTTCTCGTTTAATTGCCCTTAGAGCATTCAAAAGTTGGAGAACTTCTCAAATCAGACGAAATCAACCACACATTATGGGACAGTATGTCTAAGTATTGCTTTCCTGCTGTCTTCAAGCCTCAGGCATCGCAATAATGTAGGCGTTCGAACCTAGATTTCCTCAAGTAGAATCCAGATTGTAAAATTCCTTAGCTGTTGGTTTGCAGTATAGATATATTAAGCACATAGTTTCCCCCAACATTCAAATTGGCATTAGAATTTTAAGTAATGGCTGTATATTTTCACCAAGGAGAACAAAAAAATTGACAAAGTTTCAGAATATTTATAATGAATAGCAGCTGATGCTGCAACAGAGCAGACAACAAAGAATTACCTCAGGAGCCATCCAATACGGAGTTCCCCTCAATGAGAGTGCACCTGCTGCCCCGCTCAACTGAAAAAGGGGCCAAAAAAACTCCACATAAGTTAAAAGCATGTCGGAGCAGAGGGATATACTCAAGACTGCAAAAAAGGAGAATTTACTAAAATGCACTAATGCAAGCAAATAAACCAAACACTCTACTTCACCCAAATTCCAACTTTGGCATCCGCTATCCGCCTCAAACTCAATTTGTTAGGTCATACTAACTAATATGCCTTAACAAATAGTAGGAATAGTAAATCTCACACGTCTAACATTATTCATATATAATTTTAAAGGTCAGCGACTACAGTGACAACATAGCTGGCTATCGAGCAAACTTCCAGGAGAAGGAGCCAATTCTCTGTATTTCTCTGTAGTTTATGCAGAAGTAAAAATAACAAAAGCATGCATGAGTATACTACCAGCTTATAACAAAAACCATAACAAAATAGCGAAATCTTCCTTGGAGAAAGAAGTGAATAACCAGTTCAAGTTCTCATGATGGCAAGAAATGTGCAACAGAAGATGGAAGAAACCACTTCAAAGCTCAAGGGAAACAAGCGGAAGATGCACAAAGTTTGTCGAAAATAATGCGCACCAGTTGTCCTACGACCTTAAATGAAAGTCAACACACCAATAAAAGCATCTTATTGAATAAAATTTGCCAATTTCATCAACAATAAAAAGAATTTGTCATCGCTTCAGAAACAAAAGGACTCTTGACCATAAAATACAGGTCAACAAATAAGGATTGCTGCCTGAAGACCTCTAATGTATAAGAATATCAAAACCACACAGCAGTCGTTTCTTTATGATTTACTTCAAGTTAACAAATGAGTCGCATAAAATTTAGTAATCAGAAGAACTGCTTTTCTAATGTGCTTAAGTAAAGATGGGGCTCATAACTACAATACTCTTTGCTTAGTAAATTGATGTTGCTAGCTGACTTATATCCGCTCATTAACTTGGATCAATCACAAAGTCCACAATTTCAGTTCGGACAGACTTTACAAAAAGAACATATAATATAATTGATATAGGAGCAAATAGCTGCAAACTCAAGCTTGAACACCAATTGACTGACCACACAAAAACAATGTAAAAGTACTCCAATCTGAGGAATAATTGCTGATATTTATGAATATCAAAAGCCAGACTCACATGTTTTGCCATCCCAAAGTCTGCAAGCTTCACCACACCATTACTATCAACAAGTAAATTTGCTCCTTTAATGTCCCTGACAGAAAAATATACTAATTTAGGATAATGGGCCAACCTTAAATAAAACTATCCATAGGAGCTTCATTAAAAAACTGAGTACCAAACTCATTTAAATTAAGCAAAAGAACCGAGGAAAATTTTATTAAAAAAAACATGTCAGGCTTATGGTGCTTTTAGAATACACGTAAAATAAGTGTGAAATGGAAGAGAAAAGAACCAACCATGAGAATGTTACACGGATTAACTGCAGATAACAATTTACATGTGGAAATAATGATAATTTAATGGCAGATACACAAAAATGAGCCTGCAAAACCTGCGAGATAAATTTGATCATCATCTTACTTGAAAATTCTCAAGTGATCGCCACATACACTAAATTCTATTAGGCATGTGCAAGGTTGCATGGACATGGGTACGAGGATACGGATACGACACAGTACGATACAGCGACACGGCAAAATCCCAAAATATAGGGTACGGGGACGCGGCTATATGTATTCTCTTATACGGACAAATAAGATATCGAGCATTATGACAAACATTAAACAAAGGAAAATTTAACAAGTCTCAACATGCTATATGCTAATAACATACTAAAAATATGTTTATACGCATATAACATGGATTGTACACATACTATACGTATATGACATATATACAATGCGTCTGATACGTGTCGTGCGGTATCCGATACGTTTCGGACACGGATATGGCAAACCGTTGGAAGTGTATGTGCAACCTAGGGCATGTGGTCTTTTATCTGATGAATATATAGTATGGAAAGGAATAGAATTCCATCCCTAGTGCATACGTATGGAACTTATACGCATATCCCAAAAACAACCCAAAAAAAAAGATAAGATAAAAGTGAACAAATTATGTCTAAATTTTGGCAGGAGAACCGTAAAGGCGTAAATGCCATAAACATTCCAGCATGGACAGGAGATGCAACCTGATTTGAGTCCATGGGTTGGGTTGATTGCAGAGCAATCATTCAAAGATTTATCATATTGCACTTCATTACCATATTCAAATTTTTCTTTCTGTTGCATTAAAATCCCTGAATATTTTCGTAACCTGTGGTGTAGTACCTATCTCTGCCCTTCCGTCAGAATATGACATGGAAGACTCCTTGCTTGGCATATGTGACCCTTTTAAGACACTATTACCTGTTATATGAAACAAAATGATATATTTATCTGCCCCTTCTTTTCTTCATCTCCTTGCTCACAAAATACCCAATCTTAAAACTGAATCTAGCCCAAGGTTGTAAAAAGCTCTTGGGTGGTTGGGGTACCGCATGGCGCCTAGCCGTCTAGGCGTTTTTTTCAATTTCGGTTAAAATTATATATATATATATATATATATATATATATATATATATATATGATCCATTGCAAACCGGTCCGTGTTTTTTAAAAACGGGAACTTCTGATCTACGGCATATTTTAACGATCCGATCCGTTCAAGTTGATCACCTTACCCTTAATTATGTGTATGAAAAATCAAAGAATTTAAAGATCTTTAACCTATGCATCGGATGACATTTATGTTGCATTATCGGAAGACGTTCATTTTTGCACCCATCGATGCATACGCTAGAGGTCTTTAAATCCTTTGATTTTTTATACACATATATTTGAGGGTTGGGTGATCAACTTGAACGGATCGGATCGTTAAAATATGCCGTAGATCGGGAGTTCCCGTTTTTAAAAAACGCAGACCGGTTTGCAATGGATCACTCCCCTATATATATACATGTTAAAATTTAAGCAGTATATTGACACTTCAACATAGATAATAACATACTGAAATTTCTGCAATAAAAATTGAAATATATTGATAATTCAGCATAATAACCAGTAACATATTGATGTTTTAACAGTAAAAGTCCGCAAAAAATAGATTTTGAGCTATGTAACTCAAAAAGTATTCAGAAAAAGAGACAAAATTGACTTTTATTTTATTGAGCATGGGTTTGGGTTGGTGAAAAGAGAACAAACCCTGATGGCTTATGGATTTTCATAATCCTGCTATTTAGTTTTGATAATATTACACAATATTAATAGATTTATACATGTGTTTCATATTGCATATTTCATAATATTGTATATGAGCTTTAGTCCTGTTTGAGAAAAAATTCAGATTATCAAACGACACAAGCTTATGATGGAGGACGGAGGAAATTGAGCTAAAACGGCAAATCTATTGGAGATTAGAGGGTAATGGACTAGAGCTCCTCAAAAATCAAGTTCAAGCTTCAAGAAGCCAAAGTCCAGATTTAATGAATTCAATAATCGAAGAATTCAAGAGTTCGAGCTAAAAGTGCAAAATTTCTAGAAAATCATTGTAAATACTTCATGGCCTATGAGATTATCCAATAAGAGCTCAAGCACACACAAAATCTTGCATAAAACATTTGGTTTATACCTTGTATGGTTTCATCGTTCAACACGTTTTTTGTTTCAAAAAACGAGTTTTCCAGGTTTTTACACTTCAGACATCTGCCCGTTATGCTTCGAACGTCCGGGCTCTGTAGCCTTTGAAATATCAGAAAGTGTGTAGGTTTTCAAACGTCTGAAGGTTATTTTTGGCAAACGTTTGAAGGTATTTTAATACTATATGCTTTTGAACGTCAAACGTCTGCCATTTGAACTTCAGATGTTTAGGGTGTGCTTTGTCCTTTGGAGACCCCTTACCAGACGTCTGAAGGCCATCTGTGACAGACGTCTGAAAGTCTTCTAATACTGCATGTTTTGAACGTCAGACGTCTAACTATTGAACTTCAGACGTCTGGAGTGCGCTCTGTCCTTTTGGAGGCCCCTTACCAGACGTCTGGAGCTCATCGAGGCAGACGTCTTAAGAAGAAAATCAGCCTTGACATCTCCTTGTTTAGATGTCTGCCCATTTGGCCTTCAGATGTCTGGTAACGGTCATATTTGATGATGTCATCCATAACAGCCAGTTTTGTTTTGAATGATAAAAATGGGTTTTTGCTTGGGTTTTTCACAACTTTTTAAGACGAGATTTTTGCTATCTTTTGAAGGTTGAATATACTCATTTTCTTGTTAGAGAAAAACTTAATATTGTTTATCTTTTCATTCCCACACTTAAAATCACCAAGAGCTTAATTGGAATATCCATGTTCCTTGAAGTATCAGTTTGAGTTTTGAGAGAAACTCTTTTTAGAGTATTTGGGATTGTAATTTTCCTTCTCTATTCTTTGTGTGAGGACTCTTGGGTGCAAAGATGCCTTTGTAAGGAGATTATCTTGTAGAGAGAAGTTGCTGGTGTGTCGAGCGACGTGTTTTGGTTGCGAGTGCGCAACGTGTTGTCTTTGGAGAAGACGTGAAGGATTAAGGGAACGGGCTAAACTGCCTAAAAAAGGGGACTAGGAATCGAGACGTGATCGGTGTCCGAATCTCTCAAACAAAGAGATTGTGTTTGCGATTGTCTCGAGTTTGCTTTTTCTTCTTGCTCTTTGCTCAATTGCTATTTCCTTGCTTGCTATTTACTTATGCTTTTCATAATTATAGTTAGCTTAACTACTTATCGTTATTGATAGACCCTTTGTTGAGCAATTCAATAGTGATATTTGTGCAAGTATGGTTTAAAATATTTCTTATTTGTAGGTATTGTTAGATTAATCATATTCACCCTTTCTAGGATTATTTTCAAACCCGATCCATGATGTTTCAAAAATGATTAAATTTGATTTCATTAAGTGAGCTGGGTTCACTTAGGCATCCGCTTAAGCGGTCTGGGTGCCTTAAGTGATTATTAAAAGTTTAAACCGCTTAACTAAGCCGCTTAGGGCTGAATCGGAGCGGGTTCACACCGCTTCCGTCTAGACCGCTTTTTAGAACATTGAAATTCTAGCCACATGCAACTCTAATCCTCTATAAACTATTTTAAAACTTCTTGAACTCATTCTATTCCTCTCTCTTTAAAACCTATTCTCCTCTCTAACCCCAATGCTATTTCCCGATAGCTTCGAAGAGAAAGGGTTTGGAGTAAATGAAAAATGGGTTCCGAAGGTGAATGGGAAAGAGAGGAAAGATGCCATAGCTCGTAGCACTAGCTTCGTCGGAAGTATTGATTTGGGTGAATGTCAAAAGGGATTAATAGAGGCAGGACATGAAAAGTAATCATAAGATTGGCGAGATTCATGGCTGAGTTTCACCTCTTCTTAGAGTGGTTATAGATGTTGGAAGGACAAAGATGTGACCTTTGACGGATTATAATAACCTTAGCAACATTATTGGCAACAAAGGGGATGATTACAGGACCCAAAGACAAGTGCTCATGAAGTTTACGCCCATGAAACCATGGAGAATATATCCACTCTGCAAGGAAATTCAGAATAATTTTTCCTAGCCTAACAATAAAAATCCAATTAAAACAGAAAAATTAAGAATGATATTAGTATAGCAGATTTAAAAAGATAAATCAAAATGGTGATCGACTCAAACATCATCTCAAAGATTTCTCGGACATCGGCTTTTCATGGTCTTTATATTGGAGGATGAAGTTCACTCAAATTTATAGTTTAAATGAGAACCTGTGGATGTTTTTCGAGCCATGCAAATAAGCCAGCCCATTGAGTATATGCCGTGTGAAATTGCGAACCACTGATTCCGTCATAGCTCCACAGTGATCGCGAACATATTTATTGATTGAGCCAGGATGAACATACTCTAGATATATGAAGAATCGATCTTCAGTCTGCATACATTAATGAACTAATTTGAGCAGCTTGCATTCAGTCAGCATTGAAACATCACATACAATAACACAGCTCACCATTTCACATCCATAATACTGCACAATATTTGGGTGCTTTAATTGACTAAGTACTTTTATTTCCTGATAGAGAATAAGTCAAATGAGAGTGTTAGACACAGTTAATTACTAAACAATATGAAGAAAACATCTGATTCAAAAATAAAAAATAACCATTCGTCAAAAAGAGAGAATTTCTATAGTTAGGTGATTGTAGAAGTCGATACATTTGGCCACCAATCAACAGATGGCAATATATAATGGTTAACACCACACGATTTAGAGTAAGGGACATGATATAATTGACCAGATAATGTGTACAAGAATGAATACAAATGTGATCAATCATCAAATCACATAAGATGTTCACAGATAACACGTGATAATGTTCATACAAGAATGTAAGCTTACACTTTGAGCTAAACAAAACATGCGAAGTAACAACTTAGAATTTCAAAGAATTTCTAGTTATGTCCCACATTATTTGGGTCGTTCCGTAAGATCTAACTCAAGCTGCTGCTGCATTAGTTATGGTAATTGCTGAGTCATGCATACCATTGTTTGGTTACTGCAACCGAAGCAGCATAAAAGTTTTCGAATTGGATTTAACCGGAGCACATTAAAATTACCACAACTCAACACAGTCACGGGTTTCTGCATCATCATCATCATCATCATCATCATTTGAATTACAAAAGGGCTGTCCTATGCACAAGCCACAGCTAACCAATCACCAGCTTCGTAAACACGGCAGCGATTGTAGCATAGGAAACTGTGGGAACCTTGCTTGAATTGCAACAACAAATAATGAAGGCAACTTGAGTTGCACAACTATTTGATTTGTGGCTTAGCTAACATACCCTAAGAAAACTCAGCTTTATGTGTCTTAACCTTCTTAGTATCTGGCATAATTGAATAAGCTTCTTTACGGTCATGGAGTTAAAAAAGAAGGGGGAGGGGGCACCGCTTTCACAAGAGTGCATATGAGGTATGGAAAAACAAACCTGTTCCAACTGTTTCAAGCACTCAGCAGACTTTGGGTCATCGGGAATAATATTTACTTCTTTCATTGCACATAAGGATCCATTATGCCTGTGGAAGGATATCATACAGTTGTCTTCAAAAGGCAAATGTAATATCCAAATCACTTAACAGGAATTTCCATACCTGTTTGTTGCAACATAGACATTTCCATAGGTACCACTCCCAATGAGATTTTGCTTTTGCCACGGAGATGGTTCAGGTTGTGGTGTATTAGGATGAGAATAGCTCGGCTGTGGTGAAACTGCAGGTCCTGGTGGGAGAGGCAGTGCGTGAAAAGTCGTGTTACCATTATTGTCTGGGCACGTCTTAGAATTACGTGGCGATGGAGGTGCACTTGGATTTCGTGATCTTACAACAGGGATTTTTGAAGCAGGGCTATATTGTGATAAGCCGTCAGGACTATATTTCTCCCTTGAAGTTTGGTTGGAGAAACTTGTCATAAAATCTTTTGATGGGATCTCGGGAGATGAGCACATCTGAATCCCTTGAGGGAAATTGTACAAAGAATGAACATAATCTACATTACTCATCCTTATAGGACTGCGTGCTGGACTTGAAAATCCACTGGCTGGAGCACTTTTAGCAGGTATGTGTAGCCTGAACTTTTCAGTTTCTACCGAATTTTGATCATGGAGGGCCTTTCTATAATGACTGAACATCGATTTGCCTTGTGGTGCATCAACATGTTCAGGACTTTTGAGACAAACCTGATAGGTTAACCTACTACTGCAGTAGATTAAGGAATTGTTATAATTGCTTCCACTAATTACACACAAATGCAGCCAGCCAAAACAATTATTAAAGCTATTTTTAACACATAAATCCAATTGCTAAGGTTCCATACTGCAAGGTGTCACCAAAATATAAAAATGTATAGTTGGCTTGTGGCTAGAGAGAGACTTCTCAATATAAATGTTACATTAAAAATATCAATAAGACGACTTTAAAATTTTCTATGTTCTTTGTGAGAAGGAATCATAAATAGTTGAACATACTTTCTATTTTTTTTTTAACTTTATGTGAAGTTTACATGGCCTAACAAGCAACATTTATGGAGATACGAGGAAGATCAGCCTTTTCTACAATCTGGATAAAGTGGAATCAAAAGGGTTAAAAAGTAAATATGGATGTTAGGGATATGTTCGTCATGGCATTATGTTTAAGTGTTTAAGTTGAAATAAATGCTAGATTCTTCCATGTTAACAATTTTCTTTGGCCATCCTTCATAAAATCAATATGTTGATGGATCCTGACAAGTGCTTTCAAGAGGAAGGGAATCACAATTGGCATATGAAGATTGTTGATGAATGTGCTATGTAGCTAATTGTCGTTATCATTTCCGAGGGGTGAACTATGTTATATCTCTTCAATTTGTTATTTGCACACTTATTCGGATAGGGTTCCATTGACCCTATCATGATCCTTCAAAATTAAATAAAAATTTAAACTCTCCCATAATATATGGAATGCAATTTTTCTACACTAGATTCTTAAATTCCAATTCATCCATGCCAACTCATACTAAGCCACTAAGGCTATCTCTTATCATTACAAAATTATAATGTAAGATTGTCTGATCACTGCAATTTTTCAGGCCACTGCCTATGAGTTATCTGTCCCTAGATGCCGGGGCAGGGGTGCAGGGGGAGGGGGGCATGCTACTCTCTAAGGGGCAACAAAACCAAGTTTGCTGCATACCTTAAGTAGCCGGACTAAAAAACCTCACTTATGCAGCTGATCACGATATTAACATGAGTCGAGGGGGCATGCTAGCTCTTACAAGTTACAACCTCCCGAAAAAACAATATTTGTACAAGCTACCCCTTTTGTCTATAAAATTCTCTGGCAGATAAAAAATTATTCAGCAGAATGTTATGTATGATAATTCACCAGGAACATTGACAACCAAAATAAACTGTAATCCCCCAGTACCTTCTCACTTTCTCCGGCGACCACGACAAATCCCCAACATTCCCGCTCCCTTCATCACCCCCTCCCCTCTCCGTCGGCGACGGCAGCCGAAACCCCCCAGAAGAAACCCCAAGCTGCCTCCTCGTCGGCGACGCCGGCGAATTCTCCGGCAGCGGCAGCGGCTGCGGCGGCGCTACCTTAACATCTACGGCGGCAACATCGATATCAACAAGGTGCCGAAGCTTGCGCTGCCGCGTGAGGCGAGGGTGCGCGATGTCGCCAGCCCTGCGGCTGAAGAGGGAGGAGAGATCCTTACGAGGCTTGCGGGGAGAGCCGATAGGGGAAGACGAGGAAGAGGAAGGAGAACTGCTGCTGCTTTTCCACCAAGGCATCTGAATTGATCACGAGCATGGTAATTCCCAGAAGAAAAGGGTGGGATTTTTAATGGGAAGGTGAAAGCCCTAACGAGATGATGATGATGGAGGCATTAGGAGGGGGGAAGACGAGAGAGAGAGAGAGACCCTTGAACGCGGAAGGGACCGTAGGAGGTGTCTCGGGCTCTTTGCAGGTCAAACTCTATTTACATTCTCCTTCTCCTCTTCAACCTTCTTCTTCTTCTTCTTCTTCTTCCTTTTTATTTTATTTTATTTATTTATTTATTTTCTTTATTATTTCTTTTTGTACGGTATTTTTTAATTTTTTTGTTTCTGGTTTTTTTTTTCTGTTGGCCAGTCTCTTCCGATTTACCGCCTCCGAGAGCTTTACTCGGTTTATATTTACTCTAAATTAGGTTTTTTTTGTATTAACTTTTTTTGTATTAACCTTCCTAACTGTTCTTATAACAAAAGGTACTCTTATTTCGTGATAATATTATTTTTTATTTATTCTGCTGCACGTGTAATGCACATCTACACCTGCTAAGATTAAGGTATTTTTAGAAATGAGACAATAGGTTAATCAGTAAACATCCATCCCCTGTATGTGATCCTCTTCTAAGTTTTCTCCACACAATCTTTCTTCCTAGGAGGCTCAAAGAGCAGGTAGTTCTAAAAAAACCAATAAAATTAACTCGGAGGCTGAAGAAAATTTGTATTACAAAAACAGAGATTAAATTATAAATGGCTTTTAAGATCATGCCCGGATTGCTGCGAATCAGACACCAGCAACATGTCAATACTATTGTTTAGTTTTGACATCTAAACATTATACAGCACCTAGTGTCGTATGGTACACCACCACGTACTCATTAATCCCATGCATGTTTTATTATGCATGTATATTTATGGGATCCGGAGTCCCTGCTATTTTGAAGAAAATAGTATCCATGCTATTAAATCCAATTGTCCATATTCATCCAAAAATCAAATCAACGATCTAGATTTATGTAAAACAGGAGGCTTTTGGTGTTGGTGTATTGCACATGTTTTACACATGTGATGTGCAACCAAGATTGCATAATATTATGGGTGCTATTTTTTGTATGGCAGGATCCAAATCCATATTTATGATACTATTTGCTTTTCCATAAAAGTACATGCATATTAGGGGTTCTTTCTCTTTGTGATGGTTTTTTCTTTGAACAAAAACTAAGGGCGAATAGTTTTGTAAGAATGAAGAAAAACAAAATCAAAAGGAATATTGCAAATATTAAAGCAGGTTTGTAACAATTTATACCATTTGGTGCCTGTTTGGAATACTAAAAACAAAATGCACTCTGAGTTGAAAAAAGGAAACCGAGAAATCCAACCGTTGCATTCCTATGGTTTGATTTGTTTGTTTAAAAGTGAAAGCATGTGAGGAAATCACAGTCATACATTTCTCTTGTTTGATTCCGACAAAATATTGTTGTAAAGAAAGTGATGGAGGCTTGGATTTCCTTCAGATGATGTCTTCTGTCGATCTGTCGTGAGTGTTGGTGAACGGCTGATATTGATGTTGAGGGTTGCCTCCTTGAGCGTGTGGATCTCAATAGGCTTGGTTTGAGGCGGAGCCGAGCTATCTGCAAAAGAAGTCCCGGGATGGTTGTACCACCGTGGACCCTCCGACGATCAAGTTAGCCGAGATATTTGAGCAGAGTAGAGACTTATTGGAATGAAAATTACGTTACCTGAGTCGTCTGGGAGAGGGTTTTTATAGTGGTCGCTTGGAGCGAGCTGGCGCGAGATCTTCGCCGTCGGTTACGCCACTGTTATTACACCTGCGTGATTAACGGGATCCCCCATTAATGACGAGATACGCTCGTTAATGGGGGATACGGCGGCGTGGAACATGGGATATTGGGTGGCGGATATCTCGCTTCTGGAAAGATACGCGGAGCCGTGGCGGAGGCGCTTGGACTCTGCGTCCTTGGTTGCTCGGTTGAACCGGGAAGGCTTAGCTCGGCGGGAGGCTCGGAGACGAGCGGGAGGCCAAGGAAGTTCGGAGGCGAGCAAGGACGGACGAGGAAGCTTAGCGTGTAGGAGGGCTCGGAGGCGAGCCAATAGTTATTTACATGGCGAGCATAGGAATGTTCAGGGATCCATCAAAGGTCGGGTCATGCCTCAGGATGATACCCCGGGGGACGCCTCCAATGTGTGGTGCTTGCCATGTTCCCGTGAGCCCCGGGACACGTCAGCTACCACGTGTCATGATTTGGGAAGTTCCCACTTATGAACATCATCATTAGCCCCCCACTCTCGTCATGACCTATTTATGGGTCGGGTCGAGAGTGGTCTGGATCGGTTTCCTGGACTCAGCCTGTTGTCAAGAATTTGTCAGCGCGGATTTCTGGAGCGACTCGGCGTAGTGCGGTTGCGTCGTTCAGATCTTTGAGCCCGCTTGTCGCATCCCGGGCGCTTGGATCTCCGCGCATATCTTGGATGACGTCAGCGGATCAGGGGAAAGGATCGTGCATTTAAAGAGGAGCGCCGATTCGCTTGCACGTCCGTTGAGGCGCAGGCCACTCGTCCGACGTAGATTGGCGGACGTGACAGGCTGTCGCCTGCGCCCGAAAGGACGTCTCCAATGGTCGTTCGGCACGTGGGGTATCGACGGCCGGCAGACGCGAAGCTTTGTTTTGGCGGGAAACGATATGAGCCGTCGGATGCGTCCCCCCAAGCAGTATAAATAGGTGCGGCATCCCCCTAGGGTTTCATATTTTCGCTACTATTTTCCTTTGCTGCAAGAGATTGCTCGGTGCTCCATACTTTAGATCGGATCCTTCGCGCTTTTTCCTCGGAGAATCCGTCTTCCTTTGAATCAGGTTAGATGTCTTCTTCTGAGGAGTCTGTTGAGATAGTTAGGGTAAAGTCTAGGGAGTCTTCCACCTCTTCCCGAGAGGTCCTCATCGTTGTGCCTGCCCCGTAGAGTCAGGGTCACCCGCGCTGCTCGTCACCAGGCGACGGCAAGGGCCCCCAAGGTGTGCTTCGGGAATGCCCGCGATGCGCCCTCCATCTTGAGACACGTGGACGAGCTTACTGAGATTCGGGCTCGCTTCCACATTCCCTCTAGCTATTCGCTACGTTTAGCTAGGGCGGACGAGAGGGCGGATCAGGTGCAGGGAAAGGAGATTGCTCTGTACTTGGACGCATTTTGGGCTAGGATGCGTATGCCCTTTTCAACCGAGGTATGCGGGATACTTCGTTGTTTCCAACTCCCGCCGAACCAGCTTGCGCCGAACTCGTGGAGAATCCTCCTCGGGTTTCTGGTCCGGCTGAAGCTTGAGGAGATCCTCTTCATCTTGACCCTTCTTACTTCATTTCTCTGCTATAAAAATCACCCCGGCACCAGTAAGAGCGAGCAGAGCTGGGTGTACTTTTCCTTTAAAAAGCATAAGCGTGGGGTGGCCAGGTCAGGTGTGGTAGTCGTTCCTTCCTCCATTCATGAATGGAAGGAGAAATTCTTCTTCGTCGGGCCACCCGAGGGCGAGGATTGGCCTGTTCCTACACAGTGGCACATGGACGATTGCCCGAGGACGAAGCAGTTGTCCTTGCCCGAGGCGAGGGCAGTATCCATGTGGGAGCCGATCCGGCAGGCCGACGTCCTCCTTTTCGAGCAGGTCCTTAGCTGGGCCGGGTTCAGCCCCGCACACTTTGTGGGTAAGTTAGGAGATTGGAAGACCTGTTTAGACTTGAGTAATTTTCCTTCCTTTTAACATCACTAACCTTCTTGTGCACTCTTTGTTTGCAGGGCAGATGGACCGCGCTAAGATCCTTGCTTCTATTGGCGCTACGGCCCAGAAGATGGCCGGGGGTGTGACCTTGTCCCGAGTAGGCCCGAGCTCGCCCCTAAAATCGTCCCCACCGGCGAAGTCCTCCGCAGCGCCCCGGGCCCCCGATGACCATCGTGAGGGCGGCTAGAAACACGCCCGAGACCCGGAACCCTGGGCGAGGGAAGAGGAGGAGGTGATCGAGGCCCCCCTCATGAGGAAAAGGACGGACTCCCGCGCGCCGCCGACTAAGATCCCCGAGGGGATTCTGGTGCAGAAGGGGGACGTCTGCTTCATGGTCCCCTCGGGGCTTTCCGTCGCCGACAGCTTCCTCGCGGACATGGAGCAATCGGCCGGGGGAAAGATTCCGCGAGGGACCCTGAAGGCCTAAGTGGCCGCCATCGCTCAGGAGGCTGTTCAGGTCGGTGTTCGTTTAGTTGTTGTCTTGATTGCACTTTCTTAGCCCGGACACTTCTAAATCCATCTGTTGCTTTTCTTAGGTCCTCCAACACTGCGCCCTCATCGTCAACATGGAAGCTGAGGAGATCGCCCCGGCCATGAGGAAGGTGGGGGAATCGTCTTCGGAGGCGGAGGATCTGCGCCTCTAGCTGCTACAGGAGAAGGAGAAATGGCCACCTTTGAGACCCGGTTGGCCGCCGTGGAGCTTATGCTCTCTAAGAGCCAGGAGTCCAACCGGCTCCTGGGCGAGTCCTACCGAGCCATGGAGGGCAAGTTGGAGGAGCTGGGTAAGCGCCACTCCTTAATGAAGAAGGCGAAGGATGCCAGCAAGAGGGAGACCGAGGCTGCGCTTGAGGCGGTGAAGATCGCCGAGCTTTGGGCCCGCAAGTCGGTGGACGCGTACAAAGCGTTAGACCAGTTCTACACCAACCTCGGTGAAGCCTCCTCCATCGTTTGTCATGCATCCCTCGATGCCGTCAAGGATTTGATGCCGGAGTTTGCGGACGGTGAGCTCTGTGTTCGGGTCCCTCTCTCGGTGGAAACGCCGCAGGCAGCTGGCACCGGAGGCGGGGCAGCTACGGAAGCAGAAACCCCGGCCCCTGAGGGCGGTGCCGAACAAAGCGAGGTCCCAGCGGAGCCTGCTGCCTGAGCTCTTCTATTTTTTCTTTTTAGCGAGCCTCCGGGAAATTTTTGTACGGCTGGGGAGCCCAAAATACCTTGTAAAAATTTTGGAACATGAAATAAACTGAGTTTATTTTCCTCGACATGATAATGCGTTCCTCTTAGATGACGATCACGCGTCGAGTATAAGTCAATTAACCACCAAGTACAGGAAGGTCGGTGCCTTTCCCACCCCCGGAGTCGAGGTGACGATCGTTCACTTAGAACGCATCGGAAGATCCCTCATTGCAGGAAGGTCGGTATTTGCCCATTCCTTAGGGTCAGGCCGACAACCACGTCTCTTAGCGTGAGTTGAATAATAGCCAAGTTATGACTGGTCGGCACTGACTGATGAGGGCCCTGGATCCTTAGCGTAAGTGGGTAGGAGCTACCCGCTAAGGATTGACCGAGCAGGGAAGCTGCTCGATGGCCTCGTGAGGAGGGCTTTGATCCTTGGCGTGGATGGGTAGGAGCTACCCGTCAGGGAATGACCGAGCAGGGAAGCTGCTCGGTGGCCTCGTGAGGAGGACTTCGATCCTTAGCGTAGGTGGGCAGGATGTGCCCGCTAAGGATTGACCGAGCAGGGAAGCTGCTCGGTGGCCTCATGAGGAGGGCTTCGATCCTTGGCGTGGATGGATAGGAGCTACCCACCAGGGATTGACTGAGCAGGGAAGCTGCTCGGTGGCCTCGTGAGGAGGGCTTCGATCCTTAGCGTAAGTGGGCAGGATGTGCCCGCTAAGGATTGACCGAGCGGGGAAGCTGCTCGGTGGCTTCATGATGAGGTCTTTCGATCCTTGGCGTGGATGGGTAGGAGCTACCCGCCAGGGATTGACCGAGCAGGAAAGCTGCTCGGTGGCCTCGTGAGGAGGGCTTCGATCCTTGGCATGGATGGGTAGGAGCTACCCGCTAGGGATTGACCGAGCAGGGAAGCTGCTCTGTGGTATCGTGAGGAGGGCTTCTTAGACTTCTTCTTGCCTTCACGGGGCGTCGTTCAATCTCTCTCGACTTGTAAAAATCTGGAAGAGTGACCGTCGCAGACGACACGTGGCGGAAATGCACAGGCGAGGCACGACACTCCGAGATCCGCATCGTTCCGACTTCCCTTGACCGCGTAAGCGCTTGTGAGGTACGACATAGTTGCCACGCGACAGCTCTACATTGGGAATTTTGAAAATATCCCGTGATTCGCGCTGATGCACGCGCGAACCTCGGCCTTTAGGGATTCTCTTGGGGCTTATAAATAGCGATAGGGTGTTGGTCTCTTTCAGCGTTGTGTTTCTGAAAATGGCCGGATGTCCGTATGTGCTTATCAGCGAGATGATTTTTCGGGATGATGTGTACCTTTACAACCTCGACCGGTCTGAACAGACGTACGAGGCGGTGATAGACCGCGTGGAGGCCCACTTTGGACGCCTTCTTCCCCGGCGATCTCCACTCCTCCAAGTGCTTATTTATGCGATCTGGAGGAGGTCTCCGGGTTTACACAACGCTTTGTCTCCATAGTTGAGGGATGAGGCGATCGAGAAGTTGCACTCGCTTTACTATCTCGGCCTGATCTCGAAGAGCAGACGGGATCGATTAGCAGGCCTTCTTCTGGAGTGTTTCCAGAAGAGGACGATTGTTGATTTCTATCCGGTGGGTGGTGCTTCAGAGGTTGTCAAGGAAGCGAAGGCTCGGCTGACGGAGATTTCGTCGGAATATCATCAACAATGCTTCCTCCATCCCCGCCCCCCTTTGTTGTAATTATAGTTCTTGTGTAAGGCTGAGGAGCCCATAATACCTCTCAATGAATAAAATTCTTCTTTTCTGATGTGTTTTGTCTTCTCTTATCCTTTAGCATTTTGCGTTTTCTCTCAGAAATAAATTTAGGGATCTTAGAACCGTGAAAGAGAACAAAATTTATAGAAGAAGTCTCTTACAACTTGGGAGACTTGATAAAAACTACATTGCTTCGAAAAGAAGGAAATACATTCATTTGTAAAGTTTAAGTTTTTCAGCGTTTTAGGGCCGAAGAAACTTCCGTCCCCTTGCGTCTTGTAAGCGGTAGGCTCCACCGGGCAATACTTCGGAGACGAGGAAAGGGCCGTCCCACCTCAGGGAAAACTTGTTCAGTCTTTCCTGATCTACGAACTCGTTCCGCCTTAAGACCAAATCTCCTGTCTTGAAGGCACGATGCTTAACTCGGGCGTTATAGTAAAGAGCAGTTTGTTGTTGATAAGCGGCGGCTTTGATCTGTGCCCGGTCCCGCTTCTCTAGCAAGATGTCCAAATTAGTCCGGAATGCCGAGGTGTTTGCTTCGTCATCGAAGTGTTCGACTCTGTAACTGGGCAGTACGATCTCCGCTGGGACCATTGCCTCGGTACCGTAGCAGAGGCTGAAGGGGGTCTCTCCCGTGGGTGTCCTTCGATGTGCGTAAGGCCCATAACACCCGTGGTAGTTCTTCGACCCAGCTGCCCTGCTTGCCTTCTAGGCGAGTTCGAAGACCTCGGATGACGTCTCGGTTCGCAACCTTGGCCTGCCCATTGCATTGAGGATGCGCGACCGCGGCAAACTTCATCAGTATGTGGTATTCGCTGCAGAACCCTTTGACTTTATCGTTTTCGAAATTCGTCCCGTGGTCGGTAACGATGCACCTCGGGATCCCGAATCGGGAGATTACGTTGTTCTGCAGGAATTTAATGATCGTGGTGGCTTCTGGTTTTCTGATGGGGACGACCTTGATCCACTTCGTGAAATAATCTACCGCGATGAGAATGTATTTATGCCCGCCCATACCTGTGGGGAGTTGGCCCACCATGTCCATCCCCCATTGGGCAAACGGTCGGGGGGGAGGGGTGAGGGCCGTTAGCTCGGTAGCCGGAAGACGGGGTATGCTGCCGTGGAGTTGACAGCTTTTGTATCTTCTAACGAGCTTTCGAGCGTCTTGGTGAATTGTCGGCTAATAGTACCCTTGGAGCAGCGTCTTCTGGACTAAGGTACGGGCCTTTGATGCGCTCCACCGACCCCTTCATGTATCTCATGCAGGACGAAGTCGGCTTCGTAGGGGTCGAAGCACAGGAGCAGAGGCTGCGTGTATGACTTCTTATAAAAGTTTCTAATGCTCCAGACGAAAATGGCGGGCTTTAGCTCGAAGGCGACGCGCTTCCCTTCGGTCCTCTGGAATCGTGCCCTCCTTCAGGAACTCCACGAGGGGCCTTCTCCAATCCCGGCCTTCCCCCTGAGTAGTGTATACCTGAAGCGTTGCCTCTCTGTCTTCCATGCTGAGCCATGGCAAGACTTCGAACAGGATATTCCTCTTATTTTTGGCCATGTAGGAAAAGGCTAGCTTGCTCAGTACGTCGGCCTAGGCGTTCACGTGCCGAGGAATCTACTCCACTTGAACTTCGTCGAAACTTTTTCGTAGTCTCTTTACCTCGGCTAAATACTTCACCATGAGCGGCTCTCGGGTCTCAAAGCGCCCGGTCACTTGGCCGACGACCAGGGTGGAGTCGCTGCGAATTCGGATCGTCTTCAGCCCCACTCCGGAAGCGATTCGCAACCCGGCGAGCAAGGCCTCGTATTCCGAGGCGTTGTTCGACGCTCTGAACCCGGGATTCAAAGAGTACTCCATTTCTGCCTCGTTCGGGCCTCGAATGATAAGGCCGGCACCGCTCCCCTCCTCGGTAGAGGATCCATCGACATAGAGGACCCAGTCGGGGACAGAGTCGGGCCCTTCCTCGACCGAGGGTCGGGACCCAGGGATGGGCATCGATGCTGCTTCCTTGTTAGGGATAGTACACTCGACAACAAAGTCTGCCAGGACTTGCGCTTTAATGGCTTGCCTGGGGCGGTATTTGATGTCGAACTGAGATAACTCCCACCTCTATTTCTCCAGATGGCCAGACGATTCGGGGGAGGCGAGAATAGCCCCTATGGGCCGCTCGGTGAGCACGAGGATGGTGTGTGTCTGGAAGTAGTGTCGTGGCTTCCTTGAGGCGACGATAAACGCCAATACAATCTTTTCTATGGCCGGGTATCTCATTTCCGTGTCTTTAAAGACATGGCTCACGCAGTAGACTGGCTTCTGCACTCCTTCGACTTCTCGGACGAGCACCGAGCCAGCAGCATGATCGGATACCGCAGAGTACAGTAAAAGCTCGTCACCTTCGATTGGCCGGGTGAGCAGTGAGGGAGTTTCCAAGTGTACTTTGAGTTGCTCGAAAGCGTTTTGACACTCTTCCGACCATTCGAACCTTGGGACCTTTCTCAGGGCTTTGAAGAATGGGAGGCACTTTTCTCCGGACCTCGACATGAAGCGACTAAGAGCAGCCACTCTTCTTGTGAGTCTCATGATCTCCACGTTGCTCTTCGGTGTTGCCATGTTGAGAATGGCGCTGATCTTCTCCGAGATAGCTTCGATTCCACGGTGGGTAACCATGAACCCGAGGAATTTCCCGCTAGTGACTCCGAACGCGCACTTGGTCGGATTCAGCTTCATTTTGTACTTGCGGAGGATGTCGAATGTGTAACATTCCAAAATAATAAAATATTATTTTTAGGAAATTTTATAATTTAATATTATTTTATTGATTATTTTAATATTAAATTGATAATTAAATATCGATAAATAGGAAAAATTTTGGAAAATTCTAAAATAGCGTATTTTATAGAATTATGCCATTTTTAAGTGTTTGTGATCATTTATATGCTAATTTAGTGCTAATCGCGATTAAAAATCGCTAATCGGATTTTTGGCGTTTTTGTGCAAAACATGCACATATCATTTTTCTAGACTTGTGTTATATTTTCTTGCCATGGTTTTACTTTGGGGTTACTATTCTTGTGAGAAAGAAATTTGAATAGAAAAGAAAAAGGAAAAGAAAAGAAAAAGGGATTAAAGAAATAGGTATGGTGAGAGAGAGAGGGTAGGTGAGGGTGTTTGACTTAGCCATTCTCTCTTGTTTTCTCCTCTCATTTCTCTCCCCCCCTCTTCCATGAGCTGCTGCTCCTGCTCTCCCTCCTTCTTCATCCTCTTAAAACTCCCCACAACACATCCAAAACAACTCCAAAATCCCATATCGGTTTCACAAAAAGTGTGCACAGGCTCAAGATCTACACATTGGACCAAAGAAACATGGATTTTGGCCACTAGGGGCAACTCAAGAAAATTCTTGAGTTGCCAAATGAGGTAATTACTGAACCATTAGCTTAGTTTTAGCATTATTTATACCCCTATGCAAGTTTAGAATCGAAATCGTGTGATTTTGTGGAGTTTAGGAAAAACTAGTAAGGGTTTGAGGAAATTATGAGTTGTGATGGGAAATTGAGTTCAGTGGAGACCATAAAAGCACCCTAGTGCTAGAAACCCAGACCAACCCCACTGGAAACCCAAAAATACGGAATTACGGGACTTTCATGTCGGTTTGTGAGCGATTAGGGTGTGCAGGTGAATCTGGGTTGACCCGGGGAGTTTCTGAGACAAACAAACAACTCTAGGGGCCAAATTAGGGTATTAGGAGGCCACCCTGACCAGACGGACCCCATTGGACATAGGGGGGCCGGCCAGGCCGGTTTTGGAAAGGATGTGGCCGGCCATGTAGTTGTGGAATGTGTCGGGGTTGGTCCAGTAGCTCAAATATATCATATACATCACCCTGGACTTGTTTAATTGGCTAAATTTGACCCGAGGTGAAATCTGGGATCGTTTTCTTGGGTTGCTGCCTTACTTTCAGTATTTGGTTTTACGTATTTTGATTTCCATATTTTGGTGTTTGTACGTTATCTCGATCGTGTGACGTTTGTACGACTGCATCGAGTGATTTCGGGTTGTTTTGCGAAGGCTAACCGTAGGTTCTAACCTATAAGCCTTTTAGCGTATCGTATTGGTTTTAGCGTGCCGTTTTAAGTTTCGATTTGATTTTGATGCGATGCGATACGTGTGATATGTGTAGGTACCCCACGACGATCCGAGGCGATGCAGAAGATGAAGGCGACATCGATACCGACACGCAGGATACAGGTGAGTAGATTTATATCTACGGGGAGAAGTCGGGTGGATGGCGTATAGCACCCCCGCAGTTCATGGTGATGTATACGAATACGTATACACATAGATATTGATTATATTGTTTGAGATTATTGATGATAGAGATGGATCCTAGGTGTGATTGGATTGGTTTAGTATTGCGAAACCCTAGAGTAGTGGTTGCACCACACATACACCCACACCCATACTTGCATACATTCTTCTTTCATATGTGCGTACATGGGATTACATATTGATGTGTATATTTACATATAGGTATGGGACTATGTGTTTATATACTGGATTTGAGGATAGTAATTGGGATTTGAGATGAGTCGATGAGATTGGGCTTGAGGCCCGGAGATCGGTGATGTGATTTGGTTCGTATTGAGATACGACATGATGTTTTCGCGGGTCTTTTGGCATAGTGATTCTTATACCTGCATGCATACATAGATGGTATCAATATTGTACTAGACGTAGATCAGTACTTCGATCATGACATTTGATAAAGAGGATACCAGATAAATAGTATGATGAATGTGATATTGACCCGTACCCAGATTTGGGATGCCGTACGACGGATTTACGTACGAGCTATATTTTGATAATTGATCCGCACTCTTGACTTGGGATGTCTGATTATAGATATGATATCGGATATGATATTATTGAGGCGGGATCACCGACTAATATATATACAGGTATGTATATGTATCGACTCAGATGTTAGGCGGTTTCCTTACCTGTAGCTCAGCTTGTTAATTCAGCCGTATAGTTTAGTGTAGTTGTTAGATTAGATTAGACTCCTACCTATTTCAAAACTAACGAATCGTGGGTATTTTAAAAGACAGCCCAAGGGATCCTACGGATATTTCAAAAGACGTATCTTTTCATAAAAACACCGTAGCCCCTATTTTCAAAACCCTATGATTCGTGTTATTTCAAAAGGCACCATTTGTAGGACTTATATTAGATTAATGCAGATTAGTTATAGTTGCATCTAGTATTCAGCTCCCGCTCATTATTGTGGTTCGCTTCGCATCGCATGCTTATATTATGTTTCATACTCCATTATTGATGTTATGCTGTTAGGACACCGGCACCATTACCGATGATGCGTATGTACCACGTACACTTACTTGCCGGCTCACACACATCTTCATCGGTAATTGCCATGTCACGTACACCTTAGAAAATATTATTGCATCGACATAGGTTGTTAGCTAATAATTTAGACATGATATTAGTGTACTTGCCTTATATGCTAGATTAGACATTGTAATTATTACTTGTTACATCATGCATGTTATTATTCATGGATTTTTATGCCTATATGCACTGTTTACATGCTATTGAGGATTGGATTCGGATTTCCATGAGATTTTCTGGATTTGGGGGAAAACCGCAAAACTTATATAAACTTCTTTTCTCTCTTTAAAATAAAAAGTGCGGTTTTCCCATGATGTATGAGTCGTCCACCATGAGTTTGCTGATGGATTTGGAAACCCGATTCGAGGAGATGGATGAATCGTTTCGGGTACATGGTGGACCCGGTGCGGTACCCCGGGGCAAGATGAATGTGGTGATGACGTTGAGCCTGGCAGGGGAGCACTACCGACCGGTGATTTTACCTGACGCGTCGGATATCCGGAGGATACCGTCGTGGTCTTGAGATTGATGGTAGGGGCCGGTCTGGACTGACGGCGCCCTAGATATTGTGATTGAGACATTGAGATTTCGTGATATTGAGGTACAGAGACTGTGATACAGAGATATCGAGATATTTGGATTACGTTTTGTGCCGATGTTAGGCACTGTTTTATGCTGATTTCATTATGATACCTCATTTTAAAAATACAAAGGAAATCTCACCAAATTATGAAAACAGTTTCTTCATTTACATGTATTCTGTTCTCATGCATTCATACCTCATTCATATGATATATTTCCACCTGAGGCACTGACACGGGCTATGAGATTACACTCGGGTTATATATTTACCCTAGCCTTGTTATAGGCTGCATGTTTTATATTGGAGGATTATATATTATGATCGTATGACCTAGGATTGCGTCATACATGCGATTTTTATTCGTAGATGTTTTTCTATTCACGAGTTGGCAACTCACCCCCGTTGTGCCCCAGTTTCTTGCAGGTGTTGCCGTACGGATTCATTACGGCTTTGCGGGCACGGTACCTTTCGAGTGACTTGCTAGTAGGTGGGTTTATTGTATCACACCCATCATTATTCATTGTATATTATTTTCCAGTTGTATCTAGAAGTTCCATCAACCAAACATGTATTTATTTGAGATAGAGACCAGTGTTGTTTATTCTATCGACCTTAGAGTCGCGCTTTGTATTTTTACGGATTTCATGCTGTTTTGAGTTTCCTTTTCTGTTGTGATCCTCGCCTTTCGGCGTTGTATATTATATTGCTTGCGTGGTTGTGACCGTCGATTGACGAAGAGCTAGCTCCCGCTTGGGGATGCCTTTTCCATTATATATGCTTTATCAGGTTTTGTACCCGTTTGGGGTCAGTTTTTACAAAGGAAACTCTGCCGAAATTTTTAGAAAGGACTTGTGATTTTAAAATGCATATTTCGGCGTATTTTGCAAAACTACTTGATTTAAATTGGTTTTACTACACTCTACTACTTTTCTTGGTTTGGATTTCTGGGTTTTCGGCTTACTTAGAATACGTACGCCTTGAGACGTTCGTAGTTTAAGTGCCGGTCATATTCCGTACTTTCGGGACGTGACAAAGTTGGTATCAGAGCGTTAGGTTTTACCTTCGGAGCGTAGGATGACCCTTGGTTGATGGAATAGGTGACTAAAGTAGAGTGACGTACCGTTGGTATGTTCCGCGGCATATTTACGACACGCCACTCCACTTAAGAAGCCTTAGGATGTACATTTCCTTGTTCAGTATCATATTCATTCCTAATCTAGCTTCATCGGTACCAGTTTGGTTTTGCTGCCACGATTACGGGCAGGGAGAGCTACAGCTAGAGTTGCAGTCAGCACGAGCTCGTCACGAACGAGGACTGACCAGGGCGTGATCCCGGCGACACACTATTGTAGAGATGTGTCCTTTGATTGTGTTTTGCGCCACGAGCGTTGGATGGATCGCTGTTTGAGACTTCTCGGACGTGCAGATTAGCACTAGAGGATTGAGCCACTGACAGAGGCCAGCCAGATTTTGATGACCGTTGGTGTATTGCTTACTCATGATGATTGAGGCATGGTTCAGCATGCAGACGAGTGAGCCAGTTATTGCTGCGAACGACGAGATATCGCCCCAGATGTTGGACCTATTGCAGTACAAGTTGTACGAAGAGATGATAGAAGGTCGCTAGTCACCGATGATGAATGACTAGGACACATGGATTGTTCGCTACCCCGATGCGAGGTCATCAGATAGATTAATTCCAGCTAGAGACGACTTCACGCGGAGACGTTGGGAGTCGACAGAGACGATCGAATGTCAGAAACCTATTGTTCCAAGTTTAAAGTAGTCGGAAAGATATGCAGGCAATTCTATGGTCCCTCTAGAAGAATGAAACCCTAACTCGACTTAATGACCGTATGAAAGCCTTTGAACCTTAGGATTTACGGCAGTTCTGCGGCGCCATTAGTGAGGCTTGGGTTTGCCCTTCTACGGCTGGACCACCGATGCTGTGGTATGTACTCGATACTATTATGTTGTACCCAAGATGTTGAGCTTTGGGGGATTATGAGATTTTGACGACTCGATCGGATGACTCGACTTAATTCGGATGCTAGGTGGTGAAATGCATTTCTTAGGAGGCTCGAGATACGAGGATAGCCGTTGGAGCTCAATCCATGCAGCCACGACGAGACGAGTCCGAAGCAGTCGACATTAGAGAAAAGTGGAGTAAGCGGTTCGTACGAGATCTTGGTAAGATGACGTTCTACTCCGCCGACATCAGAGATGCGATACGCCTGCCGAGGCATTGTACTTAGATATACCTTCCAGAAGGAGTCGCGATGAGTATGCAGCCGTTCCGGAGCAAGAAACAGATATAGTAAAGGACGATGACTTCCGGACAGTTAGGCAGAGACGAGACTTGGAAGAGACCTTGAGCAGGATTCCTTCCAGGATACTGCTGCAATGATATTTGCACCCAGGATTAGATGTGTCACGTGCATTCAGAGAGCCAGAGGCCGACGCCAGTGACATGCTGCTTGACGAGTGGTCGTGAGGATGGACCGAGAGATGACCAGAAAAGTGCCAAAACGGAATCGTCCCCGTTAGCACACCTGACAGGGCCGATGAGCCGATGGATCGTGAGATTGGTAATCCCCAGGGAAGATAAGGACATTTCTGAAATATGTTACGAGAAGACCTAGACCCAGGAGTGGTCATTGTTACGCACACCAGCAGGCCAGAGTTCAGGATCGTCGACGAGATATTCTATGAGTGACTACGACAGTTAGCCAGAGATTCTTGGAGGATGTGCTTGAGCGGGACTATCTCGCCATGCTTGTTTTCAGTATTGTTGGGCGATTTATTCGCTTGATTTAATTTTGATGATTGGGTCTCATGATATTTGTTTTCATGCCCCATGGTGGCACTTGCTGAGTATTTACGATTTTTGCACAGTTGTTGCACTTGATATCGTTTTTGAACCTTGGTTTCCCATATATATGATTTCATGGGTTTTATACATTTGAGTTGATTTTGTGCGTATGCACGCACACGATTTGGTTTTTTTTGCACTCTGTATAGTTTACATATGCTTGCAGTGCAGTGACATGTATTTTGTGCACTTAGTTGCACCGGACTTCGATTTCGATTGGGATGTTCGATGTTTGTTTGTGCACTTTATGCACTTGATTGGATTTTTCGCGTGTTTCGGCGCTTGATATTGGATTTCATGATTTCGTGCATGATGGATGCACCGGATTTGGATTTTAGCGCATGTTGGGCTCATGTTATGAGATACGATTTTGGTTGCACACCAGATGCACTAAATCGGGATTTTTCGTGCATGTCAGATACACCTGTTTTTGCTGTCAGGCACACATTTGGCCCATGACAGATGCTTCGTGCACACCCGATGCACTTAGATGTTGTTTTTGTGCACATGTATGGCACATTTATGGATCTTGATTTCCGTGCGCACCAGACGCACGTAGTATTCATATGTATATTTTGGGATTGATTTCTTATGGAGCGATACGTTTTTAGATGATTTCTATATGTTTTTATACTGAGCAGGACTAGTCAGAGGACAGTACCTGAGTATTTTGTGCACGCATTGATAGTTATCAAAGGAATTTCCAAAAGCGAGCTATAGTCTCATTATTTACATACGTGTCTGATATGCCACGAAAATGTTTTAAAGAGGGAACCCTTCCAAATTGTTTTAAAAAAAAAAACGGCGGATCGTGCATACTAAACAAAAGATATATAAGCATATGGCTATTTTCTGATAAAGACGTCCGCCACTGTGCAGTGTTATGCGCATCGCACAGCAACTTAAAAAGATTTGGCACGCATTTACTACAGATATTTACGTGTATAGTTTCGAGTTGTATCATATTGGTTTCATATTGGATTTGGCATTATGTCTTTACCATAACTCCGATGATTGCGGGATGCTTGACGGAGTTTTATTTTCGAGTTATCTACTCGTTACTCATGCGCATGCATTGCGCTATGATGCGTTTATGTATTGATGATTTCGGAGTCCCGACGACTTGGATTTTTTTTTATTGAAATGTTTTAGAAATTGGGGGTTTAAATTTAAATTCGGGGACCGAATTTCTTTAAGGGGGGAAGATTGTAACATTCCAAAATAATAAAATATTATTTTTAGGAAATTTTATAATTTAATATTATTTTATTGATTAT
This sequence comes from Agapanthus africanus, assembly GCA_030015575.1. Lineage (NCBI taxonomy): Eukaryota > Viridiplantae > Streptophyta > Magnoliopsida > Asparagales > Amaryllidaceae > Agapanthus > Agapanthus africanus. The sequence goes on along the minus strand of JASDDO010000019.1, from coordinate 912,129,740 downwards.
TTTAATATTAAATTGATAATTAAATATCGATAAATAGGAAAAATTTTGGAAAAATTTTGGAAAATTCTAAAATAGGGTATTTTATGGAATTATGCCATTTTTAAGTGTTTGTGATCATTTATATGCTAATTTAGTGCCAATCGCGATTAAAAATCGCTAATCGGATTTTTGGCGTTTTTGTGCAAAACATGCACATATCATTTTTCTAGACTTGTGTTATATTTTCTTGCCATGATTTTACTTTGGGGTTACTATTCTTGTGAGAAAGGAATTTGAATAGAAAAGAAAAAGGAAAAGAAAAGAAAAAGGGATTAAAGAAATAGGTATGGTGAGAGAGAGAGGGTAGGTGAGGGTGTTTGACTTAGCCATTCTCTCTTGTTTTCTCCTCTCATTTCTCTCCCCCCCTCTTCCATGAGCTGCTGCTCCTGCTCTCCCTCCTTCTTCATCCTCTTAAAACTCCCCACAACACATCCAAAACAACTCCAAAACCCCATATCGGTTTCACAAAAAGTGTGTACAAGCTCAAGATCTACACATTGGACCAAAGAAGCATGGATTTTGGTCACTAGGGGCAACTCAAGAAAATTCTTGAGTTGCCAAATGAGGTAATTACTGAACCATTAGCTTAGTTTTAGCATTATTTATACCCCTATGCAAGTTTAGAATCGAAATCGTGTGATTTTGTGGAGTTTAGGAAAAAACTAGTAAGGGTTTGAGGAAATTATGAGTTGTGATGGGAAATTGAGTTCAGTGGAGACCATAAAAGCACCCTAGTGCTAGAAACCCAGACCAACCCCACTGGAAACCAAAAAATACGGAATTACGGGACTTTCATGTCGGTTTGTGAGTGATTAGGGTGTGCAGGTGAATCTGGGTTGACCCGGGGAGTTTCTGAGACAAACAAACAACTCTAGGGGCCAAATTAGGGTATTAGGAGGCCACCTTGACCAGACGGACCCCATTGGACATAGGGGGGCCGGCCAGGCCGGTTTTGGCAAGGATGTGGCCGGCCATGTAGTTGTGGAATGTGTCGGGGTTGGTCCAGTAGCTCAAATATATCATATACATCACCCTGGACTTGTTTAATTGGCTAAATTTGACCCGAGGTGAAATCTGGGATCATTTTCTTGGGTTGCTGCCTTACTTTCAGTATTTGGTTTTACGTATTTTGATTTCCATATTTTGGTGTTTGTACGTTATCTCGATCGTGTGACGTTTGTACGACTGCATCGAGTGATTTCGGGTTATTTTGCGAAGGCTAACCGTAGGTTCTAACCTATAGGCCTTTTAGCGTATCGTATTGGTTTTAGCGTGCCGTTTTAAGTTTCGATTTGATTTTGATGCGATGCGATACGTGTGATATGTGTAGGTACCCCACGACGATCCGAGGCGATGCAGAAGATGAAGGCGACATCGATACCGACACGCAGGATACAGGTGAGTAGATTTATATCTACGGGGAGAAGTCGGGTGGATGGCGTATAGCACCCCCGCAGTTCGTGGTGATGTATACGAATACGTATACACATAGATATTGATTATATTGTTTGAGATTATTGATGATAGAGATGGATCCTAGGTGTGATTGGATTGGTTTAGTATTGCGAAACCCTAGAGTAGTGGTTGCACCACACATACACCCACACCCATACTTGCATACATTCTTCTTTCATATGTGCGTACATGGGATTACATATTGATGTGTATGGGTATGGGACTATGTGTTTATATACTGGATTTGAGGATAGTAATTGGGATTTGAGATGAGTCGATGAGATTGGGCTTGAGGCCCGGAGATCGGTGATGTGATTTGGTTCGTATTGAGATACGACATGATGTTTTCGCGGGTCTTTTGGCATAGTGATTCTTATACCTGCATGCATACATAGATGGTATCAATATTGTACTAGACGTAGATCAGCACCCCGATCATGACATTTGATAAAGAGGATACCAGATAAATAGTATGATGAATGTGATATTGACCCGTACCCAGATTTGGGATGCCGTACGACGGATTTACGTACGAGCTATATTTTGATAATTGATCCGCACTCTTGACTTGGGATGTCTGATTATAGATATGATATCGGATATGATATTATTGAGGCGGGATCACCGACTAATATATATACAGGTATGTATATGTATCGACTCAGATGTTAGGCGGTTTCCTTACCTGTAGCTCAGCTTGTTAATTCAGCCGTATAGTTTAGTGTAGTTGTTAGATTAGATTAGACTCCTACCTATTTCAAAACTAACGAATCGTGGGTATTTTAAAAGACAGCCCAAGGGATCCTACGGATATTTCAAAAGACGTATCTTTTCATAAAAACACCGTAGCCCCTATTTTCAAAACCCTATGATTCGTGTTATTTCAAAAGGCACCATTTGTAGGACTTATATTAGATTAATGCAGATTAGTTATAGTTGCATCTAGTATTCAGCTCCCGCTCATTATCGTGGTTCGCTTCGCATCGCATGCTTATATTATGTTTCATACTCCATTATTGATGTTATGCTGTTAGGACACCGGCACCATTACCGATGATGCGTATGTACCACGTACACTTACTTGCCGGCTCACACACATCTTCATCGGTAATTGCCATGTCACGTACACCTTAGAAAATATTATTGCATCGACATAGGTTGTTAGCTAATAATTTAGACATGATATTAGTGTACTTGCCTTATATGCTAGATTAGACATTGTAATTATTACTTGTTACATCATGCATGTTATTATTCATGAATTTTTATGCCTATATGCACTGTTTACATGCTATTGAGGATTGGATTCGGATTTCCATGAGATTTTCTGGATTTGGGGGAAAACCGCAAAACTTATATAAACTTCTTTTCTCTCTTTAAAATAAAAAGTGCGGTTTTCCCATGATGTATGAGTCGTCCACCATGAGTTTGCTGATGGATTTGGAAACCCGATTCGAGGAGACGGATGAACCGTTTCGGGTACATGGTGGACCCGGTGCGGTACCCCGGGGCAAGATGAATGTGGTGATGACGTTGAGCCTGGCAGGGGAGCACTACCGACCGGTGATTTTACCTGACGCGTCGGATATCCGGAGGATACCGTCGTGGTCTTGAGATTGATGGTAGGGGCCGGTCTGGACTGACGGCGCCCTAGATATTGTGATTGAGACATTGAGATTTCGTGATATTGAGGTACAGAGACTGTGATACAGAGATATCGAGATATTTGGATTACGTTTTGTGCCGATGTTAGGCACTGTTTTATGCTGATTTCATTATGATACATCATTTTAAAAATACAAAGGAAATCTCACCAAATTATGAAAACAGTTTCTTCATTTACATGTATTCTGTTCTCATGCATTCATACCTCATTCATATGATATATTTCCACCTGAGGCACTGACACGGGCTATGAGATTACACTCGGGTTATATATTTACCCTAGCTTTGTTATAGGCTGCATGTTTTATATTAGAGGATTATATATTATGATCGTATGACCTAGGATTGCGTCATACATGCGATTTTTATTCGTAGATGTTTTTCTATTCACGAGTTGGCAACTCACCCCCGTTGTGCCCCAGTTTCTTACAGGTGTTGCCGTACGGATTCATTACGGCTTTGCGGGCACGGTACCTTTCGAGTGACTTGCTAGTAGGTGGGTTTATTGTATCACACCCATCATTATTCATTGTATATTATTTTCCAGTTGTATCTAGAAGTTCCATCAACCAAACATGTATTTATTTGAGATAGAGACCAGTGTTGTTTATTCTATCGACCTTAGAGTCGCGCTTTGTATTTTTACGGATTTCATGCTGTTTTGAGTTTCCTTTTCTGTTGTGATCCTCGCCTTTCGGCGTTGTATATTATATTGCTTGCGTGGTTGTGACCGTCGATTGACAAAGAGCTAGCTCCCGCTTGGGGATGCCTTTTCCATTATATATGCTTTATCAGGTTTTGTACCCGTTTGGGGTCAGTTTTTACAAAGGAAACTCTGCCGAAATTTTTAGAAAGGACTTGTGATTTTAAAATGCATATTTCGGCGTATTTTGCAAAACTACTTGATTTAAATTGGTTTTACTACACTCTACTACTTTTCTTGGTTTGGATTTCTGGGTTTTCGGCTTACTTAGAATACGTACGCCTTGAGACGTTCGTAGTTTAAGTGCCGGTCATATTCCGTACTTTCGGGACGTGACAGAATGTCTCGCCGAGATCTTTGGTGTGCTCGTCCGATAAGGTTGATTTCACGAGCATGTCGTCGACGTAAACCTCCATGTTCTTCCCGATCTGAGGTTTGAACATTTTGTTAACTAGGCGTTGGTACGTAGCCCCGGCGTTTTTGAGGCCGAATGGCATCACTCTGCAGCAATATACCCCCCGGTCCGTGGTGAACGCTGTTAATTCTTCATCTGCCGGGTTCATACGGATCTAGTTGTAGCTGGAGAAAGCGTCCATGAAACTGAGCAATTCGTGGCATGTCGAGCTGTCAACAAGCCGGTCTATCCGAGAGAGGGTATAGTTGTCTTTTGGGCATGCCTTATTCAAATCTGTGAAGTCGACGCACATACGCCACTTCCCGCTCGCCTTTTTAACCATGACCACATTCGCGAGCCATTCCGAGTATGCCACATTTCGAATGAAGTTGGCTGCAAGCAACCTATCGATCTCGTCCTCAATTGCCTTTTGTTTGATCGGAGAGAAACTTCACTTCTTTTCTCTGACGGGTCGGGCCGTCGGGTCGACCCCGAGCTTGTGTGATATTACCTTGGGGTCGATCCCGGGCGTGTCAGCAGGCTCCCAGGCGAAAACGCCCGAGTTTCCTCGGAGAAAGTGGATCTAGTCTTCGCGCTGGGCACCCGTCAAAAGGGATCCAATCTGGATAGTTCGTTCCTTGTTCCCATCGACGAGGGGGACCTTTGTTAGCGCTTCTACTGGGGCCCCTCGGATTTCTTCTGTTCGTCACGAGTATCCAAGGACTCCTGGAAATCATTTGCACCTCTGAGGTCGTCGCTTTGCTCTTCAGCGGTGGATGTCGCCGTGAAGCAAATCTTGGCGATTTGCTGGTTCCCGTATGCCTAACCTATCCCACCTTGATCCAATGGAAACTTGATTGCGAGGTGGTAGGTCGAGATCTGAGCTCGAAGAGAGTTTAGCGTCGGGCGTCCCAAGAGGATGTTGTAGGACGAGGGCACCCTGGCGACGATGAATTCCACCGGTACGGTCTTCGTACGGCCCGCTTCCCCAATGTTAAGGATGAGGGTAACCACTCCCTCGGCCGGGATGGAGTAGTTGGTAAACCCTGACAGGATGTGGGCGGTTGGCCGCAGGTCGGACAGGCCGAGCTCCATACGCTGGAAGCAGTCATAGAAGAGGATATCTGCCGAGCTTCCTGAGTCGACCAATATCCTTTGAACCCCGTAGCGGTGAACCCGTGCCGTAATCACGAGGGGGTCACTATGAGGCAAGGATATATTGTGGAGGTCTTCATCAATGAAATTGATGGGCTCGACGGTCTTGCATTTCTTCCGGGGATGGTCGCTTGTTCCTTCGACGGGTAGGAGATGACGAATCTCGTCGGATCCATGTGCGCACCCCGAAGAAACGACCATGATTTGGCCGATCGTTAATTCGCCGGTAGGGGGATGTTTGTCATGCTCCATGTCCGCCTGTCGTTTTTCCCGCAAGTATTTCACCAGGTGGCCCAAGCGGATCAACTCCTTGATATAGTCATGGAGTTGTTTACATTTCTCGGTCCGGTGTCCCTGCAACCTATGGAAGGCGCAGTACGGGCCTCGGGTTCGTTTAGCCACTCTATTGGTGACCGGAGGGAGCTTGAAGAATCGCTCTTTCTTCGCCTCCTCTAACAGCTCGGTCTGAGAGATGTTGATTGGAGTATACTCCTGGAACTTCGGGGAGTATGGCTTTGGCCGTTCGACCTTCTTCTTCTCTTCTCTGTCCCTCTTCTTTTGGTCGGCCTGATCGCTCCAGGGTAGGTTTGCGTTTACCTCAGACTCGAGTTGGATTTCTCGCTCGGTACAAACTTTTACCTCGGCCATGGTCTTAGGTTGCGCCAATGCAAAGGAGCGGAGCCACTTCTTGTGCCTAAGACCTGACCTCAGAGCGGTGATGACAGTTTTGTCCCGATGCTTGGGAACTTCAAGAAGAGCATTGTAGAAGCGAGTGTCGTATTCTTTAAAGGATTCCTTGTCCCCGCTCTTTATGGTGAAGAGGTAATCGACAGTCCTCTTCTGTCGTCTGTTCCCGACGAAATATCCAAGGAACTGGGCGGCCAGCTCATCAAAGGTAGAGATGGAGCATGGCATGAGTCCTCGGAACCAGTCTCGTCCAGCCCGGATGAGGGTTGCAGGAAATGCTCGACATTGGGCGGCGCCTGAGTTATCCTGGAAGCTCATGCCCGCCGTGAATGCGTCCAGATGATCCTTCGGGTCAGATTTCCCGTCGAAGAGGGCCACCTTGGGAGGTTTGTTTCTAGATGAGATGTGTACGACGAGTAGCTCTTCGGTGAAGGGCTTTTTTGACCAATTCTTGTTCAAGTCCGAAAAAAATCCTGGAACGGAGGGGTCGATGATAGCAAGTTCGTTTCAAAATCCTCTTCCTTCTGAGCTAGACAAAGAAAGTACCTGGTTGGCGTTGGCATTTGTAAGAGAGTCGGCGACATACCTGGCCGGCTCGCTCGACGGGTGACCCTCCCGGTGTATACCATCGATTTTCTTTTCGAGGGCGTCGAGACGGTTTTGATACCCCGAGGATTCGGCGTGGTCGAAGTAGTGGCCATTCCCGTTTGTAGCCTGCGTCCGGCTGCTACTCCGGTTCCGTTCTATCAAATTCCTCAGGTCCCCCGGGGAGGTCTTTCTTGAGTCCTCGCGGCGAGTGCCGTTCATGCGGTCCCGTCGAGGGAGGGGGTGTCGGTCATGCCTAGGTGCAGGCGAGCTGACCGATACCTCCTCGGGAGGTACGGGAGCGCGACGGGCCTCAGGGTGATGGGCTCTTTCGCGAGACCGCGGTGTGGGGCCATGTAGCGCCCAGTGGGTCATAGAATCAGTCGCCGCGGGGGATCTGTGGTCGCCGGAGTGAGCAAGACGTTGTTTGATGGCGCCAGCGTGGGCGGCGTCATCTCCCCCTCTGTGGAGGTCGTGATCCCCGGGCAGGAGAACGGCGATCTGGGGGGCTGGGCCTGCCGTTTGGACGTGGACAAGGGCATCCACTATGAACGCGAGCCTATCGATCCGTGCCGAGAGGGCGTGGATGGCATTCGGTGGAGGAGTAGATCCGTACGCGCCTCCAGTGTGAGGAGGGCGGCGGCTTGTGCAGGGATTGCCATGGTCTTCGCTCGCCATGTAGTCGAGAGCGGAAGATCAACTTTTGATGGGTGGAAGAAATTTTCGATCTTCCCACAGACGGCGCCAACTGATGGAGGCTTGGATCTCCTTCAGATATTGTCTTCCGTCGATCTGTCGCGAGCGTTGGTGAACGAATGATATTGATGTTGAGGGTTGCCTCCTTGACCATGTGGATCTCAGTGGGCTTGGTTTGAGGTGAAGCCGAGCTATCTACAAAAGAAGTCCCGGGGTCGTTGTACCACCGTGGACCCTCCGACGATTAAGTTAGCCGAGGTATTTGAGCAGAGTAGCATCTTATTGGAATGAAAATTGCGTTACCTGAGTCGTCTGGGAAAGGAGTTTTTATAGTGGTCGCTTGGAGCGATCTGACGCGAGATCTTTTTCGTCGGTTACGGCACTGGCGTTACGCCTGCGTGATTAACGAGATCCCCACATTAATGACGAGATACTTTCATTAATGGAGGGATACGGCGGTGTGGAACGCGGGATGTTAGATGGCGGATATCTCGCTTCTGGAGAGATACACGGAGCCGTGGCGAAGGCGCTTGGGCTCCGCGTCCTTGGTTGCTCAGTAGAACCGAGGAGGCTTGGCTCGGCGGGAGGCTCGGAGACGAGCAGGAGGCCGAGGAAGCTCGGTTCCGTGATAGCTCGGAGGCGAGCAAGGACGGCCGAGGAAGCTTAGCGTGTAGGAGGGCTCGGAGGCGAGCCAATGGTTATTCACATGGCGAGCATAGGAGTGTTCAGGAATCCATCGGAGGTTGGGTCATGCCTCGGGATGATAGCCCGGGGGACGTGTCCAATGTGTGGTGATTTCCCTGTTCCCGTGAGCCCCGGGACATGTCAGCTATCACGTGTCATGATTTGAGGAGTTCCCACTTATGAGCATCATCAGAGAAAGATAGAAAGAACAGTTGAATCAATTACTTTTCTGATTTTAATTTAAAAAAATAATTCTGTCCAAAATCAGTGGATTGGGTTCTGAAATGTTTTTCCACACCGAGTTGATATATCCTGGCATGTTTTGAAATAATCACTTTTCCCTAATCAGCAAAACCATACATACGAAATTAAAATCCTCATCAAAACCTGGCATGCAAACGATAGTTTGGGACCAACTAAACCCTCATTTCACACATCTTTCCATCAAAACAAACATTCCCCTTAACGGAACCCCCAAGTATTTTAGGTATTTTTAGTGAAATCGATCCCTACAAAAAAAAAAAAAACGTTTGATTATCGTAGGAGTGAATGTGTTTTGGCCATAAGGTGACTTGTGCATCTTCATTTGGCATGTGTACGGAGCCTTAGATATGTATTTTCTAGTCAAGCCATTCTCCATTCAGTAGTCCTCTTTGCTCAAATTTGACCTTCACACCACATGCAATTGAAACCATTAATCATTATTAGTTGGTGGAGCGATTTTGTCTATTCAGTTAACGAACGAGAACATGCTAACTAGCAATATAGAGGCATCCCTCCTCAGCCAGCTTTTTAATTAGAGGGAATATGGATGCTTAGACCATGGAAGTTTGAGGCAATAACAGGCTTGTGATGTCCCAGATGTTCTGGACCACACCTGCTTAAAGAACAATTAATCAAATTGTATTGTAGGTAGCCCATTCATCGTGCTAAAGCAGAGATAGAACAAGGGATCCAACACCCATGCAATTTAACCCATGTAGGCTTCTCTTTTGTTCCCAGCGAGACATGGAAACCGCAACTAGCTAATTAGCCGCAATATATAATCTACATGTATTATTGATGATGCTCAATACTGGCGACCCTTAGGATTAGGACACGTGGCGGATGACATGTCCCATAACTCGGAAGAAAGGGCCCACAGAGACCGACTAGGCCTCCCCTGTATCCGACCGCGATCACAAGCTAGCCCCTCTCGGGGCTCCCTGCAGACTGGCCTCCTCGGCCCCTCAGCTCGCCCTGAGCTGCCACAAGACCAAGTCTCCTTGGCCTTCTCGCTCGTCTCCGAGCCCCCGGCCGAGGCCGTCTTCCTCGGTCCTCCGACCAGCTCCACCGCTCACAGGCGTAACTGCCGCTCCGCAAATCTCGTCATGCGAGGATTCCCCGCCAGCAACATCCCACGTTACACGCTTCCGCGATCCCCATTAATGGGCGATCCGCTCTCTACGCGGACGTGACGTCGGGAGCGTAACTGCCGGCGAGATTCTCGCGCCTGCTGCTGCGTGCCATCACCGCTATATAAACCCCGCTATATAAACCCCCAACACAGAGGGGTCAAGTAAGCGATTTTTTACTCCACTTAGCCATTACGCTGCTCGGATCTAGTACTAATTTGATCGTCGGAGGGTCCTCGGTGACGTCAAATCATCCCGGGACTTTTTTGCAGGTACTTGGCGTCCAACTCCTCCAATCACCAAATCTCCTCAAAACCCATTGAGACCTACACACAAAAGGGGATCCCCTCCAGAATCCGCCGGGTGATCGACGGGAGACAACATCTGAAGGAGATCTGAAAATGACTTCCATCAATTATAAACTTATAAACTTTGGCAGATGTGATACACACATATCAGCCCAAGTTTTATCTGTGGAATGATCATATACGGAGAAGAAATTATTTATGAACATAGTGTATGCTATGCCTTATGCCTCACACAGTACAGTCTTGAGTGTTCATAATTTTACATCTACGATATTTTATGGCCTTAAACTTGCAATATGGTAATCCAACAAACACTTTGATATTTCATTTTCATGAAACCGTATTTTTCGGCTTTATATCTTCATAATCTTTTATGTATTAAGAGAGTACAGCTTCTTACATTAGTCTTAATCAATTGATTAATGTCCCACTAAAAGTCCACGCGTGCGGATAATAATCTTATATTATTAGTCTCTTAAAATGTTTTAATGATTCAAATGTAGCAAATAAAATATATATTTTCAACTCCTAAAATTGTGATTAGAAGTCAATTTAGGAACACTGAGGAAGAAAAATTAGTGGGACCAGACCCGGTCTCTGCCCTAGTTAAATCCTGACCAAGTCTCCAACTTAAAATTTAGGGTAAATTGTCCGGCCTTCAAAAAGATGCCAAAAAGTCCATGGGCCTTTTCACCACGTTCAAAACCCCCAATGCCAATCAATTGTTCTCTGAAATACTCAAAGCTTTGGATATTTTGATATATTCCAAAACTGTCCCTTGTAACTGATGGTGATTTTATTAGTCTTAAATTACATCGCAAGCGCACGATTGTAAGTTGTAGCATTTATGGGTCTATTTGCAAGGAAGAGAGCAATTCTAATTAAATCTAACGAAATAAGAAAAATATCTTGGATATAAAGAACTATACTAATGAAAAGCAATATTTGGAAAGAAAGTAAATAGCAAAATAAAATAAATTCTTAAAATAGAGAAAAACCTAGGTTTAGAATTATCTTGTTTAATCATGGTGTTTTAAATAATACTCTTTCCTTTTCTTGATTTCTATCTTTGAATTAATTACCTATCAATTATAAGAAAGCATAAAGTATAAATGCATCGCAATAAACTATCAATCATATAGAAAGCATAATTCATATGATTATGGCAATACCCTATCAATCAATAATATCATCAAATAATAAATTTAAATATTTAACTCTAATTAATAAGGAATTAGTTAGATGTTCTATTCTACTTAGTAAACTCAATAGTTGTCAATCAAAAACTTACCTTATTTTATCGGCGGAGTCTAATCTAATCTTAGATTAACTAGATCGAACATGAACAATAAAAATATGAACTTTATCTTTCCTAGATAATTTTTACAGTCGTCAATCAATCATCAAATTGACTAGTTTATCGGCAACACGACCTTTTTCTAAATAAACCTTGTGGTTGTCAATCACCCATCGATCTATCTAGTTTATCAGAATTGCATAAAAATATATCTTTATCATAAAGTATTCGTCATTAAGAACATAGTAAAAGAATAGATTAGTGAAAACATACACCAATCATAAATCAAGAATTATCCAACCCTAGATAGAAAATTAGTTATGCATAATAAAAGAGAAACAATAACTAAAAAAAGACACGATAGATAAATAAATAAAAATAGACGTTGAAAAATATCTTACAACCCTAAATCTTGCTCTTCAAACCCTATCCATTAAAATAACAAGAGAATAAGAGAAATGACCCGCCCAAGAGAGTGATGATTTTAGCCCTAGGTATTCGATACCTTTTTATAGCTTTTTAATCAAATATAGATTACCAACAAGATTAAAATAAAATAACAAAACCGAAGACAAAAGCCCAGCAAATTTGGGCTTAGTGGCGCCATGAATCGCCGAAGATGGGCCGTGAATCGCTGCTAAACTTTGGAGTTTGGGCCTCAAATTTTACGAGCTTATTCTTCTCATCGATAGCTTTTCAATGAGTCCAACGTCCCCATCGGAGTTACGATCTTCGAGATATGATCGTTTTAAATAGACCCTGCAGTCGGGTCTGTATGCTGAATTGGGCTTGAATCTTTTGTATTATTTTGACTTTATTTAAATGTTTTTTATATGATTTGATATCCTTTATGCTTCTGCTCCATATTAACTTGTTTTGCAACGTGAATCACACGTATTGGTATCTTTTATTCTCCTTTTGCAATTAAGCCCTTGTCATCTGCAAATATCATAAAATACATTTGTGCACCATTAATTGTGACATAATAAAGATAAATATGGATATAAAATATGCATTAAAATGCACCGATCAAATACCCCACACTTATCTTTTGCTAGTTCTCGAACAAAACCCAGTTTCTAAAAAGAAAAAAACTAAAAACTAAAAATCTAAGAAAAATAAAAACTACCTATAATCTACCTAATTACTTCGAAGTAATTACACGCGACGTTGATTGCACTTAGCACGTGCAACAAGCTGTTAAACCCCAAGGTTACTGCTCGGTAAGCCTTCTTCCTTCACATTCATGTGTAAATTTTTGCATTTGCATACTTATTTTTAAAATCCATAAAAATTGAAAAATTTCAAAAATTATAAAAATTAAAGTATTCAATTTTGGCCCTAATTGTCTTGAGTTTGACAAAAAGGTTAACTAGATAGGAAAAACTAGATCTTAGACTTAGTAATTTAAAAACCCTAAAATTAACCTTTCTTAAAGTTTAACGGTAGAAAATATATGTTTTTGTAGTTTATTTAGAAATAGGCAAATTTCGAGTTGACTTCTTGGGCTAAGTTAAAATAAGGGAAAAGTATTGTATTTTTATTAAATTATAAGTTTGAAAAATAATTCCTAGCTTAAGTCTAAATTCTGAAAATATATATCTTACAAATTACACAAACACGCATATTGAAACTTGGAATAGTAGAGGAGACCTTGAAATGCTCTTGTCTAAAGTCCTTAGTACGAAGAAAATAAAATAAAAATTCAAGTGTGAATAAAGAAAAAAAAATGAACACTGGTTTTTGTGATTACTTAAGGCTGCAAAAATAGAAAAAATATTTAGCGAGGGTGCTTCATCACCTAGTGCCTTAGACCAACTGGTTTGGGAGTCACTGCTAAAGTCTTAGGTGTTACAAGACTAGGAATTACGCTTTAATGTGCAAACACATTTTGTAATCGGTCGTTGGTACCTCAAGAAGTATTAACGGTCGCATGAAGGATGTGCGAGCAAACTTCATCTAAAAATTCACCAATTAAGAAGTGCTTTGGACGACGGACAAGAGTATGATTGCTTGATTTGAATTTCCAAGTGTAGGGGTGATATACACACACACGCAGGGGTATGTGATGGGGATTTAGATAAGAGATAGGAATGAAGAATAAGACTTATATCTTTAATAGAGATGATAAAAATTCCTAAGTTGAGATGGAACCCTAGAAGGAAAACTTAAGAGAAGCTAAAAGCTAAGTAAAGTCTACAGAATATATATAATCTTAAGTTAAGTGATAAGGAAGCGTGAAAAATAAGGGTGGATAATTTCTGAGTCGAAGATAATAGAATTCCTTGTTAGAAAACCTAATTGGAGAATAAAAGTCAATGTGCCAAATTGATAGGATTTTGTGGGTAGTATCCGCTGAAAACCCTCAGGAGACAACACTCCTCCTATTAGGGACACCTAAAGGTTTAACGGCTTGTTGCAGGAGCTCAGTGCAATCGCGTTTCCCTGCGAAAGTGAGGCTAGGTCTTTTTCAAGAATAAAACTAGGTTTGCTCGAGGACGAGCAAAAGATAAGTTTGGGGATATTTGTTCATATCATAATTTTACATTATTATATTCCTCATTCTTAGTCATTTTACAAATAAACAGGTGCTTTTGACCCATGTCTGCTACATAATTGCAGGTTACAGGTTCTCGGAACAAAAACAGTGAAAACGATGAAAAGACGATACAAAAGTGAGACTACGACCAACAAACGGAAAGATCTTGATCATGCCTACAGCTTGAAGACTAAACGAAGATCAATGAACAATTTCACAAAGAACAAAGGCAGCGTAAGGTTCAAGACTTCAATACGAAGCACGCGGTAAAGTCCATGAAATTATTCACTGTGGAAATCTTGAAGAAAACTAGAAGACAATCTAAGAAACCAAGTGAAGAAACAAGGAGCCAAAAGCAACAGAAAGAACCCCTAAAAATTGCAGCCCACAAGCCCACTACTTGGCCGCGGAACCGCGGCCAAACCATTTGATTTAGAGATTTTTTATAGATAAAAAATATATGTTACCGCAATCAAGAACGGCGTCGCTTGGTAGCTAGCCGGTGAATACGGGTCGGTCCACAGGGATGGTGTTAATTTCCTAAATGTTCTTACGAGCTAATTCCAAAGGGTGTTGGATCTTTTATCACGAAAACTAATTTGAGTTATACTAGGATTAGGAAACTTGCTAGGATTAGGTTTAGGTAAAGTTTGGTAAAATAAAGATTTCCACCTCTTTCAATGCCCTAAATTAGATCTTTTAGGAGTTATGGTAATTATTAATAAAGGAGATTAGGATGATCGGAAAGAAACTATGTTTCTTCCTCTAGAATCCTTGTCCGTCCTTTCTTAATCCTTACCTTAACCTCCATGGAAAACATTCATATCCGGTCTTTTATACTACGGTATCACCATTACCTCATGGGTATGGTGCCGTAGGGAGCGGAATATGAAAGTATGCATGGAGTCCTAATTATTCATAAGTGATTGGGCAAGAAAGGGGTGAGAGATCTTCATCTCTCAAACTCTTCTCTATTCCTAACCCTAACAAGCGAGGAAACTACTCGCTCATTGAGGGATCTACAAAAGACATGCTTTTTATTTTGTTTTAGGGTTAAGAGATTAATGATCTACTGCAGATTAATAAAAATTCTAATCTAGATTAAACTAAGGCAGAGAATAAATTTAACCTAGGGCAGAAATTAAAACTAAGAACTAAGACAGAAAATAGAACCTACTTACAAATTGATGCTCTCCAAAACTTGAAAAGAAATCTGAATTTTATTAATGAAAGGAGGCATGACCTAATACAAGAATTTGGGTCTCTATTTATAGGACATAGAAAACCCTAGGTTTACAATCGCCGCATGTATGCTTTTACAAAAATACCCCTAGGAAGACTAGTCAGCGCCGCCTCAGAACTTGGTAAAATTTTCAGCCTCTACGTGCTCCGCATGGCCGCGGAACCGCGGTGTCAAAGAATAATTAAATATATGTTAACCGCAATCAAGAACGGCGTCGCTTGGTAGCTAGCCGGTGAGTACGGGTCGGTCCACAGGGATTTTGTGAATTTCCTAATTGTTCTTACGAGTTAATTCCGATTGGTGTCGGATTGATTAAATCTAAAAACTAAATTTATCTAGATCTAAATCTTGCTAGGGTTAGGTTTAGGTAAAGTTTGGAAATGCAAAGATTTCCTCACCGCTTTCTATACCCAAATTAAGATCTCTTTAGGAGTTATGGTAATTATTAATAAAGGGGATTAATACCATCGGGAAGAAACAGTGTTTCTTCCTCTAGGTTCTTGTCCTTCCTTTCTTAATCCTTACCCTAACCTCCATGGAAAACACGCTCAACTGGGCCTTTAGACTACAGTATCACCGCTACCTCGTGGGATAGGGTGCCGTAGGGAGCGGTGTGTGCATGTATGCATGGAGTCCTATAAAAACGTGTGATGGGCAAGAAAGGGGTGAGAGATCTTCATCTCTTAAGCCTTTCCCAAATCTAACCCTAACAAGCGAGGAGACTACTCGCTCATTAGGGAATTGAAGAACATATCTAAACTATCTATCTAAGGCAAGGAATTAAAGATCTAACTATGGCAGATAAGAAATTACCTAGGGCAGATAATAAAATTAACTAGGGCAAATAAAAATAACTACTTACAAATTGATGCACTCTTCATTCATAGCAGAAATTACAGATCTGAATTTTAGATATAAAATTAGGAACAAGAAGAGGCATAACCTAAAACAGGTTTTAAGGTTTCTATTTATAGAACATAGAAACCCTAGGGTTACAATCGAGTCATATCTGCAATTACAAGTTTACCTCCTAAGAAAAGAACTAGTCAACGCACCGCCAGCGACCACAGGATTTTTCCACCGACACGGGCGACACATGGCCGCGGATCCGCGGCCAAGAGCAAGGTTTGGCCGCAGTTCCGCGGCCAAGTAGTGGGCTTGTGGGCTGCAATTTTTAGGGGTTCTTTCTGTTGCTTTTGGCTCCTTGTTTCTTCACTTGGTTTCTCAGATTGTCTTCTAGTTTTCTTCCAGATTTCCACAGTGAATAATTTCGTGGACTTTACCGCTTGCTTCGTGTTGAAGTCTTGAACCTTGCGCTGCCTTTGTTCTTTGTGAAATTGTTCATTGATCTTCGTTTAGTCTTCAAGCTGTAGGCATGATCAAGATCTTTCCGTTTGTTGGTCGTAGTCTCACTTTTGTATCGTCTTTTCATCGTTTTCACTGTTTTTGTTCCGAGAACCTGTAACCTGCAACTATGTAGCAGACATGGGTCAAAAGCACCTGCTTATTTGTAAAATGACTAAGAATGGGGAATATAATAATGCAAAATTATGATATGAACAAATACCCCAAAACTTATCTTTTGCTCGTCCTCGAGCAAATCTAGTTTTATTCTTGAAAAAGACCTAGTCACACTTTCGCAGGGAAACGCGATTGCACTGAGCTCGTGCAACAAGCCGTTAAACCTCTAGGTGTCTCTAGTAGGAGGAGTGTTGTCTCCTGAGAGTTTTCAGCGGATACTACCTACAAAATCCTATCAATTTTTCCTATTGACTTTTATTCTCCAATTAGGTTTTCTAACAAGGAATTCTATTATCTTCGACTCAGAAATTATCCATGTTTCCCCAATCAGAGCAAAGCTCTGTTTGAATTTCAAAAATTGAAGCAACGCTTCAAATTTCTTGCGCTGCGCGCAACGCGCCACATGTCAAAAGCTGATACGTCAGCGCAACGCCTAAGGCAGCGCACCCAATCAGAGCAAGACTCTATTTAAAACAAAATTAAAGGAAGCAACGCTTCGATTGCGCTGCGCTCTGCGCTGTGCGACACGTGTCAGCGCAGTTGCGCTGCGCGACGCTTGTCAAGCGCAGGTGCGTTTGCGCCAAACAGAATTAAAATTCCAGTAAGATCTTTCTGTTCTTATTAAAACAAGAAGATTGTCTTCTGTAAAACAGAAGCTCTTGGATCAAAGATCCAACGGTGAGGAAAAATCCCCAAATCACTCAGAGAATGAACTCTTTAACGAATTTAACAAATTAATGGGCACCATATAAAGGTCCCTAGACCCCAATTCCAAAAGATACAGAGATAGAGAAACAGAGACAGAAACACAGAAACAGAGAGAGAATTCAGAGAACTCTTAAAAAGAAAAGTTTGAAGAACTCAGAAAGAAAAAGAAGGTAAAACCTTTATAAAAAGAGCAACTTCTTCTGAAAAGATCATTGATCTAAGAACAAGATCAATGATCTTCAATAAAAAATATAATAAATAACAAAGGCATTGCTTTTTTTTTATGACCATTGGTTCTGGAATCTTTAAAGATTCTTTTCTTGAATCCAAAATTGGATATTAAAACAGTGCCTTGCACTGGTAAATCTGCACTGTTGGGCTCTTGGGTTGGCGCAAGCCACCAGAGAGCGCCACGTGTCAGCTCCAAAACCACTTGCGCTATGCGTTTTTAAAATAGAGTATTGCTCTCTGAAATTGGCGCAACTCACCAGAGCGCGCCACGTGTCAGCAGCGCAACAGCGCAGCGCACCGCGCTAACTGCGCTTGCGCTCACCAGAGCGTGACACGTGTCACCTCCACAAGCGCTTGCGCTCATTAATTGGCGCAAAGCGCCTGACAGGCCACATGGCCACTGTCAGATAATTAATGTGCTGCATTATTTAAAGAAGGGCTGTGCCCAATTAAAAAAGGCCTAACAGGCCTAATAAAATGCAATGCATTATCTTAAAAAAAAGGGGGCAGAGCCCAAACAAAGGTCTGTCAAGACCAAAACAGATGCTGTGCATCATTTAAAAAGGGACAGAGCCCAAATCAAATATGCCTTACAGGCCAAAATAAAATGCAGTGCAGGGGCAAAGCCCTAGCACAGGCCTAATAGGCCAAAGATAAATAAAAACGTTGAACATTTTCAACTGGACTTAGCCCAATCATGGCCGTAAGTCCTCCAATTAAATTGACTGAGCACGACTGCTCTCTTAAATCAATTTACATCCGGTTCAAGGGTACATCTCCGAACTCCTCTGACACCTATCGTTGTAATCCTACAACGACGTTAGAGAGGTGACGGGTCCCGACAACCACACATCCATACGGACTGTGGGGTCCTTAAACTCATGGACTTATGCGTCCTTAAACCAAAAATACGGATTGTGAGGTCCTTAAACTCATGGACTGATGCGTCCTTAAACTCACAGACTTATGCGTCCTTAAACCAAAATACGGACTGTGAGGTCCTTAAATTCATGGACTGATGCGTCCTTAAACTCACGGACTTATGCGTCCTTAAACCAAAATACGGACTGCGGGGTCCCTAAACTCACGGACTAATGCATCCTTAAATTAATGGACTAATGCGTCTTTAAACACATCCATACGGACTGTGGGTTCCTTAAACTCATGGACTTATGCGTCCTTAAACCAAAAATACGGACTGTGAGGTCCTTAAACTCATGGACTGATGCGTCCTTAAACTCACGGACTTATGCTTCCTTAAACCAAAATACGGACTGTGGGGTCCCTAAACTCATGGACTAATGCGTCCTTAAACTAATGGACTAATGCGTCTTTAAACACATCCATACGGACTGTGGGGTCCTTAAACCCATGGACTTAAGCGTCCTTAAACTCATGGACTAATGCGTCCTTAAACTAATATCCGTCCTCAAAACGGGAACGATGGACCACCATGTCCCTAAACTGGAAATAGACCACCATGTCCCTAAACTGGCAATGGACCGCAATGTCCTTAAACTACCTACGGACCACTACGTCCCTAAACGGGAACAATAGAGCCCCCAAATGCTCTTTTGTCGGATCTAAACGATTCCGTTTAAGTTGATCTGAGCCTCAAATATGGTTAACGTATCCTTAAACCTCCAAACAAATTTTAGTCCCAAACTGGACTATAAGACCCCCAATCGACTTTGGTTCAAGGGTACATCTCCGAACTCCTCTGACACCTGTCGTTGTAATCTTTCAACATCGTCAGAGAGGTGACGGACCCCGACGGCCATACATGCAATGGACCACTACGTCCCTAAACTGGAACAATAGAGCCCCTAAATGCTCTTTCCGTTAAGTTGATCTTAGTCTCAAATAGGACTAACGTATCCTTAACGAACGTTTAAGTTGATCTTAGCCTCAAATACGGCTAACGTATCCTTAAACTAAAACCCCAAACCCAAATCTAAGTAAATACGGATTTGGACTAATCCACGTCCTATGGGCGACGACATCACTTAGTCTCCGTATACAATCCACGGGCAACCACAAACAAAACAAACACACACGACACGAAGTGAAATTCCGGAGAAGGAGAAAGTGGTTACCGCGATGCGGTAGCGTAATTAACTGCAGGGGCTTGCGCCTGCAGGAAAGAGCATCCCCATAATCAAAAAACCACTCAAGCGAGGGGGAATCTAACGAAGTCTGCTACATCGGCCGCATCCGTCTAAACCTCCGATATACGGTGTCATAAATCAACTTGGTATTTTCGGAGAGGTGGACGGATAAAACCAAATAGCATTTTCCCCGAATCTCAGGCAAGACGCCCATGTTTTGGCCGCCATTCGGAGGGGAACAATCCACCCTTATTTTTCACGCTTCCTTATCACTTAACTTAAGATTAGATATATTCTGTAGACTTTACTTAGCTTTTAGCATCTCTTAAGTTTTCCTTCTAGGGTTCCATCTCAACTTAGGAATTTTTATCATCTCTATTAAAAATATAAGTCTTATTCTTCATTCCTATCTCTTATCTAAATCCCAATCACATACCCCTGCGAGTGTGTATATATCACCCCTATACTTGGAAATTCAAATCAAGCAATCATACTCTTGTCCGTCGTCCAAAGCACTTCTTAATTGGTGAATTTTTAGATGAAGTTTGCTCACACATCCTTCATGCGACCGTTAATACTTCTTGAGGTATCAATGACCGATTACAAAATGTGTTTGCACATTAAAGCGTAATTCCTAGTCTTGTAACACCTAAGGCTTTAGCAGTGACTCCCAAACCAGTTGGTCTAAGGCACTAGGTGATGAAGCACCCTCGCTAAATATTTTTCTATTTTTGCAGCCTTAAGTAATCACAAAAACCAGTGTTCATTTTTTTTTCTTTATTCACACTTGAATTTTTATTTTATTTTCTTCGTACTAAGGACTTTAGACAAGAGCATTTCAAGGTCTCCTCTACTATTCCAAGTTTCAAGGTGCGTGTTTGTGCAATTTGTAGGGTATATATTTTCAGAATTTAGACTTAAGCTAGGAATTATTTTTCAAACTTATACTTTAATAAAAATATCAAAATTTTTCCCTTATTTTAACTTAGCCCAAGAAGTCAACTCGAAATTTGCCTATTTCTAAATAAACTACAAAAACATATACTTTCTACCGTTAAACTTTAAGAAAGGTTATTTTTAGGGTTTTTAAATTACTAAGTCTAAGATCTAGTTTTTCCTATCTAGTTAACCTTTTTGTCAAACTCAAGACAATTAGGGCCAAAATTGAATACTTTAATTTTTATAATTTTTGAAAATTTTCAATTTTTATGGATTTTAAAAATAAGTATGCAAATGTAAAAATGTACACATGAATGCGAAGGAAGAAGGCTTACCGAGCATACCCCCAAACTTAAACTTGACAGTGTCCTCACTGTCATGCTATACCAAGAGGGTCAAAATGTCGGCACTCCCCTGTTTATTTATTTACAATTTTTTTATTGTTAAAAGAAAAACAAAATATATATACAACAAGGTTCCCCCCAAATTTATATGAGACGGTGTTTCCACTGTTTTAAGCGTTAAAGTTCAGAGTTAGGGAGGAGAAAAATTAAACTATACAAGGCCTTACACAGACCAAAGGTTAGCACCAACCATTCAAAAATTCTATCGTGATAATGATAGGGTTGGTGAAAGAATGGATTGTAGAGAAAGGAGTTGAGAAACACACGAGACCGAATGGGAAGAAGAGTGGAATATGGTCTCGGTGGAGGAGAAGAATGGTAGAAAAGAGAAAGAAGTGCAGTACGATCTTGAGGGTGTAAATCGAGTGAATAAATTAGCGCAATTTGTGATGACCGATATGTTAAAAGCGATTGTGCTAATCTATCAACCCGTCGAGAAATGGGGTCAAATTCCTCAAGATTCGCAAGAAAACATGGGTACGTCGAACTTGGTAAACCCTCCATTGAAAATGGAAACGCGACGGAGTCTTGCGTGGTCGAAACGATAGGAAGGACGAAAGAGAGTGATTTTGGGATAGTCTTATTCTCACCTAAGTAATCTGTCTCGAACTTGAAGGATTCCACCAATGGTCCGAAATGACTGTAAACAACCGAGTCTGATGGTTCAACTAACTCATCTAAAAATTTAAAGGACTCAAACTCGGGAGGTGAGTTTTCAACATCGTCCGAAAAAGTGAAGCACTCGTAATCGTTATCGGCTGTGAGAACTGTGTCAGATTCAAAGAGGTATGCACTAGTGGCGTCCACACTGCTGTGATCGAATAGAAATTTTTCAAACTCACAGTCCTCCTGCATGATCTTTTGCGTGGTCGGAACGGTAGAAGGGAGGGAGGGTGATTTAGGAAGTATAACAGTTAAGGGTTCACGAGGATGAATTGGAAAATCCGACACATCAAACAAAAATGGTTCATCCTCAATATTATCCTCAACACTCTCCTCAATACTATCCTCATAATTCTCCTCAAAATTTAGCTTATCCATGCTATCATCATCAAAATTAAGACGCATATGAAGTTCGGGAGAAACATTTAATGACTCGGGATGATGAATTGGACATAAAATTTCAATCAAATCTACGGGTTCCTCATCCAAAATATTCCCGGCGTTAATATCCTCAATCAAGTGAAAATCAATTTTTTCTGATACCTCATCAAAAGCATGGATATTTATCAATTCAGGTTCTAGATTGGAGGTGTAAAGTTCAAAAGGATTATATGTGGTTTCACTCGAAAGGGACTCTTCACAATCTGGCAAATCAATTACTACAAAGTCACACAACTCATCATTTTGGACACTTGTTTGAAAACTAGAGTTGTTGGATTCAATTGGTAATGGGCAGGTTTGATTTGGAAGTGTGTATAGCTCACTCTCACCACTCAAATTCTCACTCTGTCCAACCGCCTCCTCATACATTGGAATTTTTGGAGCTAGTTGGAAACTAGCTACCGGGTCACTAGGTTGCATAAGGGCGGCCACGGACGCATCCACATTCCTCATCATTTGATTTGTCGCTACCATATAGGCTTCTAACGACTGTTCTAGACTAGACATGGGTTGTGAAGGGGTTTCGGTAAAAGATTCAAAATTGTTTGGATACGTGAAACTCCCAAATGGTTGTGTCGAAGCAATGTCTAGTGAAGGTGCGGAAGTCGGGTAAGACTGGTAGGAATTGAATGGTTGGACAGGAGTAGGATCAACATTTGGATAAAAAGGTGAATGGACTTGTTGATCCCAAGAACTAGAAGTGTTGAAAGGAGTGAAAGATCGGTTACGAGATTGTTCTATATGTTCAGCAATAGACATGGGTTTAGGAGTTACAACAGGACTCGAAAAAGGAGTATCAACGTAAGAAGGTGGTGAAGGTTGACACGGTTGATACAAAGTGGAATGCAAAGTCGAACTATTTCTCCTAGACGCTTCTATTTGATCTTTCAAAGAAATTTTGGGCATGGAGGGGTCATCCGTAATTCGACCAAAACAATTCGCGTAGGAAGCAAAGTTTGGTTCAGGATACCAAAGTTCGGCAAGAGTTTTATGAGATGGGGTACCCATGATGTAGAAAAGGGGAAGAAAAAGAATGTGGGGTGCACGGATTTCTTAGCGACAAATTGCAAGTTTTTGTAAAAAATTTTCCTTTTTTCTTTTTGTGTTTTTTTTATGTGGAGCTTTTTGCAAAAAAGATTTTCGATAAAAGGCTTAGACACACGTTCAATCAATCACAAATGCACAATCAAGCCTAGATCTAGGGTCACCTTGGTCAGCTAGACAGCTCCTACCTGTTCCAAAGGGCAAGAAGTAGGACCTCAAACCGCCTCTTCACCGCCAATTGTGGCCAGGTAAGCACAAGTAGAGAAAGGAGGGATCCGCTCACGAATCACCGTGAGACGGGCCTTTTAAAATTACCCTTCCCTACCTGTCTAGCCTAGGCACCACAAAGTCAGGTTAGGATCAACGGTGGATGCCTACAACTAGTCCTTTGTCCTATTGAGCGCGAAGTCCTTAGGGCTGAGTCTAATCTTTTTTAATTAATTGATGGTCAATGCAGTATGACTTATGTGATTTTTGGGGTCCTGGGAAGGGTAATGAAATCCCCACCCAATCTGGATTGGTGTAAAAGCCCCTTAAAGTCGATTTAAAATATGCAAAGCAGTAACACAATCACTTGTAAACAAATTTTTTTTAGCGCGGCGCAAAGAATCCTGCACAAGATCAATTATTGGAAGGGAGAGAGATTTTTGGCGTAAAGAATCCTGCAGGCAAATTTTACAGAGGAGATATCAGGGGTTGCAGAGAAGAAGAGGAGAATCTTACAGAGGATTTTTCGCTTGCTGACGTCACAAGACCGCGGCGGATCCGCGGTCAAAGATGGGTCAACGCGGCAATTCCGCGGTCGGTTGGTTTGTTCAGATCTCCAAATCTTTTCTGTTGCTCTGTTATGGTACTCCTCGGTTGTTCAGATCAGCTGTTTTCTGTTTCGCTCTCTGGATTTTTCCAGATCTGAATTTGTTCGTCGATCTTGCAAAAATTCACACGAAAATACCCTTCACAAAATAACAAGATGATAAATTTTTATATATATATTTTTTAATTTTTCAGTTTTTATGATTTTTCAATTTTATATTAACCCGAAATTACAAAAAGAAAATAACTACGCCATTCCCGGCAACGGCGCCATTTGATTTTTATGTCAAAGAATAATTAAATATATGTTAACCGCAATCAAGAACGGCGTCGCTTGGCAGCTAGCCGGTGAGTACGGGTCGGTCCACAGGGATTTTGTGAATTTCCTAATTGTTCTTACGAGTTAATTCCGATTGGTGTCGGATTGATTAAATCTAGAAACTAAATTTATCTAGATCTAAATCTTGCTAGGGTTAGGTTTAGGTAAAGTTTGGAAATGCAAAGATTTCCTCACCGCTTTCTATACCCAAATTAAGATCTCTTTAGGAGTTATGGTAATTATTAATAAAGGGGATTAGTACCACCGGGAAGAAACGGTGTTTCTTCCTCTAGGTTCTTGTCCTTCCTTTCTTAATCCTTACCCTAACCTCTATGGAAAACATGCTCAACCGGGCCTTTATACTACGGTATCACCGCTACCTCGTGGGATAGGGTGCCGTAGGGAGCGGTGTGTGCATGTATGCATGGAGTCCTATAAAAACGTGTGATGGGCAAGAAAGGGGTGAGAGATCTTCATCTCTTAAGCCTTCCCCAAATCTAACCCTAACAAGCGAGGAGACTACTCGCTCATTAGGGAATTGAAGAACATATCTAAACTATCTATCTAAGGCAAGGAATTAAAGATCTAACTAGGGAAGATAAGAAATTACCTAGGGTAGATAATAAAATTAACTAGGGCAAATAAAAATAACTACTTACAAATTGATGCACTCTTCATTCATTGCAGAAATTACAGATCTGAATTTTAGATATAAAATTAGACACAAGAAGAGGCATAACCTAAAACAGGTTTTAGGGTTTCTATTTATAGAACATAGAAACCCTAGGGTTACAATCGAGTCATATCTGCAATTACAAGTTTACCCCCTAAGAAAAGAACTAGTCAACGCACCGCCAGCGACCATAGGATTTTTCCACCGACACGGGCGACACATGGCCACGGATCCGCGGCCAAGAGCAAGGTTTGGCCGCGGTTCCGCGGTCAAGTAGTGGGCTTGTGGGCTGCAATTTTTAGGGGTTCTTTCTGTTTCTTTTGGCTCCTTGTTTCTTCACTTGGTTTCTCAGATTGTCTTCTAGTTTTCTTCCAGATTTCCACAGTGAATAATTTCGTGGACTTTACCGCTTGCTTCGTGTTGAAGTCTTGAACCTTGCGCTGCCTTTGTTCTTTGTGAACTTGTTCATTGATCTTCGTTTAGTCTTCAAGCTGTAGGCATGATCAAGATCTTTTCGTTTGTTGGTCGTAGTCTCACTTTTGTATCGTCTTTTCATCGTTTTCACTGTTTTTGTTCCGAGAACCTGTAACCTGCAACTATATAGCAGACATGGGTCAAAAGCACCTGTTTATTTGTAAAATGACTAAGAATGGGAAATATAATAATGCAAAATTATGATATGAACAGTTACCCAAGCAGACGAGTGTTGTCTCGTGAGGGTTTTCAGTGGATACTACTATAGACAATAGAAAAGGCTCGAGGTTAAAATCGTCAACCGCTACTTCTACACGGATTCTTATTCCCAGCAATCAACCTTCATACGAGTTTACTATCAACAGCTATCACACAGTCAATTTCTACTTTTGGGTTCTTTCGACAGGCACTTTTTTACAGTCTATCACCATGCCTCTGTTAGATATTCGGGGAACACGCCATGCTTCTGTTCAATACCCGAAAATCACGCTTGATGCCTCTGCTTGGTTCCTAGGCATCGAATATGCTTGAAGCCTCTATTCGGTTCTTGATACCTCTGCTCGGTCTGCAAACGAGTATGCAATGCTTTTACTTGGTTTATATACGAGTATGCACTACATTGCCATTCCAGTCACATTTACTCTATTTTAGACGAGCCCCGTATCACAATTGCCTTTACTCGGTTGCATACAAGTAGGCACTACATTGCCCCGGTTCGGTTTCAGCAGAATATGTGGTTCAGCGATGACAAACACATTCTCAGCAAGAAACAACACACGTTTGGGCTCACCCCAAACGTCCATTCAAGACAACAAATGTGCAGCAGGCCCTCGAAGTTCAGGACCAACAAAAGTGTGCTTTAAGCGAGCCCGTGCATATTAGATGCGCCTTAAGCGAGCCCATGTACATCCAAATATGTTCAGACCGATCCCTTTTTCAAGATTAGTCAACCAAGACCCGGCCTTCCCAGTGGATGGTCAACCAAAAGCCCCGACCCCTTAATGGGACGGTCAACCAAGACCTAGCCTCCCAATGGGGCCGGTCAACCAAGTCAACACGGCCCCTAAGGGTCGGTCAAGCCAAGAAGCCCAGATCCTCTAAGGTCCGATTAAGTGAGCCCGGGCCTCCATAGGGCCGGTCTTGGTGCACCGGCCCCCATAGAGCCAATCTTGGTGCAAATGCAATCAAATTGGACCAAAAAATAATAAATATGTCTACACTTGTCTTGTGCATTTTTTTACAAATACCTCATTCCCATTGTGTTGGAGAGAGTATTTTTTTAGGTTTGAATTTAAAGAGAATTTTCCCTCTTCTTTTATTTACCAATCTACCATCCCCTTAGCCTATAAAAGGAGGGTGTATGTCTCTTTTTTCAGCACACATTTCATTCTACTCACTCCACAAAACTCTTGTACATTCACCCCTTCTCATATTTCAATAAAAAAAGAGAGAAAGTTTGCTTCATTCTTGGTTGGATTTGGTTCATCTTTTCTACAAAAAAGATAAGGATGTCGGGATAATTCTCGACAATCCTATATCTTTATTTCTTTCTTCCTTGCAATCTTGTATTCATTTTTTTTTGGTGTGATCAATGGAAAATGATTAGTAGATGGATTCTTCTCTTTTTTAATGATAGCAAACGCTTAAATGTCGTATTTATGTATATTTCATATGTTATTTTCTTAGTCTGGCGTAATCTTTTAAAGATGTAATTAATAAAGAAAAATAGTTAAACATCATTTACGTATTGCTTTGGAAGCGCGCAGCCCAACTTTTATGTTTTCTTGAAAACAAATGAATACGATTTTATGCAATTAAAAGACCTACTCTACTATAGAGATTGGCTAATTACTTATTATAGCCCTACTTTATCAGTTAACACCCTTAAAGATTGGCACTATATTGCATATTTACTATTTGTAACTTTATTTTTAGTTTTATTTTAACAACACCATGGAGATGACTTGATTGATTCAATGCTGAATAAAAAGCACTATATTTATAGTTTTATATTTTCAAGTATTGGCTTCATCATACTCATTCCATGTTGTTGTTTTCATTTAAAATAAAATAAGACTAAGGTCATGAGTTGTTTGGATCATTACTGCATATAGAAAATATTATTCTCTATTTCAGGTAATGGCTCAAACACATTCAAACCATACAAATAAAACACAATTAACGCGACGAACGTGGCGAATAGCCAGTGGCCGTCGTATAGATTTTGGCGACCACAGTAGGGCGCACTTTTCCCCCATCTTTGAAAAGAAACTTTAATAAAATATAAATAAATGTTTTTTTCACCGTTTTTGCCATTTACTAATCTTTACCCATCTTTGCAAAAAGGTGATCATGGCGAACACGGTTAATTTCAACATAAATGACGTTCCAAGAGTTTTCATCATGAGAGAGATCGGTTTCATTGCAATCTGGGTTCCAATTGATGACATGACGGTGATCCCTCAAAGACAAGATGTTGCGAGCCTCACCCCAATTGAGGCCCCAGTTGTTCCCTCGCGATCACCCAACCCGCCGGGTATTGTGCACGATGATGATAGTTTCACCCCAGTGGTTTCCAAATCCGCTAGAAAACACACCAAATTCATGCGTCTCTCCGGCACCGCCATACAGACCCCTACAAAGCGATCCACATCTCCTAGCGTTATCATTGTTAGTGAGATGCCGCCCACCGGCTGACATCAAGGGGGAATGACATTAACGGAATATTCCCGTGACAAAGGAAAAAGGGTGGTGGAAGATCTTTACTTCCCCACGCTTTATGATTCGCAAGAGGGTTGTTCCCACAACATGGAGTCTGGCCCTTTTTCTGACAAAGATTTCCCTTCTCTTCACGCAGCAAAGAAGGGTCTTCCTCCATTTTTCACGCCAAAAGCTAAACCAAAGGCCGTGAAGACTGTGCC
This sequence comes from Agapanthus africanus, assembly GCA_030015575.1. Taxonomy (NCBI): domain Eukaryota; kingdom Viridiplantae; phylum Streptophyta; class Magnoliopsida; order Asparagales; family Amaryllidaceae; genus Agapanthus; species Agapanthus africanus. The sequence goes on along the minus strand of JASDDO010000019.1, from coordinate 912,101,637 downwards.
ACCATCCATTATCCTCAAAAGGAGGGCGCCAACTACTGTTCCAATTTTTCCAACAAATTCCGGGGAAGATAGTAACGTGGTCAAATCAGTATCGCCCCTCCTAAAAAAGAAAAGGCACGCTTCTCGTCATGACGTATCTCTTCCCCGATATATGTTCCTATGGAATGGAGCCACAAAAACCATGCAGGATACCTATCGTCTCCTCAAAATATTACAAGCAACCATTCACGAAGCAACGTACAGCCTAGGCCGACTCTGCTTCCACCCCTCACCGCTCATGAGTATAGGATCATGATGTGGAATATGGCAGGATTCGAGCTTTCTCCCCAGGAATAAAGGACTTTGCACCGACTTCGCAGAGGAATTGAGGAGGTTACATCGCATTTTTAACGGCATTTCCTATTGGTATCAAGGAACCAGATGATGAATACATTGGAAGAAGTCATACTAATGTGTCATCGAGTCTTGGTCCTGTAACTAGAAGTCGGTTTAGATCATTGTCTGTATCAAATAATGTTGTTCATGATAATGAATCTAGTTCTGAGTATTTTTCTTCGCAATAGAACATAAATAACATAGACGAAGAATTACACTTTTAATACAGAACAAGTGTTGGCCACTTGATGATCAATTGGCATAGCTCCAAAAGACTCTACAAGAAAAAGAAGAAGAATTGACTCATCTAAGAACGCAAATTTCGCCTAATAACTCTAACGCTGACCAAAGTCCTCTTCTTAACGAGTCAACACAGAGTCAACCACTATCGGTCGATGCTGTTCAAATAATGGTAGCAGAAGGCGTAAGAGCATACCTCATACAAACCCAGCATGCTATGAGGCCAGGATACATGAAACCCTATCCATTGGAAATAAATTTGGTGCCATTCCTAGAGCACTACAAGCAACCTTCGTTCGCCAAGTTCAATGGAAATGGATCACCACATGAGCACATCACTCACTTCTTAGCTGCATGTTAAGACACAACACGCAATGGTGCGCCTCTTCTTCGTCAGTTCGTGCAAACACTTTCTGGTCCAGTATTCACATGGTACAACAATTTGGCTCCTAACTCCATCCATATTTAGGAGCAAATACAAGAAGCCTTTCTTCAACGTTTCTATATTACTCAACGGGTCGTGGGAATTATCGAATTAACACGAACCAACAATCATTCAATGAGAAGACCGCTGATTTTATCAACTGGTGAAGGAATATAAGTTTACACTACTCACAACCTCTCACAGAATCGGAAGCAGTTATGATGTGCATGGAAAATTTGCGACCAGAAATGGCAATCAATCTATAAGGAGTACGTCCCTTATCATTCGAAGAGTTATATTCCAAGGCAACAGACATTGAAAACTTCCTCAGACAAACGGCCAGACGGTTCGACAAAAACTTCAAGAATTACAACCAAGACTCCAACGAGAATAAAAGAGACTTTAGTTACAACTATGGAAAGCAGAGGGAAGTGATAGAAACATCAGTCAAGCAACCTTATTCGGGTCCCCGAAATCGGTCTTCCAACGATCAATCAAAATCTCTAGTGGATAGCTTGTCAAAGGAAGACCTTGAAGACATTCTTAGGGGTCTGATAGAAATAAAGTTAATAAAATTGCCTCCACCACCACAAATGGACGCGATGATGCCCCATCACAACAATGATCAATATTGCAAGTATCACCGTATACCAGGGCACGATCTATAGTGAAGATTTTATAGTGTCTCACAAATTAAACCGCAAGTATACATTTGTGCAATTGTAGTACTTTACGGATCGATCCACATTGAGGCTTTGAGATTTTAATTAATTCTAAAACAATTAAAGAAATAATTGATTTAAACTTAAAGTTAAAAGTGTATAAAAATAAAGATATGAAATTGCAAATTTTATATTAAAAAGGTCCAGGGTTTTGAATTATCTTTACTAATCATGGTGTTTTATAAGATATCTATTCTTTTCTAATTTCCATATTCAAATTCATTACCTGAAAATTGCAAGAAAGTATAGAGAATATGATCATCATAATAAAATATCAATCAATCAAGAAAGCATAAATTATATGATCATGGCAATACCATATTAATCTATAAAATTATCTAGCAAGGAATTTAAATATAAAGTTCTAATTAATATAGAAATAGTTAGACCTACCCTTATACTAAATAAACACAAAGGTTATCAATCAATGGTTTATCTCGTTTTATCGGCATATCCTAATCTACCCTAAATCAATTAGGTTGAATGTACCTTGATAAAACTTCCATCTTACCTTCCCTAATTAGTTTTCTAGGTTGCCAATCTATCATTAAACTAAATAGTTTATAGGTGACATTACCTTTTTTTAAACAAGTTTCAAGAGCGTCAATTAATCATAAACAACTTTAGTTTATCAGCATAACATCAAAAAGACTTTAGTTTTTATCTTAGAGATTCATCATGAAGCACATAGAAAAGAAATAAATCAATGAGAACAAACACCAATCATAGAAAGAAAAACTCAAAACCCTAGAAAATAGATTAGCTACTCATGATAGAAGAAAGCGTAAAATTAAATGACTTCATATAAAAAATAACTACAAAACTTCATCTCTCCAAAATAAAACTCCTAATTTTAAAGCCTAGGGAGAGATGAAATCCTAATGGAGATTACAAAAGTATTTATAGGGCTTTTATAAAATCAAAACGAACATTACAGAAGATACAAGGAGATACAATTTTTCTTAAAAATCCGAGATTCCAACTCCATAAAATTTCGGCCAAATCTTGCTATATCTCGGTTTTGGCTGAAATTTTGGAAGATTTGGGCTCCTGGTATTTTCCCTATTTTGTTATTTGATCTTGAGATTCTTAGTCTTCGTTCTGTTTTTTGATATCTTGTTCGTTTGTTTCAGTTTAGCTTTAATCAAGTCCACATCCAACGCAACCAGTCCGTCTTTTGCACACTTTTCCCTTTAAGCCTTGTAATCTGCATTATTTGACAAAACATATCCGAAACAGCATAAACGAGGAAAAAATAAGATAAATATGGTTATAATAATATGTATTAAAATGCACCAATCAAATGCCCCCACACTTATCTTTTGCTAGTTCTCGAGCAAAATCTACGGTTTCAAACTTTAAACTAAAAACCTAAATATAAAAAATCTAACAATCTACTCCTAAGCTCTTTTCGCGGGCGTGCGATTGCACTGAGCACGTGTAACAAGCTGTTAAACTGCTAGGTGTTCCTAATAGGAGGAGTGCTGTCTCCTAAGGGTTTTCAGCGGATACTACCCACAAAATTCCAAAAATAAAAATAAAAATAAAAGAAATGAAAAATTAAAAACGAAAAATTAAGAAAATGAAAATGAAAATGAAAATAAGAAAGTGAAAACTTTATTTTTTTACAAAAAACTAAGGAAATCAAGAAAAGATAGAGTTTTGAACTTTTTCTAGCTTTTCAGTTTTCATGAATTTTCATAGCCTCGCTTAATTACATAAATTATCTCCTCCCAACAATAGAACGTCGTCCTATTCTTCCTTCCCCATCTCTCCTTCAAATGTCGATCCTATACCCCTACGTGTGTAAAAGATCTCTACACTCAAGAATTCAATTCAAACTGTCGTACCAATACCCTTGTACCATCGTATGTTTATGTTAATATAAGTTAATGTACCCACACACCTTTTTATGCAACCTCTAATGCTTCCTGAGACACTAACCAGCCGGTTACTCAATATGTGAGTTTAAATTAAGTGTAATGTTTAAGTGATGCCCAGCCTTGCAACTATCTTGGACCTTCAGCAATGACTCCCAAACTAGTTGGTCTAAGGCACTAGGCGATGATACACCCCTCAGCTGAAGTGATACTCGTGCCCTTAATAACCACAAGACTAAACTTATTATATTGATGCTCTTTTTTTTAATCACCTTTCGGCGTGAAAATCCAATGCTTTATGAGGCACGGATCCCCAACTACTTAGTGAAGAAAAATGGTGAATTATGATGATATACTTAGGCATTTTAGGCAATGATATTTCAAGATATCCTCTACCATCTCAAGTATCAAAATTCGTGTATGTGCAATTTGTAGAATGTTTATTTTATAAATATGAATTCAAGATAAGGAATTATTTTTCAGATTTAATTCTATTTTCAGATTCAATAATTTCCTTCATCCCCCTTAACCTTTCGGATTCGAATTCATGATCACCTATTACTAGTTCGATTCAAAACCACCCCTTTCCCCTTTTTCCTTAAAAAAGATTGAAAAAGAAGACTTAAAAAAATTAGAGAAGAAAAACTAAAAATAAACAAAAAAATGAAAAATAAAAAAGAAATTGTATAAACCACCCCACACTTATTTCGGACATTGTCCTCAATGTCGACCCTTCACTTATATCTCTAGTCTTTTTCTTAAATCAATAAAAAACAATCACTACAATGTTCCAACTAAACAAATATAAAAAAAATTAATGTAGTGAAATTAATTTAGGAAGAGATAAATCATTAGAATTGATAAACAAATTAAATAAGAACAAACTTACAGAGCCCCCAAAAATTTAGAAGATTCTTCCCTCATCATCACGCTCACTAGTGGTGGCCGGCCGCTGATATGCGATCTGATATTGGATTTATACTTCCTGGTTTGAACTGCATACCATATAACTTATTTCTTGTGTTTATGTTAGGTTTTGGTGTGAAACAAAAGTGTGAAAATAAATAGGAAGGAATAAATGATCATAAAAGAAGAAAAAGAAATTTTTTAAATTTACATAAAGTTTTGGTTAATCCAAATGTTAATATTAACCACTCAAATATTTTGTCTATGATCATTTAAGAATAGTAAAATAAATTATAACAATAAGTATCGATAAACACCTTAAAATTGATATGCATAATATTAGTATGGTGTTTATTTGCGGGTGTATAAATTTGTGATCCAAGTTTCGCCGAAAAAACTAATACAGAAATAAATGATTTAAATCCAAAAGAGTTATGCAACTGCACTATCTTGTCAATGTATTGGTTAATTAGATCAAAATCTAAAACATGAACATGCGGTACATAAATAAAAGATCCAACTAGGGGCACAAATTCTTATATTAAGATTGTGGTATTTTCATCATATCCCACGTATGACAATCCTTTTTCCTTCTCCTTAACTTGACTTATGGGTTGACTTTTGTCATCAAAAAATGTGGGTTCCCATTCTAAATTGTTCTAAAAAATTTCATTGTTCATTCCAACTAAAGGTGTGGGTTCCCTATTAATAATACGTCCAAATATTATATTTAAACCAACGCCATCAAAATCACAAGTTTTCTTCATAGATGTGGCTTCTATATCTAAAACCTTTTCAAAAATTTTATCCGCTTCTGTTGATTTGTCATAAACATCTTCCTCAAAAAATTTCTTGCTACAATCAGTTAAATCAAACATCTCCACCTCAAACATATCATCAATTAAATCATTCTCATTTAAACTCGTTGTTGGAGCCCTAACAAGAATATCAAGATACGTTAAAATTGTGTTTGTTTGATTTAGATTGGATGGATGACCTACATCATAGTAAGCGGTTGGTTGGAATTGCTGGCATAAATTTTTTCGTTTCCTTTATTTACCAAATCCATCATTAAATGGACAATTTTCATAAACATGATAGGGATCTTCATAGTTAATGCAAAAAGGTTGAAAAGATGGATTACTAAAACCCCTATATTTATTCTTAAAAGCCTCAATCTTATGTAAAATATCATCTAACTGTGCACGTACCCTAACATTATTGTAGGCCATGAATGTTTCATGTGAATTAGAACCGTGCCTATATTTATTTATGCAATTTACAAGGGTTGGCTTTACATGTTCGTCACCCATATAAAAAAGAAATACTGAAAATTAAAATAAAAAATAGAAAAGGAAAAACTAAAACTAAAACTAAACAGAAAAATAGAAAACCTGAACCCACAAACAAAACGTAGATCTGAACAGTAGATGAAATTTGGAACAACCAGAAAAAACCCAGAAGCCCAAATCCTTCAGAATTTCGTCCAAAACTATGTTTTGGCTGAAATTTAGCCGAATTTGGTGTCTGGCCAAATTGCTTCATCTTCTATACGCTCCAAGATCCTTGAATGTATGTCTGGTTTCCTGAAATTAAAAAAATTTGCAGAATAAAATAAATAAAATAACTTGAATCAAAATTAATTAAAATGCTACCGGCCTCCCTGGCAACGACGCCAAAAACTTGATGGAGATTTTATAGTGTCTCACAAATTAAACTGTAAGTATACAGTTGTGCAATTGTATTAATTTACGGATCGATCCACAGGGAGGCGATTATAAAACAAGTAAAGAAATATTTGATTTAAACTAAAAGTTAAACGTGCACAAAAATAAAGATATGAAATTGCAAATTTTAAATTAAAAAGGCCTAGTGTTTTGAATTATCTTTACTAATTATGGTGTTTTATAAGATATCTATTCTTTTCTAATTTTCATATTCAAATTCATTACCTGACAATTGCAAGAAAGTAAAGAGAATACGTTCATCATAATAAAATATTAATCAGTCAAGAAAGCATAAATTATATGATTATGGCAATACCCTATCAATCTATAAAATTATATAGCAAGGACTTTAAATATAAAGTTCTAATTAATATAGCAATAATTAAATCTACCCTTATACTAAATAAACACAGGTTGTCAATCAATAATTTATCTCGTTTTATCGTCATAACCTAATCTACCCTAAATCAATTAGGTTGAATCTACCTTGATAAAATTTCCATCTTACTTTCTATAATTAGTTTTCTAGGCCGTCAATCTATAATTAAAATAATTATTTTATAGGTGATATTACCTTTTTCTAAACAAGTTTCAAGAGCGTCAATCAATCTTAAACAAGTTTAGTTTATTAGCATAACATCAAAAGGACTTTAGTTTTTATCTTAGAGATTCATCATGAAGCATATAGAAAAGAAATAAATCAATGAGAACAAACACCAATCGTAGAAAGAATAACTCAAAAACCCTAGAAAATAGATTAGCTACTCATGATAGAAGAAAATATAAAATTAAATAATTTCATATTAAAAATAACTACAAAACTTCATCTCTCCAAAATAAAAACCCTAATTTTAAAACCTAGAGAGAGATGAAACCCTAATGGAGATTACACAAGTATTTATAGTGATTTTGGAAAATCAAAATGAACATTACAGAAGATACAATTTTCCTAAAAATCTGAGATTCTAACTTCATAAAATTTTGGCCAAATCTTGCTATATCTCGGTTTTGGCCGAAATTTTAGAAGATTTAGGCTTTTGTTTTCTCTCTCCATATTTTGTTATTTGATCTCGAGAATCTTAGTCTTCATTCTGTTTTCTGATATCTTGTTCTTTTTTTTTTGTTTAACTTTAATCAAGTTCACATCCAACACAAGTAGTCCGTCTTTTGCACACTTTTCCCTTTAAGCCCTGTAATTTGTATTATTTGATAAAACACACCCGGAACAATATAAAATAGGCAAAAATAAGATAAATATGGTTATAATAATATGCATTAAAATACACTAATCAATCTACAAAAATGTTTTATCTTCAAGAAATTGGTCTGAAATATGGTTAAAGAAGGAAAGATTGACTCAACATTCCTTAAAGATCTAAAGAGGGGAAAATAGACGGTTAACATGGTATCTGTCACTTTGAAAAACAATCATATTGAGTCTTCTCCATCGACGACTTCTTCATAAAAAAATTCTACATCAACGATATCTCCCTCAACTACAACATTGTCAACAATATCTCCTCCGAAAATTCGAGACACTCATCAGGTACTCATATTTCTGAGTTTAAAAGAAGCAAAGACGATGTCAGAAGAATGGTCTTCAATTGCACCAATGCTCATCCCTCGCCTCAAGAATAAAAGGACTCCAAAGTACAAAATTCTTCGTAAAGTTATGCTGAGAGAAGACATAAAGGACTTCATCGCTCGAGTCTCTTACGAGCTTAAAATAAACAAATCCCGGGTGTCTGAAGTAGATACCTCGTAGGAAGAATTCGAATGAGTATTCGATGAATATAGTCTAAGCTTCTTGAGTATAAACCGTGAGTCCTTATGCCTCTTTTCCCCCAAAAGAATGAAGGCTTATCCCGCCACTTCTTTCTCGACAATGGCGCTATCTACGCCACTTACAAATGCAATCTACACCTTCTCTGCAACACAACAGTTTACAACTTATTCAACAACAAACGACGCTATTTACGCCGCCACCTATTTTGTGGCAACGGTGCTACTCATACTACACCTACAAAGGCGCTCAATGCCATATTTTCAATGGCTCAATGCCACATTTTCGACAGTTCAACATCTCAAATTCAATGGCCATTTTCAATGCCACTATTACAAAGATGGCCATCTTTACGCCATAACTATTGCAACGGTTACCTCTACGCTACTATCACGACAATGGCTACACTATTATTTTAAACCCTACAATCAACAGGTGCTTCTACATCTTACAATCAACGGGGGCTGCTACATTTCAACAAACGATGGACTTATCACAGTCCAATCAAATGCAAAGCCGCACTTATCACATGTGTTGCTTTACCTCGGCTTCAACAACAATGCTTTGCCAATATCATCCTATATGGAGTTCAATAAAGTTACGCTCGGTCTTGCCTGCATAAATAAATTACGCATGCAAGTCCAAGTGTGGGGGCAATTTATAGACATCACAAAAGACTCGAGGTTAAAATCATCGATTGCTACTTCTACACAGGTTCTTATTCCCGAAAATCAACCTTCATACGGGTTTACTATCAACAACCATCACGCAGGTAATTTCTATTTTTGGGTTCTTTCGACAGGCACCTTTCTATAGTCTACCATGCCATGCCTCTGTTAGACATTCGGGGAACACGCTATGCCTCTGTTCAATACGCGAAAAGCACGCTTGACGCCTCTTCTTGGTTCATAGTCATCGAATACGCTTGACGCCTCTATTCGGTTGCCGATGCCTCTGCTATGTCTGTATACGAGTACGCGATACTTCTACCTGGTTTATATATGAGTATGCACTACATTGTCGTTCCAGTCACATTTTCTCGGTTTCAGATGAGCTCCGCATTACAATTGCCTTTACTCGGTTACATACGAGTATGCACTACATCGCCCCGGTTCGGTTTCAGACGATACATCCTCAGTAAGAAGCACAATATTTAAGGTCTATTCAAGACGATATGCACTACATTTCCCAAACGTCTATTCAAGACAACAAATGTCCGCAGCAAGCTCTCGAAGTCCTGGACCAACAAAAGTATGCCTTAAGCGAGCCCATGCATATCAGATGTGTCTTAAGCGAGCCCGTGCACATCCAAATATGTACCGAACCCTTTTTCAAGATTAGTCAACCAAGGCCTAGCCCTCTCAGTGGCCGGTCAACCAAAAGCCTCGGCCCCCTAATAGGCCGGTCAACCAAGACCTGGCCTCCCAATAGGGCTGGTCAACCAAGTCAACACGGCCTCTCAATGGGGCCGGTCAACCAATTCAACACGCCCCCACCGATCGGTCAATCCAAGAAGCTCGGACCCCTTAAGGTCCGATCAAGTGAGCCCGGGCCCCTATGGGGCCGGTCTTGGATGCACCGGCCCCTTCATGGGGCCGGTCTTGGTGCACTGGCCCCCTTAGAGCTAGTCTTGGTGCAGATGCAATCAAGTTGGACAAAAAATAATAAACATGTCTACACTTGTCTTGTACATTTTTTTACAAATACCCCCTCCCATTGTCTTGGATGGAGTAGTTTTTTTAGGCTTGAATTCAAAGAGAATTTTCCCTCTTCTTTTATTTACCAATGTGCCACCCCTTTAGACTATAAAAGGAGGGTGGATGTCTCACTTTTTAAAAACACATTTCACTCCACTCACTCCACAAAATTCTTGTGCATTCAGCCCTTCTCATATTTCAACAAAAACGAGGGAAAGTTTTCTTCATTCTTGGTTGGATTTGGTTCTTCTTTTCTACAAAAAGGTAAGGATGTCGGGATAATTCTTGACAATCCTATACCTTTATTTCTTTCTTCCTTGCAATCTTGTGTTCAATTTTCTTTTGTGTGATCAATGGAAAATGATTAGTAAATGGATTCTTCTCTTTGTTAATGATAGTAAACTCTTAAATGTCGTATTTATGTATATTTCATATGTTCTTTTCTTAATCGGGGGTAATCTTTTAAAGATATAACTAATAAAGAAAAATAGTTAAACATCATTTACATATTGTTTTGGAAGTGCGCAACCCAACTTTTATGTTTTCTTGAAAACAAAAGAATACGGTTTTATGCAACTCTATTAAAATCCCTATTTTATTATAGAGATTGGCTAATTACTTATCATAGCCCTATTTTATCAGTTAACACCCTTAAAGATTGACACTATTTTGTATATTTACTATTTGTAAATTTATTTTTAGTTTTATTTTAACAACACCATGGAGATGACTTGATTGATTCAATACTGAATAAAAAGCACAATATTTATGGTTCTATATTTTCAAGTATTGGATTCATCACACTCATTCCATATTGTGTTCATTTAAAGTAAAATAAGACTAAGGTTGTGAGTTGTTTGGATCATTATTGAGTATAGAAAATATTATTCTTTATTTCGGGTAATGGCTCAATCACATTCAAACCATACAAATAAAACACAATTAACACGATGAACGTGGTGAATAGCCGGTTCGCCGTCGCACAACTACCCACAAAATCCAAGAAAGGAAAAGAAAAAGAAAATAAAATAAAATGAAAACTAAAAATGAAAAATTATAAACAAAGAAAAAGAAAAGAAAATGTAGAATCTAACTAGTTTTTCAATTTTCAAGAACTATCATCCTAAAATATCGTTTCAATTCCGGAAATTCTATTCTCCCTTAATAGAACTTGCTCTTAGTTTTCACTCCCATCTTTCCCTCAAACATAGATCCTATACCTCTACATGTGTGTAAAATATTCTTAGGCTCGAGACTTCAATTCAAGCTATAGTATCAATACCTCATATCATCGTATTATACACACACACACAAACACACCCTCACAGCATCTTTCAATGCGGTCTTTAATGCTTCATGAGGCACCAACCAACCGATTACTCAACGTGTGAGTTTTATTATATTTAGTTTTGTTAAGTTACATCTTTATGAGTTTTAGTGGTGACAACCAAACCGGTTGGCTTTAGGGTATTAGGTGGCGAAACACTTCCAAGGGCATGAATGCTCATACGTTTTAAATAACTTACAAAACCAGTTATTTATGATTTTTTTAAAATGGCACACTTCAGTAGTTTAGACTACAGACTATGCGCATCTTTTATTTTAGTTAGATATTTCGACAAAGATATTTCTAGGTATCCTCTACCATCTCAAATTATCAAGATTCATGCATGTGCAAATTGTAGGGTGTATATTCACTAAATCTGAATTCAAGATATAGGGTTATTTTTCAGATTTTATTCTATCCTCAGATTCAATAGTTTCCTTCATATCACTTAACTTTCGAATTTCAAAGTTCAAGTCAATCTATTACTAGCTTGATTAAAAAACTAAAAACAAACAAAAAAAAAATAAAAAGAAAAGAAAAACAATACTGTGCAAACCACCCACACTTATTTTTGGTATTGTTCTTAATGTTGACCCCTCACTCATCTCCCTAGTCTTACTCATAATGCAGTAAAGAATAGTCACTTCTATAAAATAATGTAGTGAAATTATTTAAGACAGAGATAAACCATTAAGATTAATAAAAAAAATTAAACAAGAACAAATTTACAAAGCCCAAAAATTTAGGAGATTCTTTTCTCGTCAATCCGCTAACTGGCGGTGGCATGCCGCTGATATGCAATCTGATAATGGCTTTCTACTTTTTACTTTATACTACATGTCCTGCAACTTATTTCTTATTTGTCAGGTTTTGGGGTCAAATAAAAGTGTTTAAATAAGTGGGGAGAAATAAAATGATTGTTTTTTATGAGTAAAACCCTAAATAAAAAAAGAAAAAGAAAAAGAAAAAGAAAAAGAAAAAGAAAAAGAATTTACATAACGTTTTGGCTAATCAAAATGTCAATATTAACCACTCAAAATTTTTGTCTATAATCATGCAAGAGTAGTAAAATAAGTTGTAACAATAAGTATCAATTAACACCATAAACTTGATATGCATAGAATTAATATGGTGTTTATATGTGGGTGAAAAAAATTGTGATCTAAGCTTTACCGAAGAAACTAATGTTGTTCACCGCCAGAAACCGGACTGAGGCGCGGGTAGCGCGTCTAGCCTGAAGATGGGGCTAAATACTATATGGAACATATCCATCCACCTCTCCAAAAATACCAAGTTGATTTATAGCACTGTATATCAGAGGTTTGGATGGATGCGATTGTTGTAGCAGACTTATCAGATTCCCCCTCATATGTGAGGTTTTTTAAATGTGGGGACGCTTTTTCCTACAGGCGCAAGCCCCTGCAGTTAATTACGTTATCGCCAAGCTATAACAACTTTCACCTTCTCCATGTCTATCACTTCGTGTCATGTTATATTTTTTTTATTTTTGGTTGCCCTTAGATTGTATACGGAAACTAATATGTATCGTCGTCTGTATGGCGTGGATTAGTCTAAATCCGTAAATCTCATATATAGGTTGAAACTAGGTAGCATTTCTCATATGAATGAGGTCTATCAGTTCATGGTATATGCTTTGATCTAAGGACCGTTAGTTATATATGAGACTAAGATCAACTCAGAATAAATATATTAAGGGCCGTTAATCATGTTTTATATTAAGGTCAACTTAAAATATATGAGCATATAGGCTCAGGAAATATCATGAAACCTTAAGCTTTATCTCACTTAGCCAATATGGACTAAGAATGAGCCTCTGGAACATGTATATTAGCGCCCAGAAGTTTTGGCATATGCCACGTGTCACAAAGACGAGACTACATGGGTCTGTAAGATCATTGAATCATTGCTGCATCAAGGTTGTGGCGCATGCTATGTGTATCAAGGGTATTGGCGCATGGGTATAGTTTCTTGGGTCTCTGGCACGTTAATATCAACACGCATGGATTATGGCATATGCCTTTGACTTTGGTCTTTAGCGCATATGCCCACATTGGCGCATATGCCCATATTGACACATATCTTTATTTGAATATATCTTCATTGACGTATGGCCCTTATATTGGCACATCTCTATGTAACGCATGCTCATTGGCGCATATGCCTCTGGCTCATAACTGCTTAGGGTTTTTCATAGAGATTGTCATGTCCCGCTTCCCAGAGTGCGCTAAGATAGGCACGCGACAGAGCCAACCATGCTACATGTGGATAGGAAATATCCCTCCACAGTCACATTACGGCTATAGAGATATCAAGAACAGTAAAATAATAAACAACTATCTAATATATGTCCATGAGCCAGAATAACGAGTCAAGAATAAAAATAATGCGGAAGCAAAAAGATCCAATACAATAACATCTGGAAAGTAAGGAAATAACTAACTGGATACTAACAGGATCCTCACTGCTCGGCCTGACGGCGGAAACACTCTTGATCAGCCTGCGACAAAGATAGAGAATCTAGGCCATGCAAAACCCAGACGTCAGTGCGTCATAATATCAACAATAATATAATCAGGGGGCAACAAGTCATACAGGCATGAGTATGAACAATAACAAGTCATCAATAACAAGTAACAGTAACATGAATATAAATCAGTGAACAGGATATAAGCAGGTGAAGTGCAGTGAGTAGTCTAAACTGTGCTATAGGGTGATCTACTCTAAAGTTATTCGAAATCAATGAATGTAATCCTCATCGTAACCCATCGGTCTATGCCCCGTTCATTCCCCATGGGACCATGGTAAAATGATGTAATAGACTGTGAGTCTATATCGCGTTCATTCCCCACGGGACCACGGTAAAATGATGTAATAGCCCTTTGAGTTACGTTCAGCTATATTCTTGATTTCCCCATACCCCCAAGTTATGTGTGTAAGTCATGTATTGATAAATCTGGAGCTAATGCCAACACAGGATCAAGCAGGTACAGGTTTGTCTGTATAGACACCAGGAAATGTCCCTAGGGACAACAAATCAAGATTGTCGGCATTAGTAACAAGATCAGGTATCAATTCAAGCTGTGGTACATTAGGTCATGTCAGGTGGTGTACATGTATCAAGTCATGTCAAGTAGTGCACAGGTATCAAGTCATGTCAGTAGTAGTGTATCAGGTCATGTCAAGTAGTGTACATGTATCAAACGGATGCTCATAACTAAACTGTAACAGGTCCGGGTGCACAAATAAATCATGGATGCACAAATATTTATCAGGGATTACATCATGACTATGTAGGATGCACAAGATCAAGTATGAGATACTAATGTATCAGTAAAATGAAATAATATGGTCTCGGCGTGCAACTATATATGTAATAAACCGTACGGATACAGACGGATACTATAAAACTGTAAATCGGTAAAATTTGCTGAATATTAAAACACAAGCACTGTTATTTATTAAATAGATATTGATATAATAATATTAACATGGGTAACATATTCAAACCGATTAATAACTATAAAAGTGGTATTGATTAACCATGCACAAGAAAGTTCCGTTCAGAAATTCAGCGTCACCCTGATTTGTAAAATAGCTTAAAAATAACAAACGTTCTCCAAAAGGGACGTGTATTATACCAAAACAAAGATAATTCAATAAGATTTTCATTTTTATAAGTATACGCATCTCAGGTTGTCCCTACAAAAACCTATGAACATTCGAAATTGAAAGTTTGCTGCTGGAATTTCCCTGGACAGCAGTTTAGAGACATTTTCATTTTCATTATACGTTATTTAAACAATTTATTTTGCGAGTAAATATTTCATAGAGTTATATTATTCTGAGTTAGCTTCGTAACGAACTAAAGAACGTATACTAATGATTTTTCTATGATTTATAATGAATTTTATAAGGTAAGGTGTACAGTAAATTTCAGATTTGTCGTATCCGTTTTGCGACGACGTTTCATGCGTAAACTATAATATTTTCAAATGTATAACATTATAAAATGCAGATTATAAACTAATTAAAGATAATAATAAGAAATATTACGACGATATATATTTTAAATGATATGGATGCAAACGGGTATCACATAATCGTAAAATGATAAACTAACAAGTGCGGAACATATAACTAAGCAATATGAAATGTAACTATTCAATTTGATGCAGTATATGATAGTATGTAACAAGATAAGTTTTCATGACCTAGATCTGAAATGATATGAATGGATGCAAACGGAACATCGAAAAGTTATAAAACTAAATATGGGGTGCATGATTTTAAATACAGGTATTCCATTGTTAAAATAGATGCGTCTAAAGTAATGTAACATGTAATTAAGATTGGTTTGCATGCCCTAGATCTGAAATGCACTATACAAATATAAACGGAACGTCGAAAGGCTGTAATATGAAACATGCGATGCTTGATTTAAAATACAGGTGTGATATTTATTTAAATAGGTATATAATGAGTTATATAGCATGTAGCAAGATTAACTTGCCTAGACGGAATAAGAACGGATGTGTACGGAACGTCCTTCGTCGGAGAAATGTCGCGACGCGCGCATGGTACACGGAACGGTTCCAAACAATGTACGAGGGTGATCATGCAAGTCAGGTACGTTCACTGGATCACTCGGATCGTCAGCGACGAACACGGCTCCGGCGGTGATCACCGGAATTAAGAAACAAGATCAAGAAAAAGAAAGAAGAAAGAAGAAGAAGAAGTAAGAAGAAGAGGCTGTGTATTAAATAAGGAAAGAAAAAATTAAATAAATAAAATATATAAAAATATATATATGCAGAGGAGAGAGAGAGAGAAAGGGGTTTTTAGTTTGTTAGGAAATTAGTTTAGATTTAAATTTTAAAAAATCTTTTATTAGTTGACTAAATTTTAATTTGTATCAATTTATAAAATTAATATTATATAAATAAAATTTGATATTCTGGTAAATACAAACATAGTCCAAAACATGCCCGGGTCGGGTCTGAAATTCAGTTTTAAAATACGAAAGATATACATGTCGACCAAAATAAAAATGAATCTCCGGATAACGAAAAAATGCATACCCCCAAGAACGGATGCACGCATGTGCGCGTAGCCATCCAAACAAGTCCGTTTCACTGAACGGGACGAGAATAAGATGCGCGGATGCTACCACGGGGCTAGGGGTATCATGCAGGCCATGCTAGATATTTTTAAAATATTTTACTTGACTTTAAATGTTATATTAAAAAATGCAGATGCTAGATAAAATGCCAGTATGCAGTAAAAATGAAAATGCACGAATCCATGTAACAGGTCAGGATAAATCATAAATATGAATCAAATAAGTTCAAACAAGCGGGTCGGGTCGAATGCAATGTAAAATGTAAAATACTATTCGCACCCAAAACACGATAAATCAGGAAAATACCACAATTAAGGAAATACGAGAATTGGAATTGGTATAAATGAACTAGGTTGTTACAGAGATTAATCTCTTTTCTTTTGAAACTTAAGTTACATGAGATTTAAGCTTCTATGTATGGCTATTTTGGCCATTAACAACA
Organism: Agapanthus africanus; assembly: GCA_030015575.1. Classification (NCBI taxonomy): domain Eukaryota; kingdom Viridiplantae; phylum Streptophyta; class Magnoliopsida; order Asparagales; family Amaryllidaceae; genus Agapanthus; species Agapanthus africanus. Next base: position 912,084,974 of record JASDDO010000019.1, on the reverse strand, counting down.
TCAAGATCACAACTTTTGTGATCTAGAATCTCTTTTTCTTTACATGTGTATAGATCATATGATCTACTCTTTGGAAATATAAATTTCCTGATCCATCATCATCATATTTTATGCAGAAGTTCGATTCCATATCTCAAACCCTAGATCTTAAGATCAAAGAAATCCCTCTGATAAAAACTTAAGTTTTCTCGATGTGAAGTTTGATCCAAAGATCTTAAGATCATCGATAAGAACTTAAGTTCTATATATATGAAGGTTAACCTCCTCATAGATGGGATTAAACCTATTACATCATGGAAATCATTCTTATTTTCTTACCATGATTGATTATGATGGTAAGGAAGAAGACGAAGCTGTGATTGCAGAAAACTTAAGTTCCTGATCAAGCTTATGGGGTTGACTGTGTATCTGAAATTTTGACCTCTAGGGTCCTTTATATAGGGTATAGATATTGTTAGGCAAATAGAGACAATCTCTCTTTGAGATTTCTCTAATTGATCTTAAAATCAAGTCCGGGTACTTAAGCACCATTGGGTTGTAGATCCAAGGGTTATCTATCTATATCTTTCTTATTTAAATAAGATATTCATTCGATTCTTTTGTTTAAAAGAATAGAGCTAATATTAGCTCGGATGATTAAGCACCGTTGGATTATAGATCCAAGAGTCCTTGTTAACAAGGCTTATATTTTCTTTATTTAGAAAAATATAAAAGAGTATATCTCTTGCTAACAAAATTATCTTTCTGTTTTAGAAAGATAAAGAATATCTCAAATAGTTTAAGCTACGTATATTTTTAAAATATTTTATTTAAATATTTTCTGGTTAACCAGATTGGAAAATATTTTTCTAAATGTCAAAGAAGCGAGGGTCTCAAAGTATTAGCGCAACGCCAAGAATTATTGGAGCATGGCAGCGCCCATCTTTCTTGCGCATGGATTAAGTCCCATGAGTTATATTATTATTATTATTTTTGGGAGGGAACAAATGCACCACACCAAAGGCGCTATGTGCATATCATGTGGGGGCTCTGGTGTCAAATCTTTGACCCTTAGATTCCCTCGAGATTTGACAGGAGTCCAACCGACTCTCAGCCGTGCTATAAATAGTACTTAAGTCCTTACGGTTTCTGCGCCTCTTTTTTTATCTTCTGAAAATTTAAATTTTCTTTCTTTAAGGGCTTAACCTTTGTTTCGAAGCTTAAGCTTCCATCTCTTCCTTATCGAATCGAGGGAAACCTTTGCAAAATTTTTTTTGCAAACATCACATTAGAACTCTTAGTAAAAACCAAAACTTAAGTTTTGATCTTTAAATATGAATATTAAAACCTGGTTTTAGGTTTTCCCTAATCTTGGATCTGGCACATATGCCTGACGCGTATTGGCCTTCCCTCTATTGAGATTTTTCGAAACTTAAGTTTTATAGAGAAAGATATTTTATTCTCTATAGAGGGTATATGTTTTCTTACGCCAACATGGATTTTGGAACTTAGGTTCTATAAGAAAAAAATTATTTACCATAGACAGCCTAAGTATCTGCGCCCAAAAAATATTTTAATGGCGCAAGATCTAAACTTTTTGGATTAATGGGGTCTTCTAGCTTCGAAGCTAGAGACTTCACACTGTTTCAACTTACAGCGGTTTGTTCTTTTGTTGATATCATTCTTCCTTCTCCTTTTCCAGGTATAATGGCTGGTCGCTTGTATTCTATCGAGGAAATTGTCTCTGAAGAAGAAATTCGCAATCAAGGTTGCATTCAAGGTCAAGAATATACCGCCGCTCAGTGCGCTGCCATGATACGCCGCCTCAAGGATTACACTGGGAGATTACTCCCTCTCCGCTCTACCTTCCTGAAGATCGTTGTTGGATCGATCTGGGAAGCCTTACTGGGGCTTTCTGAGGCTATGCCGCTCCAAGCACTCGACGACGTTGAAGACAAGATGCATTCAGTATATCTGACGGGCCTGATCTTGAAGAAACGAAGAAACGATCTAGTCATTATTCTGCGTCGTGCTTTCCAACAGATAGAAATAATATCCTCATATCAGAGGATGGAGGATATCAACGGTGATCCCGAAGCTTACATCCGAGAGAAGATGCAGAACAAGATGGTCGCTGAAGATGAAGATGCTTTGCTCAAACTTACTTTTAAGTTCGAGAACCCATGTCATGACTTTAGCGTTTTGCCACTGTAGATCCTGAATGATGTAGAAGTGTTTGCTTTTATTTTTCCTTTTGTTTTCTTCATAGTTATCCTCAATTGCTAATATGCAGTTCCTTTTTTTGATGAATAAAAAGCATTTTCTCCTTTTATATCTGCACTTCTTTTTTCTTTCTGTGCTGAAATAGCTTAACTTAGCTTATTTACTCTTTCTGGAGTGTTCAGTTCATCTCACCCTTAGGTAAAGACAAACTCAGCCTCACGTCAAATATACATAACCCCTTTTGATATAGGCGTCCATTAGGTTTGTAGTGCTAGGTTTAGTCCATCGCACCGTTACATCAGCAGATTTCTTCTCGATCCACGTCTATTCAGGTTGCTGGCACGAGTAGCCGTGTAATAACCGAGCCCAATGCTACTAGTTTCTGTTACCATATGAATGGTGTATGGTATTTATTTCATTGATCCTAATTGACTGTTGCTAGTATAAATTTTACCCGACAATTTATTTCTGCATATAAAAATCTAAGGCATCTAAAATAAAATTAAAAATATTTAACATAGCCTGCTTGACACCCCTAACCCTGTGGTAGCGTCTTTGCATCGTGTCCTCGTCCCGTTCAGTGAAACGGACGTGTTTGGACGGCTACGCGCACGTACGTGTGTCCGTTTTGGGGGTATGCTTTTTGATCATAAAATACTTCATTTTAAATTTTGGATCCCGCCTATAATTTTCTTATTTCAATTTCAAATTTTTGGACACGACCCGGGCGCAATTTGGAAATATTTTGCAAATGCGCCAAATCTTAATTTCTAGTATTTTTTAAAACCGTCGAATATATATAAAATAAAACCCCCAGAATATTTTTTCCTTCCCAAAAATCTTTTAATAATTTTCCCCTAACCGATTCAAAAACCACCACTAATCTTTCACATTTTTCCCAGCCAATCATCTTCTTTTTAAAACCCCTGGGCCCCACCATTTCCCGTTCTCTCTCTCCCATTCTCTCTCTCTTTCTCTCTCTTCTCTCTTTCTCTCTCTGTGAATAAATCCAACTTTATCTCTCCTCTAAATCTTCTCTCTCCTCTCGCAATCTCTCTCTCTCCCCGTCTCTCTCTCCTATATACTTCTCCTTCCTCAAATTCTCTTTTATTCAACGGAACCCACCTTCGCGAGCCCTAGCCGCCTCGTTCCCCCTTGCCTTCGCCCCAATGCCGACGCCATCATCACCGGCCTCGTCGCCTCCTCACCCTTGTCAACTCCACCACATCTCCTTCCCTCTTCCTCATCTCCCCGAGCACCCTGCACGAGAAGCTGCGCACCCCCTGCACACGTCTGCACCTCGTGGGATCGCCGCCGGCGATCTCGATCCGTCCCCCGGCCTTGTGCATCCCTCGGTGAGTGGTCTCCTTCTTTTTCTTCTTCTTCTTCTTCTTCCTTTTCTTCTTCTTTCTCTCTTTTCATCTTAAAACTTTCTCTCTCTCTGTTAAGGATTTGAACCCTCTGTGGATCGCCGGAACCTCGTCGACTTCACGCTAACGACGCAACCATCCCTCTACAATCCAGTGGGTGAGTTACTTCCTCTATATCCTTTGATCTCCGTTGATTTGCTCTGCATTTCCTGTAGTATCTTTAATGTTCACTGTTTTTGTGTCTCGCCGGAATCCGGCCGTGCCGGCGACGTGTCTCGACGATCCAGCGAGGTACCCTGACCTGTGTGGTTCCACTGTTCGTCGTTTGGGTTCATTCCGTGAACCGTGCGCACGTCACGAGATTTCCCCACCGACGTGTAACGTTCCGTTTTCCCGATTCGCAACCCGTCGAGGCAAGTACACCTTGCTACATGCTAAATAATATTTACATATACATTGATAATACCCTAAACCTGCAGTTTAACCTTAGTACCATAATTTTCCATTTTCATGTTCAGTGTCGTGTTATATCATTTTATCTTCCAAGCTTGAAACCTATCGTTTGCAATTACTTTATTAAACCTAATAACCACATTTACATGTTTAATCACATTTTCACTATTGGCTTGGCCTATGGCATTCTCTCTATAGTTTTACTCCATTCGGACACTCGTGTGCATTTAACCTGTAATAGCTGTGATTTCATCCATTGAACCTATATATAAATCATTGCACCCCTAAAATTCTTAAACTTGTTAACATGATTTAACGGCCATAATTGTCGTACTGTATTCTTATAATATTGAAATCATCTCTGTGACACAACTGATAACTGTACTGCTAATTGAGTGAATCTGCCTATTGCTTAATTCATTGTTTAGATCATGTTGTTGATAACCATGCTTGATTATGTAACTGATTGTGAGCACACCCATGATATCGTTAACATCTTGACCTGACTTGCTACATACATATTGATTGACCCGACATGGTACCGTATACTGCTTGACCTGACCTGATGTACCATGACTTGACCCGTTACCTGATCTTGTGTCTAATGCCAACAAACCTGACATGTAGTCCTCATGGACCGTTCCTGTTGTCTATCCAGACAAACCTGCTTACCTGATCCTGTTTGGCATTAGTTCTTGATTACTGAACACTTGACTTGACATACACATATAACTTGGGGGTATGGGGAAATCAATGATGAAACCTGATTTGTAACTCGACAGTTCGATACCTGTTCTGATCAGTTTTAGAGGCTAGGCCAGCCTTGGAATGATACTGCTGACATCATTCATCTGTACACCTTCCTGTTTTAGTGCCTAGCGGCATGTCTCGGTTTCAGCCCGAGAATCTGGACCGTGGTCCCGAGTACGCACGGGATACTATTGAGTTACATCGATGATTCATCAATTTGATTTCAAGGTCTTTAGAATAGAAAACTTGATAGAACGGTTTAGTTTACTCAATGCACACTACCCTACACTGCCTTGACTTACCATACTGTTACACCTGCTTTTCATTCATGTTTATATTGCATTGCCTGTTACCCTGTTTATATGTTATTACTTGATGACATGACGCGCTGACGTCTGGGTTTTGCATGGCCCAGATTCTGTACCGCTGTTGCAGTCCGAGCAGGAGTACTTCAGCCAACAGGCTGAGCTGTGAGTGTCAACAGTAGTTAGTTTTTCTTTCCTGCATTTTTATTCCTGATGTGAGCCCGCATTATGGGACATACATTCCAGTTATTTTGTATTGGATCTTTCGCTTCCGCATTTTATTATTCTTGACTCATGTTATCTTGGATTATGGACATGTTTTAGATAGTTTTATTTTATTCTTGATATCTCTACAGCCGTAATGTGACTGTGGATGGATACTTCCTACCCACAGGTAGCATGATTGGCTATGTCACGTGCCCATTTTAGCGTACTCTGGGAAGCGGGGCGTGATATGGTTCTTTTGGTCTCAGAGACACAGGTTAGTCGGGTTGATTCTTTTGTAGTTGGGTATTGTACCCAATACACGAATCAGAATGCCCGTGTTTAGGAAACATGTCCTGCCACCTTGCCGCTTTACCGTTCTCGAATCGAATTCTTCCTGATTATATCTTCTACGATGTGCAAACTTCGTTTGCATATCGACTCGAAACCTGATTCCTTGTTATCTCTAGGACTTAGGCGACTTGGGTGGAGTTATGTAATTGTGGCTATGATATCGCAGCATAGTTACAATGCGGCACTCTATTTAAGTAACTTGGAGTTCTAGCCCTGATCTATATTGTAAATTTGTTATCCTGCTAATCTTGGGTGTTTTGATTTCAGGAGTATGGCAGGCAAGAATCTGAAGACGTACCAAAGGCGTGTTGACGAAGCCGCCATGCTTGGAGTAATTCGGGGAATGCTGGAGAATCAAAAGAGGCAGACCGAGCTGATCTAGCAGCAAGCTGAATCATTTCAGGAAGGTTTGCAGACCGTTCAGGAGACTGTGGACAATGTTGGGGCTAAACCAGTTGACCGTATGGGGACCGTAGCAGATTTCAGGCGTTTGGGTCCGTCTGTATTTACCGGTTTGGAGGAGCCATTGCCAGCAGAGCAGTGGCTAGTTGACACGGAGAATTTACTTATTGCGGCACAGATTCCAGACGATAAAAGAGTTGATGTGGTACGCATTCAGTTAGTGGATTACGCCCGTGAATGGTGGCTTGTGGAGGAGGCCCGCTTGACCAAGCCGATCAAGTGGGCGGATTTTTCGAAAAGTTTCCTGGAGAAGTTCTTTCCGCGGACTGCACGGGAGAAAATGGAAGAGAAATTCATCAGTCTGAAGCAGAATGGTGCGGCCGTGGATGTGCATGCAGCGGAATGGACAAGACTCAGCAGATTCGCTGGACCTTTAGTTGCCAACGATGCAGACAGGGCACGGAGGTTCATGCGCAGCTTGGATGTGGACATCCAGAGGCAGATTGTCTCCCTGGGTTTGACCACTTTCTCACAGGTTCTTATGGCAGCTCGAGAACAGCAGAGCCTATCAGGGAAGACCGGGAGTTTGCAGCAGACAGCAGTTGCAGTAAGGAAGCCGGCATTTGTACCAAACCGAGCTCATGGTCGCAGAGGTATTCCAGTGGACCGTCGTGGTATAACACCCATGAAGAAGCCTGTTGTCATTGATCGAAGAAAGAGCGTGACTTGTAACTACTGCAATTTACTTGGTCACGTGCAAAAGGATTGTCGAAGGAGGCTGGGACTCTGTCTAGTTTGTGGAGCGGCAGATCACGCTGTCAGCGCTTGTCCATCGAAACTTCGTACGAGAGATGATATTCAGAAGCCTCCGCATAGACCGTTCCAGGGACAGAAGCAGCTGACGCAAGGACCTAATCAGGCTCGAGCTTTTACCTTAACAACTGAAGAAGCTAAGGCGTCAGGAGAAGTTGTTTCAGGTACTCTACTCGTTCATGGTTTTCCCGCATTAGCGTTATTTGATTCTGGTGCATCCCATTGTTTTATGTCGTCCAAGTTTATAGCTACACACTCGATCACCTGCACGACCATGTCTAGTTTCTGGGACATACACACTGGGAATGGGAAAATCATATCTAGTAGGGAATGTAATGATTGTACAGTTGTTATTTGCGGACGGGAGCTTTTTGCAGATTTCTTAGTAATTGATACGGACAGCTACGAAGTCGTCTTGGGAATGGATTTCCTTGTCACTTTCCACGCTCACATTGATTGTAGGGCAAGGAAAGTAATTTTCCAGATTCCCGGACATCCCGAGTTTAGCTTCACTGGAGGAAGCAGTTCTGTCGGGCCAGTCGAGTTTAGGGCTAGGCCGACAAATAATATTCTTGCATCAATGGAAGTTGATAAAAGTGAGGAGCCAGCTGTTGTTTGTGATTTTATGGACGTGTTTGAAGATATATCGGGATTACCGTCGAAGCGAGACGTGGAGTTCGCAATTGATCTTATTCCTGGTGCAGCGCCAGTATCCAAAGCGTATTATCCAATGGCACCAGTGGAGTTGGAAGAAGTCAAGAAGCAGGTTGCTGAACTGCTTGAGAAGGGTTGGATTCGAAGCAGTAACTCGCCTTGGGGAGCTCCAGTTCTTCTAGTAAAGAAGAAAGATGGCACGAAAAGGATGTGCATCGACTATCGAGAATTAAACCGGGTGACTATTAAGAACAAGTACCCGATCCCTCGCATTGGCGAACTTTTCGAGCAGCTTAGTGGCGCGAGGGTATTCTCGAAGCTGGATTTTCGATCCGGATATCATCAGGTCCGAGTGAAAGCAGAAGATATTTGCAAGACGGCGTTCCGAACTCGGTATGGACATTACGAATACTTAGTGATTCCCTTCGAAGTAACGAATGCACCGGCAATATTCATGGACTTGATGAACCGAATCTTTTCACCATTCTTGGACCAGTTTATTGTGGTGTTCATTGACGATATTCTGGTTTACTCGAAGAGTTTTGAAGAGCATGCAGAACATTTGAAGATCGCACTGCAGACGTTGAGATAGGAGAAGTTATATGCGAAGATGAGTAAGTGCGAGTTTTGGCTGGAGGAAGTAAAGTTTTTGGAGCATGTTGTGTCTGGCGATGGAATCGCCGTCAATCCCGAAAAGATTGTAGCAGTTCGAGATTGGCCGATTCCAAAGAATGTTGCTGAGATAAGAAGTTTCCTTGGACTGGCCGGATACTACAGGAGATTTGTGGAGAACTTTGCTCGCCTGGCGGAGCCGTTGACCAAGCTTACGCGCAAGGAGGTACCTTTTGTGTGGACGGATAGATGTGCGTCAGCTTTTGAGACGTTGAAGCAGAAATTGATAACCGCCCCTATTCTGACCGTGCCAGACAATTCCGGAGGATTGGTGATTCACAGCGACGCATTTGGGAAAGGATTGGGATGTGTTTTGATGCAGCATGGGAAGGTTGTAGCGTACGCATTAAGACAGTTGAAGACCCATGAGAAGAATTACCCAACTCATAACTTGGAACTTGCGGCTGTGATTTTCGCTTTGAAGATTTCGAGACACTACCTTTTAGGCGAAAGGGTCGAAGTTTTCATGGATCATAAGAGCTTGAAGTATGTGTTCACGCAGAAGGAGCTTAATATGAGGCAACGTAGATGGTTGGAGCTGATGGATGACTACGCTCTTGATCTTAAGTACCATCCGGGGAAGGTTAATGTCGTGCCGGATGCGCTCAGTCGGTTACCAGCAATTCAGATGTTGACTACGCAGAAGGAGCTCATTGAAGATTTTCGAAGATTTGACTTGGATGTTGTGCTACCACATTCTTCGGGACAGTTGATGCGGCTGTAAGTACATTCGTCGTTGATCGAGAGTATTAAAGCAGCGCAATCGCAGGATCCTAGACTGCAAAAGTTTCGAGAACAGGTTGAAGCCGGACTACAAACAGATTTATTGATCCATGAAGATGGTTCGTTGAGATATGGTAGCCGTTTGTGTGTGCCAAAGGGAGATATTCGTGAAGAGCTTATGAATGAGGCACACAGTTCGGCTTATTCTGTACATCCAGGAGGCACGAAGATGTACCGAGATATTCGACAGCATTTCTGGTGGGAAGGCATGAAACGGGAGATTGCTCGCTTTGTGGCAAAGTGCTTGGTGTGTCAGCAAGTTAAGGCTGAACATCAAAGGGTTGCTGGTTTATTGCAACCACTTCCGATTCCTCAGTGGAAGTGGGAACATATAACTATGGATTTCGTGACGGCTTTACCGCGGAGTCCAAAAGGCAACAATGCAGTATGGGTGATTGTTGATCGATTGACCAAGGCAGCTCACTTTATCCCTTTTCGGGTTGGTCAATCAACAGAGACTTTGGCGGAGCGGTACATGCAGGAGATTGTAAGATTGCATGGAGTACCGGTGAGCATCGTGTCCGATCGGGACACTCGGTTCTTATCACACTTCTGGAGGAGTTTACAGGAAAGTTTGGGGACTCGATTGAAGTTTAGCACAGCTTATCATCCTCAAACTGATGGCCAGTCGGAGAGAACGATCCAAACTCTTAAAGATATGTTGAGAGCGTGCATGTTGGACTTCAAGGGTTCTTGGGAGGATTATCTACATTTGGTGGAGTTTTCTTACAACAACAGTTTCCAGGCAACTATCCAAATGGCTCCATTTGAAGCTTTGTATGGTCGTAAATGCCGTTCACCTGTTTGTTGGGACGATGTCGGTGAACGAAAATTGTTGGGACCAGATTTGGTTGTGCAGACAGTTGAGAAAGTTAACACTATCAGAAATCATATGAAAGCAGCTCAAGACCGACAGAAGAGTTGGGCAGATACATCGAGAAGACCTCTAGAGTTCGCTGTGGGTGATTTGGTATTCTTGAAGATATCATCGACTAGAGGGGTGATTCATTTTGGAAGCCAAGGAAAGCTCAGTCCTCGATTCGTTGGACCCTTTGAGATCTTGGAGCGTGTTGGTGAGATAGCGTATCGTTTAGCGTTACCGCAGTCCTTGGCGAATGTGCACGATGTGTTTCACGTATTTCAACTCCGTAGGTATGTTCGAGATGAAACGCATGTATTGGATTATTCGGAGCTGACAGTACGAGAAGACTTGACTTTTGAGCAGCGACCGATTGAAATTGTGGATCGAAGGGAAAAGCTTCTTAAGAACAAGGTTATCCCTCTTGTACTTGTTTCTTGGGGTAATCGCCCGCATGGAGAGTCCACTAGGGAACGAGAAGATGAAATCCGTCGGAAGTTTCCTCATCTTTTCTTGTAGTTGTTTGTCATCTATCTTTGTATTCTTGGAATTTCGAGGACGAAATCCTCTTTGTAGTTGGGTATAATGTAACAACCGAGCCCAATGCTGCTAGTTTCTGTTACCGTATGAATGGTGTATGGTATTTATTTCATTGATCTTAATTGACTGTTGCTAGTATAAATTTTACCTGACAATTCATTTCTGCATATAACAATCTAAGGCATCTAAAATAAAATTAAAAATATTTGACATAGCTTGCTTGACACCCCTAACCCTGTGGTAGCGTCTTTGCATCGTGTCCTCGTCCCGTTCAGTGAAACGGACGTGTTTGGACGGCTACGCGCACGCACGTGTGTCCGTTTTGGGGGTATGCTTTTTGATCATAAAATACTTCATTTTAAATTTTGGATCCAACCTATAATTTTCTTATTTCAATTTCAAATTTTTGGACACGACCCGGGCACAATTTGGAAATATTTTGCAATTGCGCCAAATCTTAATTTCAAGTATTTTTTAAAACCGTCGAATATATATAAAATAAAACCCCCAGAATATTTTTTCCTTCCCAAAAATCTTTTAATAATTTTCCCCTAACCGATTCAAAAACCACCACAAATCTTTCACATTTTTCCCAGCCAATCATCTTCTTTTTAAAACCCCTGGGCCCTACCATTTCCCGTTCTCTCTCTCCTTTTCTCTCTCTCTTTCTCTCTCTTCTCTCTTTCTCTCTCTGCGAATAAATCCAACTTTATCTCTCCTTTAAATCTTCTCTCTCCTCTCGCAATCTCTCTCTCTCCCCGTCTCTCTCTCTCTCTCCTATATACTTCTCCTTCCTCAAATTCTCTTTTATTCAACAGAACCCACCTTCGCGAGCCCTAGCCGCCTCGTTCCCCCTCGCCTTCGCCCCAACGCCGATGCCATCATCACCGGCCTCGTCGCCTCCTCACCCTCGTCAACTCCACCACATCTCCTTCCCTCTTCCTCATCTCCCCGAGCACCCTGCACGAGAAGCTGCGCACCCCCTGCATACGTCTGCACCTCGTGGGATCGCCGCCGGCGATCTCGATCCGTCCCCCGGCCTCGTGCATCCCTCGGTGAGTGGTCTCCTCCTTCTTCTTCTTCTTCTTCTTCCTTTTCTTCTTCTTTCTCTCTTTTCATCTTAAAACTTTCTCTCTCTCTGTTAAGGATCTGAACCCTCTGTGGATCGCCGGAACCTCGTCGACTTCACGCTAACGACGCAGCCATCCCTCTACAATCCAGTGGGTGAGTTACTTCCTCTATATCCTTTGATCTCCGTTGATTTGCTCTGCATTTCCTGTAGTATCTTTAATGTTCACTGTTTTTGTGTCTCGCCGGAATCCGGCCGTGCCGGCGACGTGTCTCGACGATCCAGCGAGGTACCCTGACCTGTGTGGTTCCACTGTTCGTCGTTTGGGTTCATTCCGTGAACCGTGCGCACGTCGCGATATTTCCCCACCGACGTGTAACGTTCCGTTTTCCCGATTCGCAACCCGTCGAGGCAAGTACACCTTGCTACATGCTAAATAATATTTACATATACATTGATAATACCCTAAACCTGCAGTTTAACCTTAGTACCATAATTTTCCATTTTCATGTTCAGTGTCGTGTTATATCATTTTATCTTCCAAGCTTGAAACCTACCGTTTGCAATTACTTTATTAAACCTAATAACCACATTTACATGTTTAATCACATTTTCACTATTGGCTTGGCCTATGGCATTCTCTCTATAGTTTTACTCCATTCGGACACTCGTATGCATTTAACCTGTAATAGCTGTGATTTCATCCATTGAACCTATATATAAATCATTGCACCCCTAAAATTCTTAAACTTGTTAACATGATTTAACGGCCATAATTGTCGTACTGTATTCTTATAATATTGAAATCATCTCTGTGACACAACTGATAACTGTACTGCTAATTGAGTGAATCTGCCTATTGCTTAATTCATTGTTTAGATCATGTTGTTGATAACCATGCTTGATTATGTAACTGATTGTGAGCACACCCATGATATCGTTAACATCTTGACCTGACTTGCTACATACATATTGATTGACCCGACATGGTACCGTATACTGCTTGACCTGACCTGATGTACCATGACTTGACCCGTTACCTGATCTTGTGTCTAATGCCAACAAACCTGACATGTAGTCCTCATGGACCGTTCCTGTTGTCTATCCAGACAAACCTGCTTACCTGATCCTGTTTGGCATTAGTTCTTGATTACTGAACACTTGACTTGACATACACATATAACTTGGGGGTATGGGGAAATCAATGATGAAACCTGATTTGTAACTCGACAGTTCGATACCTGTTCTGATCAGTTTTAGAGGCTAGGCCAGCCTTGGAATGATGCTGCTGACATCATTCATCTGTACACCTTCCTGTTTTAGTGCCTAGCGGCATGTCTCGGTTTCAGCCCGAGAATCTGGACCGTGGTCCCGAGTACGCACGGGATACTATTGAGTTACATCGATGATTCATCAATTTGATTTCAAGGTCTTTAGAATAGAAAACTTGATAGAACGGTTTAGTTTACTCAATGCACACTACCCTACACTGCCTTGACTTACCATACTGTTACACCTGCTTTTCATTCATGTTTATATTGCATTGCCTGTTACCCTGTTTATATGTTATTACTTGATGACATGACGCGCTGACGTCTGGGTTTTGCATGGCCCAGATTCTGTACCGCTGTTGCAGTCCGAGCAGGAGTACTTCAGCCAACAGGCTGAGCTGTGAGTGTCAACAGTAGTTAGTCTTTCTTTCCTGCATTTTTATTCCTGATGTGAGCCCGCATTATGGGACATACATTCCAGTTATTTTGTATTGGATCTTTCGCTTCCGCATTTTATTATTCTTGACTCATGTTATCTTGGATTATGGACATATTTTAGATAGTTTTATTTTGTTCTTGATATCTCTACAGCCGTAATGTGACTGTGGATGGATACTTCCTACCCACAGGTAGCATGGTTGGCTATGTCACGTGCCCATTTTAGCGTACTCTGGGAAGCTGAGCGTGACAAGCCGCGTACTTACTATATCACCCAACCCTACCGCTGCAGGATACAATGTCTCAAGTAACCTTTTTAGGCCGATATGTCCGTATTGCCGTAAGATGATTCAGCGTTAGGCGTTATCGTGGCGTTTTACCTTGAGGTCAGACTCCCTTCTTTGAGAAGTCCCAGGGAAGTCAGAAACACATCCGTCCGAGGTTGGTTAACATCCAATGGTCTTTAGGCTTTGTATATATTGCTATCAAGACCTGAAGCTATGAATATACCATCACTTCGATCCATTTCGACCCTTGGATCCTTGATGATTCCGCAATCGTACTTCACCGGGGTGAGTCGGACGTCCATATAGTTTTTGTGCTATATAAGTGCCATCAAGTCTTAGTTATTCATCTGACGGAGCGTGGGGAAACATGTCGCACCTTTTCATTCTTTTATATCCATGAACTTTCTGCAGAAATCAAGATTTAAACTACCTGCAGGGCAGAAGAATTCTATTTTATCGTTCATTTTTTATTCTCCACGATACTCTATCATTTCAGTTTTTCTTATCATGAAAGTCGTAATTACTTAATCATTTCAGCTATTTCATTTTATTTACTTGCTGGTTTTTACTGCGAGTTGCCACATCATTTCGGCTTTTTTTAGTTTGATACCATTTTTGGCACCAGTATCGCTATAACAGGAATATTGTCAGGAGCGACTCATCATCTTCCGTGGGAGGACTTGGAGTTTGACACCTGATTAGGCATTGGTATCGCTACAACTGGAACATTGCCAAGAGCAACTCATCATTTTCCGTTGCCTATTTGGACAAAGGTGGGTTAGAATACATGTTTAGATCCCAGTCAACTAAGGCTTCCCGACTTTTTGAGCCGCAAGGGTCTCATAAAAGTATTTCTCCCTACGAGTCGAAATGATCTCGCAGGTGTATATTCTTCTTAGGAGTCGTGGGGATTCCTAAGTGGTATTTTCTTTTGCAAGTTGTAAGGATCTTACAAGAGTATTTTCTCCTTGCAAGTCGAGAGGACTTACAAGTGTTGTGTTGGTAATATCACTCAACTCTGGTAGAACTGGGTTGAAATATATTTTGTTTACGCCCATGGATTGTATACAATAGTCAATATTGAACTTCTTGTTGGGCATAAATCTCATTGGGGCATGATGGCTTAAAAAACAGGCTTGGATCCTTGTAATCTTAAGGCTTTTGAATTCTATAAGCCATGTGGGCCTCATAGAGATATTTCTCCTTACGAGTCGAGAGAATCTCATAAGTGTATCTTCTCCCTAGGAATCGTATGGATTTCTAAGTGTGTTGCTCCTTTGTGAATCGTATGGATCCTACGCAGGTGTTTTCTCCTTTCAAAGTCGAGAGGACTTTGCAAGGGTATCATGTCATCATTTTTTTAAAGAGATTGCGCCTTTTGGGTTTTCACAAGCTCACCAGTAGTCCTGCTGTTTTTACTCACGGCGCCTTTTCGGGTTTTCATCCGTGCTCATTTTGCCTGCGAACATACCTTTTTTCCACGACGTAAGTCTCTCAGACGTAGTTTCGCTGTGGGTGACCCAATATCATTTTCCGATGGACTTGGGCGAGATATAGATTGTTTATGCCTATGGATTGTCTACGATGATCAATATGGAGATCGGTCGTAGGGCATAACATCTTTTGGAAGAATGCATCATTAGTGGAGCTTCATAGCCGGTGGGACTTCAGGCACAGCTTCGTCGATGGGACTTCGGCTGAACGTGGATCTCAAGGAGTCTATAGGGCGACATATTAGTTTGGGAACATTGCGGTCTGGTTATCGCCGAAAACAGAGACGAATTGGGATAGATCGTCTTACCTGAATTTTGGGCAGATTCTATTTGGACATATCCATCCACCTCTCCAAAGATACCAAGTTGATTTATGGAACCATATATCAGAGGTTTGGATAGATGCGACCATTGTAGCAGACTTCATCAGATTCCCCTTCATTTGGGAGCGGTTTTTCATTATGGGGACGCTCTTCCGTGCAGGCGCAAGCCCCTGCAGTTAATTACGTTACCACGTTGCGATAACCACTTTCTCTTGCTCTAGCTGTTCATTTCGTGTGTTTATTTTGTTTTTTTTGGTTGCTCGTGGATTGTATACGAAGACTAATTTATGTTGTCGCCCGTAGGGTGCGGATTAGTCCAAATTCGTATATTTGAGATTTGGCTTTGGATCAAGGATTTGCTTGACGGGGTCCACGTTGGTAGCTTGGTTTGCCAACGGGAATAAACATAGGACGCATTTCTCGTATTTGTGAGGTCCATCCGTTCATAGGATATTTGAGTTTGATCTAAGGATCGTTAGTCATATTTGAGAGTAAGATCAACTTAGAAACAAATGAGCATATGGGCTTAATTATTTTAGTTTAAGAATATCACGGTACATTATCACCGTGTTTGGGGCGAATATTAGTTTAAGAATATTTCGGTCCAACGTTCCCTGTTTGGGACGAATATTAGTTTAAGGACATTCCGGTCCAACATTCCCATTTTGGGGACGAATGTTAGTTTACGGACATTTCAGTCCAACATTCCCATTTTGGGGACGAATGTTAGTTTAAGAACATTTCGGTCCAACATTCCCATTTTGGGGACGGACGTTAGTTTAAGGACATTTTGGTCAATTATTTCCATGTTTGAGGCGAATATTAGTTTAGGGATGTTTCGGTCCAACATTCCCATATTTAGGATGAATATTAGTTTAAGGACATTTCGGTCCATTATTCATCTTGCGCGCACGTGTATTTATTACGTGACGGAGTGAACAATGGTGACATGGAAT
The DNA here is from genome assembly GCA_030015575.1 of Agapanthus africanus. Classification (NCBI taxonomy): domain Eukaryota; kingdom Viridiplantae; phylum Streptophyta; class Magnoliopsida; order Asparagales; family Amaryllidaceae; genus Agapanthus; species Agapanthus africanus. The sequence continues at coordinate 912,068,776 of JASDDO010000019.1, read as the reverse complement.
GCACCCAATTTGGGGTGCGGTCTGATTTGAGGTGTGCACGTCAATTTGGAAGTGCATCAATGTGGGATGAAAGGAGTTGGTTATCGGGACTCGTTACCTCTCTAAAGACGTTGAGGAATTACAATGATATATATCAGAGATGTGAAGAGATGTACCTTTGAACCAAATCCAGTATTTGAGGAAAAGAATCGTGGTGGACCTAAGAATCGTTAGTCATATTTGAGACTAAGATTAACATAGGCGATATTTTGGATATCATCAGAGATCATTAGTCATGTTTGAGACTAAGATCAGTTTGGAAATCACGAGCATATGAGCTCGCTTGATTTAAAATCAAAGAGGTTTAACTTTAGGAACCTTTAGCCATTTTGGGCTAAGATTGGGTTTCTGTACTACCCAGCAGTGCTAAGAATTAAGATATACAACACTCACTGTTGGGGTCAAAAATAACACCCCGGTTGACCAAGTCAAAGTCAAAGTCAACCCCAGTGAGCGGGCCTAAGCCCAGGTCAAGTAGGCCCATGCCCAAGTCGAGCCCCGCGGCCGGCCTATCCCATGCCAAAATGAAAATTATGTAATAAATAATATTGATGTAATTTTTATGAATAAATGTAAGGAAAATGGGCATAAAGCCAAATTTTTGTAAAGCCCATGGCTCATGTGCAAAAGAAATAAGCACATGAGGCATGGGATGGGCAAAATTCCACTTTATAAAACCCAATGGGCTATATGTAAAATTGTAAGTCTATATAAGGCAACATGATAATGAAATGAAGGACAATAATTCATTCCCCTAAAAAATTAGGGTTTCTGTACCTCCTTCTCCTTCCTTAAGGTTCTAAACCTTCTTCTCTTTTCTAAATTAAATCAAGAGTTTAACTCTTCTTTTTCCAAAAGAAACAATTTTTCACCATAAAACCCTTGAAGGGAAGCTCGGATCTTCTATCAAATCTCCAAAATGGAAGATTTTTAAGTCTCATCCTCTTTTTTTTCTAAGATTCAGCCAACAGAGAGGAGGAAGAAGGAGACTTATCTCCAAAAATCACACTTTGAGAAGATCCAAGACTCAAAAGAAGATCCAGGGTTAAAGTGGAGAAGAAAGGGTTCCTTTTTTATCATCTCTAAAGATTTCTGGGAGTTCAACTCCATTTGTCAAAATCTTTTGGAGTTTAACTCCATAGATAAAAATCCTTTTTAGGAGTTCAACTCCTCATTCCGGGGCCAAGCCCCTTCTTTCTGCAGGAGGCCCAGCGCCCATGTGCCGGATGCGTGAGGCGCCGGCGCCTGGCGCCCATGTGCCGGGCGTGTGAGACGCCGACGCACACGTCCTTAGGATGTTACCCACCGTTTTTTTCTTCTTTCTTTTTTTCATACACTCCACACTTAAAACACATCCCCCGCTAAAAAAAATTTCTAACGGGGCGCTGCCCCGCACCCTACAAGGTGGCTGCTAGCCCCCTTGACCCTCAGCCCACTATCTGGGTAGCGGGACTCCCGTAAATTCTGTAAGGCCCCCGATATACTCAAAATCCCTCAAGACACACACATACGCACACTGCACATTGAGTTCGCATGACTAGTTTGACCCGTCAATCAGAGGTTTCTTCCCTTCAAAGGTGAGGGGTAATTAACGGCAGCTTAGTCCGCGGCTACCAGAGATTCGGATCCTCACAATCAATAAACCCCGGCCTACCCTAGGCAGGGGGAATCTGTATATGCCTGACAAACGCGTGCATTCCCATCTCAATGCGGTGACGAAAAACATCCTACACTCACGTGTGTTTCACGTGAGGCGCTGAAATAGTGCTAAACACTACTCTTTTGTGGCGCCCACGTGTGTTTCACGTGAGGCGCTATGTAACTTGGCCTTGGGTGCTCACGTGCTTTTCATGTGAGGCTCTGAGTTCTTTGGAGATTTAATCTCCGTTGATATTTTTAGAGAATTTAAATTTCTGTTAATGGTATTTTGACAATTAACGATCACCAAGATCACTACTTTGAGGATCTGGGATGAGGTTCTAAGTTCTTGATTTGAAGGAACTAAGTTCCTAGAGTATTATGGACTCCATTTTCTCCATGTTCTCTTATCCATGTTTTCCTGTTCATGTTTTCAGAGAGGTTAAATCTCTGTTAATGGTATTTTGACTATTAACGATCACCAAGATCACTATTTTGAGGATCTTGGATCGGGTTCTTAAAGAACTAAGTTCTTGATTTGAAGGAACTAAGTTCCTGGAGTGTTATGGATTACATCTTTTTTCTTTTCAACTTTGTTCTTCCCTGAATCTTTGATTCTCAAGAACAAGATCTTCTCGATGAGAATTAAATTCTCAACTTGTGGGAGACTTGTCTTGTGGATCTCAGATACAGAGAAAGAACTAAGTTCTTTAAGAAGGGTTAAACCCTTAGGTATGTTAGGTAAATGAGATATTTTGATCTCGATGTTTTCTTTACCTAGGGTTTTGAGGGGGAAGATTTTTCTTCTTTACTGAGAATTAAATTCTCTGTTGTTTTTTGTGGAACCTTTTGAGAATCTTCTGTATTTTTTTTACAGAAGCTTAAGGGGGGTCTCCTTTTTTTTTTTATATCGAGTCCTTTCCTTTTTTGATTAATCTCTTTGCTTCTATTTATACGAGAAGAGAAAAATCAATTTGTTGAGAAAATCTCTCATTTGAGAGATCATGATTGATTTCATAATCAATCGAATTGATCTTATAGATCAACTGTTTTATAATCAATCAAATTGATCTTTTAGATCAACTGGTGAATTTTATTCACCGTTGGATTTTTAATCCAAAAGCTCTCTGTTTAACAGAGAAGATTTCTTGTTTGTTTTAATAAAATTAGAATTTTCCCCCCTAAGATAGAATTTTATTTTATCAGATGAATATCTTGTTAATTTAACAAAATTAGGAAGATATTTCCTTAACATAGAATTTAATTCTGTTATATGAATATCTTGTTAGTTTAACAAGATTAGGAATATATTTTTCTAATATAGAATTTAATTTTGTTATATGAATATCTTGTTAGTTTAACAAGATTAGAAAAATATTTTCCTAATATATAATTTTATTCTATCACAAGATTAGGGAGATATTTTTCTAATATAGAAAAGATCATTCTTGTTTGTTTATCAAGATTAGGAAAATATTTTCCTAAGATAGAATTTTATTCTATCAGATGATCGATGGGTGATTATATAATCACCGTTGGATTTTTGATCCAAGGGTCCTCTGTTTAACAGAGAAAATCTTTTTAGTTTGAGAAAGATCAGGGAAATATTTCCTACATAGAATTTAATTCTATCAGATAGTTTAATTGGTGATATTTTATCACAATTGGATTTTAAATCCAAGGTTCTCTATTACAGAAAGATCTTTGCATATTAGAAAGATCAGGGAAAATATTTCCCAAATAGAATTTAATTCTATCACATAGAATTTAATTCTATCAGATAGGTTAATTGGTGATATTTTATCACCATTGATTTTTAAATCCAAGATTCTCTGTTAGAGAAAGATTTTTCCATATTAGAAAGATCAGGGAAAATATTTTTCAAATAGAATTTAATTCTATCACATAGATTTTAATTCTATCAGATAGGAGCATTTTAAATTGGGACGCTCACATGCTTTGCATGTGAGCACTGCCAAAGAATGCGGTAAGAGAACTCACGTATTTAACACGTGACCCCTAGTGTGGGTTTTAGCTTGTTTATTTTCACCGCTCATATGTTTTGCATATGAGCGCTCACGTGTTTGACACGTGAGACATGTTTGGCCCTTGGTTGTTTATATTCAGCACTTATATACTTTGCAAATGGACGCTCACGTGTTTAACACGCGAGGCCTGTTTGGCCATTTTGTTATTTGCTTTCAGCGCTTATATGGTTTGCATATAAGCGCTCACGTGTTTAACACGTGATGCTAAACTGTGGGAATTCTTTTCATCTTTCTTCTCTCCCCCTTTTTTTTTATAAGGGAACAAATAGCTCTTAACAAAATTTTTTTTGGTGGGAACACGGTCCAATATTAGTTTAGGGATATTGTGGTCTAACATTTGTTTAGTGACATTGCGGTCCAATATTATCATAACGGGGGTGCATATCATTTGGTGAGAGTGGCGAGCGAACATAAATATGGCCATCTATCATCGACCAAGTCGCAACTCTTCAAGCATAGTATTTCTTGAGAAATCGGTCGTTTATTGGCCGAAACGGTCTTTCTCCGTGCATATCTATGAGTAGGTAAGCTCCACCTTGATAGACTTATCTATAACATACATGCCTTCATAGTTAGGCCCGAACTTCCCACGTTTCGTGCGGTTAGGGATCATCGGTCTTTTGATAACAGTATAAGTTCGCCTTAGCGGAATGTCCTCGGTCTGGCTAGCCTTTCATATGATTGTGTCATCCTTACCCTGTAAGCTTCTAGATTTTGCTGTGCTATAAGGCGGGTCTCGTCAAGAGCATCAAGTTCTTCAAGCCGGAGATGAGTTTTCTTGTCATCCGTAAGTTCACATTGAACCGCCATCTACAGTAAGGGGACTTCGATTTCCATAGGGAGCACTGCTTCGGCGGCAAACACCAATGCATATGGTGTTGTCTTCGTAGCCATCTTGAATGTCGTTCGGTATGCCCAAAGAGCTTCATGTAGCCTTTCATGCCAAACCTTTTTATTCTTGAACACCATCTTCTTTATGAGCTTGGTCAGTATCTTGTTGAAAGCTTTACCTAAACCATTACCTCGGGGATTATACACGGAGGAATATCTCTAATCTATCTTGTGTTGTTTGGCGAAGCAACTTATCTTGTGCCTTCTATTTGCTGGTCCGTTGTCCGAGACTATCCACCGTGGAACTCCAAACCGGTATATGACATAGGTCTTGAAGAAATGAAGGATATTCTCTGTTTTTATTTCTCTCAGTGGTATCACCTCTCCCCATTTGGAGAAGTAATCGGTCTCCGCCAAGATGAAACGATGTCCTCGAAACAACGCCGGCTCAATGGGGCCTATTATATTGGTCCCCCACATTTCGAACGGCCAACTGGCTACGGTCAGATGCAGTGGGTTGGGATGTTGATGTATGAAGTCCCCTTGTATCTGGCATGAGTGGCATCACCTCGTATTGTCGATGCAATCTTGGATCATCGCGGGCTAGTAGTAACCTATTCTTTTGATCTTCAGCTTCATCTTTGGACCGGCTTGATGGGATCCACAGAGTCCATCGTGAATTTCATGGACGACCTTTTTGACTTCCTTTGGCTCTAGGCACCTTAGCCATATATGGTCGAAGGACCTTTATATAGAGTTCTGTCAATTAGGGTGAACGATAAGGCTCGTTTCATGAGCTGCTGTCTTTGCGACGCATCACCAGGAATCCGTTGAGACTTGAAGTAGTCTATAAAGACTCCTCACTAGTCATCTTCTTCTTCTTCTACTTCTCCCGCTTGAAGGACATCTTCATCGACTGCTTCGGCTGGAGGTTCTGGAGATATCTCCGTCGGGGTCAGGATCTTGCGACTTTGGATGATGATCCTTACATCGTCAAGGTTTTCATCAGTCAATTATTTGGCAAGTTTAGCTAATGCATCCGCTTTGCTGTTTTTCGCCCGTGACACATATTCCAATGTATATGAAGGCAGCTGTGTCAACAGCTGTTGCACCTTTTCGCCATATTTTATCAGTTCTGGCTTGCATGTTTTGTAGTCTCCATTTACTTGCATAATAATCAACTGAGAGTCCCCGTATATGTGGAAATCCTTGATTCCCATATCGATCGCGATCTCAAGACCGGCTATAAGAGCTTTATACTCGGCTTCATTTTTGGTCTTAGGCTCCATCAACAAGATGGCATAGCGGGTTATTCCGCCTTAAGGGGTTACAAAGATGAGGCCTATCCCAACCCTGATCATCGGGACTTTCTTCTTTCACATTTTCATTGAGGAGGCTCCATCGAAGTATAATTCCCAATTAGGCTTCTTTGTTTCTTCTTTCTCTTGGACCGTGTTGAATGCATATTCATTTGACAGCTCACACTTCAATGGAGAGTCGGCAGAGATTGGGTGTTCGGTAAGGAAATCGGCAATAGCTTGCCATTTTACCGCTTTGAGGGGGCGATATATAATAGTGAACTCCATTAACAACAGGGTCCACTTGGCGAGCCTTCCCATCAGTATGGATTTCGTCATAAGATATTTGAGAGGGTCCACCTTTGATATGAGGTGCACTTCATGGGCCAAGACATAGTATCTGAGCTTCGTTATCATAAAGATCAACATAAGGCAATGCTTCTCAGTAGGGGAGTAGTTGCATTCTGCTCCCAACATGACTCGACTTAGATAGTACAAGGCCTTTTCTTTTCATTGGTCATTCTCCTGTGCCCATAGCGCACCTAGAGAACCATCAAGGGCAGTTGTATATAGGATAAGGGGCTTTCCCTTGACTGGATCAGCCAACGCTGGTGGATTCTGCAAGTATTGCTTGATTTCCTCCAGCGCTTTCTAACATTTCTGGTCCCATATAAAGGGAATTCATTTCTTCATCAGATCGTTGTATGGACGACACTTTCTAGAGAGGTTGGCGATGAACCGTCGGATATAGGCGAGCTTTCCTTGGAGAGATCGCAACTGCTTGAGACTTCTTGATTAGGGCATTTCCGTAATAACACTAATTTTGGAGGGGTTGATCTCGATCCCTCGGTGATAGATTATAAAACCCAGGAACTTGCCGGAAGAGACCCCGACTGCGCATTTCAGCGGATTCATCTTCAAGTTATACTTCCGATGGCGCTTGAAGACTATCCTTAAGTGCTCCCAGTGCTTTTCGTGAGACACGCTCTTGACCACGAGATCATCTATATAACATTCGTCTATCTCATGAATAAGGTCGTCGAAAATCTTGGCCATCGCTTTCTGATATGTTGCTCCAGCATTTTTTAGTCCAAATGGCATCACTTTATAACAGAAGACGCCAAGCAGGGTGCGGAAAGCCGTATCTTTTGGTCTTCCGGATCCATCTTTATCTGATTGTACCTTGAAGATCCATCCATTAATGAGAAGATCTCATGAGTAGACGTATTGTCTATCATTAATTCCGTAACTGGTATGGGGAAGTCATCTTTCGGGCATGCCTTATTGAGGTCCCGAAAGTCCACACAGATACAAACAGTCTCGTTCTTCTTCATTACGGGGACGATGTTGGCGATCCAATCCGGACATTGTACTTCATGAATGATACCAGAATCCATTAACTTCTTGGCTTCGGCGTTGACGCTCATTTCGAGCTCGAGCCTCATCCTTTTTGGAGATTGCTTGACAGGCTTTATCCCCAGCGTTATGGCCAGCTTATGCACTGCTATTTCTGGATCAAGACCCGGCATCTTGGAGTAGTTCCAGGAGAAGCAATCTCTGTATTCCATGAACACTTCTTTTAAAGTGGCTATATGTTCTTCAAATAGCAACTCACTGACGAACGTTAGTTTCGGATCATCCTTCATTCCTAAGTCTATCCTCTTTAATTCATCAATGGTGGTATGGATTCCATCTTCCAGCTCCCTAGGTGCTGGTAGCAGTTCTGTGATCTCCTCGTCTTCGTTGGCGAGGCAATCAAAAATCCCAAGCATTTCATCATCTTCTTCATAAAAAAGTCTTATCATATGGCAAACATAGGTGAGCTTCCGCCTTTTGGGCTGGCCACGGTCCGATTTGGTAAAGTAGTTTTGCGTTGGTACATGCCTTTGCAGGGGTTCCACTTTCCAGCTGTCACTTCGTGTGAACTTGCCTTACCTATATTGCTCTTTCGCCCAATCTTTGAAGACGAAGTAATCTTCGATCGTACGGCCAATGACCCGATGGTAAAGACAGTAGTCTAGATGATCAATGACATTTTCTTCATGGGGCCGCTTAGACTTGTTCATCGTAAACATATGGTGCTTCATGACTAGGGCGAATTTCTTCCCTGTCTTATCATGGGGAAATGAGTTTCCCCGTCCTATCCTCTGCATAAGGTATGAGCTTGGGCAGCATTTTTCCTGTTGACGCATCTTCCTTAGATCGCCTTGTCTTGGTTGAGGGTTGGATGTAGATGCCGTCCTAGTCTCGTTGTCGCCGCATTGAACCTCCTCTCTTATAAAGGAAGGGAGAGGTAGCTATTGCGGAGCCGGGATATCATAACTCTTTGCCCTATTATATTGCTTGGTCGGAGGCAAACGCATGACCTTTTCATATAGGGCCATTATACATTCTTCGAGCTCATCAATTTCTTGAACAACTTCTCTCATCAGCGTCTCAATCAGCTTTTCTAATGGTTAGGTTGACGCACTTTGCGGGGTATCTCCCACTTGCTCGTTCATGTTATCTACCAGCTAAGTATCTTTGTTGTTGCTTAAGGCATAACAGGTATGAGTTTTCTCCCGCTTCTTGGGTTGTATATATCCCAAGCCAGTAGTATCCATCTTTTCATTCGGCTTGCTTTGGTGAGTCCCTGGCACATCCCAGATCTTCTTGTAATATTGAGTCTGACAGACAGTCTATTTGAATGGTATTCCCTGACACTTCAAGAACTCTCTTAGTCCTCTCGTGAAGTATCTCAGCATTCGGATGGGCTGAAACCTGTCAAGATTCCCAAGTCTATGCCAGATCTCCTTCTCCACACTGGTCTCTTTTGATTTGTAGAAGAGGATCGCCTTCTCACATCTATTTCTAGGAGGTACATGAAAAATGACCAATTCCTGCACGCTGCAGGTGTTGAGTGCATCGAGTTCTTTATAGTGGCGAGACGGAACCACCGCAATATGTAAGGTTCGGTCTGCTTCATCAAGAGTCTTCACCTGTGGATGGGTAGAGAACACTGCATCAACTTCTTCTTCCGAGTCACTGCCGAAGACTGGAATGGGGGTCGACGAGCTATTTTTATTGGCTTCCCTTGGAGGTTGACCCATGAACACTATCTCTTCTTCCTCATAATCTCTTACAATGATCGGGATGGGGGCCGCTTGTACTTGTTTGTTCTGTGACTTGTCGCACCTCTCAGTATCTTCGGAGTCCGACAGGAAGTACTTGGCATCTTCATATTTCCGTACTTCATTCATGGAAAAGGGGTTGAGCTCTCCTATAATGGTGTGCTCTTGGCCATCCTTAAAATACTTCATACATTGATATTGTGTAGAAAGGAGGATGCCATGCTCGTGCAGCTAAGGTTTACCGAGTAAAGCTCTATAGCATGTCTTACCCTCAATGACATTGAACTTATGTCCGTGACGAGCTGTCCGAAGTGCAAGGTCAATACTATGGACCCAAGCTTCTTTGAAGACCGCAAGTCGAATCCGGAGATGGTGATCTTTTCACGGCCGAGATATCGAACATCCATAGGCAGCTGCTTGAGCACCTTTACGTTCAAAAGGTTAACTGAAGAGCCGTTATCGATGATGATCTTATCTATCCTTTTATCATTGCAGTACCTAGCCACATAGAGCGGTCGATTATGCTCGAACTTTCCAAGGAGGAGATCTTCTTCACTGAAGGTAATGTCGGTTGTATATAATTCCGCTAGTTTATCCTTCATTGCTCCCTCGGCAAAGAAAGCTTGGAATTGTTCGGGTTCTTCAAGGGCTTTGATTAAAGACTCCCACAGTTCCTTTGACAGGTGTAGAGTATCATATATACTCAAGTGGGAAGATAACTTTTTGAGATGAGCTAACACATTGTAGTCCACCTTACTCTTCTTGAGAGGGTCCTTGGCGGCAAGATCTTTGGCTACCTCTTCATCTAGGACAATCTCTTCGGGTATTTTCCCTTTACCCTTATCTTGATTCTTCGGATCCTTACTTGCAGATCCAAGGTTCTTCTCGGGAAGGGTGCGGTTCCGTAGACGGATATTCCTCCAGTCTTTTGCATTTTCTTTTTCTCCTGATGAGGAGCCTGCATTGGGGAAGTTGACGGGGATTTCATCTTCCAAGTCACTTCCAAAAGTTGGCACCGTTGAACCTTCTTCCTTTAAAGACTATGCCTTGGACATATAACAGCTCTCGGTCACTGACCTTGTCTGCCTGTTCGCTTCGGAGTTATTATGCAGGAACGGACGAGCCTTGGCCTTCTGCTTCTCCTTTTTCAGATGCCTTTGGTGAGAGACATATCTTCACCACCATTTCCAAAATGCTTTACATTCATTGATGGGATGATAGACTCTCCAGTAGTAGAGGTAATATTTTGGGTGCTCTTTTCCACCTTCGAAGTCTACAACCCCTGGGGTGTACATCTTCATGGGCGGTAGCTTCATCCCTTTAGATAAGGCCTTAGCGAAGTGCTTCTTGACCTTGCTTTCCTCCAGCAGTATCTTCTACTTCGGTCATACATTTTGCTTTGGTTAGGGAGCTACATAACTCGTATCTTCCGCAGCTTTGCCTGTTTAAGCGCTGCTGTCTGTCGGTCTCATATATGGCCAGTTCATGCCTTTAATTTTCCCTGCTTCTTTGAAAGACTTCCTTTAGGAGCTTCTAAACTGGGTCTTCTTATAGCGAACTTGGAGCTTATAGATTCTACCCCTTGTTCATCCGAGTCACTTTCGGACGCAGCTGGCACATCCTCGTCATATATGGAGGAGTGAGAGACCATGCGGCAACTTTCCACATGTTCTTCCATTCCCTTCTCCTTTCCCTCCCAGTCGTCATCTTCCTCCTCCTTGTTATTCTCAAGGATATGTTGAAGGAAATCCTCAAGAGTTATTGGTGAACTGTAACAACTTAAAATTTGTTTAGAGTTAATTATAATTTAATTAGTGATATAACATGGGTTTTCGATAAAACTTAGTTAATAATTATTTTCACACACACACACACACATATATATTTATTAAATTATTTTATATACTTACACACACACACACACTAATCTAGTGTTAACAAGATATTAGTTTAGGTTAAAACTTGTTTTAGCAACCATGATAATTTAAACCATATTATATTTTCTTTTAGATATTTAATATATTAGGACGGTTCTAGAAAAATAGAGAAAAAGAAAATAATAATGAAAATGGGAAACATGGAGGTATGGGCAATAAATGAAGGTCAAATTGTGCCATTGTTAAACATTGACCATTTCTCTCTAGATCTTTCTCTCCCTCATTCTCTCTTCTTCTTTTTTCTTCAACTCCTCTTTCACCAAAAACCTTTCTTTACCTCCCAAAACCCTACACAAATCACTATAAAACCCTTCTCAAATTATTTCAAAAATCCAAATTTTTAATCTCTTCAAGAGTTCTTTTTGAGACAAGTCTTCATCTAAAGGAAACCTTTCAAGTTAGGGCCTCATTCAAATCATATTGAGGTAATGAGCCAAGTTTAAGTATGTTTTTCTAACCTTGTGCCTTAACAACTTATAATTTAGATTATAGTTTGTGTTTTGAGTAGTTTTAGAATCTAATGTGAGGTTTGAGCTACGCTTGGGGGTTGTGATGGGTTGCAGAGTAATCATAACCTAAATTAGGTTAGTTAAGAGTAGTTTAGTGCTTAATATCCTTGTTTAACCATTAAGTTTTCACTAAACCACCTTAATGTTTCAAATTAGTGTTAAAACTAGTTTTAGTTTAAGGTTAGGGTTCCAATTAGATCTGCTATCAAACCAAGGACTTAAGAGAAAAGTTGCAATTACTAGGAGTTGGTTATAGGACCATGAATACACCCTCAAAACCCGAGCCCCCATTTCAAACTTTTGGCCGCAATTTGCGGCCCATTTGGTGAGTTTGAGTGTAGGTTAGGGCTCTCTGGGACTCCAATTAGGCCTTTGGCATATGCAACCTTTTCTAATTGTAAATATATAAAAATCTGGGACCGTTTTACCTTATTTTAGGCATCATATTAACGTGCGATACGGATATTCCGATTCTCGTTTTACTGTTTTGTGTGGTTAACGGCCCTTAGGGGTAGTCTCAGACGTTATTGCACACGTTTAATACGCTAAGTTCACACGTGTTAACTCGTGAGAGTTAGTTCATTTGTGTAGTATATGTTTGCGTGTCATATCAGATTTATAGCCTCATGTGCTAAGTTTTGTGCGATTCTAGGATCGGTTGCGGAGACTTCGGACGCGGCTAGGAAATGGAAGGAAGTGGTCGGATTCGAGTAGCTCGAGGCTGTTCCAGTGAGTAGATTTAACATCTATGGGGAATTGTTCGGATGGCGTAAAGCGCCCGATTTTTAGAATCTAGTTACATATCTTATATGCATATACCTATACACATTTCCATATTCATACATATTGATATCTCCACATTTGGACACTTTCACCATTACCAATGGTTCATGACGCACATGCACTAACCTATATGTATACACACTCCATTGGTAATTGCTATGTCACGTATACTATAGAACTCGCATGATAACTTGCATTTGCATCTTATTGATAGATAGATCCTCGTACTATTCATCTAGCTTGCATCACATTATTACCATGTGCATTTTCTATCATCGCTATATTCATATATTATGATGTTTTGTGAGATTTCCGTTTTCATGAGATTTCTGGATTTGAGAAACCGCAGATACATTTTGAAAACTTATGATTGTTTTAAAAACACGGTTTCTCTTGATATGATGTGTGGCGTCCACCATGAGTTTTCTCGGTTCTGAGTTATGTGTATACCCTATTCGAGGAGAGAGGAGGCACCGTTTGCGGATACATGGTGGACCCAGTACGGTATCCCGGGACTAGAAGATCGAATAGAGAGATGTTGAGCCTGGCAGGGGAACAATACCTACCGGTGATTGTTTGGCTCGGCATATATCTATAGGATACAGACCGGAGTCGTGTGATCAGATGGATTTGAGGGCCGATCTGAAAGACGACGCTCGAGATATTGAGATTTTGAGTGTCGATGTTTGACAGAGGTTTTATGCTGTATTATTGATGATACTTTCGGTTTTACCATATTGAATTCACTATGACATAATCAGTTTTCTATAGTTGCTACACTTCAGATTTCATACTTCGCTTACTTATTCATGTTGCATCTATACTAGTACATCTCATCATAAAAACATACTTAGGATCTGTCGTTGTTGCGTACATGCTTGCGATTTATGATGTTACTTACTACTAACGAGCTGGCAACTCACCCCCGTTGTGTGACAGTGTCTTGCAAGACCGATCCGTCAGTATAGTCACGGCGGAACTCACTACTGCTACTGCTTTTGCTACGACTTTTTGGACGTGATATTTTGTAGGTGGGTTGCGAGTATTCTTTTGTCTTCTACCTTATACATTTTCTCTTGTATCTAGTATACTCTATCTACCATATGTATATTTGACTTAAAGATGAGGCTGAGAGATTTATATTATATTTGACTCTGGTGTCGTGCTCGTGTGAGCCGACTTTTATGTTATGCTGTGGATATTGTTTTCTTTCTTATTTCCTTATTTCTTCGCCTGTGGCATCGTATATCTTGTTTTGTGATTGTGTTCCGCCGGATGGCGTTGAGATTGCTCCTAAGTAGGGATGCTATTATATATATCATGCTTATGTATTGGTTTGGATCGGTTTTACAAAGGAGATGCTGCCGAAATTTTTCGCAACAACTCGAGATTTAAAAAGATTTTGATATAACTCTTCTACTTCAAAAATCAACACTTTAAACAAAGATTTTTACCACTATACTTTATTTCACTATTTAGATTCTAGGTTTCGGCTTACTTGAATTACGTTACGCTTTTAGAAGTTGCGTGATTTAAGTGCCGATCACGTTCCTCATTTGGGTCATGACATGAACGCGCCTTCTGGTTATATTTATCTAGTGCATATATATATCTTTGAATGACTATACGACTGTCTACATGCTCGGAAGGCTGCACAGGCTATTTTCTTTCTTTTTCTGTTGGATGTGTATGTCCTAGAGTCTTGTATTGTATAGGATGCTAGGGATATATATGTACAGGACAATCTTGCTGTCACGCCCCACCCCCAATACAGAGAGTATTGTCCGCTCTGGCTGAAATCGCACGGTTTTGTCCTTCGGAGCGAACCGGACCCGACCAGGGGCCACTTCCCAGGAGGTCACCCATCCTAGGACTTCCCTGGCCCGATCACGCTTAACTACGGAGTTCTCAAGCTCCTGTAGTGCCAGTTCACTTAAAAGGCGCCTCTGTATTGAAGAGTGGTATCATTCCATTTATAGTACAGATCTGTCCTCTTTCGGAATGTATTTCGAAGATTCCCCATTGTTTTATAGTAGGTCCCCATGCTTATCTGGTATATATGGGTATACCGGATAATACTTGGGGTATTACATTCTCCCCCACTTAAAACAATGGTTTGTCCTCAAACCAAAAACCTACTATTGAGGAATTAGCTCTGATACCATTCTGTCACGCCCCACCCCACCCCCAATACAGAGAGTATTGTCCGCTCTGGCCGAAGCCGTACGGTTTTGTCCTTCGGAGTGAACCAGACCCGACCAGGGGACACTTCCCAAGAGGTCACCCATCCCAGGACTTCCCTGGCCCGAGCACGCTTAACTACGGAGTTCTCAAGCTTCTATAGTTCCAGTTCACTTAAAAGGCGTCTCTGTATTGAAGAGCGGTATCATTCCATTTATAGTACAGATCTGTCCTCTTTCGGAATGTATTTCGAAAATTCCCCATTGTTTTACAGTGGGTCCCCATGCTTATCTGGTATATATGGGTATACCGGATAATACCTGGGGTATTACATTTGCCACAACCCAAAGTTGGGCACATGACCGGCACTTAAACTACGTAACGTCAACAGGCGTAACGCAATTAAGTAAGCCAAAAAACCCAGCAATCTAAACCATTATAAGAAAGAAAGATCACATTTAAAAATCTCGATGCAAAACTTTAAAACTTAAGTTTGTTTTTCATAAAAATTTCGGCAGCACCTCCTTTGTAAAAGCTAGCCCCGAAATGGATACAAACATAAGATAAAAGTAAAACATCCCCAAACGAGAGCAAATCTCGCCCAACGGCGGAAACAACCACCACAACAGATATACGACGCCGTAGCGAAGAAATGAGGTAATCCACATATATAAAAAGGCCGGCTCACACGAGCCCGACAACCAGAGTCAAAAGAATATACAACATCGATCCTCACAACTCGTCTCTAAGTCAATACATGAAGGTGGTAGATGGAGAGTACTAGATATAAGAATATACAATGTACATCATCGGATAACCGCAACCCACCTATAGAAAACGGCTTCACAGCCAAACGTAGCGGTATCCGCATAAGTAGAGATAATAAGGCGCCCTGCCGCGACCACTCTGATGATCAGACCTGAAAAACCCTGCGGCACAACGGGGGTGAGTTGCCAACTCGTGATTATTAAATAACATCATACTGAAATCGCAAGTATGTACTAACAACGATAATCTATCATATGTAATCTGATAGCATAAGTATGGCAATATGTATATGTGCAACAGTCATGAACGGTACTCTATCAGGTACTACTAATATATGAAGCAATGCATATAGAATAAATGCGGAGTATGGGGTAAAACATGTCATCCTCACGGAATCCTCATCGTGGCGGACCAGTGTCTATCAAGACAATCTAAATCCCCAATTTCCCTCAAATCGGCCCCCACATCGGCCCCTCACATCGGACACATCGGCCCCTCACATCGGGCACATCGGCCCCCCATATCGGGCATATCAGCCCCTCATATCGCAATGAATAAGAATACATGCACAAATCATTATGATGATATATATTATATAGGTGTACATATATATAACAGCGTCCCTTACCACTGATATATATATATATACATGTATATATTCAGCGTCCCATACCACTGATATATATACCCAGGAGCAAAACATCCAGGAAACATCATATGAAATCTATATATCAATGCGAAATCCATGAAATATAATATATGCAACATGAAACAGTAATATGAGAATATAAAGGAAAAACTGCTATTTAACTGCAACAAGTTATTAAATATATCACGCGGTTCCTAATTTCTCCGAAAACAAACGCAACATCATATAAATGTGAACATGTAGCTATAACCAGGTATGCGTAACCGTGTCGGTATAGCAAGGTATGTGTATCTACCTATCAGTAATTATGTAATACCCTCCAGGTATATGTGTAGCTATATCAAGGTATACGGTGTACATGTAAATATGTATGAAAGATGTACATATAGCTATGTCTCAAATGTGTATATACCTATCTCTAATGGTACAATATCATATATGTATATGGGTAACTAGCATATAGGCATGTCAAGGCATATGTGTAAGCATATAGGTGTACAGGTATGCTATATGTCATATGCACAATGGAATATACGGATCATGTCTCAATGTCCCTAACCAATACAATCTCACGTATGCATAAGTGTTGTGCGTGTCATGGCAATTATTGACGGTGTGAGTGGCATAAGATCAGTGCTCGTGCAACATGAGCCGTCGATAATAGTGTAATGTCCAATGGGTACAAGTCCAAGCACAACAAGTAATAATATGCAAAGAAGTTTTATGCACAATCTATACGTGCAATATAAACATGCGGCTAATATCACATCATATCTAGCCCTGACGCATAACGCCATGCGGGCGAATTCCCCGCAGATGTTAAATCTACTCACCGACAATCACAAGCTAGGTCGATCCAATCACCTGCTTCCCTTTCGTCGCAGCGCTTGAAGTCCCCGTCTGCGATCCTATTAACACAAAACATAACAGGTGCAAATCTCAGAAATCGATCAATGTCACGTACACACTAAGCTTGACCAACACACCAACTCCAATCCAACTCATAAGTGTTCGTCTAACGGCTAACGTGTGTGGCAACACACCCAAACCAGCCCACGTGCAACAGTACACCAGATCACGAACCGTGTCGGATAACGTAACACGCGTACTCAAAACACTAGAATAGAAAATTGGTCCCAGATTTTGATACACTAAAAATTAGTGAAAGTTGCAAGTACCATGAGACCACAAACAACCCCAGAGACCCCACGACAAAGATTCAACACCCCAGCCCCCACTCTGGCTACAAATTGCGGCCAGAACTAATAAATCTACGGCCCAAAAATTTAAGGGGTAGTCTCAGGTTTTTATGGTGGGTTCTAGGTCACAACACTAGGTCACTGTGATGTGAACTTTTCCAGAAAACACCTGGTTCTACAGCAGATCACAGAGACTCAAAATTGACACTAAAAATACGATATTTGCACAAAATGCTACCTTTAGTGTTCTAAACCATAACTTCAAGGAAACACAACAATATAACTCCTAAATATCAGTTTAGAGATCATTACCTAGCCACTCTTGCTCAAAAATCCTAGCTTTCCAAGCTCCAAGGCAACCTAGTGGTTAATCAAGACATTTAAAGTGTTTTCCATTGATTTTTGTGAAGTTTTTGCAAAGATTTATGAAGAGAAGGTGAGGGTTCAGTTTGGGAGTTAAGGGATTAAGAAATCATTGAGTGTGGAGAGAATGAGAGAGTGAGAGAAATTATATGATGAGAGGTGAGTGTAGGGTGAATATTGTCCTTACACTCACTCTCCTCCCCTCATCTCATTAATGCCCTCATAAATGCCTCCATCACTCACTAGCCACCTCTCTCTCTCTCTCTCAATCCAAAGCAAAGAGATATTTTCTCACCCAAAAGTATCTAGGGTTAAGGTTAAACTAGCAAGGATTAGGTTAAGGCAAAGTTAATTGGGCAAGGTTTAGCTTAAGGTGTCATGGTTGCTAAACAAGGTTAACATTAAATATACCCCCACATTAACATGCACGTGTGTGTGCAAGCCATATCAAATAATAATAAAATATTAATTAATTGATATAAAATGTGTGGAACCCGATTTGGTAAACTTTTCCTTAAAAACCCGCACTAACGCTTAATTAACACTAATCGCATTCCAAGGCGTTACACTTGCTCAGTTGTATATAATATATTATCTGAGTTATCTTTGTCTTAATATGTATATTTTTTTCTCTTGCTGCTTTATATTGTTTACATATATTGATAAAGACTCGATACAGTAGTATACTATTTTGGTTTATCTTTATCTTAACATGTGCATATGTTATACTCGATATCACATATGGCGGTTAATAAAGCCCGTAGGATTTTGCTTGACTATAGCGTTATGATGGCGATCATACTAGTGGAAGATGGGTAGTCCATAAGCACATCCTTAAAGGTCCCAAGTCTCAGGAATATCGAGACCGGGCATCGATATTCCAGAGTAGACTTGTGTATATGTTTCTAGACCCCAACGAGAGACGGTGGTTGGTCCCATAGCCATTGGTGTAATCACCTAAGATTGTATACATGTGCTCACGGGGGGTGAGTACACTGGACGGACTCGCCGAGAACCTCTAGATAGTATTATACCCATCGTCAGATAGCAGTTTTCAGGTGACATGAGAACTGGTTAGTCTTAGGACCTGAGGTCATCATTTGTCTCGTGTGAGTTCTCATTGTGCTTTGATCACTACCCTACCACGGCTCTACTAAGTCGTGTAAACAGGTTTTGGTTGGGTACAATCCTGAGCCACATGGAGGCAGTGAGTGATTTTCAGGGATTCATCTCTCCCGGTATTGGGAGTCGATATCGCACTGTGTCCGGTTGGCTAGAACCATAAGACCTTAGCCAAGGCAGTTGAGATCTACTGATGGTTAGATCAGTAGTTTCTCGGATTAGTCCTGAGCTAAATCGACACGACTTATCGGGTCAGTAGGGGTCTAACTTTTACCACCCCCTAGACTCGGTATGCGATACTCTTAGACGAAGAGACCGAACTGTATGGAGATTGTCACGGATAGACTCAGTAGGGGTTTGGATGAGATTGCTCGTCGGCCTTCTTTTCGACAGGTACCTGCGTAGCCGTTACGTACAGCTAGTGCCACTGACGTGCTTGTGGTTAAACCTACTGCCAGCATCCTATCGAGTCTTTAGAGTCCCACACAGAGGATTTCTCTGATCTAGGCAAATCGATGTGGTGGCCGTACGTTTCTACGTGCAGGGTTTCGATCGAACGATAATACTAGTCGGCGTAGGATTAAGCCGGATTATTAAATTAGGTATTGATTTAATAATTTACATATACATATTTCGATATGTATAATCTAGTGTTATCCAGGTTTTCGATCGAGCAAGTTTTCGATCGAACGATAATACTAGCCGGCTTAGGATTAAACCGGATTATTAAATCAGGTATTGATTTAATAATTTACATATACATATTTCGATATGTATATTCTAGTGTTATCCAGGTTTTCGATCGGATGGTTGATAATACTAGCAGGCTTAGGATTAAACCGGTTTGTTAAATCGGATATTGACTTAAAGCTAGTATTATATTAGTGGTGTTGTTCTATCTCTCGGGTATTCATATTTTGGTACAAATATGAGTATGTATATACGGTAGAATGTATTCCGTATTTATACGGAAAACATTCTAAAAGGTGGACACCTCATTTTTGATTTATCCATTTATTCTTTTAAATGGAAATGAGGTGTAAAGGTGGTGATGTGAGAATGGTGAGAACCATGCTTCAATAGTGTTGACAAATGAATTGAATATTCATTTGTGCACTATTCAAGCATGGTTGTGATTTTTATATTGGAAAATTGAGATATTCAAAACCATGGTTCATGATTTTTCACAAAGAGGTTGATCTAATTTCTCACCATGAGCTTCTCTCTCCTCACTTGTCTTTCTTGAGTTCCTCTATCTTCTTCTTCATCTTCCTTCCTACCATCTCATGAGTTAAGAATCAAGGGAAGAAGAGAGATAGAAATACACCAGAAAACTCACTACATTATCTTGGCAACCTATATTAGCAAACTAGGTTGTTGAGTTGCTTTATTATTGAAGCTAAGTTTGGATTACAAACTCTCGGGTGGATCATCTAGGACCGAGGAGGCCGGCCATCAAGGTTGATCTAGGAGACTCCAAAGAGCTTAAGAAGAGGAGTGAAGACCTGAAAGACATAGATCTTCTGGTATATCTCTTCTTTCGTAGTAGATAAAACTCCTAGTAGTTGTTAGTTTAGGATTATGGTTTGATCACTTGGGTTAAGTTGGTTGTGCTTGCTTAAAAATTTAATTTTTGTGCATTCCACATTTCTACTTCTATGTAGAGTGAGCATAACTCACCAACATGGTATCAGAACCAGTCCATAAATCTTAACCAGACTAGTTTTCACTAATTTAGAGTTTCGATCGACGAAACTTTCCGAATCGTATTTTCAAATCACTACTTGCTGTTCGAATTTTAAAGTTGTTCAAAAAAAATTTCTGGTTGTATTAAAATTATGTGCAGGCAGAATTAGAGATAAGAAAAAAATTTGGGCATCTAAACCTAAAATTCGACCGCGGAACAGAAGCCAAATGCACCATTTGGCCGCTGAACCGCGGTCTAATTTTGGATTCAGTGCTCCAAATTTTTTTGGGGATCTAATACATGGAAATATGATTTTTGGAATATTTGGTTTTGGACCAGAATCATCTGTGTACTAATTTGTACTTGGAGCCAATACGGAAAGTTTTAATCGATCGAAATTTTAAACTCTTGGTATTTAGTGCATTTCTTTCTCCTACCGTGAATATCATAGCGCAGTATAATCCGACTGGTTATGTACAATCAGTTGGGTTTACGAATATGATATTCGCGTTGATGTTCTGTGTTGCACTGATGTTATGGATGGATTGTCATGGTGGATAGCCTATAGTGCAATAGTAGATGTACAGTGTTGATTCATTTGTATATTCATTATTGCAGGGCGAGTGTCCGACATGTGGACTGTCGTTTCTGCCAACTTGTATATTCTTTTATTGGGACACGGCCAGCTTGAGGTCGATGTCACCGTTTGTATATATGTTTTTCTTTTCTGTATTAGGATTACCCCACGAAGGAGTGCTCAAATAGCCGGGGTTCTAAAGGGCAACGGGCCTTCATTTCATGGCATTGAGACGGAGGGGGCTTTACTCTAGAATTTTCGGGCTATTCGCCGCACTCATAGGGGGTATAGGATGACCCATGGAGGGGTGCTTAAATTACCGGATTCCGTGAAGTACTGGGTGGCCTATTCACTTTGATGATTGGGGTTGCCTCACTTCCGGGTTTGGCGGGTAACTTGCTGCACTCGTAGGGGTCTAGGTTTATCATTGCACAGGCTATCTACATGACCGGGGAACATCGAGTTTCATTTGTGGCTCAAATGAAACCCGGGGCTCCTAAATTATCCGTTATCCATGTTGCTTATTGATATTCTATGATGTTGCTTATATCATGCATGGGACGAATGGTTATATATATATATTTATATATACTAGTAGATGTTGTATATGTTTTGCATCCATGCTAGTCCTGCCCCCGCTCTTCCGTTAGTTAAGTAACCTAACGATGCATGACGGGGCCCCGTGGCGAATGCGGATGGTATATACATACATTTTATTTTCGTTCTTTTCTGGTGTGATAGGATTTAATTGATGGGACCACATTAATTTTGATTAATGCAAGAAAAAGTAACCTAAAAGATGTTGTTGGAACAAATTTAAAAAAACTATAGTCATACTCTTTCGCTTAGCATAGTGGTATTCGGTTAGGAATATCCAGCACCTCATTCGAGGAGGCAAGAGCTTATATTCCTGTCACGCCCCGCTTCCCAGTCTACGGCGAAGGGGACACGACTGGCCCGCTACGTATATACTCAGAAGTACATATGCTAAGCGTAACTAAGCAATATAAAAGAAAATGCACAAGAGGCAAGGTATAATAAAAACAACAACTTTTATTTATTAACATTCTTTTGTACAATGCATGAAAAGGAAATACAACAGAAATAAAAATGATGCCTAAACAATGGCATGACAGGAAATGAAAAGTACTGAATGGAAAATGCACAATGAAACTAGAGCTCTGGTTCTTCAGCAAGCTGATCCAAGTCTTCTGCAGATGGCTCAATCCCTGTCGGGTCCAAACCACCTGACGACATTCAAAGAAGAAAGAAATAGAATGTCGTCAGCGAACAGATCGCTCGGTAAGTCCCAAAGATAAGAGAGAAGTAGAAAAGAAGAAAGAGAGAGAGAGTAGCTTTTACTGTTGTATTATATTGTTGTAATGTTGTGTTAACGCTGTTGTTTGTAGCTTGGTACAGAAGAATGCCAGTGTATACGAGAGGGGTCTTAGTATACTAAAGACCAGGGCAAATGGAAGTACAAGGCTCCGTTATACAACCCGGAACAACGGCAATTGGATTCATGTTAGGTGTCTTAATCTTACCTTCTCGTGCCACCTTTAACACCTTCCGTACCAATCTACCCCTTAAACCCCGTAGTGTTTTATTTGTATTGTTTTATACTGTAAATTGTATTGAATGTATAATTGAAAGACTGACCGAAACCATGATATCAGTAAATGGATGTAACCGTAGAATCATGTAAATGGAATAACTGGAGAACCATGTAAATGGAATGTATATCCATGGTTCGGTTCAGTCAAGTTGTATAGATTGATAATTGGATTCATGGATTCATGTTGAATTGTAATATTGAAGATTGTACTTGAATCATATTCAAATCAAATATAATCAGACTCAAACCCGAGTCAGACAATTAGAAATGTAAATCGAAGTCTTGATTAATTCTTACCTATAATTTGCTAGGGTCCTTAGGGAAATTTATAAAACTTGAGGGGGTTTTATGTAAAAATACTTTTATATACTTTTCAAAATACATCTCAAGTATTCGTTATTCATCTTTAGAGTTGTAATGAAGGTGGATTTTATATTGTGATATTTCTAGTGAAATATCCTAGTTTCAGAAATAAAGGTATTTATTTGGAATTCGTAGTATTTTAGTGTAAAATTTATTCTTGTGATTTTTAGAAAAAGGTGGAATATTTATATCATAACAAAATAGATATTTTAATGATAAATATACATATATTTATACAAAAATAATTTTAATAAATATTTCATATTCTAAAAATCTCCTTTTCTTAAGATATCGTATTTTAAATCTTTCGAGACCGAATGCTCCTTGCGGAGGTCTGAATCTCGCACTACTAAGCCCGAGGGTGTGCGATAAACCGCACCATCCCAAATGGGTTCCCCAAAGTGGGTTGTAGCGGCATTTTGCAAAGATTGTAAAATACTAAATTCTTTAGAAAACGGTTTTATGAAGTAAATGGTATTTATTTGTAAAGGTGAATATTTTCCGTATTGTATGTTCTAGATTGTCCTAAGTCAACTAGTCTATTTCTAACTGGTCCAGACGACAAGTTGTGAGATGCCTCAAATCGCCTCTTCACCGCCAATTGTGGCTAGGTAAGTACAAGTGAAGAAAGGAGGGATCCGCTTACGAATCATCGTGAGACGGGCCTTTTAAAGTTACCTTTCTCACTTGTCTAGCCCAGACATCACAAAGTCAGGTTTAGATAAACGACCGATGTCCACAACTTATCGTATTTTCCTAATAAGAGGTATTTATTTAAAAGTGTATCAACTCTAAATCTTTTATGATAGTTTTATTAAATATATGGTATTTAAATGTAAATTCTTGTTTTCTCGTATTCTAAGGTTTCAATGGTATCGTATTAGCTTGTATGTAAGTGTATGAGGAGGTAGGTCGTTACCTCGTGATCTACTATAAATGTATAGCAAATTTGATGGTGTTAAATGAAAGAGTGAAACATTGTGGTATTTAAGCAAAAAATACGGTAAATTGAGAAAGCTATCATTTCATGTGGTGAAACTTGTTCAAATTCTTTGATTAGTGTTTAGTAGTCAACATAAGGATGTTTAATTATGATTGTATTAGTGAGAAGTAAAATTTATAGAAAACCGAATCGGAAATCGGATTTGTTCCGATTCCGTCGGGTTTGTAATTTCGTATTTTCTTGAATAGGGAAGAGAGAGAAAGAAAGGGACTTACGGGTTTTAGATTACACGAGGGAGTGAGGGGGAACTAGAGGAATCGTCGGTGTATAGCGTCGTCGCCGGTAGTTCCTAAAAGGATCGCCGGAAGTTCGCCGGGAAATTCGCCGCAGATTTCGCCGGAGCTTCGCCTCGAGCTCGTTTTCAAAGTACACGACCCTTGGAAAGTTTTTGAAAGAGTGGGCTCAGGATTTTTGGGGTGAGAGGGTAGAGGGTAGGGGGTGTATTTATAGGATAGGCTAGGGGTAGAGTAGGTGAAGGGTTTTTAAATAAAAAAATTGTAAAAAGTGTGAAAAATCATTAAAAATGGTTTAAATGGGGCATAAATCATTTTCTGGAACCGATCTCGATATTTAAAATATACAGGGGGTTGAGAATGCCAAGAGTCACACTTTTGATGTTGGGGACTCGACCGTCCGGCCGAGTCCGGCCTGCGGCGCCGGCCCGAGTAGGCTGGTCGACTCGACCGATCCCGGCCAAGTCGATAGGTCGGAATATGGGGGGTCTCATGGGGCAGGCACCGGTACATTTAGTTTTTCAGGTTCAGTTCAAGTTTTGGGAGTTATCTTAGGTGGACTGTTGGGCTTCCAAAGAATTTAAAACAAAATAATATTAAAAATAATGTGGGGCAGGGGATTTGAACTCTGGTGGCTTGGTTCAGCAGTGCAAGGTATTACCAATGAGCTACAAGCTCCTTCTTGTAATTAAATTGCTAATTAATTACTTAAGTCATGTGCTCAGGCAATAAATACCCCTTTATAGATTTTTTTTAAAAATTTGTATGGAAAAAGTGTATAAGAAAATTAGGGTTGTTACATTCTGCCCTCCTTATAAAAATTTCGTCCTCGAAATTTGTAAAAGGAAAGTGTAACAAATTCAAGAAAAGTCTGGTGCTGGTGTACTAACAGTTTGCGAAAAATAACAAGGTGGTGCAAGGGTTTTAGAAATGTGAAGAATGTGTGAAGGAATGAAAGGATGCAAAGGTTTTGGTAAAATTGTAAAAGAGGTGAGAGAATTTTGGGTTAGGACAGATTCAAGATATATGATTCAAGGAATAAGAACTGATGGGATTCAAGGAACATGATTGTAAAGAATGTTTTAGTTGCTGGATCTTGTGTTTTATATTTCTTAGGGTTCCATACAGCTCTGACCTGCATGGGCCGCCAACAACACCTGTCACGCTCCGCTTCCCAGTCTACGGCGAAGGGGACGCGACTGGCCCGCTACGTATATACTCAGAAGTACATACGCTAAGCGTAACTAAGCAATATAAAAGAAAATACATAAGAGGAAAGGTATAATAAAAACAACAACTTTTATTTATTAACATTCTTTTGTACAATGCATGAAAAGGAAATACAACTGAAACAAAAATGATGCCTAAATATTGGCATGACAGGAAATGAAAAGTACTGAATGGAAAATGTACAATGAAACTAGAGCTCTGGTTCTTCAGTAAGCTGATCCAAGTCTTCTGCAGATGGCTCGATCTCTGTCGGGTTCAAACCACCTGAAGACATTCATAAAAGAAAGAAATAGAATGTCATCAGCGAACAGATCGCTCGGTAAGTCCCAAAGATAAGGGAGAAGTAGAAAAGAAGAAAGAGAGAGAGAGAGAGAGTAGCTTTTACTGTTGTATTATATTGTTGTAATGTTGTATTAACGCTGTTTTTTGTAGCTTGGTACAGAAGAATGCCAGTGTATAAAAGAGGGGTCTTAGTATGCTAGAGACCAGGGCAAATGGAAGTACAAGGCTCCGTTATACAACCCGGAACAACGGCAATTGGATTCATGTTAGGTGTCTTAATCTTACCGTATCGTGCCACCTTTAACACCTTCCGTACCAATCTACCCCTTAAACCCCGTAGTGTTTTATTTGTATTGTTTTGTACTGTAAATTGTATTGAATGTATAATTGAAAGACTGACCGAAATCATGATATCAGTAAACGGATGTAACCGTAGAATCTTGTAAATGGAATAACTGGAGAACCATGTAAATGGAATGTATATCCATGGTTCGGTTCAGTCAAGTTGTATAGATTGATAATTGGATTCATGGATTCATGTTGAATTGTAATATTGAAGATTGTAGATTGTACTTGAATCATATTCAAATCAAATATAATCAGACTCAAACCCGAGTCAGACAATTAGAAATGTAAATCGAAGTCTTGATTAATTCTTACCTATAATTTGCTAGGGTCCTTAGGGAAATTTATAAAACTTAAGGGGTTTTTATGTAAAAATACTTTTATATACTTTTCAAAATACACCTCAAGTATTCGTTATTCGTCTTTAGAGTTGTAATGAAGGAGGATTTTATATTGTGATATTTCTAGTGAAAATATCCTAGTTTCAGAAATAAAGGAATTTATTTGTAAAATTGATTTATTTGGAATTCGTAGTATTTTAGTGTAAAATTTATTCTTGTGATTTTTAGAAAAAGGTGGACTATTTATATCATAACAAAATAGATATTTTAAGAATAAATATACATATATTTATACAAAAATAATTTTAGTAAATATTTCATATTCTAAAAATCTCCTTTTCTTAAGATGTCGTATTTTAAATATTTCGAGACCGATGCTCGTTGCGGAGGTCTGAATCTCACACTACTAAGCCCGAGGGTGTGCAATAAATTGCACCATCCCGAACGGGTTCGCCAAAGTGGGTTGTAGCTGTTGGAGATAGTGCCCTCAGAGTCAATTATTGGATCACAGGCACGTGATTGCAATGATTGAGGGAGGACCTATCCCGGTAGGACAGTCTTACTCGAGATGATAGTATGCTATCTGGTTTACCTTTATCATCGTGTACTGCTTCAGGTGATCTTACAGGTCGCTATTACACGCTGATAGAGCCCCTAGGATTCTTGCTTGACTGCCGGCAGTATGATGGCGATCATATACGTGAGAGCTGGTGGTCTATAAGCACATCCTTAAAAGGTCCCTAGTCGTGGGAGTTTCGAGACAGGGCATCGATTCTCCAGAGTAGACTAGTGTATACAGTCGAGACCCCGACGAGGGGCGGTGGCCGGTCTCACAAGCCACTGGTGTCAGTTGGTTCACCTAAGATGTATACAGGTGCTCATTGGGTTATGAGTACACCGGACAGGACTCGCCGGGAACATGCTAGTTGGTCTTATACCTGACGTTAGATAGCAGTTCCCTGGTGACATGTGTACAGGTTAGTTCATCGACCTGGGGATCGTCATTTGTCTCGTGTGAGTTCCCACTGTGCTTTGATTACTACCCTACCACGGCTCAAAGGAGTCGTGCAAACAGGTTTTAGTTGGGTACAGTCCCGAGCCACATGGAGGCAGTGAGCGGATCTGCAGGGGTTCGTCTCTCCCGGTATTGGGGGTGAGGTCGCGCTGTGTCTAGGAGAGCCATTACGCAAAGCCCTCGGCCGAGGCAGGAGATTTACTGGTAGGTATTCCAGTAGTATCTCAGGGCGTTCTGAGCTACACTCCGACACGACTTGTATTGCTTTTGGGGGTCTGACTTTTACCAACCCCCTAGGCCCAACATGCGATGCTCATAGACGAACGGACCGGACTGTACGGATATTGTCACTGACAGGCTCAGTAGGGTGTCAGGATGAGTTCGCTCATCGGCGTCCCTTTTGGTCAATAGCTGGTGGCCCGTCACGTATTGGCTTATACCTCTGACGTGCTAGTGGTTAAATCCACAGCCATAGTATTGACGAGTCTTTAGAGTCCACCACACTTTCAGTTACTCAAGCTTTCGGGCGAAACGCTGTTGAGGCCGTATGGAGATATGGCAGGGTCCGATCAGATACGTGCGGTATTGCACGGATCAGGATCGGACGGTTTATACTAGTGACCGTATGGATATATGGCAGGGTTCGATCTGATACGTGCGGTATTGCATGGATCAGGATCGGACGTATATTACTAGCCGGCTTTGGTTTAAGCCGGATCCTAGTATAGTACAGTGTAGATTTTGTCTCATTGCATTTGTATCCGGACGTAATACAGATGCGGGTGTGTATGCACAGTATGGGGGTTTTCCTGTAATTTATTACGGGACCAGTTTTCTAGAGTTGCCAGTTTGCATTCCGTTCCGGCCGGTTTTCCTTTGTTCTTTCCCGGCCGGACTTTTCCGATGGAGGGGGTAATTTGCAGTTTTGCAAATTCCGGTTTTCCTTTGTTCTTTCCCGGCTGGACTTTTCCGTTCCGGCCGGTTTTCCTTAGATTTTGTCTCATTGCATTTTGTGGAGTTGCCAGATAATGACGGGTTGAACTTGACTAGGACTCTTTGATTTGTTGACTCCGTCAAGGTCACTTGAGTCCTAGGGGTAAAAACACACATCGGGAGTTTCAAAAGAATTGAAACTTGCCAGATATGCGCATACCTTCTAGAGTGTGGTGACTTGAGTGGATTCCATCAAGTTATCATGCGATGATAGTTGGATCCCGATTCCTACTGATGAGTTGGTTTACTCCTCGGGTGATCCCGACTAGTTCTTCTTTCAGGTTTGGAGGATAATTTGAGGTACAGTGGGAGGTTTCCTGATTAGATAAATTGGTAACCATTCTGATCTAGGTTAGAGTGCACACTGAGTGTTTCTTTTCTCTCTCTCGGGCAGCGACCTTTGACCCGACCCTAAGACTATGACTCAGTAACCAAGTTGACCGAACTTTCTTAACACTGGCTTTTGGATTGTCAGAGTTGCAGACCTCATTGCCACTCCTACCTTTACCCTTTTCTCCAGGACACCCCGTATTACTGCGAACGTCCACTTCCATTGGACAAAACCATCGTATAGTTAGATACGAACTCGAAGGAATTCGAGGATGGTTTCCGGTTCTGGAGAAAACGGATAAGATTTATTCAGTTGTCTTTTCCTTTTTACCTTCTCTCAGGTTGCGAGTACTCCTTGGTTTAGGAGATAGTACACCTATTACGCAAATTGGATAGTCTTCTTCCAAACCTTAGGCTGGTGCCGACCGGTAGGGAATGAAGAAAACCAATTAGCATAACGATGGTGTGCAGAAGGTATTAAGATTAAGACAAAGCAAGGGATTAGTAAGAGGGCAAAGTAAATTGCGACTGATATTCACGACCAAACCAAGTATTTTTTCGCCAATCCTAAATCACCTTTATATTTCTCCAAGACACTCCGTATCACTACGAAGATCCACAGTTTATTAGATACTCCATCGTATGGTTATATACGAACTCGAAAGGAACTTGTTCCAGTTCGGGGATGGATTCTGGTCCAGGAGAAATAGGAATAAGGTTTATTCGGTTGTCTTTTATCTTCACCTTCTCTCGCATTGCGAGTGCTCCTAGGACTAGGACAGTACACCCATTATGCTTATTGGATAGTCTTCTTCCAAACCATAGGCTGGTGCCGAACGGTAGGGAAGGAAGAAAACCATTTGGCCTAAGGGGTGTGCAGAAGGTAATGACTAAAGACATATAAAGGGATTTGGAGAGGTGGCAAAGAATTATACGGTTATAGTTGTGAATCTGGATAATGGTAGAGGCATTACTAGGAATACCAGGATACCCCATCGAAACATTTCAATGTTTCAGTTCCACTGTGTAATATTAAAAGAAAACTGATTTCCCGATTAGATACCTACTCCAGGGTATGTATTTACCAGGTATGATTCTCACATCTGTATGGTTTTACAGATGATGAGTGGGAGTAAGTCATTGGGAATTGGGTGATCATCCTCATTATATCGGGATTCGTTGTAATCGGTGATATTTGAGGAGATCATCTGGGCTGTTTGCCGGTCGGCAAATATTTGGTTTTGAATATCCGCTGTTGTGCACCAATTTCAAATTAATATATCTGTACGTCTATTTTCATAGAGTGAGATATACCTTTTGATATTATGTCGATGACATTTACCTATATCAGTGGATGGTTAGGTAAGGATCATCAAACATCGGTGTAATTCTTCTTAACCATAAGTACAGTTTTCAACCTACGACGCACAGTGAAAGAGTTGTTAGACTCAGCGGACTTATACAGAGTATTGTATGTTGTCCAGTGTCCATTAGGACAGAGGGGTTGGTCCTCATACTATATTCTGTTTACTTTTAACTTCTCTAGTTCTTAGATATGTGTTTCGTAGAAACATAGGGTCTGAGTTTTGAGGAGTTATAGGTATTTGAATAGAGTAGAGAACCAGGTGTAGCAAGTATCGGGATTCTTCAAAGTGATCGAAGATGTAGATACTTGTGTCTGGTATTCAGTTGATAGTAATGATAAAGAGAAATTGCTTCTCTTTCAGGTTACTCATAATTGGAAGCATTCCTAAGTTGAGTAACGCTGATCGGCCTCTCTCCATTTAGTTTACATGCACTGGAGATAGCTGCATGATTTGAATCTGGTTCAATTAAATCAGTGCCTCTGGTTCTATATTGGATATAGAACAGTTCATATCTTAACGATGTTAAGGTACGGGGAGTTGTCCGGCTTATGATTAAAACCAGACACTGGACGACTCAAGGCACGTTTCTGTAATGGCTGTTTGTGGGTTAACCCAGGCTATGGCGAGGGTTGACTTTCTACCATCTGGGAGATCAATAGTAATATTGTTCTAGACTCGCCACAGTTTTATTAAAAATGGATTTTTTTTTCAAAAACAGTAGTGGGAGTATGGTAGAACTGGAAGTGATTCCAGAACCGCAAACGATTACTGAAGATTTGATAAGGAACCTAAAGATTCAATCTGGTTTGACATTCCATTAGCCACTCCGCAGATATGGTGGGTAACCTCAGGCACTCGAGAGGTACTTCGGTATGCTCAAGGACGGTGGCAGGGAGGTTCTTGTTTACCCAGACTTGCCATTACTGTTGTTCCAGACTGTGAAACCCGGCATGAGGATGAGTATAGCGTCATTCTAAACTGGCTTTAGAAGTGTACGTCTATATGACTCTGCCAGAGGGTTGTCGTAGTCAGTGGGAGCAGCGGAAGCATTGGTGGACATCAGGCTCATGTCTATTTATAGACTAAAGCAGATATAGCGGAGATAGATCATCTATTTCTGATGTGACAGTCATAGGTTTGACGTCATCAGAATAGGGGATGGATCTGTTGAGAAGGTAGTAGGGTGTGATATCCGGGTTTTGGATGACATACACAAAGTAGGAAGTGACATTCCTATACTACGATCGGTTTTACTTTGGTCGTCACACAGTGGTTTCTCCACAAGGGACTTGGACATTATATCAGACATACTGGTTACTAGATCTATAGTTTTAGATCTAGATTTAGGTGGTTTCCTAATCTGGGTACCTTGACAGCATTCTATGAGTATTTAGAATGGACGACTCCTGGCACGGTAGTACACCTGCAGGTAATGGAGTCACCCTCTCTAAAGGTGTCTTACAGACTAAAGGGGAGAGGGATACACATGATTGACAGATCACTTGCTCAGGCAATTGAGTCAATCATGAGATGTCAAGTACCACACCAGATGTTGTTCTTGCAGTGGATGCAATAAGTTGATATTAATCCAATCCTGGAGAAACAATCGGAAGCAGTTTTAGGACATAAGTGCATGTTCTAGGGATGTGATAACGACGGCCTCTTTTAGGAGACAGTTATCACTCCAGGCTTCCAAGGTGACATGGATGGCAGAGTGGCTGTCAGAGTTATAGTTTCTCCTTCTGACGAGGGGCAGTATTTTGGACAGGTGGTCCAAGGCAATACTGAGGGAGGCATGGCGCTGGGTACTGATTAAGTTCAGTTATCGATACAGTCTAAGAAGTTTGGATTTGGAGTTCATTTATGAGCTAAGTCCCATCAGATATCCAGACATACTCTAAGATAGGTATTGCTCATTTCGAGAGATGGCTTTCTCTGCGAACTTGAGATATAGAGAGACATAGAAAGAAACATCACAGCAGGTCCACTCACTGAGGCTATTCCTCGAACGCAATAGTTTCGCATACGAGCTTTGTGAGACTGACTAGTAGAGGAGTTGGGTGTTCGGTATCACACAGGCTGTGAGTATGCGACATCGTAATAATTAGCCTTGAGTGCAAGTGGGAGATTGTTGGAGATAGTGCCCTCAGAGTCAATTATTGGATCACAGGCACGTGATTGCAATGATTGAGGGAGGACCTATCCCGGTAGGACAGTCTTACTCGAGATGATAGTATGCTATCTGGTTTACCTTTATCATCGTGTACTGCTTCAGGTGATCTTACAGGTCGCTATTACACGCTGATAGAGCCCCTAGGATTCTTGCTTGACTGCCGGCAGTATGATGGCGATCATATACGTGAGAGCTGGTGGTCTATAAGCACATCCTTAAAAGGTCCCTAGTCGTGGGAGTTTCGAGACAGGGCATCGATTCTCCAGAGTAGACTAGTGTATACAGTCGAGACCCCGACGAGGGGCGGTGGCCGGTCTCACAAGCCACTGGTGTCAGTTGGTTCACCTAAGATGTATACAGGTGCTCATTGGGTTATGAGTACACCGGACAGGACTCGCCGGGAACATGCTAGTTGGTCTTATACCTGACGTTAGATAGCAGTTCCCTGGTGACATGTGTACAGGTTAGTTCATCGACTTGGGGATCGTCATTTGTCTCATGTGAGTTCCCACTGTGCTTTGATTACTACCCTACCACGGCTCAAAGGAGTCGTGCAAACAGGTTTTAGTTGGGTACAGTCCCGAGCCACATGGAGGCAGTGAGCGGATCTGCAGGGGTTCGTCTCTCCCGGTATTGGGGGTGAGGTCGCGCTGTATCTAGGAGAGCCATTACGCAAAGCCCTCGGCCGAGGCAGGAGATTTACTGGTAGGTATTCCAGTAGTATCTCAGGGCGTTCTAGGCTACACTCCGACATGACTTGTACCGCTTTTGGGGGTCTGACTTTTACCAACCCCCTAGGCCCGACATGCGATGCTCATAGACGAACGGACCGGACTGTACGGATATTGTCACTGACAGGATCAGTAGGGTGTCAGGATGAGTTCGCTCATCGGCGTCCCTTTTGGTCAATAGCTGGTGGCCCGTCACGTATTGGCTTATACCTCTGACGTGCTAGTGGTTAAATCCACAGCCATAGTATTGACGAGTCTTTAGAGTCCACCACACTTTCAGTTACTCAAACTTTCGGGCGAAACGCTGTTGAGGCCGTATGGAGATATGGCAGGGTCCGATCAGATACGTGCGGTATTGCACGGATCAGGATCGGACGGTTTGTACTAGTGACCGTATGGATATATGGCAGGGTTCGATCTGATACGTGCGGTATTGCACGGATCAGGATCGGACGTATATTACTAGCCGGCTTTGGTTTAAGCCGGATCCTAGTATAGTACAGTGTAGATTTTGTCTCATTGCATTTGTATCCGGACGGAATACAGATGCGGGTGTGTATGCACAGTATGGGGGTTTTCCTGTAATTTATTACGGGACCAGTTTTCTGGAGTTGCCAGTTTGCATTCCGTTCCGGCCGGTTTTCCTTTGTTCTTTCCCGGCCGGACTTTTCCGATGGAGGGGGTAATTTGCAGTTTTGCAAATTACATTTTGTGGAGGGGTTTTCTTGCATTTGATGGCTTCATGATAGTTCCTTCATGATTATATTCTTTTTCCATCACCTCATTTGCTTTTTGAGAAAGGTTTGATTAGTAGTTGATGTGAGTTAGTTATGATGATGTTTGGATATGGTCACCCTCTCTCTTTTCCTACACTCACCTCCCTCTTGCTTATGTATTCTTTCCTCCACCATTCTAAGATGATAAGGGTTTCATTTTGGAGAGAAGAAAAAAGATGAGAGTTTCTTTCTTGAGAGTGTGGCATTCTTGATCTCAATTTCATGCTAGAAAAATGCAAGCACCATTTTTCTTATCTTGATTCCTCCATCATCTTCAAAGGCAACAAAACCCCAAATGAGACATAGCTTCAACCCTACACATTCTACAGCAAATCATGGACGCGTCGGCTAGCCTACTTCACGCCCGAGTTGCCTCGGTATTGAGGTGGGAGCCCGTAAAAGATACAGGCGATGTGGTGCCCTTCCGGCGAGGAGGCGACGACCGGAGTTTCCGCAGGAGATCGGGACGGCGAGGAGAAGACCGGAGGACTCGGATCATTCGGTATATCTCTCACCCTTTCTCTTGATAGCTAGTATCGGTTAATGGTTACGATCCGGGTATATTGTCCGCGGTAGCGCCAGTTTAAAGCTAAGAAAAATTTTGATTCCGCATTTTGGCCTCGGATAGACGGCCGGGGCGCTGCCGTGGCGCAACAGTAGCGGCGCTTTGCAAAGATTGTAAAATACTAAATCCTTTAGAAAATGGTTTTATGAAGTAAATGGTATTTATTTGTAAAGGTGTATATTTTCTGTATTATATGTTCTAGATTCTCCTAAGTCAACTAGTCTATTCCTAACTGGTCCAGGCGACAAGTTGTGAGATGCCTCAAATCGCCTCTTCACCGCCAATTGTGGCCAGGTAAGTACAAGTGAAGAAAGGAGGGATCCGCTCACGAATAATCGTGAGACAGGCCTTTTAAAGTTACCTTTCTCACTTGCCTAGCCTAGACACCACAAAGTCAGGTTTAGATAAATAACCGATGTCCACAACTTATCGTATTTTCCTAATAAGAGCTATTTATTTAAAAGTGTATCAACTCTAAATATTTTATGATAGTTTTATTAAGTATATGGTATTTAAATGTAAATTCTTGTTTTCTCGTATTCTAAGGTTTCAATGGTAACGTATTAGCTTGTATGTAAGTGTGTGAGGAGGTAGGTCGTTACCTCGTGATCTACTATAAATGTATAGCAAGTTTGATGGTGTTAAATGAAAGAGTGAAACATTGTGGTATTTAAGCGAAAAATACGGTAAATTGAGAAAGCTATCATTTCATGTGGTGAAACTTGTTCAAATTCTTTGATTAGTGTTTAGTAGTCAACATAAGGATGTTTAATTATGATTGTATTAGTGAGAAGTGAAATTTATAGAAAACCGAATCGGAATTCGGATTTGTTCCGATTCCACCGGGTTTGTAATTTCGTATTTCTTGAATAGGGAAGAGAGAGATAGAAAGGGACTTACGGGTTTTAGATTACACGAGGGAGTGAGGGGAACTAGAGGAATCATCGGTGTGTAGCGTCGTCGCCGGTAGTTCCTAAAAGGATCGCCGGAAGTTCGCCGGGAAATTCGCCGTAGATTTCGCCTGAGCTTCGCCTCGAGCTCGTTTTCAAAGTACACGACCTTTGGAAAGTTTTTGAGAGAGTGGGCTCAGGATTTTTGGGGTGAGAGGGTAGAGGGTAGGGGGTGTATTTATAGGGTAGGCTAGGGCTAGGGTAGGTGAAGGGTTTTTAAATAAAAAAAATTGTAAAAAGTATGAAAAATCATTAAAAATGGTTTAAATGGGGGCATAAATCATTCTCTGGAACCGATCTCGATATTTAAAGTATACAGGGGGTTGAGAATGCCAAGAGTCACACTTTTGATGTTGGGGACTCGGCCGTCCGGCCGAGTCCGGTCGGCGGCGCTGGCCCGAGTCGGCCGGTGCGCCGGCCGACTCGGCCGATCCCGGCCGAGTCGATGGGTCGGAATGTGGGGGGTCTCATGGGGTAGGCACTGGTACATTTAGTTTTTCAGGTTCAGTTCAAGTTTTGGGAGTTATCTCAGGTGGACTGTTGGGCTTCCAAAGAATTTAAAATAAAATAATATTAAAAATAATGTGGGGCAGGGGATTTGAACTCTGGTGGCTTGGTTCAGCAGTGCAAGGTATTACCAATGAGCTACAAGCTCCTTCTTGTAATTAAATTGCTAATTAATTACTTAAGTCATGTGCTCAGGCAATAAATACCCCTTTATAGATTTTTTTTAAAAAAATTGTATGGAAAAAGTGTATAAGAAAATTAGGGCTGTTACAATTCCTTTACGGGGAGAGACCTCTTGAGCAAAAGTTTATGTTACTATAGATTACTCGGTTTTCTTCAAAACCACTAGTTTTCAAAAGCGGAGCCTAAACCACTCCTTTTCAAAACTACTCGGTTCCTTCAATAATATTAAGTTCATTACGTTAAAGGGTTTTTCGCTAGCTGTGGCCTTCCGTCATTTCGGATGAGTAGTATCTAGTATTCCTGCTGCGTTTGTTGTCCTTTGTCAATGCGTAGTGTACGGTAGCTGGATATTGCTTATCTGTTGCATAGAGATGCGATTATCTAGGACAGTCGTATAACCTTGTTGGCCTTTGTCAAGGGATATACAGGTGGTTCTAGATTAATTCAGGATAATGACAGGTTGAACTTGACTAGTGGTTTATGATTTGTTGGCCTTTATCAAGGTCATAAGCCGCTAGGGGCAAACACCACATCGGAAGTTTCAAATATACAGGAAACTTGCTAGTATTGCATACCTTCTGAAGTGTGGTGACTAGAGTGGCTTCCATCTAGGTTATCACGCGATGATAGTTGGATCCTGATCCCACTGATGAGTAGGATTACTCTTAGGAGATATTTTTCACTTCACAATTAACTAATCTATTAGGTGTCTAGAAAAGTGTTAAAGGGGATACGCCTCTATGGAAACGAGGTTTATTTTAATTTGGTCCGTACAAGAGCATAGGGAACCTCCCTCAGAGTACCAACACTCACCTGGATGAACGGTTAGCAAAGTTTTAAGGTGCGAATGATCCCGACTAGTTTTCCTTTTAAGGTTTGAAGGAAAATTCGAGGAAACAGTGGGAGCCATCCTGATTAGAAAAACTAATAACCAATCTAATCTTGCAAGAGCGCACGCTGAGTGTTTTTTTTCTCTCTCTCCAGGTAGCAACCATGTCACGCCCTAATCAAGATAATAAAATGTTTGACTTGACAAAACCAGCTTATTACACTGGGCTGAGGAACATTGGTTTGGCTCTAACTTGTGACAACTGTCACGAGTATGGGTAAGGGAAAGAGGACTATAAGGAATTCTAGATTACCCTATTGAAGGAGAAGCATTCTAATGCATCTTCTTCGGGTGTATTTGTTATTGAAAACTGCTTTTCGGTCAACCCTACCTTCTGGGTACTGGATACCAGGTCAGGATCTCATATCTGTAATTTATTACAAGGATTGAGAAAAAGTAGAATGGTTGGACCGGGTGATATGTCCCTCAGAGTAGGGAACGGAGCACAGGTTGATGCTGCTGCTGTCGGTGAATATCACCTAGTGTTGCCAAGCGGCAATACTATGATTTTGAACATTTGTTACTATGTACCTTCCATGCTTTGCAATATCATATCAGTTTCTTTATTTGATAAAGATAGATATAACTTTATTCTAGATAGAAATATCTTGAACATTTACCTTAATCAGGTATTGGTTGCAGAAGGTACACTGTGTAATGGTATTTATGTTCTAAATCAAAACACAGTCTTCAATATACAAAACACACGCAAGAGAAAAAGTTCAGATACGAACGAAACCTACTTGTGGTATTGTAGACTTGGCCATATCGATAAGAAAAGACTAAGTAAGTTGCATAAGGATGTATATTTGAATACGTTCGAATTTTCATCGTATGAAACTTGTCAGTCTTGTCTCAAAGGAAAGATTACCGAATCTCCGTTCACCGGACACGGAGAAAGAGTTACAGAGCTCTTGGGACTCATACACAGTGATGTATGTGGTCCGATGTCTATACATGCAAGGGGTGGGTTCTCGTACTTCATTACATTCATCGACGATCTCTCTAGATTCAGATATGTGTATCTTTTGAAACACAAATCTGAAGCTTTTGAGAAATTCAAAGAATATAAAAGCGAAGTAGAGAACCAGATAGGAAAAAGTATAAAGATCTTTCGATCTGATCGAAGAGGGGAGTACTTGAGTATCGAATTCCATCATTTTCTAAAAGAGAATGGTATTCTCTATCAGCTTACTCCTCCGTACACACCATAGCACAACGATGTATCGGTGCGGAGGAACCGTACCCTTTTGGACATGGTTCGCTCCATGATGAGTAGTGTTGATCTGTCTCTTTCATTCTGGGGATATGCTCTTCAAACATGGGCATATCTAGTGAATCGGGTTCCATCCAAATCTGTGCCTAAAACTCCATATGAAATATGGAGTGGTAAGAAATCATGTCTTAATCGTATTAAGATATGGGGTTATCCGACCTATATAAAAATACAAAATCCGGACAAACTTCAGGCACAGTTATTTCTATGTAAGTTTGTGGGATATCCTAAGCATTCGCATGGATATCTGTTCTACCATACTGAGGAACAGAAGGTGTTTGTTGCTCGCCACGCCATCTTTTTAGAGAAGGAATTTCTTGCAAAATAAATTAATGGGAGCACGGTAGAACTGGAAGAAATTCAGGAACCACAAACTGAAAATGAAGATTTGGTAGAACCTCAGGATTCAATAATCCTGGAGGAACCTCAGCCATTCCACAAATCTAGTAGGATTTCTCATCCGCCCGAGAGATACTACAGTTTTCTCATAGATGGGGATTAAGAGGATTGCATCTTGGAAGAAGATGATCCTACTAGTTATAAGCAGGCCATTAACAGTAGGGACTCTATAAAATGGCTTGATAATATGCAATCCGAAATGGAGTCCATGTACACCAACAAAGTTTGGACTTTGGATGTTGCTCCTCCTAGGGTAAAACTCGTTGGATGCAAGTGGATCTTCAAAAAGACGATTGGCGCAGATAAACAGGTGGAAACCTATAAAGCTAAAATTTTTGCAAAAGGTTTTCGTCAAAGACCAGGAGTGGACTATGACGAAACCTTTTCTCCAGTGGCCATGCTGAAATCCATTCGTATCTTACTTGCTATTGCTGCCTACCATGACTATGATATCTGGCAGATGGATGTTAAAACGACTTTTCTAAATGGAAGTTTAGAAGAATGCATTTATATGAATCAGCCGGAGGGATTCATAGACAGTGGGAGCAGTAGGAAGGTGTGCAAGTTGCTTAAATCCATTTATGGATTGAAGCAAGCGTCGCGGAGCTGGAACATCTGTTTTGATGAGATAGTCAAGGAATTTGACTTCATCATGATGAGCCATGTATCTACAAGAAGATTGTAGGGGGAACTGTCGTATTCCTCGTCTTGTACATGGATGGCATTTTATTGATAGGAAATGATATTCCTATGCTACGATCGGTCAACCTGTTCTTGTCACAAAAGTTCTCTATGAAGGACTTGGGTGATGCCTCCTGCATTCTAGGGATTAAGATCTACAGAGATAGACCCAAGAAATTGTTGGGACTTTCACAGTCCAGGTACATAGAGACCATACTAAAGAGATTTAGTATGGAAGATTCCAAGCGTGGTAATATACCCGCATTGCACGGAATCACCCTCCAAAGTGATGTTTCCCAAGACTGATGAGGAGAGGGTTCACATGAGCACTATACCCTACGCTTCAGCGGTAGGATCTATAATGTATGTGATGCTATATACCAGACCAGATGTAGTATACACACTTAGCATGGTGAGCCGATATCAGTCAAACCCGGGTGAGAATCATTAGACAGCTGTGAAAAACATTCTCAAGTACCTGAGAAGGACGAAGGATATGTTCTTGATATGCGGTAATGGAGACCTTCAGGTCTAGTCCTTTACTGACTCAAGCTTCCAAAGTGACGAGGATAACAATAATTCTGTCTCGGGTTTTGTGTTTACCCTCAACGGAGGGGCGATGTGTTGGAAGAGCTCCAAACAAGACACCGTCGCAGATTCGACGATGGAGGCTGAATACATTGCTGCGAACGATGCCGCAAAAGAAGCGGTCTGGATGAAGAAGTTCATTACTGAACTTGAGGTGGTTCCGTCTATTGTTAATCTAATACCTTTGTATTATGATAAAAATGGGGCTATAGCTTTAGCGAAGGAACCACGGTCCCATAAGAAATCCAGACATATCTTGAGGCGGTATCACCTGATTAGGGAGATCGTAGATCGCCGCGAGATCGAGGTCCGGAGAGTAGATACGAAAGACAACACGGCGGATCCATTTACCAAGGCCCTCCCTCAAGCGCAATTCGAGCGACTTTTTGAGATGTTGAGTATGCGATACGCTAACAACTGGCCGTAGAGCAGACGTTGGGTTTTTGGTACGCCAATTACAGGCCTTAGTGCAAGTAGAAGATTGTTGGATATGTATGCCCTAGAGGCCTGTATTGTATCGGATGCTAAGGATATGTATGTACAGGACAATCTTGCTCAGTTGTTTATAGTATATTATCTGAGTTATCTTTGTCTTAATATGTGTATTTCTTTCTCTTGCTGCTTTATATTGTTTACACATATTGATAAAGACTCGATACAGTAGTATACTATTTTGGTTTGTCTTTATCTTAACATGTACATATGTTATACTCGATATCACATATAGCGGATACATGTTGATAAAGCTCGTAAGATTTTTCTTGACTACCAGCGTTATGATGGTGATCATACTGGTGGGAGCTGGGTAGTCCATAAGCACATCCTTAAAGGTCCCAAGTCATACGAATATCAAGACCGGGCATCGATATTTCAGAGTAGACCTGTGTATACGTTTCTAGACCCCGACGAGAGGCGGTGGTTGGTCCCACAACCATTGGTATGATCACCTAAGATTCTATATAGGTGCTCACTGGGGGTGAGTACACTGGACAGACTCGCCGAGAATCTCTAGATGGTATTATACCTATCGTCAGATAGAAGTTCTTAGGTGACATGAGTACAGGTTAGTCTTAGGACCTGAGATCAACATTTGTATCGTGTGAGTTCCCACTGTACTTTGATCACTACCCTACTACGGCTCCACTGAGTCGTGTAAACAGGTTTTGGTTGGGTACAATCCCAAGCTACATGGAGACAGTGAGTGATTGTCAGGGATTCTTCTCTCCCGGTATTGGGAGTTGATATCGCACCGTGTCCGGTTGGATAGAACTATAAGACCTTGGCCAAGGCAGTTGAGATCTACTGATGGTTAGATCAGTAGTTTCTCGGATTGATCCTGAGCCAAATTTTCATGACTTATCGAGTCAGTAGGGGTCTGACGTTTACCACCCCCTAGACCAGCTATGTGATACTCTTAGATAAAGAGACCGAACTGCACGGAGATTGTTACGGATAGACTCAGTAGTGGTTCGGATGAGCTTGCTCGTCGGCTTTCTTTTCGATAGGTACCTGTGTAGCCGTTACGTACAGCTAGTGCTACTGACGTGCTTATGGTTAAACCCACTGCTAGCATACTGTCGAGTCTTTAGAGTCCCACACAGAGGGTTTATCTGATCCAGGCAAAACGATGTGGTGGCCGTACGTTTATATGTGCAGGGTTTCGATCGAACGATAATACTAGCCGGCGTAGGATTAAGCCGGATTATTAAATCAAGTATTGATTTAATAATTTACATATACATATTTCGATATGTATATTATAGTGTCATCCAGGTTTTCGATCGAGCAGGTTTTCGATCAAACGATAATACTAGCCGGCTTA
Source organism: Agapanthus africanus (assembly GCA_030015575.1). Classification (NCBI taxonomy): domain Eukaryota; kingdom Viridiplantae; phylum Streptophyta; class Magnoliopsida; order Asparagales; family Amaryllidaceae; genus Agapanthus; species Agapanthus africanus. The sequence continues at coordinate 912,027,380 of JASDDO010000019.1, read as the reverse complement.
GGATTAAACCGGATTATTAAATCAGGTATTGATTTAATAATTTATATATACATATTTAGATATGTATATTCTAGTGTTATCCAGGTTTTCGATCAGACGGTTGATAATACTAGCAGGCTTAGGATAAGCCAATTTGTTAAATCAGATATTGATTTAAAGCTATTATTATATTAGTGGTGTAGTTCTATCTCTTGGGTATTCGTATTTTGGTACGAATACGGGTATGTATATACGGTAGAATGTATTCTGTATTTATACGAAAAATATTCTAGAAGGTGGACACCTCATTTTTGATTTATCCATTTATTCTTTTAAATGGAAATGAGATGTAAAGGTGGTGAGGTGAGAATGGTAAGAACCATGCTTCAATAGTGTTGAAAAATGAATTGAATATTCATTTGTGAAAACTATTCAACCATGGTTGTGATTTTATATTGGAAAATTGAGATATACAAAACCATGGTTCATGATTTTTCACAAAGAGGTTGATCTCATTTCTCACCATGAGCTTCTATCTCCTAACTTGCCTTTCTTGAGTTCCTTCATCTTATTCCCTACCATCTCATGAGTTGAGAATCAAGATAGGAAAAGAGATAGAAATACACTAGAAAACTCACTACATTATCTTGGCAACCTACATTAGCAAACTAGATTGTTGAGTTGCTTCTTTATTGAAGCTAAGTTTGGTTTACAAACTCTCGGGTGGATCATCTAGGACCGAGAAGGTCGGGCATCAAGGTTGATCTAGGAGAACCCAAAGAGCTTAAGAAGAGGAATGAAGCCCCAAGGATGCGGATCTTCTGGTATAACTCTTCTTTCATAGTTGATAAAACTCCTAGTAGTTGCTAGTTTAGAGTTATGGTTTGATCACTTGGGTTAAATTGGTTGTGCTTTCGTAAAAATTTAACTTTTGTGCATTTCACTTCTCTACTTCGATGTAGAGTGAGCACAACTCACCAACATTTTCTTCTTCTTAGACTGGTTGATTTTTGGGCGTTTTCCTTTTCCTTTATTAGCAATCTTTGGAGTGGGACGCAACTTCAACATCCCTTCTATGATCTCGGGCCCAAGCGAGCTTTTCCACCTGATTTCCAGACATGCTCAGAGGTCTCTCAACATCTTCTTTGTTTTGGAGGAAACCATCACCTCCCACGGGGTCTCTTCCACGAATGAACAGGATGCCCCCTGCATATTAGCCCTCTTAAGGGTATGCTTTTGGGGTGGATTCACCTTCCAGTTATCTGATAGTATGAATTTACCCTGTTTATACTGGTCTTCGACCTAGTTCTTGAAGACATAACAATCATTGATCGAGTGGCTTACCACCCGGTGATAGGGATAGTAGTTGGGATTGTTGGACTCATTAGCCTGGGTTGGTCACCGTGGCTCAAGCAACGTCAGCAGGCCATTCTTCATGGTGAGCTCGAACAGCTTCTTTGTTATATCGCGGGGAATGAATATTCATTCCCCATCCTCTCCTCAATAGTCGGCCTCGTATGAGTATTGTTTTAGCGACCGGACGCTTTAGGGCTTCTCTGCTGCTGCTGTGCATTGACGATAAACGCCGTATTGACTTTCCCTTTATAATTTCGCGTGTCTCCGCTCGAAAAGGAATGACCTTAACTTATCGCATCCAGCTGAGCTAGTTTATCAATAAGCTCCTGGAAGGTAGCAGGCTTGAAGAAAGCAATGAACGAATATATTTGTGAGTGTCGATCGATGGTTTCCACGAACATCCCGACGGCCGGAGCTTCTCCGATGCGCTACTCACACTTAGACCATAGGTTCCGCCACCGAATAGCATACTGAACCCATGGTTCATTCTGCTTGATTCTTTCATTAACCGGTGTCTTCATAGTGATTCTCTCACTCACACTGACAAATCGTTGGTAGAAGAGCATCTCTATCTCATCGAACGTCTTGACAGAGTCATTAGGAAGCTCTGAATACCACTCAAAAGCAGTGCCCGATAGACTATTGATGAATTGGCGGAGAAGCAATACATCATCTTCCCCAGTGTTGCCGCATCTGGATCTAAACTGGGTGATATGTTGACGAGTATTGCCGGTCCTCTTGTATACTTGGAAGGTCGGGATCGTATATCCCAGAGGATATTGCCTCTGGTCATAACATGCTGGGTACGGCCGACCAGTCTTGACCAGCTTGCCTGTCATTTCGCTGGTCTAAAGGGATTTGAATTACTGGGAGATATATTTGTCCAGCTTTACTTTGGAGATCGTCTCCTCACTCATCGCCGTTGGGGTTTGTAAGGGTTTGACGTATCTTCTTTGTCGTCGATAATAACTATCAGTGGCTCATCTACCTGTGGTTCCGGTTGAGCTATCATTCTGACCATGCTTTGGAATATGAGGTCCATCTTGTCCATCCTAGCATTCATTTCCCCAGCTTTCTCATCCTTCTTTTCAAGGACACGCTTTAGGTAGTCAATATCGGACTCCTGTCCCGTTCTTTCTTCGGGGGCGTTGTCAGGGTTTGAATTAGGCGGTGGACTCATGAGTTCCGCTGCTTGAGCCAATATATCTTGCAACTTTTGTTGATCTTTCGTTATAGAATGAGTGATACAGAGGCTCGACTATCATCCTTGGAGTTTATCATATATACTGTATGAACTATCATAACCCCAGACTTAAGGTGTTTGGAGTGTGGGCCTTTGGAGTTTGCCTCAGGCACCGAGACTTTATCAGGCCTCCCTCTTTTATGAGTTGCTATTTTTGAAGGAACCATCATAGCAGGAACCTTCTAAGAATGCGCCTCCTTATATTTGGGAGAGGATCTATCATCATCCTGTCAACCTTTAAGTTTCTTCGGTCGACGTGAGTAGTTATTATTAATGACAGAGTTCTGGACCTCTTTCCAAACTCTGTGGATGGTCGAGGAAAGCCGCTTGACCGAACGTATTGCATTAGGCTCTTCATGCATCTCCACAGGAGGTAGCGACTTCTTCAGTATGGCAGTTGGCGAATTGTGCTTAAGCACCTTCAAAGGTTCAAAGCTGTTCTCGGTTGAAACAACAGCTCGGGTCATTGGAGCAGGTAGAGTCATCCCAGATAGGAAGCTACTCCCAGTCGGCCTCACTCGGTGCCAGTATTGACGTCGGGCACATCTAGTAATAGGCGCCGGTGCTTCTGTGGGCACCTCATGGATCCGCCCCCTGTGTTCTTTCAGACTATCTTGCCCCTGCGTGTATATGAAACTTCGACCGGTGATAGTCACTTGAAAACTGACTGTCTAGGTATGGAAGTATCAGCAGCTTGAGGTGTCAGCTGTGGAAGACAGACTGCTTGGGCGGAGCATCATCATTCGGGGCCCCGGTCATATCAGGAGCCATGAATGCCAGCCATTTGAAGACTGATTTCTATGGGATCACGGGCTTTTTGGAGCAACCCAAAGAGTTGGACTTCGGCCTCTGGAAGAGAGAACCTTTATATCATCAGAGCCAGCTGTAGTAGTTGTCAGCCTATCAAAAACTGACTTCTTAAGCGTCTCCTCCTTTGGTGCTGGGTGCCAAGAGAGGGAGGTGGAAGTATCGTCCGAAAGAAGAGCCAATCAAGTTGTTGTTCCACTTGGGCCATCGGAATACAGAGCACATGGGCCATGGCCTGTCCTGATCAAGTCACTTTAGCTGGAGTAGTGCTGGAGCTAGCATTGGGGTTGGATTTTTCGGATGAGGCCATTGATCTGCACGGAAACGAAGCACCAGCTTTAGTGACCCAAATATCCAAGGGAAATATAAATATACTGCGATTGTTTTATGAAACACGATACACATAGTGTGTAGTGGAAAGAGAAAAAGGTCCCACCAGGCGTGCCCGAACATGTTCACCGCCGGAAACCAGACTGAGGTGCAGGGAGCTCATCTAGCCTGAATATGAGGGCAGATGCTATATGAAACATATCCATCCATCTCTCCGAAGATACCAAGTTGATTTATGGCACCGTATATCGGAGGTTTGGATGGATGTGATCATTGTAGAAGACTTTTCAGATCCCCCCTTATATGTGAGCGGTTTTTTTTATTGTGGGGACGCTTTTTTTTCTGTAGGCGCAAGCCCCTATAGTTAATTACGTTATCGCCAAAGGATAACAACTTTCACCTTCTCCATGACTATCACTTCGTGTTGTGTTATATTTTATTTATTTTGGATTGCTCTTGGATTGTATATGGAGACTAATATGTATCGTCGCCCGTAGGGCGTGGATTAGTCCAAATACGTAAATCTCATATTTAGGTTGAACTTAGGTAGCATTTCTCATATGAATGAGGTCCATCAGTTCAGCGTATATGTTTTGATCTAAGGACCATTAGTTGTATATGAGACTTAGATCAACTTAGAATAAATATATTAATGGCCATTAATCCTGTTTTAGATTAAGATCAACTTAAAATATGTGAGCATATGGACTCGGGAAATATCATGAAAGCTTAAGCTTTATATCACTTAGCCAATATGGACTAAGAATGGGCCTTTGGAACATATATATTAGCGCCCAGAAGTTTTGGCGCATGCCACGTGTCATATAGACGAGACTACATGGGTCTGTGGGTGTTAGATGCAGGTGCCCTTAGAGGCAATTAGTTATAATTGTGACCTACATGTATAGAACTTTCTTGTTCGTAATAATAGTATACTATTTGGTTTTTTCTTTATCGGTATATCTTTTATTACTCTATTTATTATTGATTACTAATAAAGTCCGTAGAATAATACTAGACTACAGGATTGTGATGTAGATCACAATAGTGAGATCTGACTAGTTGATAAGTATATTCTTAAATGTTTCCAGTCGTAGGAGATCGAGACAGGATATTGATACTCCGGAAGACTAGTGTATATTATACTTACTCATTAGAGAGTAATGACTGTTCTCATAGTCATCTGGTGTGGTGACATCAGAGTATTTTATGCAGGTGCTTATAGATGATAAGTACACCGAACAACTCACCTTCAGTTTCCAGTTGGTAATTATATATAACTGTCAGATGGAAATTCATATATTGACGACTGGTACGACTTAGTCTCACGACCTGAGATTCACCATAGTACCTTGTGTGTGTTAGCGATTATTTTAATTACTACCCAACCATAGATCTATTGATACCGTGTATAATGGTAGTGGTTGGGTATGATCGAATACATATGAAGGTTGTGAGGAATTAACATGGGATTCGTCTCTTGGGTATAAGGAGAATAGTGTTCTGCAGTGTGCGATATATGAGTGACCTAAAATCTCTATTCATAGTACTAGAAATCAAATGAAAAGTAGTTATCTGTTTGATCTCATTGTTATGTGATAATATCAACATAATAGTTATTTGAGTTATTAGGGTATGACAATACTACCAAGCCGTAGAACAAATAAGGAGCACAAGAAGACGAAGAGATCGGACCGTACGGTAGTTGCCACTGATAGAGATTGATTTGCTTGGATAGAATTTTCATATTGCAATTCAGTCATCGTCAGTTTACCCAGATAGTCTAAATACTTAGCTATCGTCCCTATAGAGTTGTGGATTTTACTGCTTACAGAATTTGTTCGAATTGTTCGAATTAATTATCCACTGCTGAGTAAATATCGAGCCTCCGGAGTCATATGGTTGATATACAAAAAACAGAACTATAAAAGAAGATAAAGTATATGGTTAATATACAAAAAAGGGATTTAATTAAATAAGTATATTTGATGTATTATTAATTAAATGAGGGTAAAATTGTCAAATACGATTTGGCGTGCTACTCAAGATAATATGTGATATTAAATGAGTAAATAATACATGCATATATATATATATATTAATTATATTATGAATATACATATGTGTGTGTGTAATTATAAATATATAAATATATATTTTGATATATATATATATATATATATATATATATATATATATATATATATATATATATATATATATATATATAAAAGATAATATTGTTATGCATTTGATGTGTATCAAATATTATATGCATATATATGTGTGGGCCAATATGTATTAAGTTATAACTAATTAGTTTGTTTAAAGGATTGAAAAAAAAATTAATTATGAGGGTTTAAATAGAAAAAACTATATCCCTGTATATAGGCTTCTATTTGATACAAACCCTAAGCCCTAATTATTCCTCTCATTCTCTAAAAAGTTTTGATCTCCCCCTTCTCCCTCTTGGCCGAAATTTTCTTGGTGGAGAAGAATTAAAAATTTTATTTTTAATTTCTCTTCTTTCTTTTATAATTCTCTCTAATTAATTGGATCAGCTAACTAATTAATTAGAGTTCATTAATCTTGGTGATTCGTGTGGAGTCAAGCAAGGAGATCATTAAGGTGTAATCAAGTCATTTTAATTGGATAGGAATCGCTAGCACAGCGAAAGGAACGCAAATCCGATTTTGTGCAATGGTATAATTCTTCTCAAATCAATTAAGTGTTAATTGATTTTTTTTAATTATTAACATAATTTATAAACCCTAACTTAGCCTTGATGTAAAAATTTTAATTTTCCCTTCCACCGCGTTTACATTAATTTACACCAACATGGTATCAGAGCGAAGGTTTATAAATTAAGTTAATTAATTTTATCTTGATTCGTTCTTGAGAATTGCATATATTAATTATGTATATATATATTTATACAATATTTTTGCTATAATTAGGATTAATCAATATGTTCTAAGCGTTAAAATATTATTGAGTGCATATGTCAAAATTGTATAAAATTTAATAGGATTAGATTTGATACATAAAATATTTTTAATGGTATTAAAAATGCCGCCTTTAAAATTTTTTATGCTTAAAAGTTTTGGATATTTTAAAAACAAGAAAAATAACAGGAAAAAAAGATTTTTTTTCACTAACAAAATTTTCGCCCATATCTTATCAATATGGCCGGCCAATATTTTAAAAAATATATATAACAAAATCCAAGTTGTTGGAGTTTGTTGAAAATCTATTTTCAAATATATTCCAAGTTTGCTGGAGTTTGTTGAAAATCTATTTTTCAAATATATTCCATGTTTGTTGGGGTTTGTTAAAAATTTATTTTTAAATATATTCCAAGTTTGTTGGAGTTCGTTAAAAATATGTTTTAAGATTTTTTCTGTTTTATTTTGACACATAAATGGACACATGTTAAGTTGTTAACATATAACATAATTTATTTAGTTATCTTTGTAAGGTGTTATTAAAGAAAAGTAAATATTTTTATTTCTAATTACAACAACTATTTAATATTCTAATGTATATATATAAACTTGATATATATATGTGCAAATTATTATATGTGATATGATAAGTTATGGTTGTGATGTGATCATATGTCTGCAATGTTTTTTTTGTGTATGTGATATGTGATGGTTATATTAGTATTGTTGGATATAGGTGCTCTCAAGGCAATTATTGTAATTGAAGGAGGACTTATACAAAGAACATTCTTACTTGAAATGATAGTATGTTATATGGTTTGTCTATCTTTCATATGATACATTTTATTTACTCTCACGTATTGTTTAAACTTGAGATAAAGCCCTTAGAATTTTGCTTGACTACCGGGATGATGATGAAGATCATACTAGTGGGTTATGAGTAGTCGATAAGCACATCCTCAAATGTCCCTAATCGTAGGAGTATCGAGACTTGACATCGGTACTCCAGTTTAGATTAGTGTGTACATTTTCTGATCCGGTTGGAGGGCGATAGCTGATCCTGCAGCTATTGGTGTTTGACATCGAGAATTATATACATGTGCTCGTTGGATGAGTTACGCTGGAAAGACTCACCGAGAACTCCTAGATGGTAATATACCAATATCAGGTAGCAGTTCTTTAGTGACATGAGTATAAGGTAGTCCATAGGACCTGAGATCTCCATAGTGTTTGATGTGTGTTCCCACTATACTTAGACTTCTACCCTACCATGGCTCAAAGGAGTCGTGCAAATAGGTTTTTGTTGGATATAGTCCCGAAGTATATGGAGGCAGTAAGCGGTCGAGGGGATTCGTCTCTTCCGGTATAGGGAGTTGATGTCGCGCTGTGCAGGACATGACTGAAACCACAAGTCAGTGGCCACTGCACTGGAGATAAACTGATAAGTGTTATCAGTTGTGTCTTCGGATGATTATGAGTCTTCTGTCGCACGACTTATCGAGTTATTGGGGTCTGATAGATTCCAAACCCTAGACCTATGCGATACTCTTAGACGAAGACACCGAACTGTACGGTAATGTAACTGATAGACTTTGCAGGGTTTTGATGAGCTTGCTCGTTGACCTTCTTTCGATCAATACTTGGTAGCCGTTACGTGCAGTTAGTACCGCTGACGTGCTTGTGGGCTATAGATATATGATCCTAACTTGCTGCCAGCGTATTGTCGATTCTTTAGAGTCCTACACAGAGGTTTCCCAGCACAGGCGAAGCGATGTAGGGCACATATTAGGATACGTACAAGAGTTCGATTAAACATGTGTATGTGTACATGTATTTTAATTAGGTGTTTAATGATATTAGCCGGTATATATATGATATAACCGTATTATTAAATCAAGTGTTGATTTAATAATTAAATGTATATTTATATATTGATATATTTATATATTAACTAATATCATGCTCACTCTATTATTTTCTTCTCTTTATTAATATTTATATTTGATATAAATATTGTGACATGTATATTGATACATATGAGATGGGTGCATAAAAATCATATGGTTTAGATGAGAACATTGATGTTCTTTTGTTTAATTTCAAAAAAGAACAAGTCATGGAAAATGGAGGCTTGTAGAATGCTTGAGGTGTTTTTCTTTGGTGACTCATTTTGATGACTCATTTTGGGATTTGGATTTGTTCTCATCTTAAGCCTTATCTTCTTTCTCTCATCTCCATGGCTTTATCTCCCTCTTGATTTTTTTGTCTCAAGTGTGGAAAGAAGAGAAAAGAGAAGAAATTAGTGAGTTAATTAATCTACATCTTCTACTAATCATCCTAGGCAAATTTAATTAGTGGGTTGCTTCATTTTGATGAGATCAATTAGAAGCTAAAACTTGTGTTGGAGTTATCTTAAGGTGGATCATCTTCGGCAATGAGATCACCGAGCAAGATTGTTCTTGATTTCGTGGAGACTAGCTGGAGTCCAAGGAGAAGTGGCTAACACGCTACAAAGGTTATAGTTCGCCAACTTCTTTATTTAGCTTTCTAGTTTAGCTTTATGTTTAGTGTTTTGGTTTGATTCTTGGGTTGGGGTTGCTATTGGTCTCTAGATTTTTTAAATTACCACTTCCGCCGCACTTTAAAACCTTTCTAGGAGAGCCTAGCATCCTTTCAAGTATATTGGAATGGAATTGGACAAACCCTCTGTGATTTGTGTTGTAATTATTTATAGTGGCATGCGAGCCACTTGGTAATGGTTTAACCAAATGGGGCTTGCATGCCTTGATTTATTTAACGCACTAGTTTATGAGTTTTATGAGGGTAAAGATTTGAGGCAAGAGCTAGGCGTGATTGAAGGAGTTTAATGGAGCATTCAAGTGGCTCAAGACCTTCTCTTTTATTATTAGTTTATTTACATTTGATGTAAAACCCTAAAGTGAATTATTGTGTTTTAATTCTATCGCTCGAATCAAAATACAATATATCATACCCATCCAATCCATTCCAGTATAAACCCTTTTATTTATGATGTACATGCCTGTAATGCCTTAGAAATTATTCTTATGGATTTGCATGTCTGTAATGCTTTTAAAAGTTGTTTTATTTTCATTATACGTTTTTCAAAAACAAGATTTTATTAAAAATGATTTTTTCTAAAACGATCATAAAAACAATTAAAGATGTTTTAACTTAGAAAAACGATGAGACAACTAATAATGTGATTATTAAGTACAACAAACTATTTGAAAATTGAAAAAAATTCTTTTACACGAAATAGTGGAGTTAGTAATAACTCAAGAACATAGTTTTTCTAACAAAGTTTTTCAATTTAAATAAAGTTAAAAATGTTAAGAGTATTTTTCAATACTATACGTTACCCTCCACCATTTCAATCAAATAGAGTATCCGATATTCATGTTATGGTTATTGGCGAGTTTCCAAGCCATAGCGTGTGGTATTTGGATGATATTTGATTGCTAATACATATGATATAGAGTGGGTGAATCAATAATGGGGCTTTATTATTAGCGAGTTGCGAAAGGTCACATTATTGATCTAGCTACTCAAGAAATGTGTGGGTACGGCTTGACTAGATTGTTATGAGTTATGGTTGCCTTGTCGTCAAGCTTATAATAAGTCTAGGGGTAAAAACTATAATCGAAAGTCACGAATATGATCGACAAAAGATTTTTTTTTACCTTCTATGATGTATGGCGACTTGTTGGCTAGTTGTTAAGGTCACTATATCATGATGGTTGGATTTTGATTCCCACTTTAAAATTTTAGAAAGTTTACGTTTTCTAAATGTTGTGGTTTTCATGAAAATGTGCTAAAATAGTGGGAGCCATCTAATAGATAAATTAAATTATTTTACAATCTATTTTGATGTTAAGAATGTTCGCAAATATATCTCTTATTCTACTATCAGATTTACTGCTGTTAATCATGACTGATTTGAAACTAATAATTGAAAAGGACAAATTGAAAGGACATAATTATAAAGACTGGTTACGTAAGAAATCACCCTTACTTATGAAAAAAGTGGTTTACGTTCTCACTTGCACACCACCTCTCCCTCTAAGTGACAGACCTAAAGATGTAGATCAAGATATCCATAATCAGTGGAAGCTTGATTGTGATTGGGCTTATTGCCTCACTCTGGCCTCTATGAATGATGATTTGTAAAGATAACATGAGAAAATTGATGTTCAGATTATATTCACTTGTCTCTAAGGGCTGTATGGAGAAAAATCTCGAATAACTAGATTCGAGATATCGAATAAATTTTACGATCTAAAAATGAAGCCCTGTACACCCGTGCAGGACCATGTCATCAAAATAATTGTTTTGATCAATCGACTTGAGGGTTTGGGTTTCCCTTTACCTAAGGAGTTTTATGTTGATAAAATGCTTAGTTCTCTGCCAAATGTTTTTTTCTCCGTTCATAATGCAGTTCAATATGAACAAACTGGAAGTTGGACTTCCAGAGCTGCTTAATATGTTTGTGGGGCGTTCTTCACTCTCTACTAAGGCGAAAACCAAGGGAAAGGGAAAAAAGAAGTTGTACAAGCCTAACGGAAGTATAAAGAAGGCTAAAGGTAAGGGCAAGGCGAAGGAAACAAAGTCTGCATAAGGAGAATGTTTTCACTGCCATATGACTGGGCACTGGAAGAGAAATTGCACTAGCTATCTAGAGGATCTAAAGAAGAAGAAACTTGTTGAAGCTTCATCTTCAGATATTTGTGTTATTGAAAATTGTTTTCAAATTACACCTATTTCATGGGTATTGGATACTGGTTCTGGTTCTCACATCTGTAATTGTTTATATAGACCGAGAAGAAGTAGGAAGCCGGCACAAGAAGAGATGATTTTCAAAGTTGCAAATAGAGTAAATATTGCAGCAGATACAGTAGGAGATTATTATCTATCACTGCGAGATGGAAAGACTTTAATTTTAAATAACTGTTATTTTATTCCTAGCATGTTATGCAATATTATTTCTGTTTCTTTATTAGATAAAGAAATATATTCTTTTGTTACGTCCAATGGTGTTATGAACATTCATTGTAATAAAAAATTAGTTGCTTTTGTGAATTTATTTTATGGTCATTATATATTAAATCTTGCCAATGTTTATAATATACACAATACCTGTAAAAGAACAAGTTCAGAAATGAATGAAATCTTTTATGGCACCATAGACATGACCATATAAATAAGACAGGGCTTAAGCAATTACATAAGAATGGTTACCTATATTTGTTTGACTTCGAGTCATATGATAATTGCAAGTCATTTTTTTTACAGGAAAGATGGCTAAATCTCCGTTTAGTGGAAGCGGAGAAAGAGTTGATGAACTCTTGCGACTATTACATAGTGACGTGTGTGGTCCAATGTCTATTCAAGCTAGAAGATGATACTCCTGCTTCATTACTTTTACAGATGACTGCTCACGCTTCAGACACATATACTTAATGAAGTATAAGTCTAAAGCATTTAAGAAGTTCAATGAGTATAAGAATGAAGTGCAAAGACAAACTGGAAAGAATATTAAGATTCTTCGATCGGATCGAGGAGGTGAATATTTGAGTACAGAATTTCTTGGTTAGTTAAAGAGGATGTGATTCTCTCTCAGGTTACTCCACTTTACATGCCACAGCATAATGGCGTATCAGAAAGAAGGAATCATACCCTATTGGATATGATACGTTTCATGATGTGTCACTACTTTCATTCTGGGGGTATGCACTAGAGACTGCTGCATACATACTGAACCAAGTTCTATCAAAGTCAGTGTCCTTGCCTCCATATGAGTTATAGAAAGATAAGAAATCTAATATTAAGTTTGTTAAGATATGGGCTTGTCCCGCTTTTGTTAAAAAGGAGAATCCTGACAAACTAGAGGCACGATCTGAATTTTGCAAGTTCATTAGATACCCAATGCATTCACAATAGTTACATTCTACTGTCCAAAGAAACAATGTATTATTATCTCTAGACATGCCACCTTCTTAGAGAAGGAATTTCTTAAAAAAAATTAGTGGGAACGCAGTAAAACTGGAAGAGATTCCAGAAGAACAAGGAATTATAGAAGACCAAATTGAACCTGAAACTCCAGTATTATCTGATCTAGCAGAACCGCTCCGTCGATCTGGTAGGCAATCTATAGCACCTGAGAGATATTATGGATATGTCGTTGATAGTGACATCGAATATTGTGTTATAGAGGATGATGATCCTATCACTTTTCGACAAGTCATAGAGAGTAATAACTCTCAGAAATGGATAAATGCCATGAAATCTAAAATTGACTCGATGCACTCCAACAAAGTATGGATTTTGGAGGATGCTCCTGAAGGGGTAAAACCTATTGGAAGCAAATGGGTCTTCAAGAAGAAGATCAGTGCAGATAGGAAGGTGTAGACCTTCAAAACTAGATTGGTGGCAAAAAGCTTCTTTCAAAGACCAGGTGTGGATTTTAACGAAACCTTTTCTCCAGTTGTGATGCTTAAGTCGATAAGAATCATACTTACAATCGCTGCTTATTATGACTACGAAATATGGCAGATGGACGTCAAGGTGGCTTTTCTAAACAGTACTTTAGAAGAGAGCGTCTATATGACACAGCCATAGGGTTTCAAGGTCAGTGGGAGCAACAGTAAAGCATGCAAGTTGCTTAAGTCCATTTATGGACTAAAACAAGCATCTAGGAATAGAATATCTATTTTGATGAAGTAATCAAAGGGTTTGATTTCATCAAAAGTGATGATGAACCATGTCTTTATAAGAAAGTTGTAGGGAGTAATGTCGTGTTCCTCATATTGTATGTGGACAACATACTTGTAATAGGCAATGAGTACCAACATTGCATTCAGTAAAGATCTGGCTATCACAAAATTTCATGATGAAGGATTTGGGTGAAGCATCCGATATATTGGGTATAAAGATCTATAAAGATAGATCTAAGAGAATGCTTGGGTTATCCCAATCCAAGTATATAGATGACATATTGAAGAGGTTCAGTATAGAACATACCAAGATGATCAAGGGTGGTAATGTACCTATAAGGAATGGTATATCTCTCTCCAAGGATGTGTCACCCAAGACAGATGGGTAGAGAAAACACATGGATAAGATGCCATATGTTTCGACAGGTGGGTCTATCATGTATGCAATATTATGTACTAGACCTGATATGGCTTATGCACTTAGTTCAGTAAGTCGATATCAGTCTAACCTTGGAGAACAACACTGAATTGCAGGTAAAGCTATACTTAAGTATGAGGCGTTTACCGACTCCAGTTTTGAGAATAGATACGAAAGATAAAACAGCGGATCCATTTACTAAAACTCTTTCTCAATCGCAGTTCGAGAGACTCGTTGAGATTTTATGTATACGATACCACAATAATTAGCCGTAAGTGCAAGTGGGAGATTTTAGATGTAGGTGCCCCTAGAGGCAATTAGTTGTAATTGTGACCTACATGTATAGAAATTTCTCGTTCGTAATAATAGTATGCTATTTGGTTTTTTATCTATCGGTATATCTTTTATCAATCTGTTTATTATTGATTAATAATAAAATCTGTAGAATAATACTACTGTAACGTTCTGAAAAATCGTTTAGGTGCAATTTCCAATAATCGGTAAAATAACTGGTGTTTTTCGTAAAAACCAAGATATAATTAATTTTCAATATAGACTTAAATATACCTATTATAGCAATGTAATTGCTAGTATTTGGTATTTAATTGGTCACTTGTAAATTTCTAGTTTACTTAAATATTTTCCTTAATTAATTATTTTTAATATTATTTTAAGCTTTCACTAATACATTTAATTAGTGATAATTACACATTAGAATGGGTTAATACAAGTTTTGTGTATCATGACACATTAAACCAAAATGTAACATGCTATTTTTGAAATGAAAAGAAGTTGTCAAGATGGTTTTGAAAATATAAAAGAAAAAGGCTTAAATTATGAAAATAAGATAATTAAGGAAATAAGTAAAAGAGGTAATAATTGGAGATGCTCCTACACACACCCACACACACACCTCACTCTCTCTCCTACTCCCCAAATTCTGGCCGAAACCCCCAAGGCAACCCCTCCCCAATTCCCCACTTCAAAAGTTAAAAGAAAAGAAAATGAAAAAAAAAAGAAATAAAGAAGAAGTATGGGGTGTTAATATGTGAGGTATGGGCTTTATTTTGACTTGCACACCCACACACCCACATCCTCTCTCCCCTCTCCCATGTTCAGCCGAGCCCCTAAGCAGCAGCTCCCCTATGTTTTCCCCACCTCATTCTCTTCAAAAATAATTCTCCAAAATTCATTAAAAATCAAAACAAAGTCTCACAAATCCTTCATTTAACCTTTAAACCATTTCTCCTTAGCCTATTCTAACATGGGTCTTAGAGAAAGATGGGTTTTTTGGAGGCTATGTTGCAAGTTAGATCTACAAAATTGAGAGGTATAAATCCTAATCCGATTGTTTAAATTGTTGGTTTAATTCCTTAATCTAGCTTATTAGGTGTTTAATTATGGTTTTAATCGCAAGATTTGAGTTTCAAGAGAAGGATTTTGAAATTAAAGTTAGGGGTTTTTATCATTTATCATGGTTGCAATTAGTAGTTTGACATTTGAAGGCATACAAAAATCTAAGCTATTTGCTAGTTTACTAATTGTTACTTTTAAATTGTCCAAATTAAGCTATTTTGCAAACTAAGTTTTAATTAGAGTGTTTCTAGATGAAGTTAAAATTTAGTTAGGGTTTTTGTGGCTTAATTAAGTTATTAAGTGATTATTGTGGCCACTAGTTTTGTTAAAACATCAAGTTTTGTACTAAAACGGTTAATTGATGCTTACTAGGTTTTTGGAATAAATCGATTTTAAATTAAGTTTGAGGTTTTGATGATATACACCCTATTTCATATATATTTAGTGTGTTGTAAACGCGCGATTAGTGCCATTGGGTTTTTGGTTTGGTAGTTACCAAGTATAGCGACCCTAGTTATGGTTTGTGGGGTTGTCGCGAGCGCGTTTTGTGCACCAAGCGCGCGCGTTTAGTTAGTGCGCGTAGTTGACTTGTATTGTTTGTGTCTGCGAATATTTATATTTATTCTCTTATTTCCTTGTGTATGTTTCTAGGATCGGGTGTAGAGGCGTCGGATATAGCGTGCAAAGGACGGAGCTAAAATCGAATCAGATTAGCCGAGGCGTCCAGATGAGTAGATGTATATCTACGGGGAAAGTCGGGTGGATGGCGTATAGCACCCCCACAGTTTCATAGTGTAGCTTGCGAATATGTTATATATATATATATATATATAAATATGTGTATTGTGAGACGTGAATAATTAGCAAGAAAGGCTTTAGGAGATCATGGGTTAGTTTTAGCGTAACTGGAAGAAAGTGTTGTTAGTTTAGTTTCTTAGTCGCGAAACCCTAGAGTAAAGGTTCACACACACACACACATGCACACACATGATATGTTTGGGTGTATATGTTTATATGTATATGTGTGTGTGTGTGTGTGTGTGTGTGTGTGTGTGTGTGTGTGTGTGTGTGGATGCGTTGGTACACACACACACACACACACACACACATATATATATACATATACGTATACACGGATGATGAGGATAATATATGATACTTGGAGGTGAGTCGATATGACCGGGTATGATGCTGTGAGATCGACTATGTGATTTGGGTCGTGTTATGATATACGACATGATATTATAGTGGATCGATGGGCGATGTGTTTTTATTCATACGATGATATATGTTTGATGGTATTGGAATGTACTATACTTTAGAATGGTACCCCTAATTCAGGATATTATGATAATGATACCATAAGAATAATGAGGTATATGTGATATTTAACTCGTACCCCGATTTTTGGGATGCCGTACGATGGATTTTGCCATACGATGGATTTTACCGTACGAGATATAAATATGATGATTGATCCGCACTCTTGACTCGAGAATGTCATATTATATATTTTACCGTACGTGAAGCTATTGAGGTAGGATCGCCGACTACTAGATATATCGACTCGGACTTTAGGTGGATTTCCTTACCCTTTCGATTAGTCTCTTAGTTTAGTTCTGTAGTTTATTTGGTAGATGTTAGACTGGGCTCGAGTCATACTTATTTTAGAACTAACGAATTGTGAGTATTTTCAAAAGACAGCTCGAGGGATATTACGGATTTTTTAAAGGATGCACCTTTTCTTAAAAACACCGTAGCCCATATTTTCTAAAAACCACGATTCGTGCTATTTCAAATGCCAAGAGCGTATGAGTCGTATATAGAAATATATATTCTTCAATGTTGCATTTACTATTCCTTCTCCGTTATATTCATGTTCTCATTGCATTGCATGTTTATACATGTGTTTCATTAACTGTTATGATATCGATTGTTAGAACACCAGCACCATTACCGATGATGCGTATGTCCACGAACACTTGCTTGCCGGCCCACACACATCATCATCGGTAATTGCCATGTCACGTACACTTTAGAGAATATTACTTCATTGGTATAACTTGCTAGCTGATAGTTCCAATATATGATTACTATGCTAGTTTAGATATTGCATCCTTTACTTAGATACCCATGCATGTGTATATTCATATGTCATGCAATATTATGGGGCTTTATGCCGGTAATTCACTGTTTATTTACTCTCGATTTTTGGAATTCGGATTATCCATGAGATTTCTAGATTTGGAGAAACCGCAAGGATTTATAACTCATTATTATTTCTAAAAATAGAAATTTGCGGTTTTCTCGTGATATGTTATTTCGGTGTCCACCATGGGTTTTCTCGGCTCTTGAGCAGTATCATACACCCGATTCGAGGTAGGGGGAGGGACCGTCTGCGGGTTCATGGTGGACCCGGTGCGGTATCCCGGGCAAGAGGATCGTATAGAAAGGCGTTGAGCTTGGCAGAGGAGCACTACCGACCGGTGATTGTATGGAAACCCGACAGATATCCGGAGGATACCGTTTAGATTTATTAGAGAGATGGATATATGGGTCGATCCGGACTGACGAAGCCTGAGATTTGAGTATTATGTGTCGCTGTCGGACATGGATTTCGAGATGTTTTGAGTGCCGATACTGGGAACTCGGGTTTTATCATGATTTGTGTATCGTTGCTGGACACACGTTGGATGGTGCATTAGTACATGTCATGCATCGATATATTATTATTCTTGGCACAGACACGAGTACTTGATATCACACTTATGATATACTGTTACCCTTGTTGTAGTATTGTATATTTTATTTTATGACCTAGGAGAGAGTCATACATGCGATTTCTTCTCGGTGATGTTTTCTACTCACGAGTTGGCAACTCACCCCGTTGTGTCACAGTTTCTGGCAGGTTTGGCCGTACAGGTTTCATTGCGGCTTGCTGGTGCACTGCTTCTTTCTGGTTGATTGCTAGGGTAGGTGGGTTCACTTGCATCATGATCACCGTTGTACTTTTATTTACTCAGTTGTATCTAGTAAAGTCCATCAACCAGACTTGTATTATTTGATAGACTTCGAAGACCAGTTGTATATTCTTTTGACCTTAGAGTCGCGCACTTGTAGTATTATGGTTCTTCTCTGGTTTTCTTGAGGATGTTGGTTTTCTTTCTGAGTTTTGATCCTCGCCCTTCGGCGTTGTATATTATATTGCTTGCGTGGTTGTTTCCGGCAATTGGCGAAGAGCTAGCTCCCGCTTGGGGATGCCTTTATTCATTACTTATGTATATTCCTATTTGTACCCGTTTAGGGCCAGTATTTACAAAGGAAACTCTGCCAAAATTTTTGGAAAAGACTTGATACTTTTAAAAATGCTTACTACGACTTTCAAAGTGAATTTATATGTTAACTTTTAAATAAGTATTCCTTCACTTTCTTTTTAAATGGTTTAGATTTCTGGGTTTTTGTCTTACTTAAATTAGGTGGGGTCCTATAGACTTCACATGATTCAAGTGCCAGTCACGTGCCATTTCGGGTCGTGACAAAGTTGGTATCAAAGCGCTAGGTTTAACCTTGGTTCGAGTCTAGGTTTGACTATGCGGAGTCTAGGGCATGTATATATATATATATATATATATATATATATATATATATATATATATATATATATATATATATTCGGAACCTAGGCTTGACCTTACGGTGCTTAGACTTGGTCGATGGGGTATTAGACCCGAACTTTCGTAGTGTAGGTTGACCTTGGTTGATGGAGTATGTGACTTAAGTAGAGTGACGTACCATGTGTATATTCCACGGCATACTTACGATACTGTAGGGTTCCTAGGCATACTAATGATGTCTCACTAGTGATCAAACATGGCTAATTCAAAATTTTCCATGTGCTTACAAACTCTAATACGGATCGTTAACTAGATGTATAGACGATGCAATGCAAGTTAACAACTTTAACTAAAAGGGAAGGGGCTACAACCTTTGTAGATCCGGTTCTCCACCTCTATAGCTCCGCTTTGACGTCCCTCCGCTGTAGTAATCGGAATCCTAGACTCTTGTGGTGGTTTCATCGGAGAAATGGGCGGGCTAGGTCGTCGGCTTCGATGCCGAAGATGATCTACGTCGAGGCAACACAAGATCAAGCTCCAACTTCACCAAGCCATGAAACTTGTGAAGAAAACACCCTATACTACTTGGCAAGAGGTAGAGGATGAAGAAATAGGAAGCGGGTTCACTTTGGAATTGGATTTCTCACTCATTTTCACAAGTTGCCATTGATGGAGGCAAGCTTTCTTCATTGTTGAAGATGAAGAAGAAGAAGAAAAGAATACGATAAGTATTTTTTAAAATAGAAAACAATATGATACTTATCATAATCTTAACCTTAGTTAGGTGTAGAGAATTGACTAAGGTTAGGTTGAATGGTTAGGGTTAAGCATGAGACAAGAATGGTGGACTTGTTCAAAGCTTCATGAAGCTTCAACAAACAAACAAAGAAAGCCACCATGATTTATTTATCTTTCCAAAATGAAAAAATAAATAAATGAATAAGATAAAAGTAAACCCTAACCACTAACTTAACCATGGTTTAATTCTTTACACAAACCTAAGTGAGTATGTATCATCAAACATGATACAAACAAGTGCACAAAAATATATCACATATACAATGTGCATATCAAGTGAGAAAATCCTTTTTAAGTGAACCAATACTAGTTAATGCAAAGCAATATATCAAATATATAATTATGCATTAAATCATTAAATCAACACTTGATTTAACGATCCGGTCATATCACATATAACCGACTAATATCCAATGTATCGGCTTATCGAATCAATCCTTGATTCGATAACTATGTTATATCGCATACAACCATTCGATACATTCATCGCGAGAATAGAATACGGTATCACATACACGCATTATTCTCGGTCCCGCACATATCTCATATGCGCTCCTATTTCGTTTCGCTTGAGCCAGGAAACCTCTATGTAGGACTCTAAAGACTCGTCAATACGCCGTCAGCAGATGATGATCATATCAAGCACCCACAAGCCGCAAGCGGTCTGCTAAACGTAACGGCCACGTTGGTATTGAGCGATCAGAAGATCGACGAGCAAGCCCGCTCACACTCCTGTGAATCCAACCAGTAACACTTACCGTACAGTCCGGTCTGTTCGTCTGATATGTCGCATATCTCGCCTAGGGGTGGTAAACGTCAGACCCCAGTAGCTTGATAAGTCATGCCGACGTAAGGTCCATAACATTCGTGAAACTACTGATAACTTTTACCAGTAGATCACTGCAACCCTGGCCAGGGATTTCCTGTTATGGCCAGTCGTGCATTGCGCAACATCAACCCCCAATACCTGGAGAGACGAATCCCCTCCTATCGCTCATTGCCTCCATGTGAATCGGGACTGTACCCAAAAACCACCTGTTTGCACGACTCAGTAGAGCCGTGGTAGGGTGGAAATCAAAGCACAGTGGGAGACACACAAGACTCTATGACGATCTCGGGTCAACAGACTAAGCTGTACCAGTGTCACCAAAGAACTGCCATCTGACGTGAGGTATAATATTATCTGGGAGTTCTCGGCGAGTCCGTTCAGTGTACCCAGTCTCCACTGAGCACAAGCATACCATCTCTGATGTCAAACACCAATGGATATGGGATCATCCATCGCCCATCACATGGGTCGAGAAGATATACGCTAGTCTACTCTGGAATATCGATGCCCCGTCTCGATATTCCCATGACTAGGAATAATGAAGGATGTACTCATTGACTACCCAGACCCCACTAGTATGATCTTCATCATAGTCCTGGAAGTCGAGTACACATCCTAAGGGATTTATCAATATGTAATCAGAGAGACAGAAAGTATACATGTTAAGATAAAGAGCAACCAGATAGCGTACTATCATGTCGAGCAAGAAAGTCCTACCTATATATGTCCCAGCATCCATTACAATATACATCCAATGTACAGTAATGGCCTCTAGGGCATACATATAACTAACAGATACGCTACTCCGCTTAAGAAGCCTTATGATGTACATTTCTTTGCACCGTATTCTATTCGTTCCTTTGATCTATCTTCATCGATGTCAGATTGTGGGTTCTATTACCACGGTTGCACGGGCAGAGAGAGCTGCGGCTAGAGTTGCGGTCAGTATGAGCTCGTCTTGGACGAGAACTTACCAGGGCGTAATGCCGGTGACACGATTGCATAGATGTGTCGTTTTATTATGTTTTTCATGACACGAGCATCTTGATGGATTGTTTTTACTAAGATTTCTCGAACGTTCAGATCAGCACCAGAGGATTGGTCCACTGCTAGAGGCCGGCTAGAATGTGATGACCGTAAATGTATCATCTATTCTTGAGGATTGAGGTATTGTTTAGCTTACGGACGAATGAACCAGTTGTTGCTGCGACTGACAAGATATCGCCCCAGATGTTGAAGCTATTGCAACACGAGTTTATACTTAGGGATTTGATAGAAGATCGCTAGTCACCCTTGGATGAATGACTAGGAAATGTAGTTCGTTTGCATACCCCGATGCGAGATCATCAGATTGATTGATTACAGCTAGAGAAGACTTCACACAGGCACATTGAGAGTCGATAGAAAACGGACGAATGAAGAGTATTCCTCCGACGATTTGGAAGAGTTTCCGAGGGCGTAGTTGGCCAGATGCCTACCATAAGATTTTGAGCTGTCGAGTTCGTAGTTTCGGAAGGGAGACTTCAGATATGAGTATAGCCTTTTATAGTGCAGTCCATACAGCTAAGAGACGAGTCCGAATCAATCCACATTAGAGAAAATTGGACTAAGAGGTTCGTACGAGATTTTGACGAGATGGCGTTCCGTTGACATCAGAGATGTGATACACATGCAGAGGCGTTGAATATGGATATACTTTTTAGAAGAAGTCATGATAAGTATGCAGCCGTTCCGGAATAAGAAATGGATTTAGTAAAGGGTGATAACTTCCGGGCAGTTCGGCAGAAATGAGATTTAGGAGAGACCCCAACAGAATCTTTCTGGAATACTACATGGGAAGATTTAGACCCAGGATCGGTCGTATTACGCACACCCAGTAGGCCAGAGTTTGGCATCATCGACGGGACATGTTATGAGTGGCCATGATAGTTGGCCAGAGATCTTTAGAGGATGTGCCAGAGCGGAACTGTTTCCGTCGTCATTTCCATATTGGGCCGTTGAGCCAAGGAGTTATGTAACTGGCAATACGCAATGGAAGACGAGAGCCTAAGGGTACAAGACGCCAGACAGTGGACAGGAGGAAAGTAGATATCTTGCTCTGCTAGCTTTGGATGCACCGACACCTTCTCGACTTGGAAGGAAGGGCATATCGACGATAATATTTACGATTTGCAATTTGGTGATTCGAATATCACGTGGCCGTCATTTTGGATTTCGGTATTTTGGGCGATTTATTTGCATGATTGAGTTTTCCTGCACCACAGTTGCACTCGATTTGGATTTGATGCCGTTCGAGATGTTTGATTTTGAATTCATGCTTATGGTATGTATGTGTTTTGACTTGTGCCTTTGGTGTAGTTTTCATGTACTTTTGGTACCTTGATTCGATTTTGTGCACGCTGATGCACGTGGTTGTGAGATTATATACCACGGTATACCTGATTTGGATTTAGGTATGTTGTATACCGTCGATTTCGATTTCGATATTCGATATTTATTTTCGTGCACCTTGTGCACTTGAGTTGGATTCTTGCGTATACTTGGCGCACGTGATACGATTTTGGTGCACACCAGATGCACTAAATCGAGATTCTTCGTGCATATCAGATGCACCTGATATTGTTGTCAGGCACACCTGTTGCCCTTAACAGGTGTTTTTGTGCACACCCGTTGCGCTTACCTTTTGTTTCTGTGCACATGTATAGCACATTCATTGATTTCGATTTCTGTGTGCACCAGATGCGTGTGGCATTATTACATGTACTATTGAGTGTGATTTCCTTGAGCAGTACATTTTTATGATATTTACTAGTGGGTTTAGTAACCGAGCAGGACTGTTCTGAGAACAGTACCTAGGTGTTTTTGCATGCATCGATAGTTAACGAAGGGATTTCCAGAAAGGAGCTACAGTCTCAATATTTTTCCTATGTGTCCGAGATGACACGAAACATTTTACGAGGAAACCCTTCTAAATTACTTTCAAAAATGGCGGGACGTGTATGTTAAATAAAGGATATATATATATATATATATATATATAGTTATTTTTCTTACAATAAATGTCCGCTACTTGTGCCGTGATACATACATCGCACAGCGACTTGAAAAAGGTTTAGCATGCATTTCTTTTCACATGTTTTGACGAGTTACAATGATGCGTACTATGCACATGTTATAGTTTTGATGTATATCATGTTTGTTTTTGTATTGGACTTTGACATTGGTATCTTCACCATTACTCCGATGATTGCGTGATGCTTGACGGAGTTTTGATTTTGAGTTACATACTCGTTTTCATGCGCATGCATTGCGCTAAGATGTGTTTTAAGTATTTATGATGTCGGAGCCCCGACGAATTGAGTGTTTTGCTGAAATGTTTTAGCATTTTGGGGAGTTTTAATTTAAATTCGGGGACAGAATTTTTTTAAGGGGGGAAGATTGTAACGTTCTGAAAAATCGTTTAGGTGAAATTTCCGATAATCGGTAAAATAACTGGTGTTTTCCGTAAAAACCAAGATATAATTATTTTTCAACATAGACTTAAATATACCTATTCTAGCAATGTAATTGCTTGTATTTGGTATTTAATTGGTCACTTGTAAATTTCTAGTTTATTTAAATATTTTCCTTAATTAATTATTTTTAATATTATTTTAAGATTTCACTAATATATTTAATTAGTGATAATTACACATTAGAATGGGTTAATACAAGTTTTGTGCAACATGACACATTAAACCAAAATGTAACATGTTTTTTTTTAAATGAAAAGAAGTTGTCAAGATGGTTTTGAAAATATAAAAGAAAAATGCTTAAATTGTGAAAATAAGATAATTAAGGAAAAAAAATAAAAGAGGTAATAATTGGAGATGCTCCTACACACACCCACACACACACCTCACTCTCTCTCCTACTCCCAAATTCTGGCCGAAACCCCCAAGGCATCCCCTCCCCAATTCCCCACTTCAAAAATTAAAAGAAAAGAAAATGAAAAGGAAAAGAAATAAAGAAGAAGTATGGGGTGTTAATATGTGAGGTATGGGCTTTATTTTGACTTGCACACACACCCCCACACCCATTCTCCTCTCCCATGTTCAGCCGAGCCCCTAAGCAGCAGCTCCCCCATGTTTTCCCCACCTCATTCTCTTCAAAAAAAATTCTCCAAAATTCATTAAAAATCAAAACAAAGTCTTACAAATCCTTCATTTAACCTTTAACTCATTTCTTCTTAGCCTATTCTAACATGGATCTTGGAGCAAGATGGGTTTTTGGGAGGCTATGTTGCAAGTTAGATCTACAAAATTGAGAGGTATAAATGCTAATCCTATTGTTTAATTGTTGGTTTAATTCCTTAATCTAGCTTATTAGGTGTTTAATTATGGTTTTAATCGCAAGATTTGAGTTTCAAGAGAAGGGTTTTGAAATTAAAGTTAGGGGTTTTTATCATTTATCATGGTTGCAATTAGTAGTTTGACATTTGAAGGCATACAAAAATCTAAACTAGTTGCTAGTTTACTAATTGTTACTTTTAAATTGTCCAAATTAAGCTATTTTGCAAACTAAGTTTTAATTAGTGTGTTTTTAGATGAAGTTAAAATTTAGTTAGGGTTTGTGTGGCTTAATTAAATTATTAAGTGATTATTGTGGCCCCTTGTTTTGTTAAAACATCAAGTTTTGTACTAAAACGGTTAATTGATGCTTACTAGTTTTTGGATTAAATTGATTTTAAATTAAGTTTGAGGTTTTGATGATATACACCCTATTTCATATATATTTAGTGTGTTGTGAACGCGCGATTAGTGCGATTGGGTTTTTGGTTTGGTAGTTTCCAAGTATAGCGACCTTAGTTGTAGTTTGTGGCATTGTCGCGAGCGCGTTTTGTGCACCAAGTGTGTGCGTGTTTAGTTAGTGCGCGTGATTGACTTATATTGTTTGTTTCCGTGACTATTTATATTTATTCTCTTATTTCCTTGTGTACGTTTCTAGGATCGGGTGTAGAGGCGTCGGATGTGGCGCGAAAATGACAGAGCTGAAATCGAATCAGATTAGCCGAGGCGTTCAGGTGAGTAGATCTATATCTACGGGGGAAGTCGGGTGGATGGCGTATAGCACCCCCGCTATTTCGTAGTGTAGCATGCAAATATTATATATATATATATATATATATATATATATAAATATGTGTATTGTGAGACGTGAATAATTAGCAAGAAAGGCTTTAGGAGATCATGGGTTAGTTTTAGCGTAATTGGAAGAAAGTGTTGTTAGTTTAGTTTCTTAGTCACAAAACCTAGAGTAAAGGTTCACACATACACACACGTGATATGTTTGGGTGTATATGTTTATATGTATATATATATATGTGTGTGTGTGTGTGTGTGGATGCGTTGGTACATATATATATATACATATACGTATACACGGATGATGGGGATAATATTTGATACTTGGAGGTGAGTCGATATGATCGGGCATGATGCCGTGAGATCGGTTATGTGATGTAGGTCGTGTTATGATATACAACATGATATTATAGTGGATCGATGGGCGATGTGTTTTTATTCACACGATGATATATGTTTGATGGTATTGGAATGTACTAGACTTTAGAATGGTACCCCAAATTCAGGATATTATGATAATGATACCATATGAATAATGAGGTATATGTGATATTTGACCCGTACCCCGATTTTTGGGTTGCCGTACGATGGATTTACCGTATGAGGTATAAATATGATGATTGATCCGCACTCTTGACTCGAGGATGTCGTATTATATATTTTACCGTACGTGACGCTATTGAGGCGGGATCGCCGACTACTAGATATATCGACTCGGACTTTAGGTGGATTTCCTTACCCTTTCGATTAGTCTCTTAGTTTAGTTCTGTAGTTTATTTGGTAGATGTTAGACTGGGCTCGAGTCATACTTATTTTAGAACTAACGAATCGTGAGTATTTTCAAAAGACAGCTCGAGGGATATTACGAATTTTTCAAAGGATGTATCTTTTCTTAAAAACACCGTAGCCCCTATTTTCTAAAAACCACGATTCGTGCTATTTCAAATGCCAAGACCGTATGACTCGTATATAGAAATATATATTCTTCAATGTTGCGTTTATTATTCTTTCTCCATTATATTCATGTTCTCATTGCATTGCATGTTTATACATGTGTTTCATTAACTGTTATGATATCGATTGTTAGAACACCAGCACCATTACCGATGATGCGTATGTCCACGAACACTTTCTTTCCGGCTCACACACATCATCATCGATAATTGCCATGTCACGTACACTTTAGAGAATATTACTTCATTGGTATAACTTGCTAGTTGATAGTTCCAATATATCATTACTATGCTAGTTTAGATATTGCATCCTTTACTTAGATACCCATGCATGTGTATATTCATTTGTCATGCAATATTATGGGGCTTTATGCCGGTAATTCACTGTTTATTTACTCTCGATTTTTGGAATTCGGATTTTCCATGAGATTTCTGGATTTGGAGAAACCGCAAGGATTTATAACTCATTATCATTTCTAAAAATAGAAATTTGATGTTTTCTCGTGATATGATATTTCGGTGTCCACCATGGGTTTTCTCGACTCTTGAGCGGTATCATACACCCGATTCGAGATAGGGGGAGGGACCGTCTGCGGGTGCATGGTGGACCCGGTGCGGTACCCTGGGGCAAGAGGATTGTATAGAAAGGCGTTGAGCCCGGCAGTGGAGCACTCCCGACCGGTGATTGTATGGAAACCCGACGGATATTCGGAGGATACTGTTCGGAGTTATGAGAGAGATGGATATATGGGCGGATCCGGACTGACGGAGCCCGAGATTTGAGTTTTATGTGTCACTGTGGGACACGGATTTCGAGATGTTTTGAGTGCCGATGCTGGGTACTCGAGTTTTATCATGATTTGTGTGTCATTGCTGGACACACGTTGGATGGTGCATTAGTACATGTCACGCATCGATATATTATTATTGTTGGCACATACACGAGTACTTGATATCACACTTATGATATACTGTTACCCTTGTTGTAGTATTGTGTATTTTATTGTATGATCTAGGAGAGAGTCATACATGCGATTTCTTCTCGGTGATGTTTTCTACACACGAGTTAGCAATTCACCCCCGTTGTGCCACAGTTTCTTATAGGTTTGGCCTTACAGCTTTCGTTGCGGCTTGCTGGCACACTCCTTCTTTCCGGATGATTGCTAGGGTAGATGGGTTCACTTGCATCGTGACCACCGTTGTAATTTTATTTACTCAGTTGTATCTAGTAAAGTCCATCAACCAGACTTGTATTATTTGATAGACTTCGAAGACCGGTTGTATATTCTTTCGACCTTAGAGTCGCGCGTTTATATTATTATGGTTCTTCTCTGGTTTTCTTGAGGATGTTGTTTTTCTTTCTGAGTTTTGATCCTCGTCCTTCGGCATTGTATATTATATTGCTTGCATGGTTGTTTCCGCCAATTGGCGAAGAGCTAGCTCCCGCTTGGGGATGCCTTTATTTATTACTTATGTATTTTCCTGTTTGTACCCGTTTGGGGCCAGTATTTACAAAGGAAACTCTGCCGAAATTTTTGGAAAAGACTTGATGCTTTTAAAAATGCTCGACTTTCAAAGTGAATTTATATGTTAACTTTTAAATAAGTATTCCTTCACTCTCTTTTTAAATGGTTTAGATTTCTGGGTTTTTGTCTTACTTGAATTAGGTGGGGTCCTATAGATTTCACATGATTCAAGTTCCATTCACGTGGCATTTCGGGTCGTGACAACTAGACTACATGATTGTGATGTAGATCACAATAGTGAGACCTGACTAGTCGATAAGTATATTATTAAATGTTCCTAGTCGTAGGAGATCGAGACAGGACATTGATACTCCGGAAGACTGGTGTATACTATACTTACTCATTAGAAAGCAATGAATGTTCTCATAGTCATCTGGTGTGGTGACATCAGAATATTGTATGCAGGTGCTTATAGATGATAAGTACACCGAACAATTCACTTTAAATTTTCAGTTGGTAATTATACATAACTGTCAGATGGAAATTCATATAGTGGTGACTGGTACGACTTAGTTTCAAGACCTGAGATTCGCTATAGTACCTTGCGTGTACTAGAGATTACTTTAATTACAACCCATTCACAGATCCATTGATATTGTGTATAACATTAGTAGTTGGGTATGATCGAATACATGTGAAGGTTGTGAGGAATTAACATGGGATTCGTCTTTCCAGTATAAGTAGAACAGTGTTCTGCAGTGTGCGATATATTAATGACCTAAAATCTCTGGCCAGAATACTAGAAATCAAATGATAAGTAGCTATAAGTTTGATTTCATGGTTACGTGATAATATCAACATAATAGTTATTTGATTTATTAGGGTTTGATAGTACTACCAAGCCGCAGAACAAATAAGGAGCATCTTCAGTCGAAAATAATGCAATCTGTAATACATCAATTTGCTCATTATTCTAATCATCTAATGATAGTTGATATAAATATAACACATATTACCATTTTGTCTGGAAAATACTAATTACCCAGTGTTATATATATATTCAACATTCTTTATAGGAAATTGTGTGTTTATTACTTCACGCATGATATTGTATATCTCAACACTTTTTATTGAGATTTTTGTGCAGAAAATTATTCAGGTCACAGAACCGGAATCACAAATTTGCCGATAAAACATAGCAAGTCAAAGACTTAGAATCTGGCAGAGATTCAGAAAAGAAACTAAGATTCCAGATATCAGAAGAAGACCTAAAGGCCAGCATCAAACCACCCCAGAAATATGAAGCACCGATCTCATCAAACGGCCGCGGAACCTTGGCCGATTCATCCCGATCCGCCGCGGATCCGCGACCGAGTTGGGTCTTCGGCGGTCGATACTTTTCCAGAGGCTTCCTCGTAACCTCCTAGCTTCCTCAAGACGCTTCATAACCACCTGGCTTCTTCTGGAAGGCTCTGCATAACTACCAAACTTCTTGTGGAAGCTTGATTTGAGATCTATAAAAGGGGATCTAAGCCTTAATTTTAGGGGTTGTTCAAAAATTTGTTAAATAGTTCATTAGTTACACAATTTGAGCCACACAAATCTTCATCCAATTTCTAGATCCAAATTCAAAATCAAGATCCATGGAGTGCAACATCAAGAGAGACATCAAAGATCCTTAATCGTGAAGCCGATCATCATCAAGAGCGCGAGATCCTCGACCGATCCAAGTTTCACGAGATCGAGCGGAGCGAATTTCGACGGAACTAGTTACCTCTTCAAGGGAGCGATCGAGAGAAATTCTTGTAATCTTGGATTGAGGGAAAGTGTATTTAGATGACGATTAATAAAGGTGATAATTGTAATTCTTGCTTTCTTTACATTCTTGCATTATGAAATTTCTACCTCTTGATTCTTTATTTTTCATGATGTGTGAGTGAAATTCTCCGCTTGTAAAGGATTCAAGAGAATCAGTAGATTAAATGATGATGAGATTCTAAAACAAATCTTAAGTCTTATGAGAATTGTAAACTTTAGGAAAAATAATCATCAATGACCTAATTTGGAGCGAGATCACATTTCTTGATTATTTTGTTGCAAATTAGGGATCAAATGTTTGATGATTCTCTTTGCTAGAGGCTACGTTTGAATGATGATCAATGAAAAGACAAGGGATATTGAAGGAGAAACCCTAGTTTCTTCATAGATCCCTAATCTTATTCATCATCATCTTGTTAGCTATAATTCATCAATAGATAAGATTAGTTAATTCTAGTATTCATCATTTCTACTAATTCGATCGAATCCTACAGTTTATTCTATATAATCTTGATAACTAAATTGATTTTTGGACATTATCTTCATTACAAAACCTTAAACTCTTTCTTGATTTTTCTAATTCTTGAATATTTTCTAGATTTTCTTGAAATGATAACTCAATTAAATCTTGAATCTATTTCTTGAATATTCTTTTCTATTTTCATTTCGACTCATCTAAAGCTAGATCGATTAAATACACGAATCTCTGTGGACGATCCGTTCTCATTAACGAAACTTCAAACAACACTGATATTGATTGCGGTTATAATATTTTGATTGTGATTACTTTTCATTTCATTCAAATTCACGATCCGAAACGATCAATCAAATGGCACCGTTGCCGGGATTGTGTGCTATTTTGTTTATTCTTGCTATTTGAGTTGAAACATTATTATTCTATCAGAATTTTAAATCAAAATCGCATCGTGTGCTTAACGATTAGTTGTGAATTTTGCAAGGAAGTCTGGAATCTCCGCAGCAAGGGGAAAAATATTCAGATCATCTCAGGAAGGCCAGAGGAGCAGTAGGAGGTACAAAGTTTCGATCAAAGAAACGTACAGTGAACCGCGGAACCGCGGCGGATAGTGCTATTTGGCGGCGGATCCGCGGCTTCCTTGACGATTTGGAGCTTCAGTTTTCTTAGGTCTATTTCTTACTTTCTTATCTCTTTCCTGCTCTTATCCAATAACCCTTTTCTGCAGGATTCTTTGCGAAAATTCGCAGCACCGCTAAAAAGAAAAATTTGTTGCGTATTTTGATATTGGTTGTTTGTGCATATTTTAACACGGAAATTAAGGGGCAAAGACCAAATTCAGATTAGGTAGGGATTTCATTACCCTTCCTAAGACCCAAAAATCACAAAACTAGCATCCGCATCACCCTCATTAACTAAAAAAATATCTAGACAAGACTCTAAGGACCGTCGCGCTCACTTAGGACAGAAGAAGGTCGTGGGTAATCTATTGCTTATCCGCATTTCTTTTGTGGTGTCTAAGGCAAGTGTGTCTAAGGCAAGTGGTTACTTAATTAGGCCCGCTACTTACGTAGCGGAGAACCTCCCACTTACCTGGCCACATGAGGGATAAAGAGGCAGTGGAGGATTTATCTCGCGATTTGTCTTCTGGAAGTCTAGGAGCGGTCTAGTGACTTGACCTAGGTGACCATTAGATCTAGGGTTGCTTGTGCATTTTTTGTGTGATTTTTCAAAATCCTTCTTTTTAAAAAACAAACACCAAACTAAATTTTCTCTAATTATCACTTACGCTGCCACTTGTGCTAAACCGTTTAGTGCATGCTTGGATGGACACGGAATTCTAGTGCCCGTCTTTTCCACGTTCCTCCTATCGACTCCGAAGTCGGTATTTCTACATCTTCTTTTTCCTCACCACACACCACATCCACCACGATTAACGGATCTCCATCGAACTTCTTTAACTACACTCTGCCACCGTTCGCAGGTGCGCAGACCCCACCCCGCATTTCTCTCCAAGAGAGATGCTACCCTATTCGAGGTCCTCTTTCTACTTGTCTTTCCATTCCACCAGCCAATGGGGACAATTTCGAAATCAAACCTCACTACATCAATCTTTTACTAAAATATCACGGTCTTGAATATGAAGACACATACGTTTTTATTACCAAATTTGATAACGTATGCGCTATGATGGATACTTCACAGCTTTCTGTGGATGCTATGAGATTGCTTCTTCTCCCGTCAACTTTGTGCGATTTAGCCGAGAAGTGGCTTTATAACACAGCTGCACATTCTATTTCAAACTGGGATGAATTCGTCATAACATTCCTTAAGAAATTCTATCCCAATCATAAGATCGCCCGAGTCCGTAGCGAAATAAATCAATTTACCCAGCTTCCCAATGAACAATTTTGGAAGTGTTTTGAACGCTTCAAGGATCTATTAGTTCAATGTCCTCATCACGGAATCCACCGATGGGATCTGTGCAGAATCATATATGAGGGCATTAATCCAACAACAAAACAGATGCTTGAATCCATATGTCAAGGAAACTTCATGTCTAAAGAAGTTGGTGAAGCTTGGAAATTTTTTGAAGATTTTGCTGAAAAAACTTTGCAATGGGAGAGTGTTAGTCAACCATCTTCTAGGGGTAGTATTTATTAACTTGATGTTTCCATAGCAGTCAAAGCTGAAATGGCAGCAATGCAAAAGAAACTTGAAGCTATGGAACACAAATTTTTATTAGCCTCCCTAAATTCGATGACACTCCCTAAAACGGCTTGTAGATGCTGTTCTGATCCATCACATCTGACGGAAGAATGTCCTTTGAATTCTCCGTTTCAAGGTCAAGAGCACACTAATGCTGCTTTTCAGCAAAGTCCTAGAAACGATTCTTATTCTTCCACTTATAATCAGGGTTGGAGGAATCACCCTAACTTTGCTTGGAACCAACACCAAACTCAAAAAACGGTTCCAAACCAAAAAACTTTCAAAGGGTCCCTCCACAACAACAGCAACCACTACAATTGACTCAGCACCCCTATCAACCGCAAAATTTTCAAAATCCGGCCAACACTTCTGCACCGTATAATAATTCTTTGCAATTGACCGGTACTGATAACTCCTCTTCACTCGAACAAACCATGAATTTGCTTATGAAAAATTTCATGCAAGTTTTGGCTGAGATGAAGTCTTCTGTCGATAACATAAAGAAGAACTCCGCTTCACAAGGTGAGAGTATTAAATTGATGGAAGCCCAAATTGCACGATTAAATGCTGAAATGATTGCTAGAGAGAAAGGGAAACTTCCATCTCAACCCCTACAAAATCCTGGGCATTCACAACACTACAAAGTGAATGCCATTACAACGTTGAGATCTGGAAGAGTGCTGAATAATCAAGTCGGTGAACTGATTGATAATGATGAATCTATCAATAACACCTCGTCTTTTCCTTCCACTTCCACTTCTGACCCTAGTTCGTCTACCCTACCACCTTCTTGCGAGCCTGTTCTTCGTTTTCCTCAAGGTTCGAACCCTCAGCCCACTTCTTCTAGTCCACATCAGTCGATCCCCACTCCTATTATGGGATCTTTTCCACCCACACAACCTTCTCCAATGTTGGACCCAGCTCTTATTGCTAAAGCTCCTTATCCGAATAGGTTAAGGGGAAACAAACCGAGTCCACATATGGAGAAGATTCTGGAAATATTTAAACAGGTTAACATCAACATCCCTCTCCTAGATGCTATACAACAAGTCCTAGCTTATGCGAAAATTCTTAAGGACTTGTGCACTAGGAAGAGGAAGACTCAAGTGCCCAAAAAGGTATTCATGACGAATAATGTTAGCACTGCTTTTACCCTACGGTTACCAAAGAAATGTAAGGACCCTGGCTGTCCTACAATCTCGATTTATATTGGGGGTAAAAACATTAATCGCGCTTTACTTGACCTTGGCGCAAGTGTTAACCTGCTTCCATACTCTGTCTACGAGCAGTTAGGGATTGGAGAGTTGAAACCAGCTCATTGTACTCTCCAAATGGCAGACCGATCAATTACCAAACCTAGGGGTGAACTAGAGGATGTGTTGATAAAAGTAGGGGAATTTATATTCCCTGTGGATTTTATTGTTCTCGATACACAACCTGTAGCGAATCCACGGAACCAAATTCCAGTGATTCTTGGTCGACCTTTCCTAGCCACTTCCAATGCTGTCATTAATTGTCGAAACGGTTCTATGACCCTATCTTTTGGGAAGATGTCAATTGAGCTGAACATTTATAAGATTGGAAGTCAGCCATCTGAACCCTCTACTCACATTCTTGATGTCTGTTCTGTCCATGAGATAGCTTCCGAAAGCTGCAAGGTTGATGAACTTTGCTTTGATGATCTCGACGATATTAGAACATCATTGCTTGATCTTGCACAGTATAGTAAGGACACTTTTGACGAGTCCACTCCTGAGTCTGAACCTTTTGACTCATCACTTTCCGAGTCTGTATCCTTTGCAGGCTATGAACTTCTTCGAGAATCAGAATGTCATTCACTTACCCCACCTTCTATTATCTCTCCATCGACATTAGATCTCAAACTGCTACCTTCTCATCTTAAATATGCATATTTAGGTGAGAATGAGTCGTTACCTATGATCATATCAGCTTCTCGAGCCCTAGAGTAAGAGAACGCTCTTTTGACGGTCTTGAGATCTAATAGGCAGGCTTTTGGTTGGACACTAGCTGACATCAAAGGGATTAGTCTCTTGATTGTTGAACATCATATATATCTGATGGATGAAGCCAAGCCAACCCGAGAACCACAAAGACGGTTGAATTCCGTTATGAAGGAGGCGGTAAAGAAAGAAATTGTCAAATGCCTTTACAGTGGTATCATTTACCCAATCTCTGATAGCCAATGGGTAAGTCCTATTCATGTAGTCCCTGAGAAATCTGGCATCACGGTCATATCTAATGAGGCTAATGAGTTGATCCAGACACGCACTCAAACGGGGTGGCGTGTATGTATTGATTATAGAAAACTCAATGCCGCAACGAGGAAAGATCACTTTCCTCTACCTTTCATTGACCAGATGTTGGAACGCTTAGCTGGACATGCATATTATTGTTTCAAGGACGGATACTCTGGCTATAACCAGGTCCCTATTGCCGAAAAGGATCAAGATAAAACCACATTTACTTGTCTTTTCGGTACTTTTGCTTATAGACGCATGCCCTTTGGGTTATGCAATGCTCCCGCTACATTTCAGTGGTGTATGATGGGGATATTCTCGGACATGGTCGAGAATTTTCTGGAGATTTTCATGGACGATTTCTTGATATTCGGAGATTCTTTTGATGACTTCCTATCTCATCTTGACGCAGTTCTTACTCGTTGTAAAGATAAGAACTTAACTTTGAATTGGGAAAAATGCCATTTCATTATCCAAGAAGGAATTGTGCTTGGACATATCATTTCACAGAAAGGCATTGAGGTCGATAGAGCTAAAATAAATGAAATTCATAACTTTCCACATCCCAAATGCGTCAAAGATATACGATCTTTCCTTGGTCATGCAGGATTTTATCGGAGATTCATTAAGGATTTTAGCAAAATTGCTAGACCCTTAACTCTTCTCTTGGCCAAGAATACCACATTTCACTTTGACTCGGAATGTGAGGCTGCATTTGACTCACTTAAAAGATCACTCACTACAACCCCCGTTCTTTCATCTCCTGATTGGAACCACCCGTTTGAGCTTATGTGTGATGCATCAGATTTCGTCGTTGGTGCAGTCTTAGGACAACAGATTGAAAAGATGCCACATGTGATTTATTTTGCAAGCAAGACCTTGAATGATGCTCAAAATAATTATACAACTACCAAAAAAGAACTTTTGGCAGTTGTATTTGCATTAGAAAAATTCAGGCCTTACTTGATTGGCTCACCGATTGTGGTTTACACTGATCACTCCGTCTTAAAACATCTTTTATCGAAGAAAGATGCTAAAGGTAGGTTAATACGTTGGATCCATCTATTACAAGAATTTGATCTTGTCATTCGAGATAAGAAAGGATATGAAAACGTAGTAGCCGACCATCTTTGGCGCATCACTTCTTCACCTACTGTGACCCTGCCAATAAATGATTCTTTTCTGGAAGAACAACTCTTGAACCTATCCGGTGAACCTTGGTTTGGGGATATTGTTAATTATCTTGCAACGGGACTAATTGTCACAACCCGAAATAGCACGCGACTGACACTTGAATCATATGAAGTCTATAGTGTTAGTGTATATGCCCTAGAGGCCATTACTGTATCATACTAGTTTGTATATTACTTAATGGAAGCTTGGGATATTCACCTTGTATAGACAATCTTGCTCAATATAGTAGTATGCTACTTGGTTTGTTTCTACTTCAATGTGTACATGTGTTTATTTTAGTATATCACCTATACATATTAGTGGAGCCCTTAGGATCTTTGCTTGATTACCAGCGTTGTGATGGCAGTCACACTAGTGGGGGCTGGGTAATCTATAAGCACATCCTTATGCAGGTTCCTAGTCGCAGGACTATCGAGACAGGGCATCGATACTCCGGAGTAGACTAGCGTATGTGCTTCTCATCCCAGTGTGGGAGACGGTCTGTCCCACAGCCGTCAGTACATTGTACTTGAGATAGTATGCGGGTGCTCGTTGGGTTACGAGTACACTGGACAGGACTCGTCGGGAACTGCTAGTTGGTACTATACCTATCGTCAGTTATCAGTTCCCAGGTGACATGAGTACAGCTTAGTCCGCTGACTTGACACTGTCACTTCGCCTCGAGTGTGTTCCCACTGTACTTAGATTACTATCCTACCACGGCTCAAAGGAGTCGTGCAAACAGGTAGTAGTTGGGTGCAGTCCCGAAGCACTTGGAGGCAGTGACGGTTAGACAGGATTAGTCTCTCCCGGTATTGGGGGTTGACATAGCGCTGTGTCTAGGAGAGCCATTACAAGAGTAGTCCCTGGTCAGGGTAAGCGAGATATACTGGTAGGTTTCCAGTGTTATCTCAGGGTGTTCTGGGCTTCACTCCGACACGACTTGTACCGCTATTAGGGGACTGACGTTTACCGCCCCCTAGGCCCGCCATGCGATGTATCAGACGAACAGACCGGACTGTACAGAGAGATTGTCACATTCAGACTCAGTAGGAGTTCAGATGGGTTTCACCTCGTCAGTCTTCTTGTCGGCATCTACCTGGGGACCGTTACGCACAGCTAGTGCCGCTTGCGGTCTGTGGTTAAACCCACTGCCAGCGTAGTGTCGAGTCTTTAGAGTCCCACACAGAAAGCTATT
Organism: Agapanthus africanus; assembly: GCA_030015575.1. Taxonomy (NCBI): domain Eukaryota; kingdom Viridiplantae; phylum Streptophyta; class Magnoliopsida; order Asparagales; family Amaryllidaceae; genus Agapanthus; species Agapanthus africanus. The sequence continues at coordinate 911,990,302 of JASDDO010000019.1, read as the reverse complement.
CGCCTTTAGGCAAAATAGTAGAGGTCGCATGGTTTTGCAACAGGTCGCATGGTTTTGCGACAGGGTTCGGTCACATCCGTGCACTTGTGCACGTACAGTGTCCGGACAGTTAACACTAGCGGGCTTTGGTTTAAGCCATATCCTAGTGTACGTTTTGGGATTGGTTTTATCTCGTTTGTATTCGTGTTCCTCGGAACGCGGATGCGGGTGTGTATGCACAGTTGACAGAGAGAGACAGAGGCAGAGGATTCTCATTGGGGTTGTTGACTGTTGACTGTCGACAGTTGACTGTTGACTATTGACTTTTGGCTAAACCCTAATGAGAATAAGATATATGATTAACATTAATTTTAATTAAGTATTATAGTGACATGGTTGTTGAGGGGTTGACTTTGTTGACTTGTTGACTTTGTTGACCGGTTGACTAGATTGGACTAGTTGACCATCATCATGACAATGGCTATCATTCCATGGCAAAGAATTTTGCTTGCTTGTTTATTTAAGCAAAATGAGTGCATGAAATGATATAGCCATTTTGACTTAAACCATCACACAATACTTGATTACTATTTTTGTTATGATGGCTTTTGGATTATGAGAGGTTGGATGAGAAAAGAGTGGCTCATTCTTTCATTTGCTTTCTCTCTCTTGAGCTCTCTCATTCTCAAGCTCTCCCTCTTCCTCTTGCTCTCTCTAGCTCAAGGAAAACCATTCTCATGTGTTGAGACTCATTGCCTTAGAGATAAAAAGACACCAAAACATTCCTCTACTCATTCTAGTTCACAAGGCCTAGCAAGCCAAGTGATCTAGTTTCTTCAAAGGTCAAAGAAGAAGCCAAAGGTAGAAGCTTTATCCATCTTCGGCGCAAGGAGACGACGAGGTGAGGCCGATCCGTACACCGGGAGGAGTTGAAGACGAAGGAGTTCAAGAAAGGTATAACCCCCTAACCGAGTAGGTAAACTCTTGTTAGGTTGTTAGTTAGTCGTTTAACAAAGATCCGTATTGGTAGTCCATGTTACCACCCTCTTGAAAATCGTTTTTCACCACTTCCGCAACCCCGTAAGCACCGGGGAAGGGTAGCATGGACTTACATATAGGACCCCATCTAATTCAAGTAAGCCAAGAAACCCCAGAAAGCTAAACCATTTTAAAAAAAGAAGTGAAGAAAACATGTTTTAAAACAAGGGGTTTTAAAAAACATAAGCCGAATATGCATTTTAAAATCTCAAGTCTTTTCAGAAAATTTCGACAGAGTTTCCTTGGTAAATACTGTCCCCAAAAAGGGTACAACATGCATAATATGAATAAAGGCATCCCCAAGCGGGAGCTAGCTCTTTGTCAATCGACGGTCACAACCACGCAAACAATATAATATACAATGCCGAAGGGCGATGATCAAAACTCAAGGGAACTCAAAATCATCAAGAAAACCATAATAATACAAGCACGACTCTACGGTCGATAGAATAATACACTGGTTTTCTAAGTCTGAACAATATACAAGTCTGGTTGATGGAGTCTACTAGATACAACCGAAATAAATACAAGTACAATGGTGGTCACGATGCAAGTGAACCCACCTACCAAGCAATCACCCGGAATGGAAGCCGTGTGCCAGAAGCCGCAAGACCTTGTACGTCAAAACCTGCAAGAAACTGTGGCATAACGAGGGTGAGTTGCAAACTCGTGAGTAGAAAACATCACAGAGCAGAAATCGTATGTATGACTCAATCCTAGGTCAAACGATCAGTAATAATATATACCATCAATATGATAAAGTCTGAAGCATGATAAGGTGGCAAGGGTAAACATCTATATATAAGTGTAGTACCAAGTGCTCGTGTCAGTGCCTCAGGTAGCAACATATCATAAACATGAGGTATCATCAATGAAATCTGTGTCAACTATAGCATGAAGTCTATGAGTATGTGGATATCATCCAACTATGTAATCAATGCATGTATGCTTGTGGATCTTGTCCATGTGTCAACCAATGACACAAAAACATCATGCATGTAAATATCATAAAGCATATGCATGAAAGTATGAGGATATAAATCAACATGTGTCCCTCGCGATACATCAAAATCATGGAACATGAGTGTCCAGCATCGACACTCGAAACATCATAAAAATCGTGCCAGCATCGGCACGTAAATCCTCATATATATCGGGCTCCATCAGTCCGGATCGACCCGTATCATCTCTCGACTCCGGTCGGTATCCTCCGGATATCCGCCGATCCCAAATACTATCACCGGTAGGTAGTAGTCCCTCTTCTAGGCTCACCGTCTATATACACAGCATCCCTTTCTTGTCCCAGGGCACCATACCGGGCCACACTATGTACCCGCACACGGCCCACGACGCTCCTCGCATGGGGTATATATATATCAGAACCGATAAAACTCATGGTGGCTGCTGAAATATTATATCAAGAGAAACCGGGTTTTTAAAACAGTACAAACTTTCTTTCGAAATATCCACGGTTCTCAAATCCAGAAATATCATGGAAACAACATATCTTAATGTGTATAATCATAAAGCATGATGTATGCGACATATAACAGAATGTAAGTATATCCGTATATCATGCAACCTGGAACAGTAATATGCACATATCGAGGGAAATTCTTGTAACCTTGGATTGAGGGAAATTGTAATTAGATGACGATTAATAAAGGTGATAATTGTAATTCTTGCTTTCTTTACATTCTTGCATTATGAAATTTCTACCTCTTGATTCTTTATTTTTCATGACGTGTGAGTGAAATTCTCCGCTTGTAAAGGATTCGAGAGAATCGGTAGATTAAATGATGATGAGATCCTAAAACTAATCTTAAGTCTTATGAGAATTATAAATTTTAGAAAAAAGAATTATCAATGACCTAATTTGGAGCGAGATCACATTTCTTGATTATTTTGTTGCAAATTAAGGATCAAATGTTTGATGATTCTCTTTGCTAGAGGCTAGGTTTGAATGATGATCAATAAAAAGACAAGGGATATTGAAGAAGAAACCCTAGTTTCTTCATAGATCCCTAATCTTCGTTCATCATCATCTTGTTAGCTATAATTCATCAATAAATAAGATTAGTTAGTTCTAGTATTCATCATTTCTACTAATTCGATCGAATCCTACAAGCTATTCTACATAATCTTGATAACTAAATTGATTTTTGGACATCATCTTCATTACTAAAACTTAAACTCTTTCTTGATTTTTCTAATTCTTGAATATTTTCTAGATTTTCTTGAAATGACAACTCAATTAAGTCTTGAATCTATTTCTTGAATATTCTTTTCTATTTTCATTTCGACCCATCTAAACCTAGATCGATCAAATACACGAATCTCTGTGGACGATCCGTTCTCATTAACGAAACTTCAAACGACACCGTTATTGATTGCGGTTATAAATATTTGGATTGTGATTACTTTTCATTTCATACAAATTCATGATCCGAAACGATCAATCAGAGCACAAGAAGATGAAGAGACCGGACCGTACGGTAGTTGCCACTGATAGGTATTGGTTTGATTGGATAGAATTTTCCTATTGCAATGCAGTCATTGTCAGTTTACCCAGATAGTCTAAATACGTAGCTATCGTCCCTATAGACTTGTGGATTTTACTGCTTACAGAATTTGTTCGAATTGTTCGAATTAATTATCCACTGCCGAGTAAATGTCGTGCCTCCGGAGTCATACATAGGTGAACTCCTACTTTCCAAACATAGGACTATAAAAGAAGAGAAACAATATGGTTGATATACAAAAAGGGATTTAATTAAATAAGTATATTTGATGTACTATTAATTAAATAAGGGTAAAATTGTCAAATACGATTTGACGTCCTACTCAAGATAATATGTGATATTAAATGAGTAAATAATACGTGCTTATATATATTAATTATATTATGAATATAATTAATATGTGTGTGTAATTATAAATATATAAATATATATGATGATATATATATATATATATCATCATATATATTTATATATTTATAATTACACACACTTATTAATTATATATATATATAAGATAATATTGTTTTGTATTTGATGTGGATCAAATATTATATGCATATATATGTGTGGGCCAACATGTATTAAGTTATAACTAATTAGTTTGTTTAAGAGATTCAACAAATTAATTAATTATGAGGATTCAACAAAAAAACTATATCCCTATATATAAGCTTCTATTTGATACAAACAGTAAACCCTAATTATTCCTCTCATTCTCTAAAATGTTTTGATCTCCCCCCTCCCTCTCTCTCTTGGCCAAAATTTACTTGGTAGAGACGAATTAAAAATTTGATTTTTAATTCATGTTCTTTCTTTTATAATTCTCTCTGATTAATTAGATCAGATAACTAATTAATTAGAGTTCACTAATTTTGGAGATTCATGTCGAGGCAAGCAAGAAGATCATCAAGGTGTAATCAAGTCGTCTTGATTGGATAGGAATCGTTAGCACAACAAACGGAACGCAAATCCAATTTTACGCAAAGGTATAATTCTTGTCAAATCAATTAAGTGTTAATTGATTTATTTAATTATTAAAATAATTTATAAACCCTAATTGGTGTTGATTTAAAAAATTTAATATTCCCTTCCGCTGCGTTTACACTAATTTACACCAACAGAATGATCATTGAATCATTGTCGCATCAGGGTTGTGGCGCATGCCACGTGTATCAAGGGTATTGGCACATGGGTATAGTTTCTTGGGTCTATGGCGCGTTAATATCAACGCTCATGGACTGTGGCGCATGCCTTTGACTTTGGTCTTTGGCGCGTTTGTCTACATTGGTGCATATGCCCATATTGACGCATATTTTTATTTGAACATATCTTTATTGGCGTATGGCTCTTATATTGGCGCATGCCCTTTATTGGCGCACACCTTTTATTGGCGCATCTCTATGTAACGCATGCCCAATGGCGTATATGCCTCTGGCGCATAACCGCTTAGGGTTTTTCAAAGAGATTAATCTCTTTTCTTTTGAATCTTAAGTTTCATGAGGCTTAAACTTCTGTTAATGTCTATTTTGGCCATTAACAACATCAAGATCACAACTTTTGTGATCTGGAATCTCTTTTTCTTTACATGTATATAGATCATATGATCTACTCTCTGGAAATATAAATTTCCTGATCCATCATTATCATATTTTATGGAGGGGTTTGATTCCATATCTCAAATCCTAGATCTTAAGATCAAAGAAATCCCTTTGGTAAAAAAATAAGTTTTCTTGAGACGAAGTTTGATCCAGAGATCTTAAGATCATCGATAAGAACTTAAGTTCTATATATGTGAAGGTTAAACTCCTTATGGATGAGATTAAACCTATTACATCATGGAAATCATTCTTCTTTTCTCACATTGATTGATTATGATGGTGATGAAGAAGATGAAGCTGTGATTGCAAAGAACTTAAGTTCCTGATCAAGATTATGAGTTCGACCGTGTATCTGTAATTTTGACCTCTAGGATCCTTTATATAGGGTATAGATATTGTTGGCCAAAGTAGAGACAATCTCTTTTTGAGATTTCTCTAATTGATCTTAAGATCAAGCATGGGTCCTTAAGCACCATTAAAGTATAAATCCAAAGGTTATCTGTTTATATCTTTCTTATTTAAATAAGATATTCATTAGATTCTTTTGTTTAAAAGAATAGAGCTAATATTATCCCGGATGCTTAAACACCGTTGGATTATAGATCCAAGGGTCCTTGTTAACAAGGCTTATATTTTTCTTTATTTAGAAAAATATAAAAGATTATATATTTTGTTAACAAAATTATCTTTCTATTTTAGAAGGATAAAGAATATCTCAAATAGTTTAAACTGTGTATATTTTAAAAATCTTTTATTTAAATATTTTCTAGTTAACCAGATCGGAAAACATTTTTCCAAATGTTAAAGAAGCGAGAGTCTCAAAGTATTGGCGCAGCGCCACGAATTATTGGCGCATGGCAGCGCCCGTCTTTCCCCACTCGGACCAAGACATAACTTTTACCAACTTAAGTCCCATGAGTTATATTATTATTATTATTATTATTTGGTAGGGAACAAATGCAACAATAAATGATTGAAATCTAAAAGAATTATGCACTGCACTAACTTGTTAAAGTATTGGCTAATTGGATCGAAGTCTTCAAGATGGACATACGGGATATAAATCAAAGATCCAGTTATAGTAGTTAATGGAACAACTTCTTCTTGCTCTTCGATAGGATCGACTTTAGTGATGACCGGAAGTATTTGAGGGTTAGGTTCATCTGTTAAAAGCTCAAGAGAATGTTCCCAATTTACTCGATGATTTGGTGAGATTAAATCATCCATAAGATTAAGTTCATCCTTAAAAATTTCTCAAAACTTTGGTCAAAATATCCTTCATCAAAATTAATCACTTCCTCCCCATACACTTCTTCTATTATGATAGTGGATGATTCTTCAAAAGTTTTGTCATATCCCTCGTCTCTCAAATCAATATCCTTCTCCTCAATTTAACTTGTATGTGGGTTTCTATCTTCCACAGATGTGACTTCTACATCTAAAACCATCTTAAAAATTTCATCCGCTACTATGGAGTCTTCAACAACATCTTCCTCAAACATTTTATTCAAGACCCACCCGTCAAAAACACAAGTAACCTCCTCAAAAATTTCATCAAAAGGAATAAATAATATTGAACTCTTTATTTCGTTCTCATCTTTAAAGTCTACAGAAAGTATGAAAGTTGGGTAGGATTGGATTTGGTTGAATTGTTGGTTATGGGCTTTTTCAATATGTTCAACAATGGTCATGAGTTTAAAAGTTGCCACATTAGCCTTAAGAGAAGTACCAACATGAGAAGGTGTGAAAGTTTGGTATTGTTGATAAGTTTTTGGTTGAATATGGTCGTAAGGAGAGCCAACATCATAATATGGGTATGGTGGTAATTGCTGGTCTATGAAATTGGGAGGAGTGAATGTTGGTTCGGTTTGAATTGGATTGGATAAAGGAATTACATCATAGTACGGGTTTGGCTGGAATTGTTAGCCTAAATTATAGTTAGGAACTTCAGAATACATGCCTTGATTCCAACAATAATTTTGTTGGTTTCTATAATCAACAAATGCAACAATAAATGGTTGCTCTTCATAAATATAAAAGAGATCTTGACAATTATTGCAAAAAGATTGAAAAGGTAGATTAGCAGGAACCATATTTTTATTCTTAAGAGCCTCAAGCTTTTGCATTATATCATCTAACTCTGCATTTAACCAAGCATCATTTTCGGCTATGGATGTGTCAAGTGAATTAAAATCACGCCTATATTTATTTGCTCTAATGCAAGGGGCAAGTGACGGTTTAACTGGATAATATAATTCATATAAACTTGGTTTTGCATGTTCGTCACCCATATTAAAAAAATTATAAAAATTATAAAATTAATTTTTTTAAATTTAAAACTTTAGAAAAGAAAATACTGGAATTAATACTGGAAATCAACAAAGAACTGAAAGATCAACTTCAGAAAAAAAAACGACTCACGAGGCCACCAAACCGCCACGAATCCGCTGCGATTCGCCGCGTTTTGGTCTCTGCTGAGGCTGGGATTTTTTTACAGGCTCCGTCTCACTTCAAATCGTCCAATGCAGCTCTAAATTTCCTAAAACAAAATTTAGAAAAAAACAGAATAAAATAGAACTAAAGATAATAAAAATTAATTAGAAAAATTAATTCAAAAAATTTAATTAAAATTTTAAACCGTCTTCCCCAGCAACGGTGCCAAAAACTTGATGGTGATTTTCTCAGTCTTAAATTATACCGCAAGTGTACGGTTATCAGTTGTAATACTTGTAGGTCGATCCACAGGGAAGAGGGTAATACCAGTTAAATCTAACGAATTAAGAAAAATATCTTTGATATAAAGAACTATATTATTGAAAAGAAATATTTGGAAAGAAAGTAAATAGCAAAATAAAATAAATTCTTAAAATAGAGAAAAACCTAAGGTTTAGAACCATCTTGTCTAATTATGGTGTTTTAAATAATAACCTTTCCTTTTCTTGATTTCTATCTTTGAATTAATTACCTATCAATTATAAGAAAGCATAAAAATACATTCATCGCAATAAACTTTCAATCATATAGAAATCATAATTCATGCGATCATGGCAATACCCTATCAATCAACAATATCATCAAGTAATAAATTTAAAGATTTAATTCTAATTAACAAGGAATTAGTTAGATCTTCTTTCCTACTTAGTAAACTCAATGGTTGTCAATGAAGAACTTACCTTACTTTATTAGCGGAGTCTAATCTAATCTTAGATTAACTAGATCGAACATGAACAATAAAAATACGAACTTTACTTTCCCTAGATAACTTTCAAGGTCGTCAATTAATCATCAAATTGACCTGTTTATCGGGAACGCGACCTTTCCCTAAATAAATCCCGTGGTTGTCAATCACTCATCGATCTATCTAGTTTATCAGAATTACATAAAAAAGAATCTATCCTTATCATGAAGTATTCTTCATTAAGAACATAGAAAAAGAATAGATCAATGAAAATATACACCAATCATAGATCAAGAATTATCCAACCCCAGAGGGAAAATTAGCTATGCATAGTAAAAGAGAAACAATAATTAAAAGAAGACATGATAGATAAATAAATAAAAATTGAAGTTGATGAATATCTTACAACCCTAAATCTTTCTTTTCAAACCCTAACCACCAAAATAATAAGAGAAGAAGAGAGATGACCTTTCCAAGAGAGGATGATTTTAGCCCTAGATATTCGATACCTTTTTATAGCTTTTTAATCGAATATAGAGTACTAACATGATTAGAATAAAATAACAAAACCGAAGACAAAAACCCAGCCAATTTGGGCTTAGTGGCGCTGCGAATCGCGGAAGATTGGCCGCAAATTCATCGCATCGATATCTTTCCAACGAGTCCAAGAACGTCATCATCGGAGTTACGATATTAAAGATATGATCGTTTTAATTAGACTCTGCTGCCGGGCCTATATGCTAAATTAGGCTTGGATCTTTTGTATTATTTGAAATTTATTTAAATGTTTTTTATTATGATTTGATATCCCTTGCGCTTCTACTCCAAATTAACTTGTTTTGCAACATGAATCGCACGTGTTGATATCTTTTCTTCTCCTTTTGCAATTAAGCCCTCGTTATATGCAAATATCATAAAATATCTTTGTGTAGCATTAATTGTGATATAATAAAGATAAATATGGATATAAAATATCCATTAAAATACACCAATCAAATACCTCCACACTTATCTTTTGGTAGCTCTTGAGCAAAACCTAGATTCTAAAAAGCAAAAACTAAAAACTAAAAACCCAAGAAAAATAAAAACTACCTATAATCTACCTAATGTGCTCCTTTTCGCAGGCTTTGCGATTGCACTTAGTATGTGTAACAAGTCGTTAAACCCCAATATTACCAAAGTGGACGAGTGTTGTCTCATGAGGGTTTTCAGTGGATTATCTACAAAATCCAAGAAAGGAAAAGAAAAAGGAAACAAAATAAAAGAAAAACTAAATATGAAAAATTATAAACAAAGAAAAAGAAAAAGAAAATTTAGAATCTCGCTAGTTTTTCAGTTTTCAAGAACTATCATCCTAAAATATTGTTTCAATTCCGGAAATTCTATCCTCCCTCAATAAAACTTGCACCTAGTTTTCACTCCCATTTTTTCCTCAAACATATATCATATACCTTTAAGTGTGTGTAAAATATGCTTAGGTTCAAGAATTCAATTCAAGCTATGGTATCAATGCCTTGTACCCTGATTGATCTGCCGAAAAGTGTTGTTTAGTAAAGTAACCGCAATCAAGATGGTGGCGCTAGTAGCTAGCCACGATGGGTACGGGTCGTCCACAGGGAAACGTGAACTTTTTTCTTGCTTTAGACGAGTTGATAGAAGATAGGGTGATTGGTTCTAGATTTATTTGAAACGGATGTAATGTTTATAAAGAATGGGCTTGTAGGGTTCATAGGACTTGGTAGTAATGGATGAATGATTAAAAAATGACTCCTTTTATCTTTTAACAGTTTAAAACTAGATCGATAGTGATGAATGTAGATTAGGGTTTTTAGAAGAAACTAGGGTTTCCCCACTATTAACCCTTGTCCTTGCATTGATCTCTATTCATGTCTAGCCCTTACCAAAACAAGTGTTAAACAGATCTCGAATCGTGGTTATCAATAAATTGGTAGCGCGCCCGATAAGGATGTTAACATTTTTTTGCTAAAGTTTATAGACTTTAAAATGTATAAAGGAAGTTAAATGATTTTCTCATCCATTGATCTACCCTATCCTACGAACCCTAGCAAGCTAGGAATTACTCGCTCATGATTTGAGATTTAGAAGAAAGGTTAAAGAATGAAAACATGATTAAGATGCAAAAATTAAATGCAGAAATTAATTGCAAAAAGACTAATAAAAATACTACATTTATTAATCGACTATTGCATTTACAAATCCTTTGAAGGTAGATTACAAGAACCCTAGTTTTTGCTCTCGGTCTCTATCTTATTGGAAGTAGATGACTAGCTGATGATCACTCGGATGCGTGGATCACTTTGGACCTCTTGATCTCTTCGATTGATGATCTTCAATGTGAAACTCCCGGTCTCTTATATAGTCACAAAACCAGAAACCTTAGATTTCATATAATAATATATGCTGTTAGAATCCTATCCCCAAAATCTCCCATCCTAACTCTCCAAAGAGGCCACAGATCCGCCGCAAATACCTTAGTTTGGCTGTCCAACCGCCACAGTATAGTGGAATCATGCTTTGGGATTTTTCTGGTGTTTTGTATTGTCATGTGGAGATCCTCTAGATGTCTATATTATGAGAATAATACTCTGAGTCTCTGTCGTTGCTAGATCTCACGATTTGCCTACATATTTTGGCAGATTTGATTCCGATATCTTGATTTAACCCGAATCTTTTGGATTCCAGACCTGAGCTAATATCTGCACAATATCTCAATTCATAGTGTTAGTAGTATTTGGTATTTTTGAGATATTATTCTAACCATTTTATATGATATTAAATGTTAAGAATACGTATTAGAAATATTTGATATGATATGCATATATTAATTACTAAGATTTCATATAAATATTATATGCATGTCTTTTCCCTCATTATGTTAATTATAATATAGAAACATATGATAATAAACGTTTTACAGATAAACCCAAATATGTTCTATATTTACAATAAACACCTCTTACTACTTAACAATAATAGGGAAAATATTCATTCAAATGTGCAATATTTTAGACTAATCAAATACTCCCAAATTTAACTTTGATCGTCCCGAGAAATCTAGTTATTAAAAAGAAGAAGAAAAAGAAAAAAAACCTAGCACACTTTCGTAGGCATCACGATTGCACTGAGCACTTGCAATAAGCTTTTAAACCTCTAGGTGTCCCTAGTAAGAGGAGTGTTGTCTCGTGAGGGTTTTCAGCGGATTACACCCACAAAATCCCATAATAAAAGAAAGATAATGAAAATTACATACAAAGATAAAGAAAATATAAAAGAAAGAACTTGAAAATAAGAGTTTCAAACTACAATAGTTTTTTAGTAGCCATGAGCCCTATCTTAATAGTCATGAAAAAATGTCAGAAATCACATCATCCCTCAATAAAACATCGCTTTTAGTCTTCCTCCCTAACTTTCTTCCAAATATCGATCATATATCCCTACGTTTGTGTAAAAGACATCCCTACACTTATAGAATTCAATTCAAGCTATCATACTCTTGTCCATTTTCCTTAGTACTTTTTAGTCAGTGAATCTTTCAGATGGAATTGCTCACATATTGTTCATGCGACCGTTAATACTTCTTGAGGTAATAACCAACCGATTACTAATGTGCTCACTATTTTAGGCGTAATTAGAAATATCCTAGTTTTGCAACACCTAAGGCTTAGCAGTGGCTCCCAAACCAGTTGGTCTAAGGCATTCGGTGATAAGGCACCCACACTATATTTTTTTATGCTGCCTTAAGTAATTACAAAACCAGTGTTCATTTTTCTTCACCATTTTTTATTTATTTATATTTTTGTTTATATATTTTTTCTTCATACTAAGGCTTTTAGACAAGAACATTTCAAGCTATGCTCTACTATCCCAAGTTTCAAGATGTGTGCAAGTGCGTATAGTAGGGTATCAATGTTCAGATGTTTGGACTCAAGAATATGGACTATTTTTCAGACTTATTTCTATCCTCAAATTAGTGATTCCTTTCATCTTACTAACCCTTGAGACAACAGCTCATGACCACCAATTACTATCTTCGTTTTAAAAACATCTAATATTTTTGTTTTTCTTAAATCTCTTCCTATCTTTCATATGTATTTTTCACTTCCTAACTTTTATTATCAAATTTTTTTTGTGTTATTATTTAGTATAATACAAAATGATGCATGAATAAGCACAAACCTCCCCCAAAGCTCTTTGCAGCAGTGTCTTCACTGATGCCATCTTTAAGCTTAAAACATGTAGACTTGGGAGGAAAAATTCTCAATAATTAACAAAAGGGGAAAAAACGTTAATGTCAGTGAAATCCTCCTCCAAACTTATTTTTGGCTTATAATTGTGTAAAAAAAATTCTTTTCTTTCAAGAGCCAAAATCTTTTTCTCCCCCCCCCCCAAACTTGAGAAAACAGTATTAAGTATTTAAAATTATAAAAAGAGGGGTAAAGTTATTGGTCTATACAAAACTTTACAAAGACCAAAAGTCAACACCAACCATTCGAATATTTTATCGATGTAACAACATGGTTGGTAGAAGATCATAGACGTGAAGAAGAGGTGTAATCGATCGGGTTTACGTCTCGGTTGGTAAAGATGAAACAGTGATGGTGAACGAAAATGAGAATATGAAAGATAAGGAGTAGGTAGAATATTCGCATTCTCGGACTTGATAAGAAGAAATGGTGGCGGTTCAATTTCTTCGGGTGGAGGTTGATTTATCACAATATCCATGTCTTTTAGGAATGTGAGTTCTTCGGCGAAAATGTATTCAAAACTTTCATCAATGGTCCGGGTAATAATTTCATTAATATCTATATTGATGTAATGTGCAGATTCACTAGGACGGTTGAAAGTTCCAAGGTCAGTCTTATGCGTACCAAGATTCAAAACACTCGATTTGTCAGAAATTATAGAGGTAGGAGATTCGAAATGACCGTATCCCTCCTCCTCAAAATAGTCTAAATCGAGTGATCTTTCAAGAATCATAGAACTCGAAATATCGAAGTGTGATTCATCAAAACTCGGTGGGGTTGAAAGAAGATCAGAAGAACCAAAGAAAGTGGGTGATGAAATGGGTAAAAAAAATTGGGTGTCGAGCATTGTTGAACCAGATGTGGGAGATGAAGGCCAGATATCGTTCTGCTTATCGGATAGGTCGGTGATAAGAATAGGATCGGTTAATTGTACAGGAAGATGTTCGTAGTCAATAGAAGGGACATGATGGGTAGGAGAATTCAACTCATCCAACATAACGGGTTCATCTTCAACGAGATTCTCATCACCGCTCTCACTAACACCTTCGGTCAAATCAAACGAATAGGTATTCAAGAATTCATCAATTATACTATCCTCAATCGATAAGTCACTTGGTTCACTTGATGGAGTTGGAAGGTTTGAAATATTAAGTGTAGTCGAATAAGGATCGGTTTGATTTGAAATGGTGTCAAGCTCTCTTTCATACTCACTATTAGCAAAGTCAAACATGTTATTCTCGGGCACCTCATCACTTAGACTATGAAGCGGTTGAACATCGAATATATTCGGTTGGGGTGCAGGATGGAAGGTGTCGAGATCAAAAGAATTGGTTTTGGTTTGACTTTGATGGATCTCTTGATCTTTTTCATTACTCAATTCCAACTCTACTTCAAGACTAGACATGGGTTGTGACGAAATTCCAATGAAGGATTCTCTTTGAACCGTGGAACTTCTTAATTCATTTTCATAAGCATTGTTTAGATAAGGTGAAGAAGTTGAGTATGGTTGGGAAGTGTCTAATTGTTGGCGACGGGCAAGTTCAATGTGTTCACCAATTGGCATGCGTTTATGATTTTCCGCATTGGCCTGAAGAGAAATGTTAAGAAGAGATGCCCTTAATTGTTGGCTACGGGCGAGTTCAATGTGTTCCTCAATCGACATGCGTTTCTGATTTATCCCATTAGCCTCAAGATAAGTGTCAACATGAGAGTGCGTGAAAGTTTGGTCCTGTGGATAAGAATTAGAAGGGTGAACCCAGGATTAGGATCAACATTGTGATATGAAGAATATTAAGATTGGTTGGTTAGGTGGCGACTGGCAATTGCTATTTGTTCAGCAATGGTCATGAGTGTAAAAGATATCATATTTGCCTCAATATGAGTATCAATATTTTCATAAGGGAATGATGGTGTTTATTGTCCTAACAGTTTTGGATTAGTGAAAGGATTGAAACTTTGGCTTTCAGCCTTTGCAATATGCTTAGCGATGGACATGCGTCTCGAAGTTCCCTCACTCGTCTTAAACAGATTATCAATATAAGAAGATGTGGAATTTTGATGCGGTTGATAAGAGCTTGAGTGAGGTATCCAACTGTTCTTTTTCGCTTGCTCTATCCTATCTCTTAAAGACATGGTAGAGTCGAATTTTTCACCGAAGCAGTTACAAGAACAAGATATATCTGGTTCTGGATAGAAAAGCTCGACAAGAGTTCGTCTGTTTGGGTTACCCATTATAAGAAAAGATGGTGAAATGATTTAAGCTCTTTTTGGATTTTGGAAATTGTTTTGCTTTGAAAGAGGGACTTGAGGCTTGACTTAACAAATCACAGAATGCACAATCAATCCTTAGAACTAGGGTCTCTTAGGTCAAGTCACTAGACCGCTCCTAGACTTCCAAAGGACAAGTCGCAGGATCAATCGTACCACCTCTTTATCACTCTTGTGGCCAGGTAAGTGCCAGTTAAGTGGGAGGTATCCGCTATACAAATCACCGAAATAGAGGACCTAATTAAGTAACCACTTTCCTTAGTCACACTTTCCTAGACACCATAAGAGAAATGCGGATAAGCGATAGATTACCCACGACCTTCCTCTATCCTAATTTGAGCGCGACGGTCCTTAGAGGCTCGGTCTAGATATTTTTTAATTAACGCAGGGTGAAAGTATGCTCGTTTATGATTTGTGGGGCCTAGGAAGGGTGATAAAATCCCCACATAATCTGAATTTAGGTTTATTTCCCCTTAATGTCTGTTTTAGATATGCAAAACAAACCAAAATCTAAAACACGCAAAAAGATTTTTAGCGGCGATGTATGCAAAGAAACCTGCAAATAAAATCAGTTTATTAGAGTTTTAGAAAGGAGAGAAAGATATGAAGAAATTACCTGAGGATTTTAGGGGCCCAACTCCACCAGACCACCGTGGTTCCGCCGCCAATTCCTTCTTTTCGCCGCGGTTCCGCCGCACTATGGAGGGTTCTCTTGCTGAATTTTCTTCAGAGCACCCCTATGCTCCTCTGGGATATGTTAAAATTATCTAACTCTCTGTTGTCTTGCTCCAGTTAATCCAGATTCCCTTGCAAAACTCGCACAATAATCGTTAAATACAAGATGCGGTTTTGTTTATTTTATTTTTGCTGTATTTTATAAGAAATCAACCCGAATAACAAGAAAAAAAAATTACGACCGTTTCCCCGGCAGCGGCGCAATTTGATTGATCTGCAGAAAAGTGTTTTTTAGTACAGTAACCGCAATCAAGACTGTGTCACTAGTAGCAAGCCGCGATGAGTACGGGTCATCCGTGAACCTTTTTTTTGCTTTAGACGAGTTGATAGAAAATTGGGTGATTGGTTCTAGATCTATTTGAAATGGATGTAAAGTTTATAAAATAGGTCTGTAGGGTTCAAAGGACTTGGTAGTAATGGATGAATGATTAAAAACGACTCTTTTTTATCTTTTAATAGTTTAAAACTAGATCGATAGTGATGAATGTAGATTATGGTTTTTGGAAGAAACTAGGGTTTCCCACTTTTAACCCTTGTCCCTGCATTGATCTCTATTCATGTCTAGCCCTTACCAAAACAAGTGTTAAACAGATCTCGAATCGTGATCGCGACTATCAATAAATTGGTAGCGCGCCCGATAAGGATGTTAACATTTATTTTGCTAAAGTTTATAGACTTTAAAATGTATAAAGGAAGTTAAATGATTTTCTCATCCATTGATCTACCCTATCCTATGAACCCTAGCAAGCTAGGAATTACTCGCTCATAGTTTGAGATTTAGAAGAAAGGTTAAAGAATGAAAACATGATTAAGATGCAGAAATTAAATGCGGAAATTAATTGCAAAAAGACTAATAAAAATACTACCTTTACCAATCAACTATTGCATTTACAAATCCTTTGAAGGTAGATTGCAAGAACCCTATTTTTTGCTCTCGGTCACTATCTTATTGGAAGTAGATGACTAGCTGATGACTCGGATGCGTGGATCGCTTTGGACCTCTTGGTCTCTTCAATGTGAAGCTCTCGGTCTCTTATATAGTCACAAAACCCAAAACCCTAGATTCCATATATTAATATATGTTGTTAGAATCCTATCCCAAAATATCCCATCCTAAGGCTCCAAAGAGGCCGCAGATCCCCCGCAAATACCTTAGTTTGGCCGTCTAACCGCCGCAGTATAGTGGAATCATGCTTTGGTATTTTTTTTGGTGTTTTGTATTGTCATGTGGAGATCCTCTAGATGTCGATATTCTGAGAATAATGCTCCGAGTCTCTGCCATTGCTAGATCTCACGATTTGCCTCCATATTTTGGCAAATTTGATTCCGACATCTTGATTTAACTCGGATCTCTTGGATTCCAGAGCTGAGCTAATATCTGCACAAATTCATAGTGTTAGTAGTATTTGGTATTTTTGAGATATTATCCTAACCATTTTATATGATATTAAATGTTAAGAATATTGATTAGAAATATTTGATATGATATGCATATATTAATTACTAAGATTTCATATAAATATTATATGCATGTCTTTTCCCTCATTATGTTAAGTATAATGTAGAAACATATGATAATAAACTTTTTACAGATAAACCCACATATGTTCTATATTTACAATAAACAACTCTTAGTACTTAACAATAATAGGGAAAATATTCATTCAAATATGCAATATTTTAGACTAATCATACCCTTGTATTTTACACACACACACAACATCTTTCTATGCGACCGTTAATACTTCATGAGGCACCAACTAACCGATTACTCAATGTGTGAGTTTTAGTATTTTTAGTTTTGTTAAGTTACATCTTTATGATTTTCAGCAGTGACACCCAAAGCAGTTGGATTTAGGGCATTAGGTGACGAAATACCCCCAAGAGCATGAATGTTCATACGTCTTAAATAACCTACAAAACCACTTATTTATGGATTTTTTAAAAATCCGGTACCCTTCAGTAGTTTAGACTACCTACTATGCATATTTTTTTATTTTACTTAGATATTTTGGCAACGATATTTTTAGGTATCCTTTACTATCTCAAGCTTTCAAGATTCGTGCTTGTAAAAATTGTTGGGTGTGTATTTACTAAATCTAAATTCGAGATATGGGGTTATTTTTCAGATTTCATTCTATCATCAGATTCAATAGTTTTTTTTATATCACTTAACTTTCGGATTTCAAAGTTTAAGTCAATCTATTACTAGCTTGATTCAAAAACTAAAAATAAACATAAAAAATGAAAAATAAAAGAAAGTGCAAACCACCCCCACACTTATTTATGACATTGTCCCCGACTCCGCACTCATCTCTCTAGTCCTACACATAATGCAGTAAAGAACAGTCACTACAATATTCCATGCTAAACACAATTATAAAGTAATGTAGTGAAATTAATTCAAACAGAGATAAATCATTAAGATTGATATAAAAAAATTAAATAAGAACAAACATACATAACCCAATAATTTAGGAGATTCTTTCCTCATCAATTCGCTAACTGGCGGTGGCCTACTACTGATATACAATCCGATAATGGGTTTCTACTTCCAGCTTTGTACTACATGCCTTGCAATTTATTTCTTATTTTTGTGTTAGGTTTTGAAAGTCAAATAAAAGTTTTTAAATAAGTGGGGAAGAATAAGATGATTGTTTTTTATGAGTAAAACCCTAAATAAAATAAATAAATAAAGAAGAAAAAGAAAAGAAATTAAATTTACATAACGCTTTGGCTAATCTAAACGTCCATATTAACTACTTAAAATTTTTGAATGCAATTATGCAAGAGTGGTAAAATAAATTGTAACAATAAGTATCAATTAACACCATAAACTTGATATGCATAGAATTAATATGGTGTTTATGTGTGAGTGAATAAAATCGTGATCCAAGCTTTGTCGAAAAAACCAATGCAGTAATAAATGATTGAAGTCTAAAAGAATTATGCAACTGCACTAACTTGTTAAAGTATTGACTAATTGGATCGAAGTCTTCAAGATGAACATACGAGATATAAATCAAAGATCCAGTTATAGTAGTTAATGGCACAACTTCTTCTTACTCTTCGATAGGATTGACATCAGTGACGACCGGAAGTATTTGAGGGTTAGGTTCATCTGTTAAAGGCTCAAAAGGGTGTTCTCAATTTACTCGATGATTTGGTGAGTCTAACGCATCCATAAGATTAAGTTCATTCTTAAAAATTTTCTCAAAATTTTAGTCAAAATATCCTTCATCAAAATTAACCACCTCCTCCATATACTCTTCTTCTATTATGATAGTGGACTCTTCTTCAAAAATTTCGTCACATATCTCGTCGTTTAAATCAATATCCTTCTCCTCAATTTGACTTGTAGGTGGGGTATTTTCCTCTAAAGATGTAGCTTATATATCTAAAATATTCTCAAAAATTTCATCCACTACTATGGAGTCTTCAACAACCTCTTCTTCATGAGGCCACCAAACCGTTGCGAATTCCCCGCGAATCGCCACGTTTGGTCTCTGCTGAGGCTAGGATTTTTGTACATGCTCCGTCTCGCTTCAAATCATCTAATGCAGCTCCAAATTTCATGAAACAAAACTTAAAAAAATAACAGAGTAAAATAGAACTAAAGATAATAAAAATAAATATGAAAAATTAATTCAAAAAATTTAACTAAAACTTTAAACCGTCTTCCCCAGCAACGGCGCCAAAAACTTGATGGTGATTTTCTTAATCTTAAATCATACTGCAAGTGCATGGTTGTCAGTTATAACATTTATGAGTCGATCCGCAGATAAGAGGACAATCCTAGTTAAATCTAACGAATTAAGAAAAATATCTTTGATATAAAGAACTATATTACTGAAAAGAAATATTTGGAAAGAAAGTAAATAACAAAATAAAATAAATTCATTAAAAAAGAAAAACCCAGGGTTTAGAATCATCTTGTCTAATTATGATTTTTTAAATAACAACCTTTCATTTTCTTAATTTCTATCTTTGAATTAATTACCTATCAATTATAAGAAAGCCTAAAGATACATTCATCGTAATAAACTATCAAACATATAGAAATCATAATTCATGCGATCATGGCAATACCCTATCAATTAACAATATCATCAAGTAATAAATTTAAAGATTTAATTTTAATTAATAAGGAATTAGTTAGATCATCTCTTCTACTTAGTAAACTCAATGGTTGTCAATAAAAAATTTACCTTATTTTATTGGCGGAGTCTAATCTAACCATAGATCAACTAGATCGAATATGAACAATAAAATATGAATTTTAATTTTTCCTAGATAACTTTCAAGGTCGTCAATCAATTATCAAATTGACTAGTTTATCGGCAACACAACCTTTCCCTAAATAAATCTCGTGGTTTTCAATCACTCATCGATCTATCTAGTTTATCAAAATTGCATCAAAAAGAATATATCTTTATCATAAAGTATTCGTCATTAAGAACATAGAAAAAGAATAGATTAATGAAAAGATACACCAATCGTAGATCAAGTTACAGACAACTGTTTACAAGTTACAAGATTGTAACTTCTAAACAGTTGCCTGTAACTTATAAGAACGAATTGTAAGCGGTTGTCTTTAACTTCTAAGCGGTTGCCTGTAACTTCTAAACAGTTGCCTATAACTTGTAAGCAGTTGCCTGTAACTTCTAACCAGTTGCATGTAACTTCTAAAAAAGTTGCATGTAACTTCTAAATAATTGCTTGTAACTTCTGAGCAGTTGTATTTTCCTAATATTTAAAAAGATTTGCTTTTATTATCAAATAAGTTGCTTGTAACATCTATATGGATGCAAGTAATAATATGTTAACAAAAACGTTTTTTGTAACAGTCAACATGCATCATCGTCTTCCGCTCCATTAATTGCGTATGACCGAGTACATGACTTGGAGTCAAACTTACCACCGGTGAGGCAAGATGATCAATTAATGAGGAACAATATCCCGGTTGCGTGGCTGACGCAATTGAGGGCACATCTCAAATATTCAAGCGTTCTTCCGAAGTTAGGATAGCTCTTTACCAATTTGCTATTGTGAAACAATTCAATTTCGATTACATTAAGAATGATGGCTTGAGAGTAATAGTGGCTTGTTCCCAAAGGGATAAAGGATGCCAATGGAGATTGCATGCATCGCCTAGTACTCAGAGGTATTGAGTTAAAATATACGTTACTAATATAAAAGTGTAATTATCGTTTTTTCAAATTATTGATTGTTTTAACTATTAAGTTACGCTAAGGTCTGCATGTTTTTCATATTTGAGCAGTTCTCTATGAGCTATAAAGAGATACTACCCGACACACACATGTTCCGGAGAAATTTCAAGCGACGGACATCCCCGGGCTATGAAGAAATTGGTAGCCGATATGCTTGTAGATGTTTTGAGATCACGACCGGGCTGTCGGCCAATCGAGGCTAAGAAAGACATCTATCAAAGGTTCCGGGTGAAGATTTCATATGATATTGCGTGGCATGAAAGGGAATTAACACAAGAGACCTATTGGGGTCAAAAATTACACCCCTAGCTGACCAAGTCAAAACCATGGTCAACCCCAAGTCAAGTGGGCATGAGCCCAAGCCCGAGTCAAGACCAAGCATGGAAGGGGCCGGCTTCATACCAAAAAGGAAGCAATAAATTAGTCTAAATGTAATTTTTAGACATAAATATATGTAAAGTGGGCAGAAAGCCAAAATTTTGTAAACCCCATGGCTTATGTGCATAAAAGAAATAAGCACATAAGGCATGGAGTGCCACAAGTACTATTTGGCAAAGCCCAAGGGGCTATATGTAAAGTATGTAGCCTATAAAGGCAACATGATGAAAAAATCAATGAGGACTTTTTTCTCTCTTTCAAAAATTAGGTTTCTGTGTCTCCTTCTCCTTCCTCAAGGTTCTAAACCTTGTTTCTCTTTTTGAATTAAATCAAGAGTTTCACTCTTCTTTTTCTAAAAATAAACAGTTTTTCACCATCAAACCCTTGAAGGGGAACTCAGTTCTTCAATCAGATCTCAAAAAGGGGAGAATTTTAAATCCCACCCCCCTTTATTTCTTCAAGATCCGGCCAACAGAAGAGGAGGAAGAAGGATACCCATCTCCAAAAATCCGACTTTGGGAAGATCCAGGGCTAAATGAGAGAAGAAAGGGGTTTCCTTTGATTATCCCCAAAGATTTCTAGGAGTTTAACTCCATTCAAAATCTGTTGGAGTTTAACTCCACAAATCAAACCCTTTTTTATAGAAGTTAAATTCCATTCAACATTCGTTGGAGTTTAAATCCATAAATAAATAACCCTCTTTTGGAGTTTAACTCCTATTTCCGGGGCTAAAAACCCTCCTTCTTTCCGCCGGCGCCGAAGCGCCCAGCGCCCACATGCCGGGCGCATGAGGCGCTGGCGCCGAAGCGCCCAGCGCTCATGCCCAAGCACCCGGCGCCCGGCTCCCTAGCATCTTTAAGACGCTCCTCACCTTACTTTTTCCCACATTATCCAAAACCCCTCAATGCACAACACACGCACACTGCACATTGAGTTCGCATGACCAGTTTGACCCGTCAATCGGAGGTTCTCTTGCTCCAAAGGCGAGGGGAAATTAACGGCAGCTTAGTCCGCGGCTGCCGGAGATTTGGATTCCCACAATCAATAAACCCCCGCCTACACTAGGCAGGGGGAATCATTAGTACGCCTGACAAGTGACGCGTATTCCCATCTCAATATGGAGACGAAAAACACCCTGCAGTGTGAAAGCAGCCGGGCAAATCCAGAAAAGAAGCGCCAACACCATTCAAGAACTCGGTCAGGCCAGCCGCTTTCAGTAGATTGCCCGTTACCGAAACAGGAGGGCCACGACAGCGATCCGTGAAATCAACTGCCGATAATAAAATGATGGTTGGATATGTTATCCATATGGTCTATATGGAGGGCGTGCGTCCCAGCGACAATATGCGCAGCAAAAGCAAGGATGGGGCCACCACATCCCAAGCCCAATCTGGCTTGAATGTGGTTGTCACTTCCCAAGATCAGCCGCCTCCACCAGGTGGGTAAAACCCTCTTGATGAGGCCGATAAGCAGAAAAACCCCTCAGTCTATGTAGATTCAAGCTCGGACAGCGAGGAAGAGCCGACTTTCTGCCCTAGAACCGCAGAGCAAAAGCTGCTTCAAGAACTCCGAAAACATCTTAGGAGCAAAGATAAAGAGATGGCCAAGCTTTACTCTAAAATCGACGACTTGATGAATGTCGTGATGCAGCTCACGACTCAAATTACCCGGACACCTCCCAATCAAGCACAAGTATCTACTCATGAGCCCGGTGATGAAAACCCGAAGCAACTGATGCCTGTCCTCTTGGGTCCAAGATTGGGCGAGCCGAACGAAATCCGGCTACATTCTGCTTCTAGGGACGCCTTGGCCCCAGATAGCACCATTCCTCTAACAAAAGATCGTATAATGGATTTGGTAACCAGCAAGGTTAAAACATTGGCAGCCCCGAAGCTCAGAAAGAAATTGGCAGTAGTGTGCGGCCATATCCCGCAGTACGATCTGATTGAGTTCCCCAGCGGCTATGTCATTCCTTAGTTTGGAAGATTTGACGGGACGGGAAACGCAAATCAGCATGTCGCCCACTTTAAAGTGTCGTGTGGAAATACAGGGGGCAATGATGCGCTCCTTCTTCGTTAGTTTGTCAATAGCCTGACTGGTGTTGCTTTTGACTGGTACGTGAGCATACCAGACGGGCCCATCATTTGCCCAAATGGAGTCTTTGTTTCGGCAAGGGTTCATGAGTGGCAATGATAAAATCTCCATTGCTGACCTTGTGAGGACCAAGCCGGGGAAGAATGAAAGCAACACCGACTTTATCGCCCGATGGTGTAATCTCACGGTCAAGTGCGAACCGCCGCTGGAGCAGGACCAGTCCGTCAGCCTCCTCATTGGGAACCTCAGCAATTGGATGGTCCCATTCTTGTGTACAGCATGCCTCAAGACGTTTCAGGAGATAACTAAGAAAGTCCAAATACTGGAACGCTCGAAGCAAGAGTCTACCCCGGACTCTCAGAGAGACAAGACTTGGAAAAGCATGCAGGACATGAATTCCAGCAATACCAATGTCTTCAATCGTTTGACAATGAAGACAAGCGAAAGGCAGCGAATCCAAAACAAACCGGTCTCGAAAGCCATGCTGGGAGGAGAAGGGCCTTCCCTAGAGGAGAAAAAGAACAAGGTTTACTCTTTCAAAAAGGACAAGGTCCGCAAGATATTCAAAGATGCCTTGAACAACGGTCTACAATTGCTAGAGTCAAAAAGACCCCACGAAGCAAAAATGACCGACAATCCCCTGTATTGCCCGAACCACAGAGTAATGAGCCATGCGATCGAGGATTGCTATATTTTCAAAGCTGGGTCAAGAAGCAGTATAAGACTGGAAAGATCAAGCTGTCCAAGAGTGTGTTGGTGAACAATCAATTTGCAACCACCAACTTTATACAGACAGAAGCTGAAGCCTTCTAGGAGCAGACAGCTGAACCCGCTGCCCTGAGAAATGAAACCGACTCACCGCAGCTTCCGTGGAGTACACACATATCTAATAAGATGAAGAAGATGCTAAAGTTACTTCGGAAAGAGCCCAGAACAGAATGGGAAGGGAAGAAAAAGCCCACCATTCCAGCTGCCAATTCGGCTCAATCAGGCTCAAAATCCAAAAAGCTCAAGAAGAAGAAAAGTGCAGCTCGACGCGAAAAGGAGTCTGCAGGGAGATTGACCATTCAAAAATATATTGATTCCCTCGGAGACTATGAACAAAAGGAAAGGACTCTAATTCAATTGAAGGAGTTCTTCCTTTTAGAAGCGGCTGAGATTCTGGAGGAGCTAGAAGAAGACACCAATGAAGAGATCCCTATAGTGACCTGCTACGTTGTCCACCTTGGTAGCGACTTTAAGGAAGTGTTATGTTTTCCTGAAGAGGGCGAGGAGCTCGCCACAAAGGCTAACCAAATCCAGCTCAGAAGCGGCAGGGCTCTACCGCCAAATCAGGGCAATGCCCCAAAAGGGAAGGAAAAACAAGTCGCTAATGACAAAGATGGCGGAGAGCCGGATCATGAAAATTCGAGTCCTTCCTCGGTGGACAATAATGTCTTGGCTCATCTCCGGAAGCTTCCGAATCTCTTAAGCATCTATGATGCTCTAGTCCTGTCTAAGGATCTCAGAGATATTCTCATTCATGCTCTACAAAACCCCGAGCGGTACCAAGCTCGTTGTGCGACAATCAATATGAAAGAAGCCCAGTACAATCTGCATACTGCCACAGTCACGTTTAAGGACAAAGACCTGCTACTGGGAACGACTGAGCATAACTAACCACTTTATATGACCGGGTACAGCGACGGAGATCAGATTAATCGCATATTGATTGATCCGGGATTCTCAGTGAACATCATGAACTTGCGGACTCTGAAGAGTTTGTCAATGGACGCCCGACACCTGTCAAGAGAAAGGATAATCATCTAAGGCTTCAATCAAAACTGCCAGCAAGTTCTGGGGTCTATAGCTCTGCCAATCAAATTTGGGGATCTGCAAAACGAAGCTAAGATATACGCGATCGATGCTGACATGTCTTATAAGGTTCTTCTGGGACGGTCGTGGCTCCACGATTACGGTATCGTTCCGTCAACTCTCCATCAGTGCATGAAATATACCAAAAACGGAGAAGAAAGACGCATTGATGGAGACATCCAGCCGTTCGGTGTGCATGAAGTCCGATATGAAGATTCTCGGTACTTTATGAATCTCCAAAGTGCTGAGCCACAGCTGACCAAAGATAGAACGGTCCCGAAACTCAAAAGCAAATCTAAGCCGGCTGTCACTTTCAAAAGCAAAAAACCCCAAGTGTGTCTGCGTTTCGGCAGTGACACTGATGAGTCTGACGTTGGAAGTCCATCCTTCTATAAAACTCTCCCTCATTTCAGTAGCGATACAGACGATTCTGATATTGAAGGCTCATCTGGCAGCAAAATTCACCCTCGTTTAGGCAGTGACACTGAAGAATCAGAAGAAGAGAACCTGCCTTGCAACAGCTATACAGATCGGGGCCCCACACAACAAGCAAAGCTATGAGAGACCTTCGAAGTTGCAGAAGGGTCCCTAGCTATCAAAAGGGTGCCGGAGCAGATGTACAAAGAGCTCGATGGATTGTCAGTCTTCACTGTGGACCAGATGAAAACGTTCTACGTTCCAGGAAGGAAAAGTGGACAGAAGGGCATCCTGTTTTATGGATCAAATCCTGTTGTGCACCCGGACGATTTGTCTGTCACGTGCCTTCCTTATATGAGAGGCATAAGAGCCGTCCTCAATCCCAGATATTATGTGCCCGAGATGCGGGAATATTTTAAAAAGTGTGGATGTTGGTTATATCAAACGGACTCCGAAGCAAAGTTTTATGAAGGGCTATGGAATCCGCCTCAGGTCCGAGCACTCATCGATGGACGAATTCCAGATAGACGGGGCATATGTTTCATTCAACCTGATTCTAAAGCAAGCTACATGATCCATATTGGTGAAGCCAGCGAAGAGTCAAATGATGAAGATGAGATAGCCGAGCCAGAAGAAGCCCCTCAAGAGCTTGAAGATGGCGGACAAGCAACCTTCGATGAGCTAACCGAGATCGATTTGGGAATGCCTGATAATCCAAGGCCGACGTACATCAGCTCACTCTTGTCATAGGAAATGAAAGAGAGGATAATTGCCCTGCTGCATGAGTTCGCCGACTGCTTCGCGCGGACGTACAAAGAAATGCCTGGCCTCTCCCGTGGAGTGGTCGTGCATAAGCTGGCTATATCTCCTGATGCCAAGCCTATCAAACAAGCTCCTCGAAGAATGAGAAGGGAGCTGGAAGAAAAGGTCATCGAGGAAACTAAGAAACTTATCGATGCTGGCTTCATCAGGGAAGAGAAATATGTAGACTGGATCGCATGCATTGTCCCAGTAAAGAAGAAAAATGGGCAGATCCAGATTTGTGTCGATTTCAGGGACCTTAACAAGGCATGCCCTAAAGATGATTTCCCGTTTCCAGTCATGGAAATGATGGTCGATGACACCTCTAATTACGAGCTTTTCATCTTCATGGACGGTTCGTCTGGGTACAATCAGATAAAAATGTCCCATGAGGATGAGAAGCATACAACATTTCGAACCCCGATCGGCATATACTGTTACAAAGTGATGCCGTTCGGACTGAAGAATGCAGGTGCTACATATCAAAGGGCAATGGCCAATATCTTTGATGAAATAATCCATAAAGTCGTCGAATGTTATGTTGATGATCTGGTCGTCAAGACTAAAGCCAAAGCCGATCACATCCAAGATCTTAGGACCGTTCTCACTAGACTGAGAAAATACGATCTGAAGATGAATCCTCTGAAGTGCGCTTTTGGCGTGTCATCGGGAAAATTCCTGGGCTTCATAGTCCGACATCGAGGGATCAAAGTTGATCCATCCAAGATAAAGGCCATCATGAAGATGCCCCCTCCGAAGAATCTGACGCAACTAAGATCTTTTCAAGGCAAGCTTGCTTATATACGAAGGTTTATCTCAAATTTATCGGGGAGATGCAGGCCTTTCTCAAAGCTCATGAAGAAAGGACCTCCTTTTGTCTGGGATGCCGAATGTCAGGAAGTGTTCGAAAGCATCAAACAGTACCTATTGCACCCTCCAGTGCTTGCTGCCCCTATTCTAAATAAACCGTTGATTCTTTATACTGCCGTGCTAGACGAGTCACTCGGTGCACTCCTTGCCCAGAACAACGAGGAGGGAAAAGAGAATGCCTTCTACCACCTCAGCTGAACGTTAGTCGGGGCGGAACATAACTATTCCCTGATCGAAAAGCAATGCCCGGCTCTGATATTCACTGTGAAGAAGCTGAGGCACTATCTGCTCGCTCATCGGGTTATGCTGATTTCCAAGGTCGACCTGCTCAAACACTTAATGACCAAAGTAAGCCTAGCCGGCAGAATGGAAAGATGGGCGGTCATGCTGCTTGAGTTTGACATAGTTTATACTCTTCACAAAGCAGTAAAAGGGCAAGCTCTTGCAAACTTCCTCGCTACTAACCCCATACCAGAAGGGTCACCGCTCAATTGCGAATTACCCAACGAACAAGTGCTGCACCTCGAGGATGATGAGCCATGTTGGGAGCTCTACTTCGATGGAACCTCATCAATGAAGAGCTCCGACCAATTAAGCATCCCGCAGATAAAAGCAGGGATAGGATTGGTGTTCATCACGCCATCGATGGGAACACTACAACGTTCTTTTGCTCTTACCGAACCTCGCACAAACAACGAGGCTGAGTACGAAGATCTGATAGCTGGTCTGGAGCTTGCCATAGAAATGGAAATCCTTCGGCTACGGGTTTACGGTGACTCCCAGCTTGTCGTCTACCAAGTAAGCGGCGACTATAAGAAATACAAACCCGAGTTAGCTCGATATAGAAGCTAAGTGGTGGAACTCATTAAACGGTTCACTCACATTGAACTAATGAGAGTCCCTAGAGCGTTGAATGGAAAAGCTGACATACTCACTCGCTTAGCCAAAGAGCTAGCTGATCCTGAGTTGGAAGAAATTCTAATCACAGTCAAAAGCCGGCAAATTCTATCTCTAGTCTCTTTGCGTGAAAAGGAAAGCATAGAACAAGAGAACAATCCGGCCGAAGAAGCTTCAATCATTCAAGATGAACCTGATTGGAGAGAACCCTTCATAGAGTACCTCCGACACGACAAGCTGCCCGAAGAAAAATCTGCGAGGATTCAACTGAAGAAGAGAGCTCTCCGATACGTTTTTGTAAATAATACGCTATACAGCAGATCATATGACCAACTTTATCTCAGGTTCCTATCATCGACCGAAGCCTAAAAAGTCATGAAAGAAGTTCACTCGGGCGTCTGCGGAGCTCACCAGTCCGTCCCCAAAATGCGGCTTCAAATCAAACGGCTTGGATTTTACCGGCCTACCATGATAAAGGATTGCGAAGAGCATGCAAAGAATTGTCATCTCTGGCAAATTCATGGTGACTTCATTCAGAAGCACTCCAATCTGTTGCATCCTATGGTGGCGTCATGGCCCTTCGAAGTTTGGGCATCGACATAGTTGGCCCGATTGATCCTCCGTCATCCAAAGGCCACCGCTTCATATTGTTCGCAACTGACTACTTCTCCAGATGGCCTGAAGCTATCCCGTTAAAAGAAGTCAAGGCAGAAGATATTCTAACATTTTTCCGGCATAATATTCTATACCGCTTCAGTACACCAAGAAAAATCATATCTGACAACGGGCCTTCAGTACACCAAGAAGTCTCAAGGTTCGCTACTCAACACAAGATAAACTGGAGTTAGTAGACTTCCCCGTTACTCTCAACTAAGACAGGGCAGGGCTCCATCTATAATCCAAGGGCCAATGGGCTGGCCGAAGCCTTCAATAAAACTCTGTGCAAGCTCCTGAGGAAAAATGCTTCAGCCAATAAGAGAGACTGGAATCTCAAACTTCACGAGGCGTTGTGGGCATATCGTACCACGCACTGCACTCCAACTCAGTCCACTCTATATTCATTACTCTTCGGAGTGGAGGCGATCCCCTCCTCGAAGTTGAAGTTCCAAGCTTAAGATGGCCGCCCAGCATGAGTTGACGGAAAAGGAAAACATGCTTCTTCGTCTCGAAGAACTAGATGCCCTCGAAGAAAAGAGGCTCGCGGTGCAGCAAAATCTGGAGCTGATTGAAAGAGTTTTAGTTATCTCAATCAAGACGGTGTCGCTTTGCAGCTAGCCACGATGAGTACGGGTCGATCCACAGGGAGACGGAGTGTTTTAAGTTCTTGTCGTAACGAGTTAATGCGCGTGGGTGGATTGTTCATATCTATCCTATGTGTATATATGCACAATTATAAATTGTTAGGAATAGAAAAGATAGTGTAAGCTAGTGGATTCCGTACTCAATCCTTTGAGCCGAACTTAACCAATGAAGCTAGAACAATCGGCAACAACGTGGATTAGGGTATTTAAGCACGGTATTAGTGAAATCCGGCTTATTGACCCTTATCCATCCGTTCTTGTCTCTTGCTTTCGCCTCCGGCCAAACCGAACGCAACCGGTCGCGGTTAGGAGTCACCGATACCTTGGTAGGGTAGGGTGCCTAATGGAGCGCTTGCGTAAGGTTTGGACGGAGTTTCAAATGGAAAATACGGGAAAAGGAAATGGGAAACGAAAACCCTAACTTACAATATCGTATTCTTTTCCTAACAACACATATTCACAAACAACACAAACAACAAACCAAAAGAGCAAAAGAAAAGACACAAAGAAAAGAAAAGACAACAAGCTAGTAAGTAAATTGCATGGAATGAAAATGAGCAAGTAAGTAAAGCATGGAATTTAAATTGCAAGAAAGAAAATGCAAGTAATAAAGGAGCAAGAAAGAAAGATCTAGGAACCAAAGAGCAAAATACAAGACATGGGTTCAATAACCTAATCTTAAACTTGCAAGATCAATTAAGAGGTTGCAAGATCAAGAAGAGGCAAAGAACTCATGGTGAATGAAGGCACAAAAAGAGAACTTTACTAAACTTGAAGAATGATACAACCCTTGAGATCAATAACCAAAGCTTAACCTTGCAAGCTCAATGAAGAGGTTGCAAGATCAAGTTAAGGCAAAGAACTCAAGGAGACTAAGCTATGTACAAGAGAAAGAACAAAAGAGAAACAAAAAGAATAACACAATGTATGAAATGTTTAACAAAACTTGGACCCTTGACCCCTTGCCCACTGGCCTGCTTTTATAGGCTTAAAAACTGAATAAACAAACAATAAAAATGAGCTGATGTGGCAGTAGGGAAGGGCCCACAGCAGACTGGGGGCCATTGGATGCAGGGGGCCGACCAGCTCGGCTGGAACAAGGATGTGGCCGGCCACATTTGGGGGGAACTGTCTCGTCTTGCAGTGGTGGTCTTGTCTTGTCTCGACAAGTCTTTTGGTGCTGCTAGATTTGTCTGTAGGAGCTTGGGTTGCACTCAGGGCTTGGAGGGAAGCTTGTAGCTATGAATCACATCAACACTTTTAACATTTATTGCACTTGTCCTCCCCCACATGCACAAGCTATCAAGTGTGTTTGCCATGGG
Organism: Agapanthus africanus; assembly: GCA_030015575.1. NCBI lineage: Eukaryota > Viridiplantae > Streptophyta > Magnoliopsida > Asparagales > Amaryllidaceae > Agapanthus > Agapanthus africanus. The sequence continues at coordinate 911,959,554 of JASDDO010000019.1, read as the reverse complement.
TAGCCCCTAGGTCCTAGCCAAAAAGTCTTGTGTACACACTTGTATGTGTTGGACCATTTAGATAAAAAGTGTGTACACAAACTTGTTGCAAAAAGAAACTCATGAAGTATCGGTCAGTTTGCGGTTCTAGTTGCAGTGTTGGTTCTCAAATGATATATTCGTGATTTTAAATGTATTTCCAGTATTTTGTCATGGATACCTATAATCTGTATTACTGAGCAGACACTGGTTAATAGTACCGATATATAACAAAACAGATAACGAATGAGCGGTATTAAAATGAAGTTTTCTGATATGAACATGAGCTATACCGAGCCCAAATGTCACGGGCCTATGACAAGATGACCCGTCTCCGCGCTTTCAAGAAAGAGGAATTGGTGTTGGTCCTCAAAAGGCCGATCATCCCCAATCGACATGCCAAAGAAAAATTCGAGCCAAACTGGGAAGGACCATACGTCATTGAGAAAGTGTTCGATGGAGGATCCTACCAACTAATAAGTGCCGAGGGAGAAAAGCCCATGCCACCCATCAATGGCCGATATCTCAAGAAATACTATACGTGAATGCTCCAAGTCGCATACGAATTGAGCACATCAGCCTTACGGTTTGGATCTTACATCCTATAAAACCGTATACAATCCACAGGCGTAAACGACCTCTATCTCTCCCAAGTGCTACCGGCAAGACTACTTTTAAAAGTCCCACCGGCGCGAAAAAAGGGTATGTCCACAAGCAAAACGGGCATGGATGAAAACCCGAAAGGGCTCCGTGAGTAAAAACAGCAGGACTGCCGACGAGTTCATGAAAACCCGGAAGGGAGCAAACTCGTGAAAAGAAATAAAATACACTCGCAAAGTCCTCTCGACCTTGTGAGGAGAAAACCCCTGCGTGAGATCCTTACGACTCACAAAGGAGCAACACACTTAGGAATCCTCACGATTCTTAAGGAGAACATACACCTACAAGATCCTCTTGACTCGTAGGGAGAAAATTCTTTTATGAGACCCTTACGGCTCATAAAATTGAAAAGCCTTACGTGATAGAGATCTAAACATGTCTCCTAAGCCATCGCTCCCCAACGGGCAACGACAAATAATGAGTCGCTCTTGGCATTGCTTCAGTGTTAGCGGTGCTGATGCCGACCCAAAACCTAAATCCCAAGTTTTCCTAACGGCAAATGATGAGTTGCTCCTGACATTATTCCAGTGCAGCAATGCTGATGCCGACCCAAAAACCAAATCCCAAGTCCTCCCGGGGTAAATGATGAGTTGCTCTTGGCATTATTCCAGTGCAGCAATGCTGATGCCAAAAAAAATCCAAATTCCAAGTTCCTATCAAATTCAAAAATCCTGCCAAATAAGGCAGAAATCAAATAAATCAAATCAAAATCCCACCCGGCAGCACTTCTAAGCTCGAAAGTCCAGCTGGATATATAGGGAACTTCCAAAACAAATCAAATCAAATAAAATCAACCCCGACACCGCAAGAAACAGAGCAAGTCAACTTCAACCCCGACACCGCAGAAAGCGGAACAAGTCAAATCAAATCCCGACACCGTAAGAAGCGGAGCAAGTCATCGACCGTCCAAGTCGCAAAAAGGGCAGCACCGACCATCCACGTTACTAAAATGGAAGCAGCGATCGTCCACGTCACTAAAATGGCAACATCAACCGTCCAAGTCGCAAAAATGGTAGAACCGACTGTCCACATCGCTAAAATGGCAGCACCGACCGTCCAAATCGCAAAAAGGGAAGAACCGACCGTCCATGTCGCAAAAATGGCAGCACCGATCATCCAAGTCGCAAAAAGGGCAGAACCGACCGTCCAAGTCGCAAAAATGGAAGAACCGACCGTCCAAGTCGCAAAAAGGGCAGAACCGATCGTCCAAGTCGCAAAAATGGTAGAACTGACTGTCCACGTTGCAAAAATGGCAGAATCGACCGTCCATGTCGCGAAAATTGCAGCACCGAATGTCCAAGTCGCAAAAATGGAAGAACCGACCATCCATGTCGCTAAAATAGCAGAACCGACCGTCCACGTCGCAAAAATGGCAGCACCGATCATCCATGTCGCAAAAAAGGGCAGCATTGACCTCCACATCGTCAAAACGGGAAACAAATCAAGTCAACCTCCACGCAAAAGATGATCCATCAATTTCATGCACACAACCCACATATGTGGTGTGCATTTATTGATGGGGGGCATTTTGTTGGGCTCAAAAATTACACCCCAGTTGACCAAGTCAAAACCAAGGCAACCCCAAGTCAAGTGGGCCCGAGCCCAAGCCCGAGTCAAGCCCGAGCATGGAAGGGGCGGCTCTATGCCAAAAAGGAAGCAATAAATTAGTCTAAATGTAATTTTTAGAAATAAATATATGTAAAGTGGGCAGAAAGCCAAAATTTTGTAAACCTCATGGCTTATGTGCAAAAAAGAAATAAGGACATAAGGCATGGGGTGGCAAAAGTACCATTTGGCAAAGCCCAATGGGCTATATGTAAAGTGTGTAGCCAATAAAGGCAACATGATGAAAAAATCAATGTGGACTTTTTTTTCTCTCTCTAAAAAATTGGGGTTCTGTGTCTCCTTCTCCTTCCTCAAGGTTCTAAACCTTCTTTCTCTTTTTGAATTAAATCAAGAGTTTCACTCTTCTTTTTCAAAAAATAAACAGTTTTTCACCATCAAACCATTGAAGGGGAACTCAGATCTTCCGTCAGATCTCAAAGAGGGGAGATTTTTAAATCCCTCCCCCCCTTTTTTTCTCCAAGATCCGGCCAACAGAAAAGGAGGAAGAAGGAGACCCATCTCCAAAAATCACACTTTGGGAAGATCCAAGGCTCAGAAGAAGATCCAGGGCTAAAAGGGAGAAGAAAGGGGTCCCCTTTGATCATCCCCAAAGATTTCTAGGAGTTTAACTCCATTCAAGATCTGTTGAAGTTTAACTCCATAAATCAAACCCTTTTTAATAGTAGTTCAATTCCATTCACCATCCGTTGGAGTTTATCTCCATAAATAAAAAAACCTCTTTCGGAGTTTAACTCCTATTTCCGGGACTAAAAGCCTCCTTTCTTTCCGCCGGAGCCCAAGCGCTGGGCGCCTACGTACCGGGCGCGTGAGGCGCTAGCGCCCAGCATCCATATGCCGGGCGCGTGAGGCACTAGCGCCCAGCGCTATCCCTCAAGTGCCCAGCGCCCAGCTCCCTAGCGTCTTTAAGACGCTCCTCACCCTACTTTTTTCCACACTATCCCACACTCAAAATACACCCCGGTAAACTCTGTGGGGCCCCCGATATATTCAAAACCCCTCAATGCACAGCACACACACACTGCACATTGAGTTCGCATGACTAGTTTGACCCGTCAATCAGCGGTTCCCTCGCTCCAAAGGCGAGGGGTAATTAACGGAAGCTTAGTCCGCGGCTGCCGAAGATTCGGATTTCCACAATCAATAAATCTTCGCATACCATAGGCAGGAGGAATTTGTAGTACACCTGACAAGCGACGCGTATTCCTATCTCAATGGGGTGACGAAAAACACCCTACAAGACACTCTTCGGTAAGTATCGTCATTCTTATGACTCTTTAAGATGGTATCAAAGCAAGTGCATGAAAACCAATTCTGGGAGCGTAATTAGCTTCGAAAAATCTGTGGATGATAGATTCATGAGCCTATTTGTTACCAATGGTGCTTGTATTGACAGGTATTCAGATGTTTTTCGGTCTCTCATATTTCTTGATGGAGCATTCATCAAGAACACGGCAAAAGCCCTTCTATTGGTAGCGACTCCTTATAACGAAAACAATGGTTTGTTTCTGCTAGTTTTCACTATTTATGATCAAGAGAACATCACAAATTGGACATGGCTTTTAGGCCATTTGAGAGCCGTGTTGTTTGATGGTCCTAGGGCCTATCACTCACTGTATACCCTTATGTTTGTATCAGACTCCGACAAGGGAATCAAAGAAGTGGTCAGGATGTGCTTTCCTACTGCATTGCATTCATTTTGCGTTCTCCACTTAAAATAGAATTTTAAAAATAAGCTCAAAGGGCTTGGTATGAAGAATTCGGAAGCCGAAACTTGCGCGCATCTGATGGAGACAGCGTGTTACCAATACACGACGGTTGAGTTCTTGGTGAAGATGAACCCATTGAAGAAGGAATCGATGGTTTTCTACAACGCAATGGTTGAATATAATAATCCTAAATATTGGGCTAACTGTTGCTGTTTCCCCCAGTAAGAGCAAAGCTCTATTCAAATTTTGAAATTTGAAATGAAGCAGCGCTTCATAAAAGCGCTGGTGCTAGCAGCGCCAACGCTAAGAGTCAAAGACTCTGATGTAGCGCTCACGTGCAAAGCACGAGAGCGCTAGCGCTAGCAGCACCAGCGCTAAGAGTCAAAGACTCTGATGCAGCACTCACGTGCAAAGCACGAGAGCGCTAGCGCTCAGCACGCTAGCACTAAGAGTTAAAGACTCTGATGCAGCGCTTACATGCAAAGTACGAGAGCGCTAGCGCCGGAACTAAATGTTCCCCACCCTTGGATCAAAGATCCAATGGTGATTAAAAATCACCAAGATATAGAATAAGTTCTGTATGGGAAAATATTTTCCCAATCTTGTTAAAAACAAGAAGATTGCCTTCTGTAAATCAGAAGCCATAGGATCAAAGATCCAATGGTGGGGAAACATCCCCAAATCAATCAGAGAAAGATCTCCTTAACCGATTCAACAGATCAGCCTACACTATATAAAAGCCCCAAGACTTCAAGTCTTGCACAGAGAAACCCCCCCCCCCCCACAAACTTTGAGAAATTTCAAAGAGAAGAGCAAGCTCTCGAAAGAAGAATTTCTTCAAGGTAAATAAAACAGAGAGATCAAGGCATCTCATTAAGAGGAAGAAGAACTTAGTTCTCTTTCTAGATCATAGATCTATAAGAAAGATGTCTTTTACAAAAAGAGATTGGAGCATCTCATCATATAAAGGGAGGGAGAAAAAACTTAATTCTCTTCAGATCATAGATCTATAAAATAATGACGAAGTCTTTCACAAAAACAAAGAGATCATAGTATCTCATAAAAAAGAGAAGAACATAGTTCTCAGATCCATGAGACAAAGTCTCTTATAAACAAGAGTTTAATTCTCAGAATGCAGAACTGATCAAAGCTGCCTAAAAAGAGCCTTAGCACTCCAAGACTGGAACACAGTGCCGCAGCGCTCCTAGCGCTCCAATTTAAAGAAGCGCCCAACACTCCAAGGTTGGCGCTCAGCGCCAAGCGCACCACGTGCTCCTCACGTGGGCGCTATCTTACAAGAAGTGCTCTGCACCCAAATCTGGCGATCAGCGCCAAGCGCGCTACGTATTCCTCACGTGTGTGCTACTTCAAAAAAAGTGCTCTGCACTCATTATCTGGCGATCAGCGCCAAGCGCGCCACGTGCTCCTTACGTGTGCGCTATTTCACAAAGAGCGCTCTATACTCATTGACTGGCGCTCAGCGCCAAGCCCGCCACGTGCTCCTCACGTGTGCGCTATCTCACAGGAAGCGTCTTAGCGCTCTAAGTCTGGTGCTCAGCGCCAAGCGCACCACGTGCTCCTCACGTGTACGCTGAGGGAACATAAACTGTTCTTTTAATAAAATCCCAGAGCCATAATGAGTGTTCAACACTCAATAAAAGACAAAAGCTTGTCAGAACCCAAAACCAATGCTCAGCATTGTTAAATGAAAAAGGACTGAGCCTAATTAAATGTCCAGCATTTTGACTGAGTGGGCTGAGCCCAAGTTGGCCACAGGCCCCTAATTCAGATTAATTGAGCCCATATGCTCATAAATCTTGTTAACTGATCTTAGTCCCAAACTTGACTACAGATCTCCCAACCAACATTGGTTCAAGGGTACATCTCTTCATACCTCTGATATATGTCGTTGTAATTCTTCAACGTCTTCAGAGAGATGGAGGGTCCCAATAACCAATAACTTTTGGTGCTTCCCCAAATGGTTGAACCAAAACCCCCACAGAATATGACGTCTTTAAACTGGAATATGATGTCCTTAAATTTTATGGACTATGATGTCCTTAAACTCCATAGACTATGATGTCCTTAAACTTATGGACCGCAATGTCCCTAAACTAAAACAATAGAGCCCAAATGCTCTTTTGTTGGATCTAAATGATCTTGTTAAATAGATCTTAGTCTAAAATTAGACTGACGTATCCTTAACAAACGTTTAAGTTGATCTTAGTCTCAAATGAGATTAACGATCCTTAAACCCAATCCAAACCCAAATCTAAGAAAATACGGATTTGGACTAATTCCCGCCCTACGGACGACAACAATAAATTAGTCTCCGTATACAATCCACGGGCAACCAAAAATAAAACAAACATACACGACACGAAGTGACCATCTGGAGAAGGAGAAAGTGGTTACCGCGATGCGGTAGCATAATTAACTGCAGGGGCTTGCGCCTGCAGGGAAGAGCGTCCCCATAATAAAAAAAACCCCTCACAATGAGGGGGAATCTGACAAAGACTGCTACATCGGCCGCATCCGTCTAAACCTTCAATACATGGTGCCATAAATCAACTTGGCATCTTCGGAGAGGTGGACGGATAAAACCAAATATCATCTGCCCCCAAATTCAGACAAGACATTTGTCTTCCCGTTATTCGGCGGCGAACAGATTCTGGCACGCCCAGTGGGACATTTTCCTCTTTCCACTCCACAGTTCGTGTGTCGTGTTTCGCGAATGAATCGCGGTTTGCTATGGTTGCCCCTGGATTCGAGGTACTAAGATTTGGTGTCTTGCTCCGTGCAGAAAACAGAAGGTCAATGGCTTTCAACTGCAACAACTGCAACAACTCCCACTCCGTCCCTACTGGAGGAGTGATATATGGGCCTAAAGCGGCCTCCGTTTTCACGATGCCAGTGGAACATGTGACGCAAGCCACCACTGGGCTGTTATTTTGGACCATGCTCCCAACAATGAGCTTCAACGCCCCGCTGCCGTCGCAAGAAGCTCCGAAGAAGTCGGTCTTTGATCGGCTTACGACTACCGCGGCCCCTTTCAACGGGTCGCCCAAATCCAGCGCCTCGGTTTTCAGCAGACTGTGCCAAAGCTCCAATGGGCCCGTGAAAAGCCCGCAATACCTGAAGGGGTTATCGCGAAATGGATAGCCATCTCTGCTCCAGTAAATGAAGTCATCAGAGAGACTTCTCCTGCTAAGGGATCGGTCTTTGCTAGACTGTCCGCTCCAACTCCCGCTTCAGGCGAGATCACCAAAGTTGCTTCCCCTGCCCAAGGGTCAATCTTCGATAGGTTGGGCGCTTCTTCTCAGCGGACGTCAGTCTTCAAGAGGCTGGCACCGGCAGCAACCCATCACCAGAGCAGAGGGCATGATGAAGCCACCCCCATAGTTGAGCCAATACCGTCCGCTCGATATGCTCGACATCGCCACTGGCGCCGAGTGAGAAAAGCTAGGGGCAATTCCCCTTCTGGACTGACCCCGCCGGCTCCAACGGTGGAAATTGATGCTGCTGTTCCAACTGGGAACAGCTTTGAACCACTTAACATGGTGCGCAGGAATTCGCAACTGTCGTGCTAAAAAAGTCTCCTCCTCCTGCTGAAAAGATCACAAAGGCAAAGCTGGAACAGCCCCCTCAGCGGCTGTCCTCTAAAATCCATAGGGTCTGGAAAAGGGTCTAAGACTCTGTGATCAACCAAGACTACTCCCGCCGACCGAAGAAGATGAAAGTTCGGCAAGAGAAGGACTATCCTGTCGTACCACAGAAGGTGTCGTCTACTTGTGTGCCCACTGCAACGCCCCCCTCAACTTCGACCACCCACAAAAGGAGAAGGCCGGAGAAAATTCCTGCGTCTGCGACGAATCTAAAGGGTGCTGAACCTAAACTCCCCAAGTCTGGGTCATGGTGGTGCACACTGTTTATATGGCTTCCAGAAAAGAGGAAAGCCGTGCTTCAATGGGTCACCGACCACTCACCCGATCCGTAACAAAGGCTCAGGAGCAACAACAATAAAAGCTCCAAGAGATACTGACAAAGATGGCCGCACTCACTGGCCAAAAGAAAGCCCGGAAACATCGTCGGAACAGCGCCAAGAACAGGAAACTGATGCCGAATTCCTCCGAAGAATGCTTGAGAGGAAAGAAAAAGAGGCCACGGAACAAGCGGCCAACATAAAACAAATGGCGCTTTTATTCCAAGATATGGTCGGGATGATGATACAGCCAGATCCTTCAGCTGAAAACCCCCCCGATTATCCTTGAAGACGATAGAGGGGAAACATCGAACCCTCTTCTGGCTCTATCAGCAGCCAAAGAGGAGATGATCTCCAAAGCCTCCCTGGATGATTATATCGCTCAACAGATACGAGCTCATCAGGCGAGCGAAGCAGCCGGCCAAATTGTTAAGACTGGACGACCCTATCTGGGTTGGTACGACCAAATAAAGTACCCGCCGGGATATATGATCCCTAAATTCCTTGTATATAAGGGGATTGGGAATCCACACCAGCACGTTGCTCAATTCAGAGCCTTGTGCAGTAATACTAGGGGTGATGACAAACTGCTGCTTCGCCGGTTTGTTGGCAGCTTGTCGGAAACAGCGTTTGAATGGTACTCTGAGCTCCCAAACGACTCCGTTAAGACATTTGCAGAAATGGAGTTACTGTTTACACAAAGGTTCGCAAGCGCTAGCGAAAGCACTCCAATCACGGCATTAATTAACGCCAGGGTGAAGCCAGGCGAAACATGGGTTCAGTACGCGATACGGTGGCGGAATCTATGGTCGAAGTGCGAACAGCGCATCAAAGAAGCTCTTGCGGTAGGCATGTTCGTGGGTACTCTTGATCCGTAGGCGACCATATCCCAGTTCATTATGTTTTTCAAGCCGACTACCATTCAGACCTTGATTGACAAGCTGGCCCAAACGGATCAGATGGGTCATAGACCATCTTCTTTGAAGATGGAACCTCGAAATGAAAAGGGGAAAGGGAAAGCAACCTTCTTCGCCAATGCTCAGCAGCAGCCCAGTGGTCCAAAACCAACTGATCGCCAAGACGACAGACATCGATTCTTTAATGAGAAGCTGAAGTGCCCTTATTCATTTCCTCGGGATAAAACGATGAGACTGTTCGAGCTGGCGGTGCGCAACAGGCTCATCACCTTGCCGGATCCAAAACGCCCACTGCAGCCCGGTGATGTTAACAATCCTAATTACTACCCCTATCACCGAGTAATAGGCCATCCAATCGAAGATTGCTTCATCTTCAAAGGCTGGATTGAGGACCAATACCAACAGGGCAAATTCGCATTGTCCGAGAATTGGAAAGAAAGCTCGCCCCAGCCGCACGCTCTTAAAAGGGTGGACACACCAGGGGCATCGTGCTCTTTTGTAGAAGAAACTCCATGGGAGGTCGTTCTTTCATCCAAAACGAAAAGAATGCTGAAAGATCTCCAAACATGCCCGGCGATCAGGTGGAAAAGTCCGCTGGAACCCGAGGTCATTGAGGGAATGCTGAAGCCGCGCCCGACGCCAAGAATTGGTAGTGATAGTCAAAACGCCCATGCCCAGTCGTCAAAGTGTTCAAAAAAGAATTAGAAGACCAAAAAGCCCGTGAAGCCTGATGACAAGCGCACGAACCTGCAAAGTCATATCGATGCACTAGAAGAATATAACCAGAAGGCGCGAACCCCGGTCACGCTCCAAGATTTCTCAACCACATCCTTAAGGACGGAGATGATAAGAATAAGGGGGGAGAAGACTCGTCAGATGAACCTGAGAACTACGTGGCAAGCTGCTACGCGATCTCTCACTCGTCAATAGATGGTGAAGAAGCTCCTGATGCGGAGAAACTAGGGGCAGATCCCGAACCGAAACTCCTAGAACCGTCAGACGAGATGATTGACATGTTGCTGAACGAGGCTTGTCAAAAGAGCAAAGCTGATCGAGAGCGCGAATGACCATATTTGAAAAAGCCAAATGTCGGCGGCTGGACAAAAGGGTTGAAGCTCTCCAACTAGACCGAAGCATGCCTACGGCTGATAAAAGCAGGCTTAAGGCAAGGAAATGGTTCGCTAAAGCCCTGTCAATGGGAATGAAGCTGCCATCCTCCAAAGGCAACACTCCTGGCGGGATACACCTTGACGAAGCGGATGTACATACTGGCTACTGCTTATACCATCAAAGGATTGCGCACCCCACCGAAGAGTGCAATGCTTTTAAAAACTGGTGGAAGGGATATATTGCTCACCGACAACACGTCAGGCGATTGAAGCGTAAGACTCGTCAGGAGCAAAGAAGCACGACTGATGAGCATAAAAGAACGGCCGGCAACTGTCACATGGTTGATAGCAAGGAATCACAAGTTCTCACCTTCGGGAGAGATTCCGATGAAGAAATAGCCCTCGGCCCTCTCTTTAAGGAATCCATCTCCGAAACAGAAGAGATGAAGACATGCGAGAACATTCAGCTGCGTAATCGCACGTTACCCGAAAAGAATCTTAGACCCACAAATAAGGGATCGAGCAAAAAAGGTAAAGGGAAGGAAAAAGTCCCTGAAGATATCGCCCTCGATGATCAAGTTGTCAAAGAGCTGACAGCCAAGGACCCGCCAAAGAAAAACAAGATGGATTACAACGTTCTGGCACACCTAAGGAAGATACCCTCACAGCTAAGCATTCTCGATGCCCTTATGCTATCTAAAGAGGCGAGAGATTCGTTGATCAAGGCACTATAAGAGCCCGAGCAGTTCCAAGCTTTCCTTGCCGAAGAAAAGATGAAGGACGAGCTGGAAGAAGTGCACACTGCTGACGTCACTTTCGACGACGAAGATCTCCTCCTCGGAATATGCGAGCACAACCGTCCCTTGTACGTCACCGGATACTGCCATGACATCAAGATAGGGAAGATCCTAGTTGATAACGGGTCCTCTGTCAACCTCCTAAATGTGAGGGTATTAAAAGAAATCTACATGAGCGTTCAACACCTCGCTCGAGATAAAATCACTATCTCCAGATTCGACTCCTAGTCATCACGGACGCTCGGGTCTGTAATTCTGACGTTACGCTTTGGGCTGCTCGTCACTGACATCAATTTCCACGTCATTGACGCCAAGACTTGCTACAGCGCTTTGCTCGGCAGGCCTTGGTTACACGAGTACAACATCATCCCTTCTACACAACATCAGTGTATGAAGTATTTCAAGGATGGTCTCGAGTATACCGTGACAAGGGAGCTGAACCCATTCTCCGTGAATGAAGTCCGAAAGTACGAAGACGACAAGTACTTCTTACCAGACTTCGAAGACACGGAAAGATGCCATAAGCCGAATAACAAAGCTATCACCACTATTCCGGTCTTTAGGAGCGATACCGAGGAGGAGGAAGAGATAGTCTGTTCGGGGCCGCTCTAATACAACAAGCCCGGACCGTCTATCTCTATGTTGGTCTTCGGCAGCGACTCTGAAGATGAGGTCAATGCAGTATTTTCTGTTCGGTCATCAATACAAACCTTCACTGGCGATGAACGGAGTTTGCAAATCGCCGTAGTCCTGCAAAAGCATTACAAAGAGCTCGGCGCACTTGATACCTACAGTGTGCAAGAACTGCAGACGTTCTACGTCCCTCCCAGGCGAAAAGATGAAAAGGCGATACTTTTTTATCGATCCGCGAAAACCAAAGTGGAGAATGAAATCTGGTATGGTGCCGATTCTACGCTTGACAGGCTCCAGCCCATCCGTCTTCCCAGATACTACACAGAAGGATTAAAAAGGCTGTTGAGGCACTAAGGCGTACCCTTCAAACAGACTGCTCGTCAAGCTCAGTTCTACAACAGGATCTGGAACGTCCCCGGAACTCAGCGAAAATTGCCCAACGGGAGAATGGAAACGATCGGGCTTGGATATGTTCAATCCAAGAAACGGGAACGATTCTATGGCTGCTACGTTATACATGACTTCGATGAAGAAGGAGATGCTTTGTTAGAAGACGCTGCAGTTGAACCAACACAAGATCCTGCCACAAAAATGTCGAGTCCGTCGTTTGAAGAACAGATGGACAAGCTAATAAGGGAAGCGGGTCAAAAGGTCCGGGATGACCACAACCGTGAAATGGCCATTTACAAGAAAGCCAGAACGCAGCGCCTCCTTCAGCAGGCTGCGGGGAATGACAATGCTCTTCGTTGCCAGCCCGTCATACAGAAGACCCGACGCAGTGGTAAAAACAGGCTAAAGAACGGAAAAGACGTTCGACAGCGGCAAAGAGGGTCCAAGAAACCACGTGATCGAGAATTGAGTAGCCGGGATTTGTCTCTTATAAAGAATATGGGTCGAGCATATTATTTTCCCAAAGACAAGACAAGGAAAATATTCGGTCTTTTCGTGAAACATCAAATGATTACGCTCCCGGAATCCAAACATCCCGAGCAAGCAGACGAGGTCTCTCACCCGGATTATTGCTCCTATCACCGAGCGATAGGACATCCTCTCGAAGACTGCTTCACATTCAAAGACTGGGTAGAAGACCAGTATCAGCAAGGCAGATTCGCTTTATCCAGCAGTTGGAGGGTAACCCCGCCACAGAAGCATGAACAGAAAGCCATGTATGCAGCGAGAGTAGACCCGGATCAACATCGGTCTTGGAAGCGATCTCGTACCAGTCACACGATAACGCTGTCAGGAGAAGGAGTACGTGAGGATATGGCTGACCTCCCCTGGTGCTTCGAAAACGATGATGACGAGGTGATCTCAGTGTTTCCACCAGCGCCAAAAGAGCTGGAAGATGGAATATATACTACTGCAGATAACCTGAGAAAAATCGACTTGGGGACGGCAAACGACCCACGGCTGACGTTCGTCAGTGAGCTGTTGTCTGAAGAAAAGGTGGCTACGCTCAAAGACGTGCTCATGCAGTATAAAGACTGCTTTGCGTAGAACTATTCCGAGATGCCGGGATTAGATACAGAAATAGCCGTCCACAAGTTGGCGATATCTCCGGATGTCAAGCCAATCAAATAAGCGCCAAGAAGAATGCGGCTCGAACTTGAAATGAGCATCAACGCCGAGGTCAAGAAGCTAATCGACTCCGGCTTCATCCAAGAGGTTCAGTACCCTGACTGGATCGCCAACATTATCCCAGTGATGAAGAAAAATGGGACTGTACGCATCTGCGTAGACTTTCGAGACCTCAACAAAGCCTGTCCAAAGGATGACTTTCCCGTACCGGTCACTGAGCTGATAATAGATAACACGTCCACTTACGAAGTCTTCTCCTTCATGGACGGCTCATCAGGGTACAATCAAATAAAGATGCATCCCGAAGACCAGAAGCATACCGTCTTTCGAACTCCTCTAGGCATATTTTGCTACAAAGTAATGTCATTCGGTCTGAAGAACGCCGGCGCTACCTATCAGAGGGCCATGACGAAGATTTTCGATGACCTCATACACGAAATCATCGAATGATATATCGACGACCTCGTAGTGAAAAGCAAATCGTACGAGGAACATTGGGAACATCTGAAGATAGTGTTCCAACGTCTTCGGAAATACAATCTGAAGATGAACCCTCTCAAATGCGCGTTCGGAGTTTCCTCCGGCAAATTCCAATGATTCATCGTACGACATCGGGGCATCGAAATAGACCCTTCAAAGATCAAGGTGATTATGGAAATGCCTCTGCCAAAGACTCTGAAACAACTGCGGTCTCTCCAAGGGAAGCTTACGTATATTCGTCGGTTCATAGCTAACCTCTCCGACAAATGCCGCCCCTACAGTCACCTAATGAAGAAGGGGAACCCGTTCGTCTGGGATCGTAAATGTCAGAGTGCACTCGACGAAATCAAGCAATACTTGCAGAATCCGCCGGTGCTGACCGCTCCGGTCAAGGGAAAACCTCTCATCCTGTACACAACAATCCTTAAAGGTTCTTTAGGCGAGCTATGGGCACAGGAGAACGACCAAGGGAAGGAGAGAGCCCTCTACTATTTGAGCCGAGTTCTCCTAGGGGCAGAAAACAACTACTCCCCCATTGAGAAACACTGCCTGGCATTAATCTTCGCGATAACGAAGCTTCGGCATTATGCTTTGGCACATGAGGTCCACCTCATATCAAAAGTGTATCCTCTCAAATATTTGATGTCAAGAGCCATATTAACGGGACGGCTCGCTAAATGGGCCCTCCTCTTAATGGAGTTCTCGATAGCATACCGACCCCTCAAGGCAGTGAAAGGCCAGGCCACCGCTGACCTCTTCGCTGAGCACCCGATACCTGCCGATTCACCCCTAAATTGTGAATTGCCAGACGAGCACGCGTTTGAAACGATCGACAGGGGGAGAGGAGAGAGTGATACCCGATGGGAACTCTACTTCGATGGGGCATCTTCCATGAAGAAGCGAAAGCACAACTCCCCCATAATCAAATCTACGGTAGGCCTCATCTTCATGACTCCACAAGGAGGGATAATGCACTTTACCTTTTCCCTAACAGAGCCGAGGACAAACAATGAAGCTGAATATGAAGCTTTGATAGCAGGTCTTGAGATCGTTGTCGACATGGGAATCGAAAACCTCCTCATATACGGAGACTCCTAACTGGTCGTTAGTCAAGTAAATGGCGAATATCAAACGTGCAAACCAGAGTTGGTGAAGTACGGCGAGAGAGTACAACAATTGCTGACTCAAATCCCTGCCTACGCCCTGGAAAGCATACCGCGCGCGGAAAATAGCAAAGCGAATGGGTTAGCCAAACTCGCTAAAGAACTGGCTGACGAAAACCTCGATGACGTAAGGATCGTGGTACAAAGCCGTCGAGTTCTTGCACCAGCGGAAATATCTCCAGAGTCGTCTGAAGAAAAGGAAGCGACCAAGCAAACGGTCTTACAAATAAAAGACCAGGAAAAGGCTAAGGATTGGAGAGAAGTCTTTATAAACTACTTCAAATCTCGTCGAACACCTGAAGATGCATCCTTAAGACATCAGCTCATGAAGCGAGCTCTGTCTTTCGCCTTCGTCGACGATACTTTGTACAAGAGATCATTCGACTCTCTATGGCTAAGATGCCTGGGACCGGAAGAGGCAGGGAGAGTCGTCCAAGAAACTCACGACGGACTCTGCGGTTCTCACTAAGCCGAGCCAAAGATGAAGCTGAAGATCAAAAGGATGGGCTACTATTGGCCCACGATGATTCAGGAATGCCTCGAATACGCGAAGCGGTGCCACTTGTGCCAGATTCATGGGGACTTCATCCACCAGCATCCAAACCCGCTACACCCAATGGTGGCTAGCTGGCCGTTCGAAATGTGGGGAACCGACATAATCGGGCCCATCGAACCAGCATCGTCCAAAGGACATCGGTTCATATTGGCGACAACCGATTACTTCTCTAAGTAGGCAGAAGCAGTACCACTAAGAGTAGTGAAGATGGAGAATATTCTCCATTTCTTCAAGACGCACGTCATCTATCGGTTCGGCACTCCACGACGGATTATCTCCGATAACGGGTCAGCTTACAGAAGTCACAAAATCAGCCGCTTCGCATAGCAACATAATATAGACTGGAGATACTCTTCGGTCTATAATCCCCGAGCTAACGGTTTGGCTGGGGCTTTCAATAAGACCTTGACGAAGATCATAAAGAAGATGGTGTCCAAAAACAAAAAGGACTAGCATGAGAGATTGCATGAAGCTCTCTGGGCTTACCGGACCATGTTCAAAACGGCCAAAAACACAACGTCGTATGCATTGGTATTCGGCACTGAAGCAGTACTCCCCTTGGAGATAGAGCTACCCTCTCTACGAGTGGCGGTTCATTACGAGCTAACAGATGAAGAGAATGCTCATCTTCGGCTTGAGGAGCTCGACGCCCTTGACGAAACCCGGCTCATGGCGCAACAAAACCTGGAGGCTTACAAAGCAAGGATGACGCGCTCGTACGAAAGATTGACTAGGCCGAGAGCGTTCCGCCAAGGAGAACTCGTGCTAGTGGTCAAGAGACCTATGATCCCCAATCGTGCCAAACGGGGAAATTCGAGCCGAGCTATGAAGGCTCGTACATCATAGACAAGGTCTACCAAGGTGGGGCTTACTTGCTCATGAATATGCATGGCGAAAGACTCTTTAGGCCAATAAACGGCCGGTTCTTGAAAAAATACTACGCCTGACCGAAACGTCTGTAAACTACTACGAACCGCAGCATCCTAAGGCTGACGCAAAAAAATATAATATAAAAAGAAAAAAAATAAAATAATAAAAAATATAAAAATATATATAAAAAAAAGGTACGTCCATAAGCAAAACGGGCACGGATGAAAAGCCGAAAGGGCTCCGTGAGTAAAAACAGCAGCGCTACCGGCAAGTTTGTGAATATCCGAAAGGGCGCAATCTCGTTAAAAGACACTTGCAAGGTCCTCTCGACCTTTTCAGGAGAAAATAACTGCGTGAGATCCTTATGACTCACAAGGGAACAACACGCTTAGGGATCCCCACGATTCCTGAGGAGAAATTACACTTATGATATTCTCACGACGCATAAGGAGAATTCCCCTATGAGACCCTCACGGCTCATAGGATTCAAAAGCCTTAAGCTACAGGGATCTAAACCTGTTCTTAAGCCGTCATACACCCCAATATTTCCCTACAAGCGGTTCAATATTGACCCTTGTATACAATCTACGGGCACAAATAAACGTCTCCCCCACCAAGTTCACTCCAATGGCGCGAAATTTCCCTGCTTGGTGAACAACACTTGTAAGTCCTCTCGACTTATAAGGAGAAAACACTCTTGTAAGATCCTTACGACTTACAAGAGAAAACGCACTTGGGAGTCCTCACGGCCCCTAAGGAGAAAACGCACCTACAAGATCCTCACGACTCGTAGGAAGAAATACCTTTATGAGACCCTTACAGCTCATGAAGTCAAAAGCCTTAGTCGACAGAACCTTAACCCTATTTACTAAGCCACCTTTGTTCGAATAGACAACGGCAAGTGTTGATTCGCTCCTGGCAATATCCCAGTTGTAGCGATGCTGATGCCTAAATCGATATCGGATCCCAAGTTCCATACTCGCGATAAAAATCAGCGAGCCAAAAATGCATATAAAATAGCCGAAATGATGGGGCAACTTGCAACAAAATCAGCACGTAAAATATATGCATACGAAAATAGCCGAAATGATTGGGCAACTCGCAATAAAAAGTGGCGAGTAAAAGAAAAATAGCCGAAATGATTGGGCACCACGAAAAATAGCCGAAATGATTGGGCAATCGCGACTTTCGCGATATAAAAAGCTGAAATGATAGAGCATCGCGGAAAGAAAACAAAAAATACATATGAAATGAAACTTTTTCCCTACAGGAGAATCCATACCGACCCCTGTATACAATCCGTGGGCATAAACGAAAAGGGAACCACATGTCCCAACAAACACTTTCAAACGGAGAGTCAAATCTCGACGGCGACATCTACAGCCTGGAGACTCACAATGGCGTTCCTCCTCATTCCAGCAGGATACGGACGCGACACTACCAACCGGAGCCACGGCAAAGTCTCCAGTTCCAAGACTCTGCGGTTCACGGACAACCGAAAGTCGATCCCGACACCGTAGAAAACGTAGAAAGTCGATCCTCGACACCATAGAAAACGGAGAAAGTCGACCCCCGACACCGTAGAAAACGGAGAAAGTCGATCCCGACACCGTAGAAAACGGAGAAAGTCGATCCCGACACCGTAGAAAACGGAGAAAGTCCACCCCGACACCGTAGAAAATGGAGAAAGTCCACCCCGACACCGTAGAAAATGGAGAAAGTCGATCCCCGACACCGTAGAAAACGGAGAAATTCGATCCCGACACCGTAGGAAACGGAGAAAGTCGATCCCCGACACCGTAGAAAACGGAGAAAGTCGATCCCGACACCGTAGAAAACGGAGAAAGTCGATCCCCGACACCGTAGAAAATAGAGAAAGTCGATCCCGACACCGTAGAAAACGGAGAAAGTCGATCCCCGACACCGTAGAAAACGGAGAAAGTCGATCCCCGACATCGTAGAAAATGGAGAAAGTCGATCCCGACACCGTAGAAAACTGAGAAAGTCGATCCCCGACACCGTAAAAAACGGAGAAAGTCGATCCCCGACACCGTAAAAAACGGAGAAAGTCGATCCCCGACACCGTAGAAAACGGAGAAATTCGATCCCAACACCGTAGAAAACGGAGAAAGTCGATCCCGACACCGTAGAAAACGGAGAAAGTCGATCCCCGACACCGTCGAAAACGGAGAAATTCGATCCCCAACACCGTCGAAAACGGAGAAAGTCAATACCCGACACCGTAGAAAACAGAGAAAGTCATCCCCGACACAGTAGAAAATGGAGAAAGTCGATCCCGACGCCGTAGAAAACGGAGAAAGTCGATCCCCGACACCGTAGAAAATGGAGAAAGTCAACCCCGACACCGTAGAAAATGGAGAAATTCGATCCCCGACGCCATAGAAAACGGAGAAAGTCAACCCCCGACAACGTAGAAAACGGAGAAAGTCGATCCCGACACCGTAGAAAACGGAGAAAGTCGATCCCCGACACCGTAGAAAACGGAGAAAGTCGATCCCCTACACCGTAGAAAACAGAGAAAGTCGATCCCCTACACCGTAGAAAACAGAGAAAGTCGATCCCCGACACCGTAGAAAATAGAGAAAGTCAACCCCCGACACCGTAGAAAACGGAGAAAGTCAATCCCCGACATGGTAGAAAACGGAGAAAGTCGATTGTTCAGTTGATAAAACTGCACATTTAATATGACATTTCCTTACTATTTATATATAATAAAAGATGTTTATTATAAATATGACACATATAAGGGTTTATCCGTAAAAATACTATTTTCATGTGTTTATATATTATAATTAACATTATAAAGGAAAATGGTAAGCATATAATATTCATATAATATTTGGACTATTTTAATATGAAATATCTTTGACCAATTCTCTTAAAACTAAAATATCATGACAAATGGTTAAGATAATATCTCAATAAAAACAAATTCTACTAAAATCATTTATTGAGATAATTGTGCAGGAATTATATCATGACTAAAATCAAGGAAATCCGAGTTGGCGAGATCAAATCTGCCGAAGATATTCAAGTAAATTGAAGAAACTAATTCTGGCAGAAACATAGAGAAGATTTTCAAAGTCTAGATATTCAAAAGATCACCAAGAGCTACATAGATGAAGCTCCAGAAATTTAAGGCCAGGATCCCACCATAAGACCGTGGATCTGCGGTCAAACCCATCCAACGGCCGCGGTTCCGCCGCACTTTAAGGGAGTTGGGATTCTGGATTTTTTGGTTAGAATCGTAACAAGTAGTTACCATATTGGGAAGCTAGGGTTCTGGCTCTGGGACTATAAATAAGGACCGAGAGCCTCTTGGAAAAATCATCAAGCTGAAGAGATCACGAAGTCCAAGACGGCTCACGCATCCAGGCTGATCATCAACGGTTCATCTACCTCCTTAGAAGAGATCGAGAAGCAAACTAGCATTTTGTAATCATTTTCTAAGGGAACAAAGTGTAAATGAATTTTGTTGATTAATAAAGGTAGTTCTTTTTCTTATTCTATTTCTTTGTAGTTTTAATATGATTTCCCTCTCCATCTCTTCTTCTCCCATCATGCGCGAGTAATTCTCCGCTTGTTAGGGTTCGTAGGATTAGGGTAGATTAATGGATGATGAAGATCCTTAAACTCTTTTTACGTCCTATAAAGTTTATAAGCTTTACCAAAAGAATCATTAACATCCTAATCGGGCGCGCTACCAATTTATTGTTAGTCTCGACCGCGATTAGAGATTAGATTAATGATTGTTTTGGTAAAGGCTAGACATGAACGAAGTTCTATGTCGAGATAGGGGTTAAGAGTGGGAACATTTTTCCCTCCAGAAACCCTAATCTACATGCATCTCTGTCTTTCTAGTTTTAAATCTATTAAAGGATAGAAAGAGTAATATTTAATTAATCATCCATAACTACTAAATCCTAATGAACCCTACAAGCCCCCTTTTAATATTAAACTTACATCCGTAGTTAATCTAGATCTATATTTTGCATCCGTGTTTAACGTAGATTTAGAACCTACAACCATTCTTTATTCTTCTTCCTTTCTTTCTCAACACGCCTAAAGTAAGAATAAAATATTCAACGTTTCCCAGAGGACGACCCGTACTCATCTCGGTCTAGCTACACACGACACCGTTATTGATTGCGGTTACAACACACACTTTATAGATCAATCATCGATCCCGACACCATAGAAAACGGAGAAGGTCGATCCCCGACACCGTAGAAAACGGAGAAAGTCAATCCTGACACCGTAAAAAACGGAGAAAGTCAATCCTGACACCGTAGAAATCGGAGAAAGTCAACCCTCAACCTCCCCGTCAAAGCAACGCTTCGACTTGGGAACAAGTCAACTCATCAACCACTTACAAGTTCTCTCGACTTGTAAGGAAGAAACTTCTCTTGTGAGATCCTTATGACTCTCAAGAGAAAACTCACTTAGGAATCCTCACGACTCCTAAGGAGAAAATACACCTACGAGATCCTCACGACTCGTAGGGAGAAAAAACTTTATGAGACCCTCATGGCTCATAAAATTGAAAAGCCTTAGGCAGCAGATCTGAACGTGTTTCCTATGCCATCGCTACCCTACGAAGAGGTCAAGATGGACCATCTACAGACCACGTTTTCTAAAATTACATGCCAGAGAAATGAAGGTGCTACTCAAGAGGGCGTAAACTGCTTTGCGCCAAGTCAAAACAAAAAGGCATAACCTACGAACGTCAGCCATACACTATGCAAGACAGTAAAGAGAACATTTGATTCGTATCCAGTTAAGCATTCGAAGCGTACCCATTCATGTAAGTGCGAAAAGGTTTAATGCATAAAATAAACGCACGGGAACGAAAAGTTTGTTGTTCATACTTCAGAAGATTCTTACAGCGATGAAAACAGTAAACAAAAACATCACTAAAACGTTTACAATGGCAAGACATGGATTGAGAAATTCAGAAGTAAGGCCATCTAAAATGCTTCGGGCCTCTCGAACCATTCTCGTATGCATCCTCTCACGATCACAAGCGTCAGGGTCCTCACTGATGTCCTCCGCCCTCTGATAGGCAGCAATTATCGTCGTCTGCTGGAAAATTTGATGCAGGATATCAACAAGGTTTTCTCGCCGTTTCTTCGAGATCAGGACAATCAGATATACTGAGTGCACCTTATATACAGCATCATCCAACGCTTTAAGCGGCATGGCTTCATAAATGCCAGGAAGTGCTCCCCAAATCGCTCTCACGATAAGCTTCAAAAGAGCGGAACGACGAGGAAGCAGTCGACTATTGTATTCATCAAAGCGACTCATAACTTCAGCACACTTGACGTTTGTAAACTCCTGGTTTTGGCAGCGGCCTAGTGCGCAAATGTCTCCATAAGAAATAATTTTGTTAAGATCATACAGGTGAGCGACCATAGCACCTGAAAGGGAAAATCAGTGAGAGTTTAGTGGACAAACTGGTCAAGAAAATGCTTATTGAAATAGACACGGGGATTTAAACAACTCTTGATATCCTCACGGAGAAAACAAGTTCTGATTAAGGCACCCAACAAATTCAAATTTGTGCAAATAAAGGAGGAATCCTAAAAAAGATTCTCATTTAATGAGAGACTCCTCGGGTCAAGGAGTTAAACTCCTCGGGTCAAGGAGTTAAACTCCTCGAGAGCAACGCTCTGTAGACAGAAGTGACACTTGTCAAAATCAATGATGAAAGGAATAAAAATCCCCCCCAAAAATTCTAAAAGAGCAATGCTCTGCGAAGAAGATGGAGGAATCCATCAAAAACCCTAAAAACAAAGCTTTACTGAGTTAAAAACTCTGAGATCTTTAAGATCTGCAAGATGAACTCTAAGAGTTCTTCTTTAATGGGTTAAGAGACCCTAAGAAATATCTCTTTAGATCTATGATTTCAAGAGAGCAAAGCTCTGTTAAGAAAACCCTAAAAATTTCTTTAGATCTATAATCTGAAAAGAGCAAGGCTCTGTTAATGGGTGAAACCCTAGATTATGAAGTAATCCCTTCAAAGATTTAATCTTTACCTAAAATTTTCGACAGGGTTCTGTCTCTAAGAGAGTTCTTAAGAAAAAGAGCTATGCTCTGAAAAAGAATTAATTCTCAAGAGAAAACAAGAAGATGAACAGAGGTCATCTCAAAAGCCAAAGGCCCTATTTATAAGCACTGAGAGCCGTTTCAACTTCTAAGTTGATCCAATGGCGGAGATGCTGCCACCGCTGCACTCACGTGTAAGACACGTGAGCGCAACGGTGGGGGGCATTTGTTTTCCCCAATCAGAGCAAAGCTCTGTTCAAATTTTGAAATTTGAAATGAAGCAGCGCTTCATAAAAGCGCTGCACTTCATAAAAGCGCTAGCGCTCGCAGCGCCATCGCTAAGAGTCAAAGACTCTGATGCAGCGCTCACGTGCAAAGCACGAGAGCGCTAGCTCTAGCAGCACCAGCGCTAAGAGTCAAAGACTCTAATGCCGCGCTCACGTGCAAAGCACGAGAGCGCTAGCGCTCAGCGCGCTAGCACCAAGAGTCAAAGACTCTGATGCAGCGCTCATGTGCAAAGCACGAGAGCGCTAGCGCCGGAACTAAATGTTCCTCACCCTTGGATCAAAGATCCAATGATGACTAAAAATCACCAAGATACAGAATAAGTTCTGTATGGGAAAATATTTTCCCAATCTTGTTAAAAACAAGAAGATTGCCTTCTGTAAAACAAAAGCCCTAGGATCAAAGAACCAATGGTGGGGAAACATCCCCAAATCAATCAGAGAAAGATCTCTTTAAATTATTCAATAGATCGGTCTCCACTATATAAAGGTCCCAAGACTTCAAGTCTTGCACAGAGAACCCCCTCCCCCCCCCCCCCCACAAACTTTGAGAAATTTCAAAGAGAAGAGCAATCTCTCGGAAGAAGAATTTCTTCAAGGTAAATAAAACAGAGAGATCAAAGCATCTCATCAAGAGGAAGATGAACTTAGTTCTCTTTCTCGATCATAGATCTATAAGACAGATGTCTTTCACATAAAGAGATTGGAGCATCTCATCATAAAAAGGGAGGGAGAAAAAACTTAATTCTCTTCAGATCATAGATATATAAAATAAAGACGAAGTCTTTCACAAAAACAAAGAGATCATAGTATCTCATAAAAAAGAGAAGAACACAGTTCTCAGATCAATAAGACAAAGTCTCTTATAAACGAGAGTTTAATTCTCAGAACGCAGAATAGATCAAAGCTGCCTAAAAAGAGCCTTAGCGCTCCAAGACTGGCACACAGCGCCGCAGCGCTCCTAGCGCTCCAATTTAAAGAAGCGCCCAGCGCTCCAAGGTTGGCGCTCAGAGCCAAACGCACCACGTGCTCCTCACGTGGGCACTATCTTACAAGAAGTGCTCTACACCCAAATCTGGCGATCAGCGCCAAGCGCGCTACGTGTTCCTCACGTGTGTGCTACTTCAAAAAAAGTGCTCTGCACTCATTATCTGGCGATTAGTGCCAAGCGGGCCACGTGCTCCTTACGTGTGCGCTATTTCACAAAGAGCGCTCTGCACTCATTGACTGGCGCTCAGCACTAAGCGCGCCACGTGCTCCTCACGTGTGCGCTATCTCACAGGAAGCGCCATAGCACTCTAAGTCTGGCGCTCAGTGCCAAGCGCACCACGTGCTCCTCACATGTGCGCTGAGGGAACATAAATTGTTCTTTTAATAAAATCCTAGAGCCATAATGAGTGTTCAACATTCAATAAAAGACAAAGGTTGTCAGAACCTAAAACCAATTCTCAGCATTGCTAAATCAAAAAGGACCGAGCCTAATTAAATGTCCAACATTTTGACTGAGTGGGATGAGCCCAAGTTGGCCACATGCCCCTAATTCAGATTAATTGAGCCCATATGCTCATAAATCTTGTTAACTGATCTTAGTCCCAAACTTGACTACAGATCTCCCAACCAACATTGGTTCAAGGGTACATCTCTTCATACCTCTGATATATGTCGTTGCAATTCTTCAACGTCTTCAGAGAGATGGAGGGTCCCAATAACCAATAACTTTTGGTGCATCCCCAAACGGTTGAACCAAAACCCCCACAGACTATGACGTCTTTAAACTGGACTATGATGTCCTTAAACTTTATGGACTATGATTTCCTTAAACTCCATGGACTATGATGTCCTTAAACTTATGGACCGCAATGTCCCTAAACTAAAATAATAGAGCCCAAATGCTCTTTTGTTGGATCTAAATGATCCTGTTAAGTAGATCTTAGTCTAAAATTAGACTAACGTATCCTTAACAAACGTTTAAGTTGATCTTAGTCTCAAATGAGATTAACGATCCTTAAACCCAACCCAAACCCAAATCTAAGAAAATACGGATTTGGACCAATCCCCGCCCTACGGGAGACAACAATAAATTTGTCTCCGTATACAATCCACGGGCAACCAAAAATAAAACAAACATACACGACACAAAATGACCATCTGGAGAAGGAGAAAGTGGTTACCGCGATGCGGTAGCGTAATTAACTGCAGGGGCTTGCGCCTATAGGGAAGAGCGTCCCCACAATCAAAAACCCCTCACAATGAGGGGGAATCTGACGAAGTCTGCTACATCGGCTGCATCCGTCTAAACCTTCGATACATGGTGCCATAAATCAACTTGGCATCTTCAGAGCGGTGGATGGATAAAACCAAATAGCATCTGCCCCCAAATTCAGGCAAGACGTTTGTCTTCCCGTTATTCGGCGGCGAACAGTTGCTTCCTTGGAATAAGCTATAATCTCAATTCTTGCTCCTCGATACACCTGATTTGGCTATGAACATGATTAACATAGATATGTATAATATCAGAGCACTTGCTTGTAACTTCAAAGAAGTTGCTTGTAACATCTAATAAGTTTCCTGTAATTTCTAACCAGTTGTCTGTAACTTCTACTAAGTTGCCAGTAAAATCTATTTTTGTGTTTGTTGAATGCAGATATGGTCATGTTACATCCAATATTGTTGAATCATATAATAACTGGAAACGTAAGGCCTGTACATTTTCTATTCTTCAAATGGTGGACCATAAGGGTATGTTTGATAGATCGCTTCAATAGTCGACGAGAAAAAGCTGAAGGGTGGAATGGAGTGTTATGTCCCAAGTCGGAGAAAATTCTGAAAAAAAAATTTGACGCTGCTAGGGTTTTTTCTGTTCATCAAACTGATACGGAGTATTATGAGGTGTTTGACATTAAAACTATTTGGATCAATGTGTCGGCTCGATCATGTACATGCCGAGAATGGAATTTTACCAGGATTCCTTGTAGGCATGCCTGCGCCATTATAAATTTCTTGAGGCAATCAATCTATAACAACTGTGACCCTTTCTTGATGATTGAATATTTCATGGCTAGTTACAGAAATACAATTTACCTAATACCTACATTTGACAAGTCAACGGTCATGGAAAAGAACATTGAGATCCAGTCTCCTTTGACGAGAAAATGACCAGGAAGGCTCCCTACAAGACACATAAATAACAGCGATGTTCAAAAGAGAATTATGAATTGCGGTAGGTGTGGCAATGAAGGCCACAATAGAGCGACATGCACCGCTCCTATCGATTAAGTGTAAAATAGCTACATGTTGGTTGTTGGGTATTTTGTTTTATGTATCCACCGTCAAGTTTCGTGGACATTTTAAAATAAAACATTACGATATTCGTTATAATTTTGCTGTAAATTTTTCTATTATTTAAGTATGTATTTGAATGAAATTTAGAAATTTTTTTACGAATCCATTTATTTGTAGTTGCCTGTAACATCTAGGCACTTTCCTGTAACTTTTGATAAGTTGCCTGTAATTTCTAGGCAGTTGCCTATAACTTATAAGTAGTTTCTTGTAACTTCTAATCATTTGCCTGTAAATTCTGAGAACTTACCTATAATTTCTAACCATTTGCCTGTAACTTCTAGATAGTTAGTTGCCTGTAACTTCTAGGCAGTTGCCTGTAACTTGTAAGCAGTTTTCTATAACTTCTAATAAGTTGCATATAACTTGTAATCATTTTCCTGTAACATTTAAGCACTTACATGTAACTTCTAAGCATTTGCCTCTAACTTCTAACTATTTGCCTATAACTTCTAGGCAGTTGTCTGTAACGTCTAACCATTTGCCTGTAAGTTCTTCTAATTAGTTACCTGTAACTTGTAAGCAGTTTTCTGTAACTACTAAGCAGTTGCATATAACTTGTAAGCGGTTGATTGTAACTTCTAAACATTTGCCTGTAACTTGTAAGCAGTTGCCTGTAACTTTTAAGCACTTGCAAGTAACTTCTTATTAGTTGCCTTACCTATAACTTCTGATAAGTTGTAACCTCTAATAAATTGCCTGTAACATCAGCTATATAAAACTGATAATATCAACAAAAATATCATTCATATCACATCGGCCAATATCGGCTATATAAAACCGATAACATAAAAAAATATCATTCATATCACTGCATCGGCCAACATCGGCTATATAAAATAGACAATATCAAAAAAAAAATATCATTCATATCACAGTATCGGCCAAAATCGGTAATATTAAAGTAAATACGTCAATAGTTTTTTACATTCATTAGACAAAATAGTAACATATAAGCAATTTGTCATTCTCACTCAAAATAAGTAATAATATCGGTGAACATCGGCAAAATACAAGTACGTATAAAAAAGAGTTCAAACTTTGGCCAAACGAAAACTAAAACAATATCAAGTCGTTTCTTGCTCGTTGGCCAATAGAATTTGGACCATAAGTATCGGCCACCACTGCACCGACTTTTTTCCCTCCAGGGCATCTGGAATCCGCCGACTCTCGATCAATGCCTTCATGAATAGGTAGACGAAGATACCGCAATCAACATTGTTAACCAACAACGTTAACAAACGCATACTGTTATAACCCTTAGCAATCAGAAATGTTAATAAAAACTTGTAAAGGAAGTACCGCTTATGAATTGTTTTGTATCAGGAAAGAGACACTAGTAAATTGAAATGCATTGTAACCCCCATACTCGTTGAATTTCTTCGCCCCAAAATTATAAAGGTACTGCAAGTATAGCCTAGCCCCTTCCTCCCAATGGTGGTCGTGCGCAAGTGAAGAATAATGCTGCAATTCCTTTTTAGCAAAGTCTATAACGAGCAACGTCTAATGAAATTTAGGACATATTGGGGTCATAATGCGAGTACTGGGGGAATGCCATGCATCGTCAACATATTTGTTCCATCCACTACTTTTCATGTGCACCTTTCCGGAGTCAAACAGATCAACAATCATGCCCTGCCACAAGTATTTATGTTGTTGATAAATTGATGAATATAATCAGGAAAACCGAATAAGATGAGTAGGTATTACTATTATCCAAGGCCTCACGAAAGCAGATGTAAGTACTGATGCGGTATGGACCAAATACTTCATCAAGTTATCTGCCAACTTGACAAAGGGGTCCATCAATTATAAATAGTTCACATATTTATAAGTTCCCTGTAACATCTACTAAGTTGCATGTAATTTCTACTAAGTTGCATGTAACATCTATTAACTTGATTATAAAATCTTCTAAGTTGCTTGTAATATCTACTGAGTTGCATGTAATATCTATAACAGTTGCATGTAAGCTCTAATAAATTGCATGTAACTTCTATATTAGTTGTCTGCAACTTCTATAGTAGTTGCCTGCAACTTTTAATAAGTTTCCTGTAACTTCTATAGCAGTTGCCTGTAAATTCTAATAAGTTGCATATAACCTATAATAAGTTTCATGTAACCTCTACAAACATACCGTATCTTCCACCTGCTGCCCGGTTAAGAAATCGAAGAGATCGAAGCGAGAAATAGAAACGTGATTAGTATGGTCAAAGGGTATTTATCTTCGACGAAATATGCTCCTTCAAAAAAGAATCGACGGCATCCCTATGAACCTTCCCGATCACTTCAATGCGCTCTATTATGGGATAAGCAATAAATGTCCCATCCCCGTAAACCTTCGCCCGCATGACTGCAAATAACGAAAAGTGTTTCAGTTAAGACACTAAAGGGTATTGCATACAACATTCAGACAATTTCCACACATAAATATTATAGTTTACATGGATAGTATTGATAAACAAAGAATTATAGTTTTCATGCAACAAACAACACGGTTATGATAATTTCACAACTGTTTCACACTTTGCAACTTAGGATCTTCTGCCTTTTTGGGCGTATCTCCCCGTAATAGCCGAAGGACTTATGCATCTTGGTCAATACCTTGACCGTAGTGACGGCACGTGCCTAGTCAACGATGCCGTCAGGGCTGGAAATTTCAATCACGGTTTAGGCCTCCGCATTCCCCATGTTCCTTTTTTTCCGCTACCCATACCTTCAAACTTTTCGCAGTCACGTACTCGTCCTTATTTAGATACCTGGACTGCTTTCGGCCCTGCCTATTCTTCCCTCATTTCTCGAGACTTTTTGTGGTAGACTTATAGGCAACCGCTTTCCTCTTGTGTGCCGGTAGAGGGGTGACCACGGAAGACTTCAACACATCATCAGCACCCTCAATAACGGGCTTCTTAACCGCAGCAAAAATGTTTCCCTCATTAGAAGCATCCGCAACTACTTCCTCCTCAATTCGAGCAACTGGCGGGGATAAAGTAAAAACAAAACTATCATCAAACCTTCCAACTTCGTCCTTATCCTCACTCTCCTCTTCTTCTTCCTCTACCTCATCCATTTCAGCTCTCTCCTCCTCCTCTTCTTCTACCTCGTCCATGTTTTCCGCCGAAAACTGGACTGAGACGTGGAGACGTCTTTCCTGAATACGGGGGCAGATACTATTTGGAACATATCCGTCCATCTCTCCAAAGATACCAAGTTGATTTATTGAAACATATATTGGAGATTTAGACAGATGCGACCGTTGTAGCGTGACTTTATTAGATTCCCCCTTTTTGAGGGGTTTTTGATTGTGGGGACACTCTTCCTTGCAGGCACAAGCCCCTGCAGTTAATTACGTTATCGCAACACGATAACCACTTTCACCTGCTCCGGGAAGATCACTTCGTGACGTGTTATGTTTGTTTATTATGGGGTTGCCCTTGGATTGTATACGGAAACTAGTTTATATCGTCGTCCGTAGGGCGCAGATTAGTCCAAATCCGTATATTAGATTTGGGGTTTTGAACTTAGGACACAAATCTCATATAAATGAGGTCCATCAGTTCATGGGATATATGGGTTTGATCAAAGGATCGTTAGTCATATATCGGACTAAGATCGACTTAGGAACAGTGAGCATATGGGCTCAACTGATAATCAGATCATATATGAATAACCCATGGATAGTATATGGTAGTCAATATGGAGATAGTCCGTAGGGCAAAACATATTAGTTTAAGGATATCACGGTCCATAGAAGACATGGATGGAATATAGCTTGTTTGTGCCCGTAGATTATATACGGGGTCAATACAGAGACCAGCTGTAGGGCCAAGCATATATTAGTTTAAGGACATTTAGTTTAGGGACATTTCGGTCCAACATTCCCTTGTTCGGGACGAAGTATTAGTTTAAGGACATTTTGGTCCAACATTCCCATGTTCGGGACGAAGTGTTAGTTTAAGGACATTTCGGTCCAACTTTCTCGTGTTCGGGACGGATATTAGTTTAAGGAAATTTCGGTCCAACATTCCCTTGTTCGGGACGATTATTAGTTTAAGGACATTTCGTTCCATCATTCCCGTGTTCGGGAAGAATATTAGTTTAAGGACATTTCGGTCCATCATTCCCGTGTTCGGGAAGAATATTAGTTTAAGGACATTTCGGTCCATCATTTATCTTGTGCGCACGTGTATATTTTACGTGGCGAAGTGAACGATAGTAGAATGGGATGCGCCCAATATTGGGGTGCGATCCAATTTGAAAGTATTTATATTTCTTTCAAAGATATACACATATGTATAAAGCCGGAGCTCAATATGAGGTACGCATCTATATGGGATGCGTATCAATATGAGCTATGCACATCAATATGGAGGTGCATCAATAGGATGCGCATCTATATGGGATGTGTATCAAGATGAAAGTATGCACATCAATATGGAGGTGCATTGATATGAAGCTGAAATATTCCCAGTCTTGATGAAATTTCATATCTTTCATCAAGTTGGGACGGGAAATAAGTTGTTGGTTGTTGGTTGTTGGGACCTGCCGCTTCTCTAAAGACGTTGAGAAATTACAATGCCGTATATCAAAGGTGTAGAAGGATGTGCCCTTGAACCAAATCCCGTATATAAGGGAAGAGAATATGGTGGATCTAAGGATCGTTAGTCTTATATGAGACTAAAATTAGCTTAGAAGATATGGGATGGAGATCATTAGTCGTATATGGGACTAAGATCAAATTGGATATCATGAGCATATGGGCTTAGTTGATTTAAATCAAAGAAGAAATTTATGCTTCGCAGACTTAGCCAATTTGGGCTAAGATTGGGTTTCTATGTCACCCAGTAGTGTTAAGCACTGGGCCATAATCTCTGTTTTGAGTCTTACATTACCCAACAGTGCTAAGCACTGAGCAGAGAATCCCAAGCTTAAGTATAGGATATAATGTCCTGCTTGTTTTAGCGCTCACATGATATCACGTGAGCCGTTGCTCCTTTTTCCTGCTCACGTGTTATTACGTGAGGCGCTATGTTTCTTGGCGCTCACGTGGTATCACGTGAGGTGCTACAATAGTACTAAGCACTAATCTGTTTTACTTTCTGGTGCTCACGTGGTATCACGTGAGGCGCTATATTTCTTGGCGCTCACATGCTATCATGTGAGGCACTAAAATAGTGCTAAGCACTAACGTGTTTTGCTTTCTGGTGCTCACGCGCTATCACGTGGGGCACTGTTTTCATGGTCTTTGGGCTCTCATGTGCCTTTCACGTGAGACGCTGAATCTCTGAGCTTCTGTGTGCTCACGTGGATATCACATGAGACGCTGTCTTCTGCTTCTTTCGAGTGCTCATTTGGATATTATGTGAGGCACTGAGTCCTTAGAGAATTTTAATCTCTGTTCATGATTTTTAAAAAAGTTTAACTTCTATTAATGACATTTTGACCATTAACGATCACCAAGATCAATATTTTGATGATCTTGAATAGGTTCTTTAAGAACTAATTTTTTGTTTATGAAGGAACTAAGTTCCTGGAGTATAAACACCCTCTTTTTCATGTCCTTTCTTCCATTGTTCTCCCCTGAATCTTTGATTCTCAAGAATAAGATTTTCCCGATGAAAATTAAATTTTCAACTTGTGGAAGAATTGTCTTGTGGATCTCAGATCCAGAGAAAGAACTAAGTTCTTATGAAGGGCTAAACCCTTATATATGATATGATAGGTAAAAGAGAGACATTTTATCTCTGTGTTTTCTTTACCTAGGGTTTGAGAGGAGGAAGATCTTCTTCTTTATTGAGAATTAAATTCTTTGTTGTTTTGTGGGAGTTTTTGGAGAACCTTCTGTATTTTTTACAAAAACTTATGGGGAGTCTCCTCCTTCTAAGATTTAATCTCTTTGCTCCTATTTATAGGAGAAGAGAAAAATTAATCTGTTTGAGGAAATCTCTCATTGAGAGATCATGATTGATTTCATAATCAATCAAATTGATCTTAAAGATCAACCGGTAAATTTTATTTACAGTTGGATTTTTAATCCAAAGGCTTTCTGTTTAACAGAGAAGATTTCTTGTTTGTTTTAACAAGATTAAGAAAATATTTTCCTAGGATGGAATTTAATTCTATCAGATGATCTAATGGTGATTTTTTAATCACCATTGGATCTTTTATCCAAGAGTTATCTGTTTAACAGAGAAGATCTTTCTAGTTTAAAAACGATCAGGGAAATATTTCCCCCATAAAATTTAATTCTACATAGAATTTAATTCTATAAAAAAAAGAACACTCATGTGCATTGCACGTGAGGCGTTGGCTTATAGCACTCATGCGGATATCACATGAAGCGCTATCAAGAAGTTAGCAAGTGCGCTTACGTGGATATCACGTGAAGCGCTGCCAAGAGACTGGATTAGCGCTTCATGTAGATATCACGTGAGACGCTCACGTGGTTAACACATGGGAACTAATATAGGATTTGATCCTATCTGAAGTGCCACTCACGTGCTTTGCATATGTGTGCACACGTGTTTAACACGTGGAGGCTTCCCTTTATTTTTATAAAGAAAAAACAAGCTCTGGACAATTTTTTTTGGCGAGAACAGTCCACTTCCTTGCCCTTCACTAGCACAGAATCGGCAATCTCTTGGCATCCTAACCTATAGAGTAGGTTACGCAGACGTTGAATCTCGGCTTCCGCTGCCTCCAATGCTACTTGCTGCTTGGAAAGGAGCGTTTTATAAAGAAACTCCTTTTTCGCACAAATATTCTTCAAATGCGTCGCTTGTTATTCTAAGGACACGCCCTTCACATTGTCATTTTCATTCGACTTCTCAACATATCGTTTCTTCAGAATCTGCACCAATGAAGACTACAATATGTTATAATTAAGTTATTACAGGTTACATACAACTTATTAGAAGTTACAGGAAACTACTATAAAAGTTACAGACAACTTATTAGAGATTACATGCAACTTCTTGGATGTTACAGGCAAATAGCTATATATACACAATATATTTTTTAATGTAAATAGAGATATACAAATTACTGATGCTTTTGGTGCATCTTCGTCTCCATTTCTCTTCTCTTGCACTACTCTTCTCTTCAATATAGAAGCGGAGTAATCCATGTCCCCTTTCGGCATAAAAGTGGACCTCTTTCTCTTCATTGTCTTCTCCAATCCCGACATCTTCAAAAATGTACTAAATTGCTACCCACATAGGGCCGGTTTGTTAGCGTCTGTGTGTGTCAGTTGCCTCAAACCCATGATTGTATAAAACCATAGCTGTAAACAACATACATCACATCCACATTATTAATATTAAATGATCAAAACATATATACCAACAATATTAATTTATGTAGTTTATATTTTGCGTACAAATATAGTATAATCTCTAAAATAATTTGCATATGCTTACAGCGAGAAGGATCTGACACTCGGGCAACTGTGCAGAGTCAACCTTCGAGCTAAGCATAATCATGACACCGTCCATTATCATCTCGTGCACCGCTTTGGCCCAGGTCACACTCGGCACTACCGATAGGTCAACGTATGGAAATGCATCTCTAGGGACGATCGGGGATGTGACAGGTATCCAAAATAAAGAAAGCTAACAAAGAATCAGCAAAGATACGAAATCGTCCATCACTTCTGGAGTTCTATCCTTTACAGTCCTCTCCAAATCACCCACCAATATTATGATGTACGTCATTTCACCCTTCTCTATGTTAAAGTACTTTTTTCGAAAATGGGTGATATCACGGTTAGTCTTGATATCTTTGCTGGCCTTCGGCAAGCTGATGTGCTCGCTGTTGGCTATATTGCCCTCAAGACAATTATTGTAATCGCAAGCAGGAGATTATAATGATTGAGGGGGGACCTATACAGGTAGAACAGTCTTACTCGACATGGTAGTATGGTATCCGGTTCATCTCTATCATCATGTACATATATTATATGATATTACAGATCACTATTACATGTTGATAGAGCCAATAGGATTTATGCTTGACTATCATGGTTATTGTAGTGATCACACTTGTGAGAACTGGGCAGTCTATAAGAAAATCCTTAAATGTTCCTAGTCGTAGGAATATCGAGATTGAGTATCGATATTCCAGAGTAGACTAGTGTATACGTTTCTTGACCCCGAAGAGGGGCGATGGCCGGTCTCACAGCCATTGGTGTTAGTCTGCCACCAAAGATAGTATACAGATGCTTATTGGGTTATGAATTACACTAGATGGGATCGCCGGGAATTTGCTAGATAGTATTATACCTATTGTCAGGTAGCGGTTCTATGGTAACATGAGTACAACTTATTCTTTCAACCTGAGATCGTCATTTGTCTCGTGTGAGTTCCTACTATTCTTTGATTATTATCCTACCACGGCTCTACTGAGTCGTGCAAACATGTTTTAGTTGGGTACAGTCTCGAGCTATATGGAGGCAGTGATCGGATCGTCGGGGATTCGTCTCTCCTGGTATTGGGTGTTGATTCCGCCATTACCAGAAATCCTTGGCCAAGGTGGACGAGAATTACTGATTTGGATCAGTAGTTTCTCAGTGGGTGATGGACTTTACACCGACACGACTTATCGTGTTATTAAGGGTCTAACTTTATCCACCCTTATACCCGATATACCATACTCTTAGACCAATAGACCGGACTGTACAGAGACTATCACTTTCAGGCTCAATAGGGATACAAACAAGTTTGCTTATCGGCCTTCCTTTCATTTGATACATGGGTATTCGTTACGTACAGCTAGTGCTGCTGACATGTTTATGGTTAAACCCACTGCCAGCGTATTGTCGAGTCTTTAGAGTCACACACAGAGCGTTTCCCAGCTCGGGCGAAATGATGTAGTGTATGTATTTTGATACGTATTCTGGTTCGATTAAAACACGTGTTTTTGTACACATGCTTTTAATCAGACAGTTTGTTAATACTAGCCGGTTTGAAAGATAGCCAGATTATCACATTTTGGATTAAATATGAGATAGTATTATATATCTCTTTAGTGTCTATCTTTTCGGAATTCGTATTTTGACAGAATACGGTATTTACACGAATACGGGTATTTGTATAAATACGTGTATTTGTGTCTTGATATTAATACGAGTATTTGTATCATTAGTACAAATTCGGGTATTCGTATTTTATACGAATATGGTATTTGTTTTTTGATACGAATACAGATGTATGTATTTGTAGCATATACTTGTATTAGTGTATTTGTATATATTTATATATATTCATATACATATGTATATATGTACAATAAGGTGACCTCTCCTTTTCTTCTCCACTCTTCTTGAATATTTGTGAATGGTGTGGGCTTGTGACTCACCATGGTAAGTCACAACCCACTCATTCATAGATTAAAAGAAAGAATGGAAAAAGAAAATAGTGATGAGAGTTTTTCATTATCCATGCATGCTTCCTCACCTAAGTTTTCTTCTTCTCCTCTCTTGATTTTTCTAAGTGGAGAATTGGAAAAGGATTAAGAGAGATCAATTAAAGATTAGCCACCATTACATCCTAGTGATCATTTCCTAACAAGTTTTGATCACTAGTTTCTTCACGTGTGAAGCTAGATCCCAAGTTAGGGTTCCTTCAAGGTGGATCATCTTCGACAAGGAAGACCGACTCACAAGCTCGTTCCTGACGACCTAGGAGCTTAAGAAGTGGCGTAGAAGACGAAGGACACGACTACAAAAATTGTTATTACAAACCAAGTAGCTAAACTCCTTCGTATGTTTTATAGTTTAGTGTTTGGATTCGATTCTAGGTTTTAGTAGTTCGTGCTCAAGTTTAGAAAATTTTCGTTTTGTATTTCGCACTCGCCGTAAGATTGAGGCACTAGCACGAGCATCTACCTACATGGTATCAAAGCCACCCAAACACTAGAACTAGTTTAGACGATATTTAAAGTTTCGAACCGACAAAATTCCGTATTTTCAAAACCTAAGATTCAAGTTTCTGTCAAATATTTTTTGGCCTCGAATTTTTTTTTGGAGTATTGCAGAAAGATGATAGAACCATGAATTTGACACTGTAAAAAAACTAGGCCAATCAGAGATATTTCGACAGTCAAAAAATTCCCTAAAACCGATAATTGCGGCCCGTCTTCCTCCAAACTGGCTCGTCTTCGTAAAGTGTCTTGGATATTGAAAATGGGGATTTTTGGTAAACTTCTTTTTTACTCAGATTTCACTTAGTGTTATCTTTGCATTTGAGCAACACGGAAAGTTTTAAATCGAAACTTTTTGCATCGTTTATATCTTTGTATTTATGAACGTCGTCTAATTGCTATAGGTCGATTAGACGGGATTGCAAATACTTGTTAATTCTGTGATGCTTATTTGGATTGGAATAGATGTGGTCGTTGTAGTGAATAGCCGAAGTTTTTTGTGAGATGAGAGTTTTATATTTACATTCGTATATTCATATTACGGGGCGAGTGTCCGACTTGTGGACTACCATCACTGCTTGATGTATATTCTTTTTGAAAGTCTACCCTAGGATCAGCAAGGGGTCCAAGTGACATCAAGCATACCAAATTCAAATTTTTATTGGCGATAAGCTAGACTATACAAGATCTTTAGCTAGGTGATTAGGGTTTAAAGTTTGATATATACTAAACTATGAGAAAGTGAAAGGAGGTTATACCAACGTAGATCGAGTCCTTCACTTCACATACTCCGTGTAGTAGTCCCGCGACTTCACTAGGCTCCACTTGCGGCTTTGGATGAGCTTCCTCTGATGGCCTTCGTGCCGAAGATGATCCATACGAAGTCCCTCCAACTCAAGCTACCTCTACACTAAACTCTTTAGCGTAGTAAACACGCTACACTCGATCTCTAGTCAAGTGTAGGATGGTGAAGTAGGGGATGCTAAAAGCTCACAAGTTTGTGTTCAAGTTTCATGGTTCACATCACATGTGAGGATTGAAGCTTGAACTATAGCAATTGAGGAAGAAGAAGAAGCTAGAGAGCAACCATGGGAGAAACTCATGAAAATGGCTAAGTGTTGAGAATGAGCAAAAAATGAATGGCCACCCTTGACCCCTACTCATTCAATTATGGAATTTTGCAATATAAAATGCATCCATGTTTGAATAGTGAGTCAAGATGAATAAACAAATATAACTCCCATGCTTGCAACCATGCTCTCAATTTACACCTCATTTCTATTTTTCTCAAAAATAGAAAATCAAGCCATGCTTCATTATTATTATTATTATTATTATTATTATTATTATTATTATTATTATATATATATAATGAAGACTAATTAGTGAGCTAATGATATTAGTTATGATATAATTATATCACATATAATATATATCACATTATTAAATCAACACTTGATTTACTAATCCTGTTATATCACATATGACCGACTAATATCATATATCTGTATATCACATTATAAAATCAACATTTGATTCGACAATCTAGTTATATCATATATAACCGAACCGATAATAGATAACTACCAGATTACAATACGGTATCACATACACGTATTTAATCTGGCCCACACACATATCACATATGTGTCCTACTTCGTTTCGCTTGAACCAGGGAACTTCTGTATGGACTCTAAAGACTCGTCAATACGCCAGCAGTAGTTGATGATCATATCAGTCACCCACTGGTTTTATCAAATCTTCCTTCAAACCCTAAAAGGTAAGATTTGCCGGGATTAATTACACCCTACATGTTCGCCAATCGTTCGGCCAGACAGGTATCGGAACTCCGAGGGAGGTTCCCCATGCTTTCGCACGGACCTAATTAAAATAAACATCGTTTCCCTAGAGGCATAACCTCGTTGACACCTTTCTAGACACCTACTTGATTAGCTAATTGTAAAGTGCAAAATTCTTCCAGGAGTAACTCTTACTCGCAGTGGGTATCGGGATCCAACTATCATATAGAAGGTATGCAATCTCATTGCAAATTTCAACACTTGAAATTCCCGATAAAGTTTTTATCCCTAGCTTCCTATGACCTTGATGAAGGCCAACAAACTATAGGCCGCTAGTCAAGTTCAGCCCTTTCATTTCTTGATTGAATTAAACCCATCCGTACGACCCTTGACGAAGGCCAACAAAGTCGCACGACTACCCTAATCCAATCGCATCACATGCTGGCAGATAAGCACTAATCAGCAACCACACACTACGTCTTGACGAAGGCCAACAAACGTAGCACGAATACTAAATAGTACTTATCTGAAATGGGAGGGCTACGAAGAGTTTTAAGAAAACCATGAGCGTAACGAATTTGATATTGTTGTAGAATCTAGTGATTTTGAAAGGAGTGTTTTTTAGGCTTTTGCTAGTTTCGCTAAAGAGGTCACTCCCGGTGAAGGGATCTCGACTCTTTCCTCATCGAATGAGGTGCTGGATATTCATGAATACCACTATGCAAAGCAAGAACTAGAGAAGCAATCGAAAACAAAACCCAGTGAGTTGTAGCGTTTGCTAGTTTCGCTAAAGAGGTCACTCCCGGTGAAGGGATCTCGGCTCTTTCATCATTGAATGAGGTGCTGGATATTCATCAAGGAATACCACTATGCAAAGAAAAAACTAGAGCTACCCTTTTTAAAAATTTGATTTTACAACATCTTTAGGTTTTTACTTTTCATTAATCTCATTAATGAAGTCCCATCATTTAATGTTTCCTAAACATTACAGAAAAGTGAAACGAAAATAGAACGTACGCTTATGCCATCCGCATTCGCCACTGGGCCCCGTCATGCACCGTTAGGTTACTTAACTACCGGCAGAGCGGAGGCTGGACTAGCGCGGGTGCAAAACATAAGCAACGTTTATTATATATCATTTAAATAATAGAACATTCGTCTCACTCAGTTATATGATCAACATCACATAACCAAGCGGCAGAAGCAATATATGAAATATTGGATATACTAGGATTTCCGTGTTTTAAATTTAGCCAGTAATGTAAAACGCGGATTCCACGGTCATGATGAATAGTCAAACCCACATCCCATAGACCCCTACGAGAGCGGAAAGTAACCATACTAATTCTAGAGTTAGGAGAACCGGTCTCAACTCCTTGAGATGGTATCCTAATGAACTCTAGAACCCGGTTACTTGTGCTCCCTGCCTTGGGTTTATCCTAATGCGGGAAAGTAAATAATATACAA
Organism: Agapanthus africanus; assembly: GCA_030015575.1. NCBI lineage: Eukaryota > Viridiplantae > Streptophyta > Magnoliopsida > Asparagales > Amaryllidaceae > Agapanthus > Agapanthus africanus. The sequence goes on along the minus strand of JASDDO010000019.1, from coordinate 911,920,583 downwards.
CAGTGGTGACATCATTCTCAACCCGGAAGTGCCCCAATAAAAGAATATTACATACAAAATTTACATGAATGAAAATTGAAAACTTTCATCTCACATAAAACCCCAGGCTATTCAATCACGACGATCCAATAAAACATATCACCAGCAACACATGATATCACATATCATCAACGTAAGCAAATACGCGTATTCCAAATTCAATTAACATATAGCAACGAGATTTGGGATACCCCACGTATTACACTTACGGTCGCAGAAAAGAAATGTAAAACTACAATAATTAGAATCTGCGTATCCTTAGACATCATAAACCCGGAAAATCTCATATTCCGAATTTCATACCTAACTCTATAAACCCCGCATTTTAGTCTCATATCAAAAACTCTTTTTAATATATTAGTCGGGTAATTCAACAAGATTCCCGACTACCCGATCAAATACGCGTCGGAAACTATAGTAGATGGCTGCACCCCCGATGCCATCGACCAAGTGCACTTAAGGCGGAACACCGTGGGTGCTATTGGTAATGGGGTTCTCCTACAGTCACTTGGTTGGGGCAATGGGGTGAGGCTATCTATTAAAGTTAATCGACGAGTATTCGCGTACGATACGCGATTGCGACGGAGTTTCGATTCGAATCGAAGCTTCATGGTAATCGATCTACCGAGACTAAATGCTAGATTTATAAACACTAACTAGTTTTCATAAAATCAATTAAATGTGGATTCCAACTACTGCATCCATATCAAACTAAAACCCAAAACGATGAAACAATTATGATTACGAAACACTCCGTATTAGTCCCTAAACAAAATTAACATCACATGTAATTTTGGACTAATCAAACAATACCTGAAACCCCAAAATCAAGCTACTGGAACACAAAAAAATTTCGAGCCAAAACAGAGACCAAAAAACGGGTGAGGCCAGTTTTTGGAGTGATCTCGCCGGGTCAAACTTGATATTTTGGCATCGAATCTCTCCAGTGTTCAAGTTGCATCACATACAACATTCTGCAGTTGCTTAAAAAAAATTTAGGGGTCATTTTAAAATCGACAGAGAACAAGGTTTCTTAGCAGAGTTTCGGAGTTGTTTCGGTTTCATGATTCTAATTACACTGTATAATCTTCTAGCTTAGGCTCTGATACCATGAAAGTCTACCCTAGCACCAGCAAGGGGTCCAAGTGACATCAAGCATGCCAAATTCAAATTTTTATTGGCGCTAAGCTAGACTATACAAGATCTTTAGCTAGGTGATTAGGGTTTAAAGTTTGATATATACTAAACTATGAGAAAGTGAAAGGAGGTTATACCAACATAGATCGAGTCATTCACTTCACATGCTCCGTGTAGTAGTCCCGCGAGTTCACTAGGCTCCACTTGAGGGTTTGAACGAGTTTCCTCTGATGACCTTCGTGCCGAAGATGATCCACGCGAAGTCCCTCCAACTCAAGCTATCTCTACATTAAACTCTTTAGCGTAGTAAACACGCTACACTCGATCGCTAGTCAAGTGTAGGATGATGAAGTAGGGGATGTTAAAATCTCACAAGTTTGTGTTTAAGTTTCATGGTTCACATCACATGTGAGGGTTAAAACTTGAACTATAGCAATTGATGAAGAAGAAGAAGCTAAAGAGCAACTATGGGAGCAACTCATGAAAATGGCTAAGTGTTGAGAATGAGCAAAAAATGAATGGCCACTCTTGATCCCCACTCATTCAAGAATGGAATTTTGCAATATAAAATTGCAACCATACTTGAATAGTGAGTCAAGATGAATAAACAAATATAACTCCTATGCTTGCAACCATGCTCTCAATTTACACCTCATTTCTATTTTTCTCAAAAATAAAAAATCAAGCCATGCTTCATTATTATATATATATATCATATATATTAATATATATATATATATATATAATGAAGAATAATTAGTGAGCTAATGATATTAGTTAAGATATAATTATATCACATATAATATATATCACATTATTAAATCAACACTTGATTTAATAATCCGGTTATATCACATATGACCGACTAATATCATATATCTGTATATCAGATTATCAAATCAACACTTGATTCGACAATCTGGTTATATCATATATAACCGAACCAATAACAGATAACTGCCAGATTACAATACGGTATCACATACACGTATTTAATTAGGCCCACACACATATCACATATGTGTCCTACTTCGTTTCGCTTGAACCAGGGAACTTCTGTGTGGGACTCTAAAGACTCTTCAATATGCCAGCAGTAGATGATGATCATATCAGTCACCTACAAGCCGTCAGCGGTACTAGCTGGACATAACGGCTACCCGGGTATTGAGCGATATGAGGATCAATAAACAAGCTTGTCCATAGTCTCCATGAAGCCTATCAGTAACACTACCGTACAGTCCGGTCTCTTCGTCTGATATGTCGCATATCATGTCTAGGGTTGGTAAACGTCGGTCCCCAGTAACGTGATAAGTTATACCGATGTCTGGCCTATAACGGTTCGAGAAACTATTGATAACACTTATCAGTAAATTTCGGCAGCAGCCCTGGCCAGGGACTTCCAGTTATAACCAATCGAGTATAGCGCAACATCAACCCCCAATACCGGGAGAGACGAAACCCCTCCTATCGCTCATTGCTTCCATGCGACTCGGGACTGTACCCAAAATCCACCTGTTTGCACGTCTCCTATAAGCGTGGTAGGGAGGAAATCAAAGCACAGTGAGAGCCGCACAAGACTCTATGACGATCTCGGGTCTACAGACTAACCTGTACCAGTGTCACCAGAGGACTGCTATCTGACGATAGGTATACTACCATATAGGACTCCTCGGCGACTCCTGTTCGGTGTACCTATTCTCCAATGAACACCTGTGTACAATCTTTAATCTCACACACCAATGGTTGTGGGATCAACCATCGCCCTCTAAGGGACAAGAAACGTATACACTAGTCTACTCTGGAATATCGATGCCCTAGTCTCGATATTCCCTCGACTAGGAACTGATTAAAGGATGTACTTTTGGACCACCCTGGCCCCACTAGTATGATCTCATCATAGTCCTGATAGTCAAGTACATATCCTAAGGGCTTTATCAACATGTAAGAGACAGACAGTATAAATACCAGTCTACATATTAAGATAAAGGTAACCTAATAGCATACTATCATGTCGAGCAAGAAAGTCCTCAATATATATGTCCAAGCATCCACTATTTCATCAATAATAGCCTCTAGGGCATACATATTCCTAACACTTTTGAGGGGCACTTCCGGGTTGAGGTTGTGTCGCCTATGTATTATATTTGATTCATCTCTTGTATCTAGGATAGACCCATGAGGAGTGCTCAAGTAGCCGGATTCTAGGAAGCAACGGATGGCCATCTCATAGAGTTAAGAACGGATCATCCCATTCTAGAATTGCCGGGACTTCTTGCTGCACTCGTAGGGGTCTAGGGACTAGGGTCTGGTTATTCATACGACCGTGGAATCCGTGTTTCATTCATGGCTTAAATGAAACAAGAAATTCCTAGTATACCCTCTATTTTATAGAGTTTGCTTGTGCTGTGATTCTGTGTTTGCAATATATAATCATGCCTGAGATGAATGGTGTTATATATATATAGTAGACGTTATATATGTTTTGCATCCGCACTAGTTCTGTCCCCGCCGTGCCGTAAGTTAAGTAACTTTACGGTGAAGACCCGGGACCCTGTGGCAAATGCGGATGGCATATATGTGCGTGCCTATTTTCATTTCTTTTTGTGTGATATTATTAATTGAGGGGATCGCATTATAGTTTTAATGCAAGGAAAATAAACTTAATTGATGTTGTCATAACCAATTTTTAAAACTACTCGGTTTTCTTCAAAACCACTTGTTTTAAAAGCGGGGCCTAAGCCACTACTTTTCAAAGCTATTCGGTTCTTTCAACGATATTAAGTTCATTACGTTAAAGGTTTTTCGCCAAAAACCAGCCGTAGCCCTCCGTCATTTCAGATTGGTATTACCTAGTATTCGTGCTGCGTTTGTTGAATTTTGTCAAGGCGTAGTGTTCGGTAGCTATATAGTGTTTTTCTATTGCATAGTGATGCGATTATCTAGGATAGTCGTATAACCTTGTTGGCCTTTGTAAAGGGCTTATACGGGTGGGTTTAGAGTAATCCAGGATAATGACGAGTTGAACTTGACTTGCGACTTATAATTTATTGGCCTTTGTCAAGGTCATAAGACGCTTGGGACAAAAACCACATCGGGAGTTTCAAAAATAAATGAAACTTACCATGCATGCATATACCTTATGGAGTGTGGTGACTTGAATGGCTTCCATCATGTTATCACACGATGATAGTTGGGTCCCGATTCTCACTGATGAGTAGGTATTACTCCTCTTGAGATTTTCACTTCATAATCAGTTAACCTATTAAGTGTCTAGAAAGTGTTAACAAGGTTATGCCTCTGACCAAACGTGTTTATTTAATTAGGTCCATGCGAAAGCATGGGGAGCATCCCTCAGAGTACCAACACAGTCCTGGCTGAACGGTTAGTGAACTTGTAAGGTGTAAATGATCTCGACAAGTTCTCCTTTTAGGGTTTGAAGGAGAATTCGAGGAAACAGTGGGAGCCATCCTGATTAGATAAAGCGATTAACCAATCGAATATAGGTTAGAGTGCATGCTGAGTGTTTCTTTTCTCTCTTTTTAGCAGCGACCATGACCCACCTTAAACTAAAACTCGTAAACCAAGTTTACCAAAACTTTTTTACAAACCGGGCTTTGTTTTGTCATGATTCACGACAAAGTCACATATATCCATGCCACTCATGCTTTTCCCTTTGCTTTCTCCAGAACATTCCGTATCACTATGAAGATTCACATAGAATGGATATAACCATCACGTATAGTTACATGCGAACTCGTAGAAATTTATTTCAGTTAGAGAATGAATTCCGGTTCTGGGGAAATAGAATAGGATTATTCGGTTGTCTTTTCTCTTTACCTTCTCTCAGGTTGCGAGGGTTCCTAGTATTTTGTGAGTACACCTATTACGCTTATTGGATAGTCTTCTTCCAAACCCTAGACAGGTGTCGAAAGATAGGGAAAGAAGAAAACCAATTAGCCTAAGTATGATGTACAGAAGGTAAGAAGTAAAGACATATAAAGAGATTGGAGTAAAGGCAATGAAAATTGTAACGAATTGTTGGAGATAGTGCCCTCAGAGTCAATTATTGGATCACAGGCACGTGATTGCAATGATTGAGGGAGGACCTATCCCGGTAGGACAGTCTTACTCGAGATGATAGTATGCTATCTGGTTTATCTTTATCATCGTGTACTGCTTTAGGTGACCTGACATGTCGCTATTACACGTTGATAGAGCCCCTAGGATTCTTTCTTGACTACCAGCAGTATGATGGCGATCATATACGTGGGAGCTGGTAGTCTATAAGCACATCCTTAAAAGGTCCCTAGTCGTAGGAGTTTCGAGACAGGGCATCGATACTCCATTAGTAGACTAGTGTATACAGTCGAGACCCCGACGAGGGGCGGTGGCCGGTCTCACAAGCCACTGGTGTCAGTTGGTTCACCTAAGATGTATACAGGTGCTCATTGGGTTATGAGTACACCGGACAGGACTCGCCGGGAACCTGCTAGTTGGTCTTATACCAGACGTCAGATAGCAGTTCCCTGGTGACATGTGTACAGGTTAGTTCATCGACCTGAGATCGTCATTTGTCTCGTGTGAGTTCCTACTGTGCTTTGATTACTACCCTACCACGGCTCAAAGGAGTCGTGCAAACAGGTTTTAGTTGGGTACAGTCCCGAGCCACATGGAGGCAGTGAGCGGATCTGCAGGGGTTCGTCTCTCCCGGTATTGGGGGTGAGGTCGCGCTGTGTCTAGGAGAGCCATTACGCAAAGCCCTCGGCCGAGGCAGGAGATTTACTGGTAGGTATTCCAGTAGTATCTCAGGGCGTTCTGGGCTACACTCCGACACGACTTGTACCGCTTTTGGGGGTCTGACTTTAACCAACCCCCTAGGCCCGACATGCGATGCTCATAGATGAACGGACCGGACTGTACGGATATTGTCACTGACAGGCTCAGTAGGGTGTCAGGATGAGTTCGCTCATCGACGTCCATTTTGGTCAATAGCTGGTGGCCCGTCACGTATTGGCTAATACCTCTGACGTGCTAGTGGTTAAATCCACAGCCATTGTATTGACGAGTCTTTAGAGTCCACCACACTTACAGTTACTCAAGCTTTCGGGCGAAACGCTGTAGAGGCCGTATGGAGATATGGCAGGGTCCGATCAGATACGTGCGGTATTGCACGGATCAGGATCGGACAGTTTTGTACTAGTGGCCGTATAGTTGTATGGCAGGGTTCGATCTGATACGTGCGGTATTGCACGGATCAGGATCGAACGGACATTACTAGCCGGCTTTGGTTTAAGCCAGATCCTAGTTTAGTACAGTGTAGATTTTGTCTCATTGCATTTGTATCCGGACGGAATACAGATGCGGGTGTGTATGCACAGTATCGGGGTTTTCCTGTAATTTATTACGGGACCAGTTTTCTGGAGTTGCCAGTTTGCATTCCGTTCCGGCCGGTTTTTCCTTTGTTCTTTCCCGGCCGGACTTTTTCGATGGAGGGGGTTATTTGCAGTTTTGCAAATTACTTTTGTGGAGGGGGTTTCTTGCAAATGTATTCATTATGATAGGATTAGAATCTTTCATCCATGATGGTGCATTTAATGAGATTAGAAAGGGTATGGGTTTGATGTAAGTTTGTTATGATAATGTTTTGGATGTGGTCACCATTCTCTTTATCCTACACTCACCTTCCTTCTAAGGTTATGGTTTCATATTCTTTTCCTCCACCATTCTTCTCACTTGATGAAAATGGTTGAAAAACATTTGAGAGAGAAAGAAGAAGAGAGCTTCATCTTGAGAGTTTCATTCTTGATCTCATTTTCATGCTAGAAAAATGCAAGCACCATTTTTCTATTCTTGATTCCTCCATCACCATGGCAACAAACCCCAAATGAGATATAGCCTCTACACTACACATTCTACAGCATATCTTGAGCATGTCGAGTTGCCGGCTTCATGCCCGAGTTGCCTCGGTATCGAGGCGGGAGCCCGTAAAAGACGCAGGCGATGTGGTGCCCTTCCGGCGAGGAGGCGACGATGTGGAGACAGGACTATCCGCGGGAGATTGGGACGATGACGAGAAGACCGGAGGACTCGGATCACTCGGTATACTTCTCTTCCCATCTCTTGATTAGCTAGCATTAGGTTAATGGTTAACGATCCGGGTTTTATTGTCCGCGGTAGCGCCAGTTTCCGAGTAAGGAAAATTTTTGATTCCGCATTTTGGCCTCGGTAAGACAGCCGGGGCGCTGCCGTGGCGCAACATGGTATCAGAGCCACGCCATTAACCTTGCCTAGCTTGTTCTGATGTGTTTTGCATTTCCGATCGACCAAAATTCCAAAATCTACATTTTCGTGTGCGTCAGTTTTCTGTCGATTTTTTCCGAGCTCTAAAATTTTTTCAGGTTGTATAAAACTGATGTACATGATTTTCTAAGACTTCTGTAAAAATTCGACAAATTCAGTCGATGGATGAAGCGCGGAACCGCGGCCAAACCCCCATTGGGCCGCGGTTCCGCCGCACTTCTCTGTCCTCACTCTGTCAAATTTGTACAGTGGGCTTGTGGGCTAATTTTAGGGGTTTTGGGATATTAAATTTGGGCCCAGATTTTCTGTGACTGCTACAGTATTACTTGGGGGCCCACTTGTTAATTTTTGATCGATTGGATATTTTAAACACATTATTTCACAGTATTTACATTATATCTGCGACCGTGAATATCACTTGATCGGTAAATCCTGTCTAACTGCTATAGCCCGGTTAGACGGATTTGCGAACGTGATTTTCACGTTGATGTTCTATGTTTATGCTGTGATGTTGCGGATCGGTCGTGGGGGATAGCCTGGATGCAATGCTAGTACAGTTTACTTGTATTATGTATATTTGATATTGCGGGGCGAGCGTCCGACATGTGGACTGCCGTCACTGCCTGTTTGTATTATTCTTTTGGGACACGACCTGGTTGCGGTCGATGTACCCGGTGTATGTATATTTTACTTTCTGTACTAGGATTACCCCGCGGAGGGGTGCACGGATAGCCGGGTTCTAGAGGGCAACGGGCCCGCATCTCATGGCATTGAGACGGAGGGGGCTTCACTCTAGGATTGGCGGGCTATTCGCCGCACTCGTAGGGGGTACAGGTTGACCCAGGAGGGGTGCCCAAGTTACCGGATTCTATGAAGTGCTGGGTGGTCCATTCACGGTGCTGAAGGGGGCTGCCTCGCTTCAGGTTTTGGCGGGTGACTTGCCGTGCCCGTAGGGGTCTAGGATTTCATTGCACAGGCTATCCACACGACCAGGGGAACGTCGGGTTTCAGCAGCGGCTCTGTGAAACCCGGGGCTTCCAGATATCTGTATTGTTCTGTGATGCTGTACATTTCTGTGATGTTGCATTTTATCACGCCTTGAGCGAAAATTATATATTGGTATATATATTAGTAGATGTTGTATATGTTTAGCATCCGCGCTAGTCCAGTCCCCGCTCTGTCGTTAGTTAAGTAACCTAACGGGTGATGACGGGACCCAGTGGCGAATGCGGATGGCATATACGTACATCAGTATATTTTCGTTCTTTGTGGTGTGATCCATTGATGGGACTGCGTTGATTCGGATCAATGCAAGATAAACAAACCTATTCTGATGTTGTTGGAACATTTTTCAAAAAGCTGTTGTTGCAAGGACGTTCACTTTTGTTTTGCATCGTGGTATTCATTTGGAATATCCTGCTCCTCAGTCGACGAGGCAAGGGCCGAGATCCCTTCACCGGGAGTGACCCCTTGGACAGAAGTTTGCGTCAGGGCATTAACTTCACTATAGCCGATTACTTTTGCTTTGCATCGTGGTATTCAGTTGGAATATCCTGCACCTCATTCTACGGGGAAAGAGCCGAGATCCCTTCACCGGGAGTGACCTCTTTAGCAAAGGTTTTCGTCACTATATTTTTATAAAAGTTATCCGGTTCCTTCAACCATATCAAGTTCATTACGTTAAAGGTTTTTCGCCAAAAACCAGCCGTAGCCCTCCGTCATTTCAGATTAGTATTGCTTAGTATTCGCGCTACGTTTGTCGTTGCTATTCGCCGAGGCGTAGTGTGCGGTAGCTTTGTAATGCTTTCTGTCGTATGGATATATGGATTGGTTAGGACAGTCGTACGACTTTGTTGATTATTCGTCAAGGGTCGTGCGGGTGGGTTTAACGCAATCAAGATAATGACGGGTTGAACTTGACTAGGACCTTTTGATTTGTTGATTATTCGTCAAGGTCACTTGGGTCCTAGGGGTAAAAATCACATCGGGAGTTTCAAAAGAACTGAAACTTGCCAGGCATGCGCATACCTTCTGGAGTGTGGTGACTTGAGTGGATTCCGTCAAGTTATCATGCGATGATAGTTGGATCCTGATTCCCACTGATGAGTTGGTTTACTCCTCGGGTGATCCCGACTAATTCTACTTTCAGGTTTGGAGGAGAATTTTACGGTACAGTGGGAGGTTTCCAGATTGGATAAATTGGTAACCATTCTGATCTAGGTTAGAGTGCACGCTGAGTGTTTCTTTTCTCTCTCTCTGGCAGCGACCTTTGACCCGACCCTGGACTATGACTCAGTGACCAAGTTGACCGAACCTTCTTAACACAGGCTTTTGGATTGTCAGAGTTGCAGACCTCATTGCCACTCCTACTTTTACCCTTTTCTCCAGGACACCCCGTATTACTACGAACGTCCACTTCCATTGGACAAAACCATCGTATGGTTATATACGAACTCGAAGGACTTCGAGGATGGTTTCTGGTTCTGGAGAAAACGAATAGGATTATTCAGTTGTCTTTTCTTTTCACCTTCTCTCATTGCGAGTACTCCTTGGTTTAGGAGATAGTACACCTATTACGCAAATTGGATAGTCTTCTTCCAAACCTTAGGCTGGTGCCGACCGGTAGGGAATGAAGAAAACCAATTAGCATAACGATGGTGTGCAGAAGGTATTAAGTTAAGACAAAGCAAGGGATTAGTAAGAGGGCAAAGTAAATTGTGACTGCTATTCACGATCAAACCAAGTATTTCTTCGCCAATCCTAAATAACCTTTGTATTTCTCCAGGACACTCCGTATCACTACGAAGATCCACAGTTTATTTGGATACTCCATCGTATGGTTATATACGAACTCGAAAGGAACTTGTTCCAGTTCGGGGATGGATTCTGGTTCAGGAGAAATAGGAACAAGGTTTATTCGGTTGTCTTTTATCTTCACCTTCTCTCGCTTTGCGAGTGCTCCTAGGATTAGGACAGTACACCTTTTATGCTTATTGGATAGTCTTCTTCCAAACCATAGGCTGGTGCCGAACGGTAGGGAAGGAAGAAAACCATTTGGCCTAAAGGGGTGTGCAGACGGTAATGACTAAAGACATATAAAGGGATTTGGACAGATGGCAAAGAGATATACGGTTACAGTTGTGAATCTGGATAATGGAAGAGGCATTACTAAGAATACCGGAATACCCCACCGAAATATTTCAATGTTTCAGTTTCACTGTGTAATGTTAAAAGAAAACTGATTTCCCGATTAGATACTTACTCCAGGGTATGTATTTACGAGGCATGATTCTCACATCTGTATGGCTTTACAGATGATGAGTGGGAGTAAGTTATTGGGAATAGGGTGATCATCCTCATTATATCGGGATTCATTGTAATCGGTGATATTTGAGGAGATCATCTGGGTTGTTTGCCGGTCGGCAAATATTTGGTTTTGAATATCCGCTGTTGTGCACCAATTTCAAATTGATATATCTGTACGTCTATTTTCATAGAGTGAGATATACCTTTTGATATTATGTCGATGACATTTACCTATATCAGTGGATGGTTAGGTAAGGAGCATTAAACAGCGGTGTAATTCTTCTTAACCATAAGTACAGTTTTCAACCTACGACGCATAGTGAAAGAGTTGTTAGACTCAGCGGACTTATACAGAGTATTGTATGTTGTCCTGTGTCCATTAGGACAGAGGGGTTGGTCCTCTTACTATATTCTGTTTACTTTTAACTTCTCTAGTTCTTAGACATATGTTTCGTAGAAACACAGGGTCTAAGTTTTGAGGAGTTATAGGTATTTGAATAGAGTAGAGAACCAGGTGTAGCAAGTATCGGGATTCTTCAAAGTGATCGAAGATGTAGATACTTATGTATGGTGTTCAGTTGATAGTAATGATTAAGAGAACTAGCTTCTCTTTCAGGTTACTTATAATTGGAAACATTTCTAAGTTGAGTAACGCTGATCGGCCTCCTTCCATTTAGTTGACATGCACTGGAGACAGCTGCATGATTTGAATCTGGTTCGATTGAATCAGTGCCTCTGGTTCTATATTGGATATAGTACAGTTCATATCTTAACATTGTTAAGGTACGGGGAGTTGTCCGGCTTATGATTAAAACCAGATTCTGGATAACTCAAGGCACGTTTCTGTAATGGCTGTTTGTGGGTTGACCCAGGCTATGACGAGGGTTGATTTTCTACCATCTTGACTCGCCACAGTTTTAACAAAAATAGATTTTTTTTCAGAAAATAGCAGTGGGAGTATGGTAGAACTGGAAGTAATTCCAGAACCACAAACGATTACAGAAGATTTGATAAGGAACCTAAAGATTCAATCTGATTTGACATTCCATTGGCCACTCCGCAGATAAGGTGGGTAACCTCAGGCACCCGAGAGGTACTTCGGTAGCCTCAAGGACGGTGGCAGGGAGGTTCTTGTTTACCCAGACTTGCCATTGTTGTTGTTCCAGGCTGCGAGACCCGGCAGGAGGATGAGTATAGCGTCGTTCTAAACTAGCTTTAGAAGTGCACGTCTATATGACTCTGCCAGAGGGTTGTCGTAGTCAGTGGGAGCAGCGGAAGCATTGGTGGACATCAGGCTTATGTCTATTTATAGACTAAAGCAGATGTAGCGGAGATAGATCATCTATTTCTGATTTGACAGTCATAGGTTTGACGTCATCAGAATAGGGGATGGATCTGTTGAGAAGGTAGTAGGAAGTGATACTCCTATACTACGATCGGTTATACTTTGGTCGTCACACAGTGGTTTCTCCACAAAGGACTTGGATATTATATCAGACATTCTGGCTACTAGATCTATGGTTTTAGAGCTAGATTTGGGTGGTTTCCTAATCTGGGTACCTTGACAGCATTCTATGAGTATTTAGAATGGACGACTCCTGGCACGGTAGTACACCTGCAGATAATGGAGTCACCCTCTCTAAAGGTGTCTTACAGACTAAAGGGGAGAGGGATACGCATGATTGACAGATCACTTGCTTAGGCAATTGAGTCAATCATGAGATGTCAAGTACCACACCAGATGTTGTTCTTGCAGTAAATGCAATAAGTTGATATTGATCCAATCCTGGAGAAACAGTCGGAAGCAGTTATAGAACATAAGTTGATGTTCTAGGGATATGATAACAGCAGCCTCCTTTAGGAGACGGTTATCATTCCAGGCTTCCAAGGTGACCTGGATGGCAGAGTGGCTGTCAGAGTTATAGTTTTCCTTCTGACGAGGGGCAGTATTTTGGACAGGTGGTCTAAGGCAATACTGAGGGTGGCATGGCGCAGGATACTGATTAAGTTCAGTTGACGATACAGTCTAAGAAGTTTGGATTTGGAGTTCATTTATGAGCTAAGTCCCATCAGACATCCAGACATTCTAAGACAGGTATTGCTCATTTCGGGAGATGGCTTTCTCCGCGAACTTGAGATATAGAGAGACATAGAAAGAAACATCACAGCGGATCCACTCACTGAGGCTATTCCTCGAACGCAATAGTTTCGCAAACGAGTTTTGTGAGACTGACTAGTAGAGGAGTTGGGTGTTCGGTATCACACGGGCTATGAGTATGCGGCATCGCAATAATTAGCCTTGAGTGCAAGTGGGAGATTGTTGGAGATAGTGCCCTCAGAGTCAATTATTGGATAACAGGCACGTGATTGCAATGATTGAGGGAGGACCTATACCGGTAGGACAGTCTTACTCGAGATGATAGTATGCTATCTGGTTTATCTTTATCATCGTGTACTGCTTTAGGTGACCTGACATGTCGCTATTACACGTTGATAGAGCCCCTAGGATTCTTGCTTGACTACCAGCAGTATGATGGCGATCATATACGTGGGAGCTGGTAGTCTATAAGCACATCCTTAAAAGGTCCCTAGTCGTAGGAGTTTCGAGACAGGGCATCGATACTCCATTAGTAGACTAGTGTATACAGTCGAGACCCCGACGAGGGGCGGTGGCCGGTCTCACAAGCTACTGGTGTCAGTTGGTTCACCTAAGATGTATACAGGTGCTCATTGGGTTATGAGTACACCGGACAGGACTCGCCGGGAACCTGCTAGTTGGTCTTATACCAGACGTCAGATAGCAGTTCCCTGGTGACATGTGTACAGGTTAGTTCATCGACCTGAGATCGTCATTTGTCTCGTGTGAGTTCCCACTGTGCTTTGATTACTACCCTACCACGGCTCAAAGGAGTCGTGCAAACAGGTTTTAGTTGGGTACAGTCCCGAGCCACATGGAGGCAGTGAGCGGATCTGCAGGGGTTCGTCTCTCCCGGTATTGGGGGTGAGGTCGCGCTGTGTCTAGGAGAGCCATTACGCAAAGCCCTCGGCCGAGGCAGGAGATTTACTGGTAGGTATTCCAGTAGTATCTCAGGGCGTTCTGGGCTACACTCCGACACGACTTGTACCGCTTTTGGGGGTCTGACTTTAACCAACCCCCTAGGCCCGACATGCGATGCTCATAGACGAACGGACCGGACTGTACGGATATTGTCACTGACAGGCTCAGTAGGGTGTCAGGATGAATTCGCTCATCGACGTCCATTTTGGTCAATAGCTGGTAGCCCGTCAAGTATTGGCTAATACCTCTGACGTGCTAGTGGTTAAATCCACAGCCATTGTATTGACGAGTCTTTAGAGTCCACCACACTTACAGTTACTCAAGCTTTCGGGCGAAACGCTATAGAGGCCGTATGGAGATATGGCAGGGTCCGATCAGATACGTGCGGTATTGCACGGATCAGGATCGGACAGTTTTGTACTAGTGGCCGTATAGTTGTATGGCAGGGTTCGATCTGATACGTGCGGTATTGCACGGATCAGGATCGAACGGACATTACTAGCCGGCTTTGGTTTAAGCCAGATCCTAGTTTAGTACAGTGTAGATTTTGTCTCATTGCATTTGTATCCGGATGGAATACAGATGCGGGTGTGTATGCACAGTATCGAGGTTTTCCTGTAATTTATTACGGGACCAGTTTTCTGGAGTTGCCAGTTTGCATTCCGTTCCGGCCGGTTTTTCCTTTGTTCTTTCCCGGCCGGACTTTTCCAATGGAGGGGGTTATTTGCAGTTTTGCAAATTACTTTTGTGGAGGGGGTTTCTTGCAAATGTATTCATTATGATAGGATTAGAATCTTTCATCCATGATGGTGCATTTAATGAGATTAGAAAGGGTATGGGTTTGATGTAAGTTTGTTATGATAATGTTTTGGATGTGGTCACCATCCTCTTTATCCTACACTCACCTTCCTTCTAAGGTTATGTTTCATATTCTTTTCCTCCACCATTCTTCTCACTTGATGAAAATGGTTGAAAAACATTTGAGAGAGAAAGAAGAAGAGAGCTTCATCTTGAGAGTTTCATTCTTGATCTCATTTTCATGCTAGAAAAATGCAAGCACCATTTTTCTATTCTTGATTCCTCCATCACCATGGCAACAAACCCCAAATGAGATATAGCCTCTACACTACACATTCTACAGCATATCTTGAGGATGTCGAGTTGCCGGCTTCATGCCCGAGTTGCCTCGGTATCGAGGCGGGAGCACGTAAAAGACGCAGGCGATGTGGTGCCCTTCCGGCGAGGAGGCGACGATGTGGAGACAGGACTTTCCGCGGGAGATTGGGACGATGACGAGAAGACCGGAGGACTCGGATCACTCGGTATACTTCTCTTCCCATCTCTTGATTAGCTAGCATTAGGTTAATGGTTAACGATCCGGGTTTTATTGTCCGCGGTAGCGCCAGTTTCCGAGTAAGGAAAATTTTTGATTCCGCATTTTGGCCTCGGTAAGAAGGCCGGGGCGCTGCCGTGGCGCAACACGAATGTTATGAATCTGGTATTGGAAGAGACATTACTAGGAATACCTAGCCACCCTCTCGAAACATTTTCATGTTTTAGTTTTACTGAGCGGTGTTAATTGAAAACTGATTTCCCAATTAGATTCTTACTCCAGGGTATGTATTTACCGGACTTGATTCTCACATCTGTATAGCGTTACAGATGCTGAGTGAGAGTAAAATATTGGGAATTGGATGATTAGATCTATAAAAATCAGAATTCTTTGTAATTGGTGATATTTGAGGAAATCGCCTGGGTTTTGCCTAACGACAAATATTTGGTTTTGAATATTCGTTGTTATGCGTCAATTTCAAACTAATATATCTGTACGTTTATTTTATAAAGTGAGATATAACTTTTTGAAATTATGTTTATAACATTTAACTTTATCAGTTGATGATTAGGTAAGGTGCATTCAATAACAGTGTAATTCTTCTTAACCATAATATAGTTTTCAACCTACGACACACAGGGTTTGAGTTATTAAAATTGGTGGACTTATACAAAGTATTGCATGTTGTCTGATGTCCATTAGGACAAGTGGTTGGTACTCCTATTATATTCCGTTTACTTATAATTTCTCTGGTTTTAGAGACGCATTTCATTGAAATATAAGATCCAAATTTTGAAGAATAAAGTAGAGAACTACACGTTGGAAGTATCAGGATTTTTTGAGGTGATCGAAGATGTGGATACTTATACTAGGTATTCCGCCGTAAGTAATATTTTTGAGAACTTGTTTCTCTCTTATGTTACTCATCCGTGGGTGTGCTCTTTGATGAGTAATGTAGTATGGCTTTTTCCTCTTTAGTTGTGCACTGGAAACAGCTGCATAATATTTGAATCTGGTTCAAATTAAATTAGTGTTTTTGTTTCTATATTGGATATATAACAAATTCATATCTTAACGATGTTAAGGTATATGGAGTTGTCCGGTTTATACTTAAAACCAAAATCCGGATAAACTCAAGGCACGCAGAGGAGCCTTCGCGAGTGAACGGAGCTAGTTTTCATTCATGGCAGTTTGTGGGTTTTCCCGAGTTTTGACGAGGGTTAACATTCTACCATTTGCAGGAGCAATATTTATATTATTCTTGACTCGCCACCTTTTAACTTGAATTCTTTTTTAGAAAATATTAGTGGGGGTATGGTAGAACTGGAAGGGATTTCAGAAACACAAACGGTTACTGAATATTCAATAGAACCTAAAGATTAAATTGGATTCGACAATTCATTAGCCACTGTTCACACCAGAATATTGCATTTAATACCGCTCATTCTTATGCACATTTGTATATAGGTAGGTGCTTTTGATCCGTATTTGCTACATAATTACAGGTTACATGTTCTCAGTCTAGAACAACGCAAATCACACACAATCTCTACAGTTATAACAAAATTCAGAACAACTTCCGAAAACAGATAGAATCCAGGTTCTGGTCATCCACACCCTTCAGGTGCTGCTTACTAGTACAAGAGACATGATCAAGAGATGATTATTCGTGTCTGGGACAAGCACAAAGCACGGGGGAAGCAGCACAAGGATCAAGGTGGCAACGCGGTGCTTGAGGGAGATCAAGGAACAAAAGACAAAAAGAGTTGCCATTTTGGACTGTTGTAAATCTGAGAATATTTTGGAACTATTTTGCAAATTTGAACCTAAAAAACAGAAGAAGATAGCAACACGAGAATCCACATGAAGAACGGCGCACCAATTCCATAAAACCACTGCGGAACCGTGAAATTAATCACATATTGGCGGCGAATCCGCGGCCCTATCATAGTGTCTTGCAACGAATTTTCAGGGGTGTTTTTGTAATTGTACATGGGATCAGAATATTGCCTTAGGGTTTCACTTCTCTGCCTATATATACTCCAGATCTAAGACAAACCAAGGAGGTATATTTTTCCTTAGGATTAGTTTAGTTTAGTGTAGTTTTCTTCTTCTTCTTCTTCTTCTTCATCTCTTCTCTATTAAAATGTAGTGAGAGCTTTTAAGTGGAGGAATAATAAAAATGAGAGTTTTATCTAACTTGTATTTTTATTACTTGCTTGTTATTTTCTTAGTTGTATAACTGTGTTTTTTCTTTGATAAGTAGTTGCTGGTTTTCTTTATTTGTTCTACTTCTTCTCTTCTCTTTTGTTTTTCATTTGCAAAACGATGATGCTCAAGTGAGATTTTTGCTTAGGTGACTTCCCAAGAAGCTAGTTTACACCCTCATTCTCATTTCTTTTCTTCTTTTCAATTTTGTTTTCTTTTTATAACGAGTGAGTAGTTTACTCACTTGTTAGCGTTAAAAAAGGGTGGTATGAGGGATGGAAAAATCCCTCATGTTTATTTTCGCCAAACAACTTAAATTGAACCTAGACCAAACAAACACAACTCTCTTGCTTAGGCGCATTATAAGTGATATATAGCCGCGACCTAAGTCGAGAATTCCTTTAGGCAACCTATAAAGTGACATGTAGTTATGACCTAATTAAAGACTTGTTGTGTGTGTTTGGCATAGGGTTGGAAATAAGAGGATGGAACAGTCGGACAAGGGGCACTAGGAATGGATTTAGAGTTGGAAAGCTTGCTTAAACTCGCAAATGCCCTTCCTATGTCCTCCTAATCCCCGTTACTTCCGATTATTCCAACATCATTTCAATGATAACAAGCACAAGATTAATTCCTTACTCTACTAACCAACCCTAACCCTAACAAGTTCTCTTGAACACAAACACTTAAGATAGAATTGAACAAACTTGTACATTTTTACATGACTCGTCTAAAATAAGAACAAAGATACATATCATCTCTCCGTCGATCGACTCATACTCAACTGGCTAGCTACTCGGCGAAACCTACTTGATTGCGGTAAGTAAAACAATTAAATGCATATCATATCGCGAAAATTTCTACCAATCAAATGGCGCCATTGCCGGAGAGAAGGTAACGTATTTTTATTGTTATTCGGGTTAAATTGTGTGTGTGTGTGTGTGTATTTCAAAACCCTAAAAAACCATAAATATAATAAAAACCATCTTGTTATTTTTGATAATTTTTGTGCGAGTGTGCAGGGAAATCTGGGGCAAATCCAGTGAACAAATCGAGCACCAGAGGCTGAAAACCAGAAGAATAGAACAAGAGAAGTGCACCGAAGAAATTTGGAGACAAGATTCAAAGATTCCACCGTGAAACCGCGGTTTTCTTATTCATTTAGCCGCGCATCCGCGGTCAAAAATTGGCTTTAGAGCCCCAAATTTTTTGTAAGTCGTTCTCTTCTCCAGAATCCCCCTCTGAACTCCAATATATTGCCTTTTGTGAGTCCATTCATCTTCTTATCTACCGAGACCATATCCCATTTTCGCCCACACACGGTCTCATATATTCTTCATTTTTTTCCTCTACACGTTCTTTCTCCAACCATTGTATCATCACGATACAATTTTTGAATAGTTGGTGTTAACTTTTGGTCTGTATAAGTCCTTATATAGATTGATGATGTTCCCCCCCTAATTTTGAACTTTAACGCTTAAACAGTGGAAACACCGTCTCACTTAAGTTTGGGGGTATCCTTTTGTGTGTATATATTTTGTTTGCTTGTTCTTGTATTAAAACAAAAAAGGGGACCAACAAATTTTGACCCCTCGACAATTTTGACCATTTTTATATGGCATGACAGTGGAGGCACTGTCAAGTTTAATTTTGGAGGTGTGCTCGGTAAGCATTCTATCTTTACATTCATGTGTATATTTTGCATTTGCATACTTATTTGAAAACCCATAAAAATTGAAAAAATTTCCAAAACATAATCGTCAAGATAGCTAGTAGGGTAACTTAGATTTTATTCCGAAAATTTAGCTTGATAGGTTAGAAATAACTAAATCTTAGACTTACAAATTGAAAACCCTAAAAATAACCATCTTTAAGTTTAACCATAGTAAATATACATCCTTATAGTTTTTTTAGAAGTAAATAATCTTGAGTTCGGTTCTTGACTTAAGTTGAGATGAAGGAAAAGTATAGAAAGTTTTATTGAAGGATAAGTCTGAAAAATAGTTTCTATTCTTTAATCCAAATTCAGAAAGTATATACCCTTCAAACTGCACTTACACGCACCTTGAAACTTAGGATAGTAGAGTATACCTAAAAATACTCTTGCCTGAAAAGCCTAGTATGAAAGAAAAAACGGTATTTGTAACCAACCACCATAAGAGCGTCACAAAAAAATATATATCCGGTCTTGAAAAAAAGAAAAAAAGAAGGAAAAAAGTAAGAAAAAATATATTGCAAGACCTGAAAACTGCTATTTACGCTTTAATAAGCTCACGCATTCGGTAATCGGCTAATTAGTGTCTCAGGAAGCAGTAGTAGTCGTATGAAAGGTGTATGAGCGAATCCGTCCATCATTAATAAAAAGAAGTAGCACTAGCTATTAGGATAAGGGTACTATAGCTTGAATTGAATTCTTGAGTGTAGGGGTGAAAATTTACATACACGTAGGGGTATACGATCAATGTTTAGAGAAGAGATAGGAATAAAGAATAAGTCTTATATTTGCCGTAAAGATGATAAAAATTCCAAATTGGAGACTGCGCTTTAGAAGGAAAACTCAAGAGATACTGAGGTCTTTATAAATTGACAAAACGTATAGGATCTTAGATTGAATGAATATGAGGTGTGAATAATAAAGGGTGGACATTTCTAACTGAGGATGATAGAGTTTCTAACTTAGATACTAAACTGTAGGATTAAAGTCGAGGTTAACTTATGAAACTAGATTGACGGGATTTTGTGGGTAGTATCCGCTGAAAACCCTCAGGAGAACACTCCTCCTACTAGAGACACCTAGAGGTTTTTAACGGCTTGTTGCACATTGATTGTTAGCAGAACGACTTCTGTATATGTTATGATATACGTTCTAATTTGTTCTCTACTTACCGCAATTACGACGATTTCTCTTGTAGCTAGCCGGTTGAGTACGAGTCGTCCACTGAGATATGGTTTGTATTTGAGTTCTTGTTTTAGACGAGTTAATGAAAATGTATATGTGTATGTTCAATTCTATCCTAAGTGTTCGTATTTTATGTTCAAGTAAACTTGTTAGGATTAAGGTTGGTTAGTATTGTTAGGATTAGTCTTGTGCTTGTCTTTTGCCATTCTTGAAATGATATTGGGATAATCAAAAGTAGCGGGGATTAGGAGGACATAGGAATGGGATTTGCGAGTTTAAGCAAGCTTTTCAACGTTGAATCCATTCCTAGTGCCCCTTATCCGTCTGCTACATGCGCTTATTTCCAACCCTAGGCCAAACATACGCTACCATGTATACAATTAAGTCACAACTACATGTCACGTTGTCGTGTGCCCAAATGACTTCTCGACTTAGCTCGCGGCTATATGTCACTTATAGTGCGCCTAAGTGAGGGGGTTGTGTGTGTTTGTTCTGTTGGATATGTATGCCCTAGAGGCCATTATTGTATATGTATACATATGGATGCTTGGACATATATATGTACAAGACAGTCTTGCTCGATATGATAGTATGCTAT
Source organism: Agapanthus africanus (assembly GCA_030015575.1). Taxonomy (NCBI): domain Eukaryota; kingdom Viridiplantae; phylum Streptophyta; class Magnoliopsida; order Asparagales; family Amaryllidaceae; genus Agapanthus; species Agapanthus africanus. The sequence continues at coordinate 911,899,705 of JASDDO010000019.1, read as the reverse complement.
TTGGTGTGACTTTATCTTAACATGTGTATGTTTTACTTGCTATTGCATATCTTTTATACATGTTGATAAATCCCATAGGATCAATGCTAGACTACCTGCGTTGTGATGGCGATCATACTTGTGGGAGCTGGGTAGTCGGTACGCACATCCTTAAATGGTCCCTAGTCGTGGGAGTATCGAGATTGGGCATCGATATTCCGAAGTAGACTAGTGTATACGTTTCTCGACCCCGACGAGGGGCGATGGTTTGGTCCTGCAACCATTGGTCTTCAGACCTAAGATCATATACAGGTGCTCACTGGGGGTGAGTACACCGGACGGAATCGCCGAGAACTTCCAGATGGTATTATACCTATCGTCGGATGGAAGTTCTCAGGTGACATGAGTACAGGTTAGTCCTTAGACCTGAGATCGTCATTTGTCTCGTGTGAGTTCCCACTGTGCTTTGATCACTACCCTACCACGACCCTACTGAGTCATGCAAACAGGTTTTGGTTGGGTACAGTCCCGAGACACATGGAGGTAGTGACCGATTATCGAGGATTCGTCTCTCCCGGTATTGGGAGTCGATATTGCATTGTGTTCGATTGATCGTGACCATAAGACCTTGGCCAAGGCAGTTGGGATTTACTGATAGGCTGATCAGTAGTTTTCCGGATTGCTCCTGAGCCGCATCAGCATGAATTACCAGGTTATCAGGGTCTAACGTTTAACACCTCCTAGACCCGGTATGTGATACTCTCAGACGAAGAGACCAGACTGTATGAAGATTGTCAAAGATAGGCTCAGTAGGGATCCGGATGAGTTTGCTCGTCGGCCTTCCTTTTTGACAGGTACCCGGGTAGCCATCACGTACAGCTAGTGCCGCTGACGTGCTTGTGGTTATGGATTTATCAAGTAACTCACTGTCGGCGTACTATCGAGCCTTTAGAGTCCCACACAGTGGGTTTCCCTGGTTCAGGCGAAATGATGTAGTAGCCGTATTGGATACGTGCAGGGTCTCGATCGATTGATGTACTTTATATTCGGACTTTCGATCGGACAGTTAGTAATACTAGCCGGCTCGGGTTTGATCCAGATTATTAAATCAGGTATTGATTTAATAGTTTACATATATATATTTCGATATGTATATTCTAGTATTACATTCTTCGTGTTATTCTATCTCTTTAGGCATTCGTGTTTTTATCTGAATGCAGGTATGTATATACAGCAGACTGTAATTCGTATTTTATTACAGATTACCTTCTAGAAGGTGGCCACCTCATTATGCTTTTTCCTTTTATTTGATAAATGGAAAATGAGGTGTAAAGTGTGAGGTATGGGAGGAATGGCAATAACCATGCTTCAATATTTAACAAATGAATTTTTAATTCATTTGGAGTTACTATTGAAGTATGGTTGTTAATTGTTTATTGAAAAAATTCATCCACAAAACCTTTGTGTTGAATTTCTCTCACTTGGATGCTTCATAATTTCTTGAGCTCCCATTTTTCTTGATCTTCTCCCTCCTCTTGAGCTTGCTCCACCTTCATCATCTTCCTCTTGAGCTTGCTCCACCTTCATCATCTTCCTCTTCACTACCATTCTCATGAGTTGAGAAACAAGTGAAGAGGCAAGAAAGAGATATAAAACACTTAGATCATCACACTATATCCTAGACTACTTGGTTTAGCAACCCAAGTTCTCTAGTTGCTCCACTTGACATATAGTGTGGAGCTAGAGCCATGGATCATATCACTCGGGTAGATTATCTACGACAAAGGAAGGCCGGAGAACAAGCTCGATCCCGGAGGACCGATGGAGCCGGAAATGGAGATCAAGCATGTTCAAGGTGGCCGCTAGGAGCACATGATGAAGAAAGAAGACCGAAGGACTTGGATCATTTGGTGAGGCTTCTTTCATAGTAGATAGCTCCACTTTAGTTTTGCTAGTTAGGTTTATGGTAAGATCCGGGATAAATGTTATTCTAGTGCCAAGTTTCAATTCGTAGAAAAAAATTTGTTCCGCATTTGGTCACGGATGTTGACCGGGGCACTAGCGTAACACTTCATGGTATCAAAGCCAGCCCATAAACCCTATACTGAAAAGTTTAAACATTGTTAAAACAACGAAACCGAAACTGCTCTAAAAGATTGAAACCAAGCTTCAAGTTTCTGTCGATTTTTTAAAGGCTTCAAAAAAAAAAATTTAGCAAGTGCAGAATGTTCCTTTGACTGTGAGATGTACCCTGATAAAAAACGATGCATTTTCTCCATGTTTTGGCCGGCCAAACCCCTTCCAAAACCGAGCTCACCGGTTTTCTTGAAGAGAAATGCGTCATGTTTTGGCCAGTGTTCTTATCTCTTGAAGTTTGGGTTTCAGGTGTTGCTAGTTTTTTGCCCAAATTTGATTTTCTGTTGTTTTTCATTTAGGGCAATTTGGAGTGTTTCGAAGTCGTTATATTTTTAACAACTGTTTAATTGTTATCAGTACTTAGATTAGCATCTGCAACCGTGAATGTCATTTCATCGGTAAACCCGTCTATCTGCTATATGTCCTTTTAGACGAGTTTGCGAACCTGACATTCGCGTTGATGTTTTGTGCTTATGCTGTGATTGTGGTTGGATAGTCATGGTGGATAGCATGTGGTGTAATGTTAGTGGTACAGTTTAAGATTCATTTGTATATTCATTTACGGGGCGAGCGTCCGACATGTGAAATGTCGTCTTTGCCGGGTTGTATATTATTTTGGGGTACGACCGGGTTGAGGTCGATGTCACCATTTGAACATATTATTTTCATTTTCTATACTAGGATTACCCCATGGTGGAGTGCACGAATATCCGGGTTCTAGAAGGCAACAAGCATGCATCTCATGGCGTTGAGACGGAGGGGGCTTCATTCTAGAATTGGCGAGCCATTCGCCGCGCTCGTAGGGGTATAGGATGACCCACGGAGGGGCGTCCAAGTTACCGGATTCCGTGAAGTGCTGGGTGGCCCATTCACTTTTTTGAAGGGGGTTGCCTCACTTCTGGGATTGGCGGGTAACTTGCCGCGCTCGTAGGGTCCAGGTTTTCATTGCACAGGCTATCCACACGACCAGGAACGTCGGGTTTTATTTCCGGCTCAAATGAAACCCGGGGCTCTAAGATTATCCGCCATTCTGTATTGTTGGCTGAGATTCTGTGATATTGCTTATTATCATGCCTGGGACGAATGTTATATATACTTATATATATACTAGTAGATGTTGTATATGTTTTGCATCCACGCTAGTCCAGCCCCCGCTCTGTCGTTAGTTAAGTAACCTAACGGGTGATGACGGGCCCCGTGGCGAATGCGGATAGCATATACGTACATCATATTTTCGTTCTTTTCTGGTGTGATAGGATTAAACTGATGGGACCGCATTAATTTTTATTAATGCAAGAAAATAAACCTAAAAGATGTTGTTGGAACAAATTTCGAAAAACTATAACTATATTCTTTCGCTTTGCATAGTGGTATTCGATCATGAATATCCAGCACCTCATTCCAGGAGGCAAGAGCCAAGATCCCTTCGCGGGGAGTGACCTCTTGAGCAGAAGTCTATACTGTAGATTACTCGGTTTTTTCAAAACCACAAGTTTTCAAAAGCGGAGCCTAAACCACTCCTATTCAAAACTACTCAGGTTCTTTCAACAATATCAAGTTCATTACGTTAACGGGTTTTTCGCCAAAAACCCAGTCGTAGCCCTCCGTCATTTCCTACAACTAACACTTAGTATTCGTGCTGCGTTTGTTGACTCCGTCAAGGCGCAGTGTACGATAGCTGAGTGGTGCTTGTTTGTAGCACTAGATGCGATTGGTTAAGACAGTCGTATGACCTTGTTGACTCCCTCAAGGGTTATGCGGATGGGTTTAATGCAATCCAGATAATGACGGGTTGAACTTGACTAGGACTCTTTGATTTGTTGACTCTGTCAAGGTCTCTAGGGTCCTAGGGGCAAAAACCACATTTGGAGTTTCAAATATACAGGAAACTTGCAGATTTACCATACCTTTCTGGAGTGTGGTGACTAGAGTGGATTTCATCTAGTGCATCACACAATGATAGTTGGATCCTGATCCCACTGATGAGTAGGATTACTCTTGGGAGATTTTTCTCACTTAACAATCAATACTATAAACCAAGTAGGTGTCTAGAATGGTGTTAGCGGGGTTACGCCTCCAGGGAAAAGAGGTTATGTAATTAAAGAACTTCGCGAAAGCATTGGAAAACCTCCCTCGAAGTCCCAACAACAGCCTGGCCGAAAGGTTAAGCAAGTATTGTAACGTACGATTAATCCTAACTAATTCTTCTTTTAAGGTTTGAAGAAGAATTTAAGGAAACAGTGGGAGCCATCCTGATTAGATAAACTAATAACCAATCTAATCTTGCAAAAGCGCACACTAAGTGTTTCTTTTCTCTCTCTCTCCAGGTAGCAACCATTTCACGCCCTAATCAAGATAATAAAATGTATCGCTTGACCGATCCGAATTCTTTTTCGGGGCTGGGGAACATCGGTTCGGCTCTAACTTATGACAACGGTCATGAGTATGAGCATGGAAAAGAGGATTTTTTGAATTCCTTAATGACCCCATCGAAGAAGAAACATACTACTGTGTCTTCTTCAGGTGTTCTTGTTATTGAGAACTGTTTTTCTGTCAGTCCTACCTCCTGGGTACTTGATACCGGATCGGGATCTCATATCTGTAATTTATTACGGGGACTGAGAAAAAGTAGGATGGTTGGACCTGGTGATATGTCCCTCAGAGTAGGAAACGGAGCACAGATTGATGCTTCTGCCGTCGGTGAATATCACCTAGCATTGCCAAATGGCAATACTATGATTTTGAACAACTGCTACCATGTACCTTCCATGGTTTGCAACATCATATCAGTTTCTTTACTTGATAAAGATGGATATAAGTTTGTTCTTGATAGAAATATCATGTGTAGGGTTACTAGGCACTGTCAAAAGGTTCTACAAGGCATCAAGCATGCCCGATTTAAAATTTAGACGTGTCGAACAAGCTAAAGCGAGGATCTTTGCTAGATAATTAGGGTTAAACATGCAAGTAAACAGCTTTACTTCTAAGAGTTAGGGATTACAACCTTTGTAGTCCGTTCCTTCACTTCTAAAGCTCCGTGTTGAGGTCCCTTAGCTGCGATCATCAAGTACCTGGACTCTAGAGAGGCTCTATGAAGAGAAAGATGCAACCTTTCTTCCGATCTTCAATAACAAAGATGATCTACCTTGAAGAAACTCAAGCCCAAGCTTTTGCTTCACTAATCAAGTATTAGCAAAGCAAACATCCTAATCTAAGTGGCTAGAATAGATGTGGATGATGAAGTAGGAATTTATCTCTCATTTGTTTTCTTTATCTCACTCATTTTCATCACTTCATAAAAAGCTAGAAAGCTTTTTCAAGAGAGAAGAAAGAAGAAGAAGAACAAAAACCCTTTTGCGATGAATAATGAAATCATTAGTTATAGTTACAAATCAACCCTTGGTTAAGAAACAAAAGACTTAACCATTGTAGAGAACAAACCATGGTAAAAGGTTTGGGTTGGGTTAAGTAAATATCTTCAAAATATCTTTGCTTAAAACAAAACATAAAGCTTCTAGAAGCTTCATGAAAGGTTTAACCCAAATCAAACCCTAATCATGTTTAATCTCCACAAATCATGTTGCATTAGTAATCATAACTTATTACAATATTATATATCACATATACAATATTTATTGTAACAAAATAAAATAATACAATTAACATATATCACATATATATCAATGTATTACCCGAGTGAGAAAAAGAATCTTTAAGTGAGCTTATATTAGTTAATGTAATTTAATATATCAAATATATAATTATACATTAAATTATCGAATCAATACTTGATCCGATAATCCGGCTATTTCACAAATAACCGACTAATATAATTTGTATCAGTTCATCGAATCAACACTTGATCCGATGACCCGGCTATATCTCATATACCCGGCCGATATCTCATATCGTGAGAATCTAATACGGTATCGCATACACGTATTATTCCCGGTCACGCACATATCACATACGTGCTCCTACTCCGTTTTTCCTGAGCCAGGAAACCTCTGTGTAGGACTCTAAAGAATCGTCAATACGCCGGCAGTAGGTGATGATCATATCAAACACCCACAAGCTGCAAGCGGTCAGCTAAACGTAACAGCCACCCAGGTATTGAGCAATCAGAAGATCAACAAGAAAGCCTGTACATTCTCCCCTGAGTCCAACCAGTAACACTCCCGTACAGTCCGGTCTCTTCGTCTGATATGTCGCATATCTCTCCTAGGGGTGGTAAACGTCAGACCCCAGTAGCTTGATAAGTCGTGTCGATATGAGGTCCATAACAGTTCGAGAAACTACTGATAACTCTTACCAGTAAATCTCAGCAACCCTGGCCAGGGATTTCCAGTTATAACCAATCGAACACAGCGCAACATCAACTCCCTATACCGGGAGAGACGAAACCCCTCCTATCGCTCATTGCCTCCATGTGATTCGGGACTGTACCTAAAAGCCACCTTTTTGCACGCCCTCTTGGACGTGGTATGATGGAAATCAAAGTACAGTGGGAATCACACAAGGCTCTATGACGATCTCGGGTCTACAGACTAACCTGTACCAGTGTCACCAGAGAACTGCCATCTGACGTGAGGTATAATACCATCTGGGAGTTCTCGGTGAGTCCGTCCAGTGTACCCAGTCTCTACTGAGCACCCGTATACCTTCTCTGATGTCAAACACCAATGGATATGGGATCATCCATCGCCCATCATATGGGTCAAGAAGCGCATACGCTAGTCTACTCTGGAGTATCGATGCCCTATCTCGGTACTCCGACGACTAGGAACATTTGATGGATGTACTTGGCGACTATACTGTCCCCACTAGTATGATTTGCATCATAGTCCTGGTAGTCAAGTATTCATCCTAAGGGCCTTATCAACATGTGACATAGAGACAATCAGAGTACATGTTAAGATAAAGAGTAACCAGATAGCATACTATCATGTCGAGCAAGAAAGTCCTCCCTATATATGTCCAAGCATCCACTACAATATACAACGTATGTACAGTAACGACCTCTAGGGCATACATATAACTAACAATCTCCCACTTGCACTAGGGCCATCTGTTGTAGTAACTCATACCCAACATTAAGCTGTGGTTGAAGTATCTCATACTCAACCATCCCATAAAAGTCTCTACTGGGAAATAGGCCTTTGTGAGTGGATCCGCGCTGTTGTCCTCTGTGTCTACTCTCCTAACCTCGATCTCCTTGGAGATCAACCATCTCCATGATCAGGTGATACTGCCTAAGAATATGTCTGGATTTCTGATAGGACGAGGGTTCCTAGGCCTAAGCCACAACTCCATTGTCACACAATGGCAGGAACAAAGTTCATCTCATGAACTAAAATATATCCAGACTGTCTCTTTGGTAGCATTCTTGGTAACGATGTATCTTACATTTAATCGTCTAGTATGTCACGGTATCTAGCTTAGAACTCTTCCAACATACCGTTCCTCCACTGAGGGGAAAGACAATGCCTGCGACTGACATTCAGTCATCCTTATCACCCTGGAACCTTTCCAGTGATTCTCCACAGGATCGATTGATACCATCTCACTACAACTAGTGGGAATCCTAACATCCAATTAGATCTATCTCATAGATCCATAACCCAGGATTTAGGAGGTATCATCTTGATCTTATAGAGAATCTTTGTGATAAGCGGAGATTGACCGAGCGTAGCATAGGAAACTCCTTCCCTATTAAGAGTATGTCATCCACGTACTCTACGAGGATCACCACCATACTCTCTACTACCTTTTTGTATATAGAAGGTTCATCTGCCATTTTGATGAAGTCAAACTCTTTGACTGCTACATCAAAACAGACGTTCCAACTCCGCGATGCCTGATTTATCCCATAAAACATCATGCTCACGTTTTCGCTACTCCTACTATCTACGAAGCCCTCTGGCTGTGTACTTATAGACGCTCTCTTCCAAATCAATATTTAGAAAAGCAGTCATGACACCCAACCGCTAGATATCGTAGTCATGGTATGTAGCCGTGGAAAGTAGGATCTGGATGGACTTAAGTATAGTTTTGAAAGTCTTAACTTTTCCATGTACACCAAGTAATCTTCTCAAGATATACTTGCTCCTGATGGGGATTTAACCCTTCAAATAAAGCAACCAAAGTCCATACTTTGTTGGTGTATAAGGATTCCATCTCAGATCGCTAAGCATCCAGCCATTCTCACAGAGTCCCCACTCCTGATAGCCTGCTCGAAACTAGTTGGGTCATCATCTCATGATGCAATCCTTGCTCCCACTGTTTTAGAGAAACCGAAGTATCTCTCAGGCGGATAAGGAACCCTACCAGATCGGCGGAGAGGCTGAGGTTTGTTGGAAACTATTGAATTCTCCGGTTCTACCAAATCATCAGCTGCAGTTTGTTTTAGCTGGAACTACTTCCAGTTCTACCTTATGACCACTAATTTCTTCACAAGAAATTCCCTTTTTCTCAAAAAGTGGTATGCCGAGAAATAAAACATCTTTTGTTCCTCGGTGTGGTAGAAGATATTCCCTTGCGAATGCTTGGGATATCCAACAAACTTCCACAGAACTGACCTTGCCTCGAGCTTTGTCCGGATTTTGCTTTTAGACATAGGCCGGACAACCCAAATCTTAACTTCTTTAAGAGATGGGCTCTTCCCATACCATATCATATATAGAGTGGGAGGCATCTAATTTGATTGGAACCTTATTCAATAGGTATGCAACTTCTCAAGTGAATAACCCCAAAAGAAAATAGGCTACTCAGTAGTACTCATCATAGAGCACACCATATCACATAGGATGCTATTGCTCCGTCCCGATACACCGACGTGCTGTGGTGTATACAGAGGAGTAATGCTGAGAGAGAATCTCATTCTCCTTTAGAATAGTCCAGGAATTACGTGCTCAAGTATTCTCCTCCTTGATCTCATCAAAGGACATAATACTTATACCCGTTTTTGGTTCTCTACTTCTAACTTATATTCATTGAATTTCTAAAAAGTTCCAAACTTGTGTTTCAACAGGAACATATGTCCGGATCTTGAGAGATAATTAGTGAATGTAATGAAGTACAAAGAACCGGTCTTGGCATGTGTAGACAGGGGACCTTCATACATCAGCATGTATCAATCCCAAGAGTTCACTAACTCTTTCTCTGTTTCCAATAAACGGAGTTATGGTCATCTTATCTTTGTGACATGAATGGTAAGTTTTACAAGATGTAAATCCAAACTAATTTAAATATGCATCTTTATGTAACTTCAGCTAGTCGGGTCGCATTGATATGACCTAGTCTACAATGCCTCAAGAAGGATTCGTTCATTTCTGAACTCTTCCTTTTGTGTGTGCTCTGTACGTTAAGAACTGTGGTTTGATTTAGAACGTCTATGCTTTTAGATAACGTGCCTGAACCGATTAACTCTTGATATAGAAAATGTTCAAAACATTATCCAACAATACAAAATTATATCCTTCTTTACTAATAAAGAGACTGATATGATGTTGTATATCAGGTTCGGTATCTAATAACATTCGTTCAGAATCAATGTATTCTGATAATACAGGGTGATAACTGCCAACAGACTTGGCTGCAACACTTGCATCATTTCCAACTCTTGAAACTTATCACCCGTTCTCAGTTCTCTACCTATCTGTAGCCCATGTAACAAATTACATTTGCGGGATCCTGATCCGGTATCTCATACCCAGGACGTAAAGGATACTAAGAAACAGTTCTCGGTAATGAACACACCCGAAGAAGATGCATCAGCATGCACTTTCTTCGTTTGGGTGGCACGGGAATTCTGGTAATCCCCTATTTCCTGCTCTGTCTTATAACAATTACAAGTTGGAGCGGGACCAACGTTCCCTAGCGCAGTATAACAAGAGGGTTCGGTCAATACATCCGTATTATTATCTTGATTAAGGCGTGACATGGTCGCTACCTGGAGAGAGATAGAAGAAAACACTCAGCGTATGCTCTTGTAAGATTAGATTGGTTATTAATATATCTAATCAGGATGTCTCCCACTGTTTTAGTCAAATCTTCCTTCAAACCCTAAAAGGAAAGACTAGCTGGGATTAATTACACTCTACAAGTTCGCCAATCTTTCAGCCAGGCCAGTGCCGGTACTTTGAGGGAGGTTCCCCGCGCTTTCGCACGGACCTAATTAAAATAATCCTCGTTTTCCGAGAGGCATAACCCCATTGACACCTACTTGATCGGCTAATTGTAATGTGTAAAACTCTCCATGGAGTAACTCTTACTCGCAGCGGGTATCGGGATCCAACTATCTCATAGAAGGTATGCAATCTCATTGCAAATTTCAACACTTGAAATCCCCGATAATATTTTTCCCCAAGCGATCTATGACCTTGACTAAGTCAACAAACCATAGACCGCAAGTAAAGTTCAACCCGGTATTTCCTGGTTGAATTAAACCCACCCGCACGACCCTTGACTAAGTCAACAAGGCCGCACGACTATCCTAATCCAATCGCATCATATGCTTTACAGATAAGCACTAATCAACTACCGCACACTACGCCTTGACTAAGTCAACAAACGCAACACGAATACTAAAGACTACTTATCTGAATTGACGGAGGGCTACGACAGGTTTTTAAGAAAACCCTTTGCGTAATGAACTTTATATCGTTGTAGAATTGAGTGATTTTAAATGGAATGTTTTTTAGGCCTTTTATAGTTTTGCTAAAGAGGTCACTCCCGGTGAAGGGATCTCGGCTCTTTCCTCATCGAATAAGGTGCAGGATATCTCACAAATATCACTATGCAAAGCAAAAACTATAAAAACAATCAAAAGACAAACCGAGTTTGTAGCATCTGCTAGTTTCGCTAAAGAGGTCACTCTCGGTGAAGAGATCTCGGCTCTTTCCTTATTGAATAAGGTACTGGATGTTCTACAAGGAACACCGCTATGCAAAGCAAGAACTAGAGCTACCAGTTTTTGAGACAAGTTTCTACAACATCTTTAGGTTTCTTTTATTTTTATTAATCTAGTTAATGAAGTCCCATTTTATTATGCTTCACAAGCATCACATTTGAAACGAAATCAGCAATATAACATATATCTCATATATATAATATAAACATTCGTCGCAGGCAGTAATATGATCTCATCACAGAACATTTGCAGCAGAAAAACATATATGAAATATTGGATATACTAGGATTTCCGTGTTTTATGTGAGCATGTATAAAACGCGGATTCGACGGTCGCGATGAATAGCCAAACCCACATCCCTAGACCCCTACGAGAGCGGCAAGCAACACTGCCAATTCCAGGGCTAGGAGACCCGGTCTCGACTCCTCGAGATGGTCACCCACTGGACCCTAGAACCCGGTTACTTGTGCTCCCCGCCTTGGGTCTACCTAATGCGGAAAAGTAAATAATATACAATGGTGACATCATCCTCAGCCCGGAAGTGCCCTAATAAAAGAATATTACATACAATGAATTTTACATGAATGAAAATAAAAACCCTCATTTCACATAAAACCCCCGGCTATTCAAAACGCGACGATCCAATATAACATATCACAGCAACACATAATATCTCATATCATCAACGTAAGCAAGCATGCGTATCCCGATTGTCGTTGATGTATAGCAACGAAGCTGGCGATACACCACATACTACGCTTACGGTCACAGAAAAGAAAGTGTAAAACTACAACAGTTGGAATCCGCAACCTCCTTAGACATCTCATGCCTAACCAAATGAATTCCTTCGACATCGCATGCCTAACAATTATAAACCCCGCATTTTAGTCTCGATCTCAAAAACAATTTTCAATATCTAGTCGGGCAATTCAACAAGATTCCCGACATCCTGATCGAATGCTCGTCGCAAATTTTAGTAGACCGCCGCACCCCCGGATGCCGTCGACGAAGTGCACTAAGGAGGAACACCGCTGCCGCGAGCACCCAAACGGATGCTTTTGGCGACGGGGTTCTCCTACAGTCACTTGGTCGGGGCTATGGAGCATGGCTATCTATTAAGTTTACTCGGCGAGTATCCGCGTACGCTACGTGATTGCGACGGACTTTTGATCAGATCAAAATCCCGTGGCAACCGATCAAATGAGACTAAACTGCTAGATTTATAACATTCAAATTAGTTATCTCATAACTACTTATGGATTCCAAAAATTGTATCACATTCCAGATAAATAGACAATGTTAAACTTTCCGATCGAATAAACAAACACCCAAGATTTCCCAAATAGCTCAACACTTGAGCGGAATTCAAAAAGTATCCATCACATGCCACAGTACCAGTGGTCCAGCCGTAGAAGGGTCAAACCAACGCCTCACATGTGGCAACACCGTACTGCCCCAAACCCTAAGGTTTAGAGGCGGTTCGGACGGTCACATAATCGAGTTAAGGTTTGTGTTCTTCTAGAGAGTCAACCGCGTTACTTGCACGACTTAGAACGTTCTTTAACTAAGGAAAAATCCAACACTTGTAAATTTTCCGACAGGGGAAAAAGTGAGTTATTGATATCCGTTCGAACTTTTTAACACGTTCTAAATTACCCGGAAAAACTTAAACGAAGTTAAACTTTCCGATCGAATCAACGAATAAAAAAGATCTCCAGAAAACTCAACACTTGAGTATAATTAAAAATTCCCAAAAGCATGCAAAATTAACCAAGAATAAACCCCAGAAGTGGTAGCACACAACTTTTTAAGTTGGCCGCGGAACCGCCGCCAAACGAATGGTTTGGCCGCAGTTCCGCGGTCCAATGAGGGAATTGGTGCTCCGTACTTCACAATAATTATTAGAATTCCCTGTTTAATTTTCTGAGTATTTTCAATACAGAAAAAATCAGCATTTTAAAAAATTTCCAGAGAGGGGTGTAAAATGGGGTTTCGGGGTTCGATCGGACTTTAAACTTCGTCTAGACATCGCCTAAAGCTCTAGCTTGGTTCTGATACCACTGTAGGGTTACTAGGCACTGTCACAAGGTTCTACAAGGCATCAAGCATGCCCGATTTAAAATTTAGACGTGCCGAACAAGCTAAAGCGAGGATCTTTGCTAGATAATCAGAGTTAAACATGCAAGTAAACAGCTTTACTTCTAAGAGTTAGGGATTACAACCTTTGTAGTCCATTCCTTCACTTCTAAAGCTCCGTGTTGAGGTCCCTTCGCTGCGATCATCAAGTACCCATACTCTAGAGAGGCTCCATGAAGAGAAAGATGCAACCTTGCTTCCGATCTTCAATAACAAAGATGATCTACCTTGAAGAAACTCAAGCCCAAGCTTTTGCTTCACTAATCAAGTATTAGCAAAGCAAATACCCTAATCTAAGTGGCTAGAATAGATGAGGATGATGAAGTAGGAATTTAGCTCTCATTTGTTTTCTTTATCTCACTCATTTTCATCACTTCATAAAAAGCTAGAAAGCTTTTTCAAGAGAGAAGAAAGAAGAAGAAGAACAAAAACCCTTTTGCGATGAATAATGAAATCATTAGTTATAGTTACAAATCAACCCTTGGTTAAGAAACAAAAGACTTAACCATTGTAGAGAACAAACCATGGTAAAGGGTTTGGGTTGGGTTAAGTAAATATCTTCAAAATATCATAACACAATATCTTTGCTTAAAACAAAACATAAAGCTTCTAGAAGCTTCATGAAAGGTTTAACCCAAATCAAACCCTAATCATGTTTAATCTCCACAAATCATGTTGCATTAGTAATCATAACTTGTTACAATATTATATATCACATATAAAATATTTATTGTAACAAAATAAAATAATACAATTAACATATATCACATATATATCAGTGTATTACCCGAGTGAGAAAAAGAATCTTTAAGTGAGCTTATATTAGTTAATTTAATTTAATATATCAAATATATAATTATACATTACATTATCGAATCAACACTTGATCCGATAATCCGGCTATTTCACAAATAACCGACTAATATAATTTGTATCAGTTCATCGAATCAACACTTGATCTGATGACCCGGCTATATCTCATATACCCGGCCGATATCTCATATCGCGAGAATCTAATACGGTATCGCATACACGTATTATTCCCGGTCACGCACATATCACATACGTGCTCCTACTCCGTTTTGCCTGAGCCAGGAAACCTCTGTGTAGGACTCTAAAGAATCGTCAATACGCCGGCAGTAGGTGATGATCATATCAAACACCCACAAGCTGCAAGCGGTCAGCTAAACGTAATAAACACCCAGGTATTGAGTGTAAGTCCACGTTGCCCACCCCGGTGCTTGCGGGAAGGCGGAAACGTTATGAAAAATCGGATTTTTACAACACTAGGCAACATGGACTAGCTAAAGGAGGGATCTTTGCTAAACAAAAACTAACTACCAAACTAAAAGAGTTAGCTACTCGGAAAGGGGGTTATACCTAAGTCTTGAAGTCCTTCTCTTCTTGCTCCTTGGAGTGGAAAGAACGGGTTCTCCTCGTCGCCTTCTCTTGCCGAAGAAAGATCCACCCGAGGGCCTCTACCTTTGGCTCCAACCTCAAACTAGAAGTAACTAAGGTGCTTGGTGTGCTAAACCTAGAACCTTAGAAAGAGTAGAGAGTAATTTAGAATGTTTTATCTCAAGCTCAATGGTTCTCAACTCATAAGAGGGGAGAGCTTTGAGAAAGAGGAAGAGGAGGAGAGAGAATGAAAATGATAGAATGAGAAGAATAATGCCAACCTCCTCACATATATGTGAATTATGATAAATAAATAATTAGCTAAAGATAATTGTGATGGTTAATCATGAAATGACCATTATCATTTCACATTAATTACTTTTGTAAGAATCAAAGAGCAACTTTCATATGAAATGATGATGGTCAACTTGTCAACCTACGTCAACAAGTCAAGCATAGTCAAATGGTCAACAACCCTAACCATACACAATTATAATTAACTAATATTAATAAATCATATTTCACACATAAACATTAGGGTTAAGAAAATGACAATGGTCATCAACCCTAATGAAAGTCCTCTGCCTCTGCCTCAGTCAACTGTGCATACACATCCGTATCCGCGTTCCGAGGAACAAGAATACAAAGAGATAAAACCAATCCCAAAACATATACTAAGATCTGGCTTAAACCAAAGCCCGCTAGTATAAGCTGTCCGGACACCAAACGTGCACAAGTGCGCGGATGTAAACGAACCCCGTCGCAAAACTATGCGACCTCTACTCATTTTGCCTAAAGGCGAATAACCCTCTGTGTGGGACTCTAAAGACTCGACACTACGCTGGCAGTGGGTTTAACCACAGACTGCAAGCGGCACTAGCTGTACGTAACGGTCCCCAGGTAGATGCCGATAAGAAGACTGACGAGGTAAACCCATCTGAACTCCTTCTGAGCCTGAATGTGACAGTCTCCGTACAGTCCGGTCTGTTCGTCTAAGAGTATCGCATGGTGGGCCTAGGGGGGCGGTAAACGTCAGTCCCCTAATAGCGGTATAAGTCGTGTCGGAGTGTAGCCCAGAACACCCTGAGATAACACTGGAAACCTACCAGTCTATCTCGCTTGCCCTGGCCAGGGACTTTGTGTAATGGCTCTCCTAGACACAGCGCGATATCAACCCCCAATACCGGGAGAGACGAATCCTGTCTAACCGTCACTGCCTCCAAGTGCTTCGGGACTGCACCCAAAAACTACCTGTTTGCACGACTCCTTTGAGCCGTGGTAGGGTAGTAATCAAAAAACAGTGGGAACACACTCGAGGCGAAGTGACAGTGTCAAGTCAACGGACTAAGCTGTACTCATGTCACCTGGGAACTGATAACTGACGATAGGTATAATACCAACCAACAGTTCCCGACGAGTCCTGTCCAGTGTACTCGTAACCTAACGAGCACCCGTATACTATCTCAAGTACGATGTACTGACGGCTGTGGGACGGACCGTCTCCCAAACTGGGATGAGAAGCGCATACGCTAGTCTACTCCGGAGTATCGATGCCCTGTCTCGATAGTCCTACGACTAGGGACCTGCATAAGGATGTGCTTGTGGATTACCCAGCCCCCACAAGTGTGACTGCCATCACAACGCTGGTAATCAAGCAAAGATCCTAAGGGCTCCACTAATGTGCAAAGGCGATATGCTAAAAGAAACACATGCACACATTAAAACAGAAACAAACCAAGTAGCATACTACTAAATTGAGCAAGATTGTCAATACAAGGTGAATATCCCAAGCTTCCATCAAGTAATATACAAACTAGTATGATACAGTAATGCCTCTAGGGCATATACACTAACAATCTCCCACTTGCACTAAGGCCATGTACTGGCGTATCGAAGACCTATCATCTCGATCAGCCGCTCGAACTGAGTCTGGGGTAAGGCCTTCGTGAATGGATCAGCAGTGTTATCTTCCGTAGCAACTCTCCGAACCTCGATCTCCTGGCGACCCACGATCTCCCTGATCAGGTGATACTGCCTCAAGATGTGCCTGGACTTCTGATGGGACCTGGGTTCCTTCGATAAAGCTATATCCCCGTTGTTGTCGCAATACAGAGGTACTGGATCAACAATGGACGGAACCACCTGAAGTTCTGTTAGGAACTTCCTTATCCAGACGGCTTCTTTTGCGGCATCTGCAGCAGCGATATATTCCGCTTCCATCGTCGAGTCAGCAACGGTTTCCTGTTTGGAACTCTTCCAACACACCGCCCCTCCATAGAGGGTAAAGACATAACCCGACATGGACTTGGAATCATCCTTGTCACTCTACAAGCTGGAGTCAGCAAAGGCCTCGATCTCGAGGTCTTTTCCGCCATACACCAATAACATCTCCTTAGTCCTTCTCAGGTACTTAAGAATGTTCTTTACCGCTATCCAGTGTTTCTCCCCAGGGTTTAACTGATACCGGCTTACCACATTCAGTGCATAAGCTACATCCGGTCTGGTATACAACATCGCATACATTATAGATCCTACCGCAGAAGCGTAGGGTATAACAGACATGCGATCCCTTTCCAAATCAGTCTTAAGAGACATCTCTTTGGAGAGGGTGATCCCGTGACAAGCCGGTAGATTACCGCGCTTGGAATCTTCCATACTGAATCTTTTCAGTATGGTGTCGATGTACCTGGACTGTGAGAGTCCTAATATCCTCTTGGATCTGTCATGATAGATCCGGATCCCCAGAATGTAAGAGGCATCACCCAGGTCTTTCATGGAGAACCTGTGTGACAAGAACCCTTTGACAGATTGTAGCATAGGAATGTCATTTCCAATTAAGAGAATGCCATCCACGTATAAAACGAGGAATACTACAGTTCTTGCTACAAATCTACTATAGATGCATGGTTCATCTGGATTTTTGATAAAGCCAAATTCTTTGACCGTCTCATCAAAACAGATGTTCCAACTCCGCGATGCCTGCTTTAGTCCATAGATGGACTTAAGCAACTTGCACACCTTTCCGCTGCTCCCACTCTGAATGAAACCCTCTGGCCAGTCCATATAGACACACTCCTCTAAATTTCCATTTAGAAAAGCGGTCTTTACGTCCATCTGTCAAATCTCATAATCGTGGAAGGCAGCAATGGCAAGAAGGATCCGAATGGATTTCAGCATAGCCACTGGAGAAAAGGTTTCGTCATAGTCCAAACCAGGTCTTTGACGAAAACCCTTTGCAACAAGTCTAGCTTTATATGTCTCAACCTGTCCATCTACACCAATCTTCCTTTTGAAGATCCACTTGCATCCTACGGGTTTTACCCCATCTGGAGCAATGTCCAACGTCCATACTTTGTTGGTGTACATGGACTCCATTTCGGTCCGCATTGCATCTAGCCATTTTACCGAGTCAACGCTCTGAATGGCCTGCTGGAAGCTAGTCGGCTCATCACTATCAATGATGCAATCCTCTCTATCCCCGTCTATGAGAAAACCGTAGTATCTCTCTGGCGGATGAGACTGCCTACTACTTCTGCGGAGCGGCTCAGGAATGTCCTGATCTTTCGAACCCTCTGGTTCTACTAAGCTTTCAGTAATAGCTCGTGGTTCTGGAATTTCTTCCAGTTCTATTGCACTCCCGCTTATCTGATTTTCCAAAAACTCAGTTTCCAAGAAGTGGGCATAACGAGAAACAAACACCTTCTGTTCCTCTTCGCAATAGAAGAAATATCCCTTGGAGTTCTTTGGATATTCCGCAAACTTGCACCGTACTGAGCGTGCCTCGAGTTTGTCCGCATGCTGCTTTTTGACAAAAGCTGGACATCCCCATGTCTTAATATGATTAAGATAGGGTCTCTTCCCACACCACATCTGATATGGTGTAGTAGGCACAGTCTTAGTTGGAACTCGGTTCAAAAGGTATGCAGCTGATTCTAGTGCATATCCCCAGAATGATCGCGGTAACTCAGCGTTACTCATCATGGACCGTACCATATCCAATAGGGTTCGGTTCCGTCTCTCCGATACACCGTTATGTTGCGGAGTGTATGGAGGAGTGAGCTGAGAGAGAATCCCATTCTCTTTTAAGTAATCCAGGAACTCGGCACTCAAGTATTCACCACCTCGATCAGATCTCAGTGTCTTGATACTTTTTCCTGTTTGTTTTTCTACTTCATTCTTATATTCCTGGAATTTTCCAAAGGCTTCGGATTTATGTTTCATTAAGAAGAAATATCCGTACCTTGAAAAGTCATCCATGAAAGTAATGAAGTAAGAATAACCGCTTCGTGCATGCGTAAACATTGGACCGCACACGTCGCTGTGTACGAGCCCCAAGAGCTCGCTCGCTCTTACTCCATGTCCAGTGAACGGAGTCTTTGTCATCTTTCCTTTGAGACAGGATTGACAAGTTGCATATGATTGATATTCGAACGGATCCAAATATCCTTCTATATGTAACTTCGTCAACCTTCTCTCATTGATGTGACCCAGTCTACAATGCCATAAGAAAGCCTGATTTGTTTCCGGAGACTTTCTTTTGTGTGTATTCTGGACATTGAAAATCTGTGGTTGGTTTAATACGTATATACCATTGCTTAATGTACCTGACCCAATCAGAACTTGATTAAGGTGAATGTTTACAACATTACTTACAAACGCAAATTCATAACCTTCTTTAGATATTAAAGATACAGAAATGATATTACAAGTTGTATTGGGTACAAAAAAACAATTACGTAAAACCAAAACATGTCCATCTGACATTCCCGGGTGATAGTCCCCCACGGCCTCGGCATCCATGCTAGCTCCGTTTGCAACTTTGAGGGTCATATCACCTGCCTTCAAAAACCTACGCTTTCTCAATGCCTGCAAAGAATTACAGATATGAGATCCTGACCCGGTATCCAATACCCAGGAAGTAGAGTTTATTGATAGACAGTTTTCAATAACATACACACCTGAAGCTGAAGCCGTAACTTGCTTCAGATCCTGTGTTCTGGCCTTCCAAGCCCTGCAATCTTTCTTCCAGTGTCCACTCTTGTGACAGTAAAAGCACTCTTCCTTCCCCACAAGCTTCCCTGCTACCTTTGTTGCTTTTGCCTTTCCCTTCGTATCCACTTTATTAACACCGCCCCTTGGTTTGGCGGGGGTTTTCTTCTTCTTTCCCTTGGCTTTCGCCTTGGACCTAGAAGAGGAAGACCCTCCTACAAACAAAGTGGATGTTTCCCTACCTTTCTGTAGGGTGCCCTCTGCACTCCTCAGCATATTGAGGAGTTCTGAAAGTTCAACTTCCTTTTCTTGCAAGTTGAAATTCAGGATGAACTGGGCGTAAGTGGAAGAAAGGGACTGAAGAATCAAGTCCGTATAGAGCTCATTCTCCAACGTGGTCCCAAGGTCCGCGAGCTCCTATATGTAGCCAATCATCTTAAGCACGTGTTCCGCTACCGATGATCCGATGGCCAATCTCGCCGAAAACAGCTTTTTCGACACTTCGTATCTGGCGATACGGGATTGCTCTCCATACAGTTCTTTTGAATGGAGAAATATGGATTCGAGGTCCATATTCTCGTGCCTCCTCTGATGTTCATTGTCCATAGAGGCAAGCACGAGGCACTTGGCCTTCGCGCAGTCGATTTTCCAGGTCTTACGGATTTCCCTATCCGCGACGCTGGTTTTGGGACCTGGGACAGGGGGAGCTTTGGTGGTAAGAAGATACCCCAACTTGTCATAAGTGATTGCCATTTTGACATTCCTGAGCCAATCTTTGTAGTTTGGCCCTGTCAGTATATTTTTATCTAGAAGTAACTTAAGTCCAGTCATGATATTTAGTCGCTGCAATTAGGAGAGAGAGAAGAAACACTTTAGCATGATGCTCTTGCAAGTTTAGAGTGGTTTTTAATTTGTCTAAACAGGATGGCTCCCACTGTCTCTCGAATCCCTCCTCAAACCATAAAGGAAGAATTAGTCAGGATCAATCTCACCGTACAATTCTTGCTTAACCGTTCAGCCAGGCCAGTGTCGGTACTTCGAGGGAGGTTTTCCAACGCTTTCACGAAGTTCCTTAATTAAGTAACCTCTTTTCCCTGTGGGCGTAGCCCCGCTAACACCTTTCTAGACACCTACTTGGTTTATAGCATTGATCGTTAAGTGAGAAAGTTCCGGAGGAGTAGCATATACTCACAGTAGGATCGGGATCCAAATATCATCGCGTGACAAAACTGAAGGAATCCTACCAGAATCATCACACTCCAAATGGTATGCAGCGCTAGCAAGTTTCAGTTTCTTTAGAAACTCCCGATGTGGATTTTTGCCCCATGCTCTTATGACCTTGACTTTGGCCAACAAATCATAAGTCACATGTCACGTTCTACCCGTCATTCTTCAGGTTAATTTGAACCCACCCGCACATACCCTTGACTTTGGCCAACAAGGTAGAACGACTGTCCCAAACCAACACATCTATCTATGCTGCACATGAATACCCAATAGCTACCAATCACTATGCCTTGATTTTGGCCAACAAACATAGCTTGAATACTTATTGACTGTCCATGTGAAACGACGGAGGGCTACGAATGGTTTTGGCGAAACCGTGAACATAGTGAACTTGATATAATCGAAGGAACGAGATAACTTTCAAAAGGAGTGGTTCATGGTCCGCATTTAAAATTTGGTTTTGAAAAGAACCGAGTGGTTTTGAAAGTGTTCCAACGACTTTTACTTGGTTTATTTTTCTTGCATTAATTTTAATGTGTCCCATCAATTAATCCTACCATTGCAGAAAACAACGAAAATATGACGTACGCTTATGCCATCTGCATTCGCCACGGGGTCCCGTCATCACCCGTTAGGTTACTTAACTAACGACAGAGCGAGGGCAGGACTAGCGCGGATGCAAAACATAAGCAACGCCTAAATAGATATCATATAGATATATATAAACATTCGTCACATGCAATGATAGCCATTCTAGATCACAGATGAACACATTGGATATACTAGGAATCCGCATTTCGTACGAGCCTGTAACGAAGAGCGGATTACACGGTCGCGATGAATAGCCAAAGCCCACCCTAGACCCCTACGGGTGAGGCAAACTACCCGCCAAGTACCCGAAGCGAAGCAACCTCCCTCAACACCGTGAGTATGCCACTCGGCACTTCGAGATACCCGGTAGTTTGTGCACCCCACCTTGGGTCTATCCTAGGAGCAAAAACAGTAAAAGAAATTATACAATGACGGCTACAACCCCAACCCGGTTGTGCGGCCATACAAATAATATTACATCAAATTTACATATTACAAGAATTGAAAGAATAAGAAAACTCTCATCTCACAACCCCCGTCTATTCATCCGCGACAATTCAACGAATTCATATACACAAACCATCAACATTACAGATCACAGATATGTATAACCCCCACTAATCGACGTATAAAGATTAGCAGACGTTCAATACATATATCACTTCACAGATATAATCCATTAGCCAAAGTGTAAAGAAGTTCGATCAAAATACGGATTTGTGACCACCCCAAAAACTAAATTGTTCTCTGGAAAATCTGGGCAGAAACGAACCATCATAAAAATCCCAAAACAGCAACAGAAGAACACTGTAGGAAAAACGACCCACGACCTAGTCAACTCGGCCACGGATCCGCGGCAAGAGCATGCCCTTGCCGCGGTTCCGCGGTGAGTTGGTCGACTCACTGGTTCGTTTTTCTTGGGTGTTCTGTAAAAACCCTGAGCCGATTTTTAGTGAATGATTTATTATTTTTAAAGCAGAAATAAAAATCGGCAGAAACTTAGGGTTTTTGAAAAGTGTTTTGCGATTTTTTCCGATCGAAGTTCTAGATACTTTGCTAACTAGTTAGTTTGTGTTTAGCTAAGCTCTGATACCACTGTAAGTCCACGTTGCCCATCCCGGTGCTTGCGGGGAGGCGGAAACGTTATGAAAAATCGGATTTTTACAACACTAGGCAACATGGACTAGCTAAAGGAGGGATCTTTGCTAAACAAAAACTAACTACCAAGCTAAAAGAGTTAGCTACTCGGAAAGGGGGTTATACCTAAGTCTTGAAGTCCTTCTCTTTTTGGTCCTTGGAGTGGAAAGAACGAGTTCTCCTCGTCGCCTTCTCTTGCCGAAGAAAGATCCACCCGAGGGCCTCTACCTTTGGCTCCAACCTCAAACTAGAAGTAACTAAGGTGCTTGGTGTGCTAAACCTAGAACCTAAGAAAGAGTAGAGAGTAATTTAGAATGTTTTATCTCAAGCTCAATGGTTCTCAACTCATGAGAGGGGAGAGCTTTGAGAGAGAGGAAGAGGAGGAGAGAGAATGAAAATGATAGAATGAGAAGAATAATGTCAACCTCCTCACATATATGTGAATTATGATAATTAAATAATTAGCTAAAGATAATTGTGATGTTTAATCATGAAATGACCATTATCATTTCACATTAATTACTTTTGCAAGAATCAAAGAGCATCTTTCATATAAAATGATGATGGTCAACTTGTCAACCTAGGTAAAAAAGTCAAGCATAGTCAAATGGTCAACAACCCTAACCAAACACAATTATAATTAACTAATATTAATAAATCATATTTCACACATAAACATTAGGGTTAAGAAAATGACAATGGTCATCAACCCTAATGAAAGTCCTCTGCCTCTGCCTCTGCCTCAGTCAACTGTGCATACACACCCGTATCCGCATTCCGAGGAACACGAATATAAAGAGATAAAACCAATCGCAAAACATATACTAGGATCTGGATTAAACCAAAGCCCGCTAGTATAAGCTGTCCGGACACCAAACGTGCACAAGTGCGCGGATGTGAACGAACCCCGTCGCAAAACCATGCGACCTCTACTCATTTTGCCTTAAGGAGAATAACCCTCTGTGTGGGACTCTAAAGACTCGACACTACGCTGGCAGTGGGTTTAACCACAGACCGCAAGCGGCACTAGCTGTACGTAACGGTCCCCAGGTAGATGCCGATAAGAAGACTGACGAGGTAAGTCCATCTGAACTCCTACTGAGCCTGAATGTGACAGTCTCCGTACAGTCCGGTCTGTTCGTCTAAGAGTATCGCATGGCGGGCCTAGGGGGTGGTAAACGTCAGTCCCCTAATAGCTGTACAAGTCGTGTCGGAGTGTAGCCCAGAACACCCTGAGATAACACTGGAAACCTACCAGTCTATCTCGCTTGCCCTGACCAGGGACTTTGTGTAATGGCTCTCCTAGACACAGCGCGATATCAACCCACAATACCGGGAGAGACGAATCCTGTCTAACCGTCACTGCCACCAAGTGCTTCAGGACTGCACCCAAAAACTACTTGTTTGCACGACTCCTTTGAGCCGTGGTAGGGTAGTAATCAA
Source organism: Agapanthus africanus (assembly GCA_030015575.1). Lineage (NCBI taxonomy): Eukaryota > Viridiplantae > Streptophyta > Magnoliopsida > Asparagales > Amaryllidaceae > Agapanthus > Agapanthus africanus. The sequence continues at coordinate 911,875,758 of JASDDO010000019.1, read as the reverse complement.
AGAACAGTGGGAACACACTCGAGGCGAAGTGACAGTATCAAGTCAACGGACTAAGCTGTACTTATGTCACCTGGGAACTGATAACTGACGATAGGTATAATACCAACCAACAGTTCCCGACGAGTCATGTCCAGTGTACTCGTAACCTAACGAGCACCGGTATACTATCTCAAGTACGACGTACTGACGGCTGTGGGACAGACCGTCTCCCAAACTGGGATGAGAAGCGCATACGCTAGTCTACTCCGGAGTATCGATGCCCTGTCTAGATAGTCCTACGATTAGGGACCTGCATAAGGATGTGCTTGTGGATTACCCAGCCCCCACGAGTGTGACTGCCATCACAACGCTGGTAATCAAGCAAAGATCCTAAGGGCTCCACTAATGTGCAAAGGCGATATGCTAAAAGAAACACATGCACACATTAAAGCAGAAACAAACCAAGTAGCATACTACTATAGTGAGCAAAATTGTCAATACAAGGTGAATATCCCAAGCTTCCATCAAGTAATATACAAACTAATATGATACAGTAATGGCCTCTAGGGCATATACACTAACATTGAGCAATCAAAAGATCAACAAGCAAGCCTGTACATTCTCCCGTGAATCCAACCAGTAACACTCCCGTACAGTCCGGTCTCTTCGTCTGATATGTCGCATATCTTGCCTAGGGGTGGTAAACGTCAGACCCGAGTAGCTTGATAAGTCGTGTCGATATGAGGTCCATAACAGTTCGAGAAACTACTGATAACTCTTACCATTAAATCTCAGCAACCCTGGCCAGGGATTTCCAGTTATAACCAATCGAACACAGGGCAACATCAACTCCCTATACCGGGAGAGACGAAATCCCTCCTATCGCTCATTGCCTCCATGTGATTCGGGACTGTACCCAAAAGCCACCTTTTTGCACGCCCTCTTAGACGTGGTATGATGGAAATCAAAGCACAGTGGGAATCACACAAGACTCTATGACGATCTCGGGTCTACAGACTAACCTGTACCAGTGTCACCAGAGAACTGCCATCTGACGTGAGGTATAATACCATCTGGGAGTTCTCGGCGAGTCCGTCCAGTGTACCAGTCTCCACCGAGCACCCGTATACCTTCTCTGATGTCAAACACCAATGGATATAGGATCATCCATCGCCCATCATATGGGTCAAGAAGCGCATACGCTAGTCTACTCTGGAGTATCGATGCCCTATCTCGGTACTCCCACGACTAGGACCATTTGAAGGATGTACTTGGCGACTACACTGTCCCCACTAGTATGATCTGCATCATAGTCCTGGTAGTCAAGTACTCATCCTAAGGGCTTTATACACATGTGACATAGAGACAATCAGAGTACATGTTAAGATAAAGAGTAACCAGATAGCATACTATCATGTCGAGCAAGAAAGTCCCCCTTATATATTTCCAAGCATCCACTACAATATACAACGTATGTACAGTAATGGCCTCTAGGGCATACATATAACTAACATCATGAACATTTACTTTAATCAGGTATTGGTTGCAGAAGGTACACTGTGTAATGGTATCTATGTTCTTAATCAAAACACAGTTCTCAGTATACAAAACACACGCAAGAGGAAGAGTTCAGAATTGAACGAATCCTACTTGTGGCATTGTAGACTTGGTCATATCGGAGAGAAAAGGCTAAGTAAGTTGCTTGAAGATAAACTTTTGAATACGTTTGAATTTTCATCTTATGAAACTTGTCAGTCTTGTCTCAAGGGAAAAATGACCAAGTCTCCGTTCACAGGACACGGAGAAAGAGCAGCAGAGCTCATGGGACTCATACACAGTGATTTATGTGGTCCAATGTCTATACATGCAAGGGGTGGGTTCTCGTACTTCATCACATTCACTGACGATCTCTCTAGATTCGGGTATGTGTATCTTTTGAAACACAAATCTGAAGCTTTTGAGAAATTCAAAGAATTCAGAAACGAAGTAGAGAACCAGACAAGCAAGAGTATTAAGATCCTCCGATCTGATAGAGGAGGGGAGTACTTAAGCACGGAATTCCTAGATTACCTAAAAGATAATGGAATTCTCTCTCATCTCACTCCTCCGTATACGCCACAGCATAACGGTGTGTCGGAGCGGAGAAATCGTACCCTTTTGGATATGGTTCGCTCCATGATGAGTAACACTGAGTTGCCTCTTTCATTCTGGGGACATGCACTTCAAACAGCTGCATACTTTCTGAACTACGTTCCATCCAAATCTGTGCCTAAAACTCCATATGAAATATGGAGTGGACGAAATCCATACCTTAAGCAATTTAAGATATGGGGTTGTCCGGCCTATGTAAAAACACAAAAATCGGACAAACTAGAGGCACGGTCAGTTCTATGTAAATTTGTGGGATATCCTAAGGATTCACTGGGATATCTGTTCTACCACACTGAAGAACAGAAGGTGTTTGTATCTCGCCACGCTACCTTTTTGGAAAGGAAGTTTCTTGCAAAAGAATATAGTGGGAGTACGGTAGAACTGGGAGAAATCCATGAACCACAAAATGAAACTGAAGGTTTGGAGGAACCGCTAAATTCAATAGTCCCAGACGAACCTCAGCCACTCCGCAGATCTGGAGGGATTTCTCATCTGCCCGAGAGATATTACGGTTTTCTCATAGACGGGGATCGAGAGGATTGCGTCTTGGAAGAAGATGACCCTACCAGTTTCAGGCAGGCTATTATCAGTAGGGACTCTGATAAGTGGCCGGATGCTATGCGATCCGAAATAGAGTCCATGTACACCAATAAAGTGTGGACCTTAGATATTTCTCCACCTGGGGTAAAACCCATTGGATGCAAATGGATCTACAAAAGGAAACTTGGTGTAGATGGGCAGGTGGAAACCTATAAGGCTAGACTCGTTGCAAAAGGTTTTCTTCAAAGACTAGGTGTGGACTATGACGAAGCCTTTTCTCCAGTGGCTATGCTCAAATCCATTCGGATCCTACTTGCCATTGCTACTTTCCATGACTATGAAATCTGGCGGATGGACGTAAAAACGGCTTTTCTGAACGGAAGTTTAGAAGAGTGCGTTTATATGGATCAGCCGGAAGGTTTCGTAGACAGTGGGAGCAACGGGAAGTTGTGCAAGTTGCTTAAATCTATTTATGGATTAAAGCAGGCATCGCAGAGCTGGAACATCTGTTTTGATGAAACAGTTAAGGGATTTGACTTCATCAAGAACGAGGATGAGCCTTGTATTTATAAGAAGATTGTAGGACGAAATGTCGTGTTTCTAGTCTTGTACGTGGACGACATTCTTTTGATAGGAAATGACATTCCTATGCTACAATCGGTCAAGCTATTCTTATCACAAAAGTTCTCCATGAAGGACCTGGGAGATGCCTCGTACATTCTGGGGATTAAGATCTACATAGATAGATCTAAGAGATTACCGGGACTTTCACAGTCCAGGTACATAGAGACCGTACTAAAGATATTTAGTATGGAAGATTCCAAGCGCGGTAACATACCCGCATTACACGGAATCACCCTCTCCAAGGAGATGTCTCCCAAGACTGACGAGGAGAGGGTTCGCATGAGCACTATACCCTACGCTTCGGCGGTAGGATCTATAATGTATGCGATGCTATGTACAAGGCCAGATGTAACTTATGCGCTAAGCGTGGTGAGCCGGTATTAGTCAAACCCAGGTGAGGACCACTGGACAGCAGTAAAGAACATTCTCAAATACCTGAGAAGGACAAAGGAGAAATTCTTGGTTTACGGTAATGGAGACCTAAAGATCGAATCCTTTACCGATTTAAGCATCCAGAGTGACAAGGATGACAACAAGTCTGTCTCGGGTTTTGTATTTACCCTCAATAGAGGGGCGGTGTGTTGGAAAAGCTCCAAACAGGATACCGTTGCAGACTCGACGATGGAGGCTGAATACATTGCTGCAAGCGATGCCGCAAAAGGGGCGATCTGGATGAAGAAGTTCATTAATGAACTTCAGGTCGTTCCGCCCATTGTTGACCCAATACCATTGTATTGCAATAATAATGGGGCTATAGTTTTCACGAAGGAACCACGATCCCATCAGAAATCTAGGCACATCTTAAGGCGGTATCACCTGATCAGAGAGATCGTAGATCGCCAGGAGATCGAGGTCCGGAGAGTGGATACAAAAGAAAACACTGTGGATCCATTAATCAAGGCTCTTCCTCAAGCACAGTTCAAGAGACTTTTTGAGATGTTGGGTATGCGGTACGCCAACAGCTGGCCCTAGAGCAGACGTTGGATACTCGGTACGCCAATATATATAGCCTTAGTGCAAGTGGGAGATTGTTGGATATGTATGCCCTAGAGGCCATTATTGTATATGTATACATATGGATACTTGGACATATATATGTACAGGACAGTCTTGCTCGATATGATAGTATGCTATTTGGTTTGACTTTATCTTAACATGTGTTTGTTTTACTTGCTATTGCTTATCTTTTATACATGTTGATAAAGCCCGTAGGATCAATGCTAGACTACCTGCGTTGTGATGGCGATCATACTTATGGGAGCTGGGTAGTCGATACGCACATCCTTAAATGGTCTCTAGTCGTGGGAGTATCGAGACAGGGCATCGATATTCCAGAGTAGACTAGTGTATACGTTTCTAGACCCCTACGAGGGGCGATGGTTTGGTCCCGCAACCATTGGTATTCAGACCTAAGATCGTATACAGGTGCTCACTGGGGGTGAGTACACCGGACGGACTCGCCGAGAACTTCCAGATGGTACTATACCTATCGTCGGATAGAAGTTCTCAGGTGACATGAGTACAGGTTAGTCCTTAGACCTGAGATCGTCATTTGTCTCTTATGAGTTCTCGCTGTGCTTTGATCACTACCCTACCACGGCTCTACTGAGTCATGCAAACAGGTTTTGGTTGGGTACACTCCCGAGCCACAGTGGAGGCAGTGTTTCTAGACCCCTATGAGGGCGATGGTTTGGTCCCGCAACCATTGGTCTTCAGACCTAAGATCGTATACAGGTGCTCACTGGGGGTGAGTACACCGGATGGACTCGCCGAGAACTTCAAGATGGTACTATACCTATCGTCGGATGGAAGTTCTCAGGTGACATGAGTACAGGTTATTCCTCAGACCTGAGATCGTCATTTTTCTCGTGTGAGTTCCCTCTGTGCTTTGATCACTACCCTACCACGGCTCTACTGAGTCGTGCAAACAGGTTTTGGTTGGATACAGTCCCGAGCCATATGGAGGCAGTGGGCGATTGTCGGGGATTCGTCTCTCCCGGTATTGGGAGTCGATATCGCACTTTGTTCAATTGGTCTGGACCATAAGACCTTGGCCAAAGCAGTTGGGATTTACTGATAGGTTGATCAGTAGTTTCCCGGATTGGTCCTGAGCCGCATCGGCACGAATTACCAAGTTATCAGGGTCTGACGTTTACCACCCCCTAGACCCGGTATGTGATACTTTCAGACAAAGAGACCGGACTGTACGGAGATTGTCACAGATAGGCTCAGTAGGGATCCGGATGAGTTTGCTCATCGACCTTCCTTTTCGACAGGTACCCGGGTAGCCGTTACCTACAGCTAGTGCCGCTAACATGCTTGTGGTTATGGATTTATCAAGTTACTCACTACCGGAGTACTGTCGAGTCTTTAGAGTCCCACACAGTGGGTTTTCCTGGTTCAGGCGAAATGATGTAGTAGCCGTAATTGATACGTGCAGGGTCTTGATCGATTGATGTACTTTGTACTCGGACTTTCGATCGGACAGTTGGTATTACTAGCCGGCTCGGGTTTGAGCCGGATTATTAAATCAGGTATTGATTTAATAGTTTACATATATGTATTTCAATATGTATATTCTAGTATTACGTTCTTCGTGTTATTCTATCTCTTTAGGCATTCGTGTTTTAATCCAAATGAAGGTATGTATATACAGCAGACTGAAATCCGTATTTTATTACAGATTACCTTCTAGAAGGTGGCCACCTCATTATGCTTTTTCCTTTTATTTGATAAATGGAAAATGAGGTGTAAAGTGTGAGTTATGGGAGGAATGGCAATAACCATACTTCAATATTTAACAAATGAATTTTTAATTCATTTGGAGTTACTATTGAAGTATGGTTGTTAATTGTTTATTGAAAGAATTCATATACAAAACCTTTGTGTTGAATTTCTCTCACTTGCATGCTTCATAATTTCTTGAGCTCCCATTTTTCTTGATCTCCTCTCTCTTCTTGAGCTAACTCCACCTTCATCATCATCCTCTTCACTACCATTCTCATGAATTGAGAAACAAGTGAAGAGGCAAGAAAGAGATAGCAAACACTTAGATCATCACACTACATCCTAGACTACTTGGTTTAGCAACCCAAGTTCTCTAGTTGTTCCACTTGACATATAGTGTGGAGCTAGAGCCATGGATCATATCCCTCAGGTGGATGATCTACGACAAAGGAAGGCCGGAGAACAAGCTCGATCCCCGAGGACCGATGGAGCCGGAAATGAAGATCAAGCATGTTTAAGATGGCCACTAGGAGCACATGATGAGGAAAGAAAACCGAAGGACTTGGATCATTTGGTGAAGCTTCTTTCATAGTAGATAGCACCACTTTAGTTTTGCTAGTTAGGTTTATGGTAAGATCCGGGTTAAATGTTATTCTAGTGCCAAGTTTCAATTCGTAGAAAAAATTTTGTTCCGCATTTGGTCACGGATGTTGGCCAGGACACTAGCGTAACCCTTCATGTTCTAGATTCAATTTAAGCTGGTTGGCGAAGAGAAGCGCAAAGGAGTTTTCCGTCTTTCATGCCAACCTTACTTAGCCCTAATAAATGTGGAAATTATTCACACATTTAAATGAAAAATAAAATAAGAAGGAAGAAAAGAAAAAAAGGAAAATAAGGTTTTAACAAATGGTAGCAAGTTAACTACTTGAGCCCTCACCTAAGCAAGAGACTCCATTGAATATCATGGCTTGAAAAATACAGATACGAAGAAAAGAAAAACAAAACAAGAGAAGAAAACCAATAACTACTTAGCAACAGATAATAAAATTACACCAGGAATTAAAATTACAATACAAGAAATTAAAGATACAAGATAATAAAAACAACCATTATCTTCATTAATCTTCCACTCAAAAGCTCTCACTACAATTTCATGGAGAATAGATGATGAAGAAGAAGAAGATACAAACTAAACTATACTAAATCCTAGTAAAGAAAAGAATCACTGGCTTGGCTCAAAACTGGAGTATTTATAGGTAGAGGAGTGAAACCTTATGGCCATATTCTGAGCCCATATACCATTACCAAACTACCCCTGAAAAACGATCGCGAAACGCCACGTGGCAGCCGCGGTTCCACCGCCCTAACCCATATTTCACCGCGGTTCCACGGTCCTTTAAAGGAAATAGAGCCTCGTTTTTCTTGTGCTTACTCATGATGCTTTGTTCTTCTGTTTGGTAGGTCCAACATTGCAAAATGGTTCCAAACTATCTTCAGATTTTCAACAGTCCAAAATGGCCACATTGTTAATCTTTTTTATTTTGATCTCTCTCGAGCTCCGCGCACCTCTTGATCTTTGTGCTGCCCTTCTTATGCTCTGTGCTTGACCAAGACATGAATGATAACTATTTTCGTCTTGTCTCTTGAACTGGTAAGCGGCACTGGACGGGTGAAGATGACCAGAACCCGGATTTTATCTGTTTTTGGACGATGTTCTGGATTTTGGTATAACTGTGGAGATTTTGCGTGATTTGCATTATTTTGGACTAGGAATTTGCAACCTGTAACCATGTAGCAAATATGGATTAAAAGCACCTGCTTATAAACAAACGAGCAGAAGAATGTGCGGTATTAAATACAATATTCTGGTGTGAACAAATTCCCCCAAACTTATCATTTGCTCTTCTCGAGCAAAACCATTTATTTTCAAAAAAATCCTAAGCTCACTTTCGTTGGCATCACGATTGAACTTAGCATATGCAATAAGCTATTAAACCTCTAGGTGTCCCTAGTAGGAGGAGTGCTGTCTTCTGAGGGTTTTCAGCGGATACTGCCCACAAAATTCCGTCAAGCTAGTTTCATAAATTAACCTCGACTCTAATCCTACGGTTTAGCATCTAAGTTAGAAGTTCTATCATCCTAAATTAGAAATATCCATTCCTTATCTTTCACACCCCCTATTTATTCAACCTAAGATCCTATACGTTTTAACAGTTTAGAATGATTTCGGTTTCTCTTGAGTTTTTCTTCTAAAGCGTAGTTTCCAATCCGGAATTTTTATTATCTTTACAGAAAACATTAAACTTATTCTTTATCCCTATTTTTCCTCAAAATATTAATCGTATACCCCTACACTCAAGAATTCAATTCAAGCTATTATACCCTTGCCCTAATACCTAATATTACTTCTTTTCATTAAAGATCGACGGATTTTCTCACACACCTTTCATACAACTATTACTGCTTCTTAAGGCACTAATCAGCCGATTACCGAATGTGTAAGCTTATTAAAGTGTAAATAGCAGTTTCTAGGTCTTGTAATTTGTTTTTTTTCTTTTCAAGATCGGATATATTTTTCAATGATGCTCTTTTAGTGGTTAGCGTTAAATACCGTTTTTCTTTCGTACTAGGCTTTCAGGAAAGAGTATTTCTAGGTATCTTTTAATATCCCAAGTTTCAAGATGCATGTAAGTGCAGTTTGTTGGGTATATACTTTCTGAATTTGGATTTAAGAATAGGAACTATTTTTCAGACTTATCTTTCAATAAAACTTTCAATATTTTCCCTTCATCTCGACTTAACTCAAGAAATGAACTCAAGATTACCTATTTCTAAAAAAACTGCAAGGACGTATATTTGCCAAGGTTAAACATAAGGAGGGTTATTTTTGGGGTTTTCAATTCATAAGCCTAGAATTTAGTTATTTCTAACCTATCAAACTAAATTTTCGGAATAAAAATCCAAGTTACCCTACTAGCTAACATGACGACCAAGTTGTAATATTTTTGGATTTTTTTTGTTTTTGTGGGTTTTTAAATAAGTATGTAAATGCAAAATATACACATGAATGCGAAAATAGAAAGCTTACCGAGCACACCCCCAAACTTAAACTTGATAGTGTCCTCACTGTCATGTTATACCAAGAAGGTCGAAATTGTTGATGATAGGTTTTGCCGGCGCCCTGGCCATCTACCGTGGCCGATGCGGAACAAAAACTGGCGTTCAAAAATTTTTGGCGCAAAAAAAACCCACCCCAAGATCGAAACCATAAACCATACTAACTAACTAAAGAGAGCTAAACTACAAGGTTAGAATGTTATACCGAATGAACCAAGTCCTTCGGTCTTCAACCTTCATCCCAAGCTCCTAGTGGTCGTCTGGATCGAATTTGGTTATCGGTCTTCCTCCATCGATGATGATCCACCTGAGGGAAACGACGAAAGCTCTAGCCTCGCCTAGCGAGGCAACCGACGCTCCATGGTTGCTAGCAATAGAGAGTGGAGGTGTAGGATTATCTCACTATATTTTTCTCTCATCACTAATGCTCAAAAGAGCAACCCAAGAAGATAAAGAAGGGGGTGAGGAAGCATGTGGCATGAACAACCATGGAAATGGCTAAGTCTCTCCCAAGAGAGTGTGAGAGTGTGAAGCAAGTCTAGAATCAAAGAATGAATGGATAGCATGTAAAGAATGGCTAATCATTTTCAACTATGCAATGAAAATATCTCCTATCATTTTACAATAAATAAACCAAGAGCCATGCCTCTCTACATGCCAAACAATGTTCATTCCATGCTCATGCTAACTCACCCCTCCACCTCATTTCCAAAAATGATTTTCTAAAAAGAAAATCAACTAATGAGTTGGCCACCTTCTAGAAGCTATTCCGTATAAATACGGAATACAATCCGGTATACGTTTCGAAATACATATAAGTGTATTCGTACAAAAATACGAATAGCCAAGAGAGAAAATGAATAGTGAACAATAATACTAGAATACACATATATAAATTATTAAATCAAAACCTGATTTAATAATCCGGCTTAATCCTAAGTCGCTAGTATTATCAACCGTCCGATTAAAGTCTGTGGAGCCTGTATACATATTTAATCGGACACCTGTATGTACCAACATACGTCATCTACACCATATCGCCTGGACCATGAAAACCCTCTGTGTGGGACTCTAAAGACTCATCAATACGCTGGCGGTGGGTTTAACCACAAGCACGTCAGTGGCACTAGCTGTACGTAACGGCTACCCAGGTATTGAGCAAAAGGAAAGCCGACGAGCAAACTCATCCAAACCCCTACTGAGCATGTCCGTGACAATCTCCATACAGTCCGGTCTGTTCGTCTAAGAGTATCGCATATCGAGTCTAAGGGGTGGATAAAGTCAGACCCCTAATAACGCAACATTTCGTGTCGGTATGAAACCCATCACCACAAGAGAAACTACTGATCCTAGATCAGTAATTCTCGACTACCTTGGCCAAGAATTTCTGGTGATGGCCACCTGTGCACAGAGCGACATAAACCCCCAATACCAGGAGAGACGAATCCCCGACGACTCGCTCACTGCCTCCATGTGCCTTGGGACTGTACCTAACTAAAACATGTTTGCACGACTCCTTTGAGCCGTGGTAGGGTAGTAATCAAAGCACAGTAGGAACTCACACGAGACAAATGACGATCTCAGGTCGACAGACTAACTTGTACTCATGTCGCCTGGGAACTGCTATCTGACAATAGCTATAATACCAACTAGCATGTTCCCGGCGAGTCCGTCCAGTGTACTCATAACCCAATGAGCACATGTATGCTATCTTAGGTGACTAACTGACACCAATGGCTTGTGAGACCGGCCATCGCCCCTCGTCGGGGTCTCGATAAGTATACACTAGTCTACTCTGGAGTATCGATACCCAGTCTCGATACTCCCACGACTAGGGACATTTAAGGATGTGCTTATAGACCACCTAAATCCCACTTATATGATCGACATCATAATGCTGGTATTCAAGCAAGAATCCTATGGGCTCTATCAACATGTAATAGTGATCTGTAATGCCACCTAATACTATACATGATGATAAAGACAAACCAGATAGCATACTATCATCTCGAGTAAGATTGTTCTCCCGTATAGGTCCTCCCTCACTCATCACAATCGCTTACCTGCGATTCAATAATTGACTTGAGGGCACTATATCCAACAATCTTCTACTTGCACTTAAGGCTAATTATTGCGGTGTCGCATACTCACAGCCTGTGTGATACCGAACATCCAACTTCTCTACTAATTTGTTTCACAAAGCCCGTTTGAGAAACTATTGCATTCGAGAAATAGCCTCAATGAGTGGATCCGTTCCAGTGTTTCTATCTTTATCTCTCTATATCTCAACTTCGCGGAGAAAGACTATCTCCCGAAATGAGTAATACCTGTCTTAGAATTTGTCTGGATATCTAGTGGGACCCAGTTCACAAATGAACTCCAAATCCAACAAAATTCTTAGACTGTATCATCTACTGAATTTAATCAGTATCCTACGCCATGCGTTCCACAGTATCCGCTTGGACCACCTGTCCAACATACTGTCCCTCAAAAAAGGGAAAACTATAACTCTGGCAGTCACTCTGTCATCCAGGTCATCTTGGAAGCCTAAAATGATAACCGCCTCCTGAAGGAGGATGTCGTTACCATATACTAAGAACATCCACTTATGTTCATAACTACTTCCCAACGTTTCTCCAGGATTGGATTAATATATATGCTTATTGCAGCCAGTGCAAAAGTAATATCTGGTGTGGTACTTGACAATTCATGATTAACTCAATTACCTAAGCAAGTGATATGCCAATCATGCAAATCCCTCTCCTCATTAGTCTAGAAGACATCTCTTTAGAGAGGGCGACTCCATCACCTGCGGGTACACCACCACGCCAGGAGTCGTCCATTCTAAAACACTTTAGAATAGTGTCAAGTACCCAAATTGTGACACTTCCAAAATCTAGATCTAAAACCATAGATCTAGTGACCAGAATTCCTGATATTTTATCCAAATCATGTGTAGAGAAACACCTTGTGACAACCAGAGTATAACCGATCGTAGTATAAGAATATCGCTTCCTATCAAGAGTATGCCATCCAAATACCAGGACATCACTTCCTACTACCTTCTTATCAGGTCCATCTGCTATTCTGATGAAGTCAAAATCTATGACTATCACATCAAAAATAGACGACCTATCTTCGTAATACCTGCTCTAGTCTATAAATAGACATAAGCTACTTACCTACTATGCTTCCGCTGCTCCCACTGACTACAGCAATCTTCTGGCAGAGTCATATACACGTGCACTTCTAAAACTAGTTTAGAACGACGTTATATTCATCCTCCTGCCAGATCTCATAGTCTAGAATAGTAGCATTGGCAAGTTTGAGTAAGCAAGAATCTCCCTGTCACAGTCTTTGAGGAGACCGAAGTACCTATCGGGTGCCTGAGGTTACCCACCAAATCTGCGGAGTGGCTAATGGAATGTCGAGTCCAATTGAATCTTTAGGTTCTACTAAATTTTCAGTAATCGTTTATGGTTCTGGAATAACTTCCAGTTCTACCATACTCCCGCTAATGTTTTCTGAAAAGAATTCATTTTACTAAAACTGTGGCGAGTCAAGAACAATATAACTATTGATCTTCCAGATGGTATAAAGTTAACTCTCGTCAAAGCCCGGGAAAACCCACAAACTTCCATTACTGAAACATGCCTTGAGTTTGTCCAGATTCTGGTTTTAAGCATTAGCTGGGCAACTCCATATACCTTAACATCGTTAAGATATGAATCCATTATATATATCCAATATAGAAACAAAGGCACTAATTTAATTAGAACCAGATTCAAAATCATGCAGCTGTCTCCAGTGCATATCAACTAAATGGAAAGAGGCCAAGCGACATTACTCATCTAGGAGTGCATCCACATATGAGTAACGTGAGAGAGAAGCAATTTCTCAAAGATATTACTTACAAAGGAATACCTAGCACAAGTATCTACATCTTCAATAACCTTGAAGAATCCTGATACTTTGCAACAAATGGTTCTATACTTTATTCTTATACCTATATCTTCTCAAAATCTGGACCTTTTGTCTAAAACTAGAGAATTCATGAGTAAACAGAATATAGTACGAGTACCAACCCCTTTTGTCCTAACGGACACCGGACAACATACAATATGTCACGCCCCGCTTCCCAGTGTACGGGCCGAGAGCGCCACGAGTCACGCGACGTATTTACTCAGAAGTAGATACGCTAAGCGTATCTAAGCAATATAATATAAAATATACACAAGAGACAAGATGTAAATGAACAACAACTTTATTTATTAACATTCTTTTTACAATACAACTGAAATGGAAATACATGTACTGAAAGCAATGCCTAAACAATGGCATAACATAAATGAAAATGAAATGTACAAGTAAACTAGAGCTCTGGGTCAAAGGCTAGCCGATCCAAATCCTCGCTGGTGGGCTCTGTCTCCAGAAGGTCCAAATCACCTGATAACGTTCTAAAGAAAGAAGAAAGGAATGTCGTCAGCGAACAATCGTTCGGTAAGTCCCAAAAGTAAGAAGAGACAGAATAGACAGAAGGAGAAAGTAACTTTTAAAGTTGTGTTATATTGTTAACACTGTTATTTGTAGCTTGGTACAGAAAATGCCAGTGTATACGAGAGGAGTCTCACTATCCCGGAGACTAAAGTATACGGAGTACAAGGAACCGTTCAGCCACGGTATAACGACAATGGAGATTCAGGTTAGGTGTTTTATGGTTGCAGTCTCGTGCCACTTTTAACACTTTCCGTACCAATCTACCCCTTATAAACCCCGTGATGTCTTGATTGTATTGTATTGTCTTGTATTATAAATTGTATAGATGGATGACTTGCTGAAACCATGATATCAGTAATGGAACGGATATAATGGATGAACATGTAAATGGAGTATATCCATGGTTCGGTTCGGTCAAGTTGTATAGATTGAATATTTGGATTCATTTTGAATTGGATTTTATACTAGAATCATATTCAAATCAGATTGATTATATTTAGACTCGGTCTGGGTCAGACAATTAGAAAAGAAATTGAAGTCATGAATTAGGTTTTGATGTTATCGGTAACTGCTGCACATGGACGGCAGGATTTGTGTCTTTTTCCAAGACAATTACCGTATTGATAACACCTTTTGTTAGGTTGTCTGCCTTAAATAGGCAAGCATCCATATCTCCGGCTCCCTGAGGCTCAAGAGACTGGTCCCGCTTAAACCTATGTTTACTAGGGTCCTTATTGTAATTTAATATAACTTGAGGGGGTTTTATATAAATATAGTTTTGGCATAATTTCAAAATACACCTCAAGTGTTTAATTATTGTCTTTAGAGTTTTCATAGATGTGCATTTTATATTTGTGCAATTTCTAGTAAATAGAACCTAGTTTTCATAGTATATGGTATTTTCTTGAATTATTGTACTTGTTTTGTATTTGGATGGTATTTTCATGTAATAGCGATTCCTTTGATTTAGAAAACTTGGAATATTTATATAATTAAAATAGATATTTTGATAATATATATATATATATAATGAAAATAATTTATTTATTTTCTTGTAGAAATCTCATTTTCTAATTAAAAATGCATAAAAATTCCATCGAGATCGAATGCTCCTTGCGGAGGTCTGCATCTCGCTCTACTAAACTCGAGAATGTGCGATAATCCGCACCATCCTGAACGGGGTCCCCAAAATGGGTTGTAGAGGCGCAATTGCATGGAAATTGTTAATACATCTTTTTATAGAAAACGGTTTTGTAAGTTTAGTGTATTTATTTGCAAAGTCGTATTTCCCGTATTCTATTATCTCAAAATCAATCGTGCTATGATAGAGATGTGTGTTATGATGAGGCAGGTCATTACCTCGTGAACTATCTATAGGTATAGTAAGGAATTATGATGGTTTATGTCGAGCTAAACTATATGGTATTATTCTGAAAAAGTATGATAAAAGTTACAAAAATGATTATTTTGATGTGAAACTTGTTTTGTTGAGTGTGTTAATGTTTATTAATCAACATATGAGAATATGGTTTTAACTTGTTAAAGAAAAGTGTAGTTTTTAAAGAAAACCGAATCGGAAGTCGGACTAACTCTGCTTCTGTCGGCTTTTTAGAAATGGAACATTTAAAGTTAAAGATGAGAGAGGGAATTGTGACTTACTAGCTACAAAGATAGAGGGGAGAGAGAGGAAGAGTAGGGAAACGCCGGTGCGTCATTTCGTCGCCGGAAACTCCTCGTATCGTCGCCGGAACTTCGTCGGAGCTTCGCCCTTTGCTAACTCCACTTGCACAATGTAAGACTTGGGAATTCTTGAGAGTTTCAGCATGAATTTGTGAGTGAGGAGGGGTGATATGAGGGGTGGTATTCATAGGAAAAGCTAGGGTTTAGTGTAGTGAATGGGTGTATTAAAATTTGTAATAAAAATAGGTTTAAATGTGAATTTTATTGTGCTCTGTAAATATGCAGAGAATACCAACAGTGTAGGGGGAGTGGGGTAGCTGAAAGGGTGCTCGGGTGAGAAGATGAAAGCATTAGGGACGGGTCGAACCGGCGGCGTCGGGCCTCCATGCACAAATCGCCGGGTCTTTACCGACGGAGGGTGCTGGGTTTTGGGCCACGCGTCCTTGTCGATTCAATTTCCCTCGTGTTTATGTTTATTTATTCTGTAAATTATCCTATTACGAGTAGTGTACGTGAAAACTCTTGGGCTCATAAAATATTAAAAGAAATTAAAACAAAACGATAATGTGGCTGATTGGATTTGAACTCTGGTGCTATGTCTCAATAGTGCAAGGCTTTACCAATGTGCTACAAGTGCTTTCTTGCTGTTCTAAAGCAAAACAAATTCTTATAGCATTCACAGGAATTGTGAATACCCCAATTGTACATTAACTTTAAATAAATTTTATGTACACAGAATTTGGAATTGTTACACAATATTCTGTATAAGTCCACTGAGTTTAATAACTCGAACCCTTTGCATCGTAGGTTGACAGCTGTACAATGGTTAAGAAGAATTACACCGCTGTTGAATGCTCCTTACCTAACCATCAACTGATATAGGTAAATGTCATAGACATAATTTCAAAAAGTTATATCTCACTTTATAAAATAAACGTACAAATATATTAGTTTGAAATTGGTGCATAACAATGGATATTCAAAACTAAATATTTTCCATCAGGAAAAATCCATGTAATTTCTTCAAATATCACCAATTACAAAGAATTCTGATATATAGAGGATATAATCACCCAATTCCCAATATATTGCTCCCACTCAGCATCTGTAATGCCATACAGATGTGAGAATCAAAACTGGTAAATACATACCCTGGAGTCAGAATCTAATTGGGAAAACAGTTTTCAATTAATACTACACAGTGAAACTGAAACATTAAAATGTTTCGAAGGGGTATCCGGGTATTCTTAGTAATGCCTCTTCGACTATCCAGATTCATGATAATAAATGTATATTTCCTTTCCATCACTCCAATCCCTTTATTTGTCTTCACTTATTATCTTCTGTACACCACACTTAGACTAATTGGTTTTCTTCCTTCCCTATCTTTCGGCACCAGCCTAAGATTTGGAAGAAGACTGTCCAACAAGCGTAATAGGTGTACTCTCCTAATACCAGGAGCCATCGCAACCTGAGAGAAGGTAAAGAGAAAAGACAACTGAATAATCCTTATTCTATTTCTCCAGAACCGGAAACCATCCTCGACCTAAAACAAGTTTCTTAGAGTTCGTATGTAACTATACGATGGTTTATCCAATAAATGTGGATTTTCGTAGTGATACGGAATGTTCCGGAGAAATGTAAAGGTGAAAGTAGGAGTGGCGATGGTATACGCGGTTTCGTCGTGAATGATAGCGGTCGCAATTTCCTTTGCCCTCTTTCTAATCCCTTTATATGTCTTTACTTATTACCTTCTGTACACTATATTTAGACTAATTGGTTTTCTTCCTTCCCTACCTTTCGGCACCAGCCTGAGATTTGGAATAAGACTATCCAATAAGCGTAATAGGTGTACTCTCCTAAATACCAGGAGCCCTCGCAACCTGAGAAAAGGTAAATGGGAAAAGACAACTGAATAGTCCTATTCTATTTCTCCAGAACCGGAAACCATTCCCGAACTGGAACAAGTTACTTCGAGTTCGTATGTAACTATACGATGGCTTATACAAAAAATGTGGATCTTCGTAGTGATACGGAATGTTCCGGAGAAATGTAAAGGTGATATAGGAACGGCAATGATATATGCGACTAAATGACAATCCAAAATCCAAAGTGTTTTAAGAAGGTTCAGTTAACTTGGTTCGTGAGTTTTAGTTTAAGGTCGGGTCATGGTCGCATCCAAAGAGAGAGAGAAAAGAAACACTCAGCGTACACTCTAACCTAGATTAGAATAGTTAATCACTTTTATCTAATCAGGATGTCTGCCACTATTTTCTCGAATTCTCCTCCAAACCCAAAATGAGAATTAGTCTAAAATCACCCGAGGAGTAACACTTACTCATCGGTGGGAATCGGGATCCAACTATCATCGCATGATAACTTGATGGAAGCCACTCAAGTCACCATACTCCAGAAGGTATGCGCATGCCTGGCATGTTTCCTGTATGATTGAAACTCCCGATTTGGTTTTTACCCCAAACGGCTTATGACCTTGACAGAGGTCAACATATCATAAGTCGCAAGTCAAGTTCAACCCGTCATTGTCCAGGATTAACTTAGACCCACCCGCACGTGCCCTTGACAGAAGTCAAAATGACCGTGCGACTGTCCTAAATAATCGCATATCTATGCAGCAAACAAGCATTACCCAGCTACCAAGCACTGTGCCTTGACAGAGGTCAACATACACAGCATGAATACTAAGTAATATCTATAAGAAATGACTGAGGGTTGCGACTGGTTTTTCGCGAAAAACCTTTAACGTAATGAACTTGATATCGTTGAAGGAATCCAAGTGGTTTTACAAATATATAGTGGCGAAAACTTTTGCTAAAGATGTCACTCCCTGTGAAGGGATCTCGGCTCTTTCCTCGTCGAATGAGGTGCAGGATATTCCAAACTGAATACCACGATGCAAAGCAAAAGAATCGACTATAGTGAAGTTATTACAATGACGCAAACTTTCGCTCAAGAGGTCACTCCCTGTGAAGGGATCTCGGCTCTTGCCTCGTCGAATGAGGTGCTGGATATTCATAACCGAATACCACTGTGCAAAGCAAAAGGAAACATCTTGTAATAACAGTTTTTTGAAAATTTTGGTTCCAACAACATCAAATAGGTTTGTTTTTCCTTGCATTGATCAGAATCAATGCAGTCCCATCAATTAATCCATATCATGCCACAGAAAAGGAACGAAAATAAAATGTATGTATATGTCATCCGCATTCGCCACTGGGCTTCATCATCACCCGTTAGGTTACTTAACTAACGACAGAGCGGGGGCTGGACTAGCACGGGTGAAAAACATATACAACATCTACTAGTATATATAAATATATATAACATTCGTCCCAGGCATGATATAAGCAACATCACATAATCATCACAGAAGCTACACAGAATGGTGGATAATCATGGAGCCTCGGGTTTCACTTGATCCGCAAATGAGACCCTACGTTCCCTGTCGTGTGGATAGCCTGTGTAATGAAAACCTATACCCCTACGAGTGCGGCAGGTTACCCGCCAATCCCAGAAGCAAGGCAACCCCAATCAACAACGTGAATCGGTCACCCAGCACTTTACGGAATCCGGTAACTTGGGCACCCCTCCGTGAGTCAACCTATACCCCCTACGAGTGCGGCGAATAGCCCGCCAATTCTAGAGTAAGGCCCCCTCCGTCTCAACGCCATGAGATGTGGACATGTTGCCCTCTATAACCCGGCTATTCGTGCACTCCATCGAGGGGTAAGCCTAGTACAGAAAAGAAAAATATATACAATGGCGACACCGACCTCAACCCGGTCGTGCCCTAAACAAATAATATACAAGCTGGCAAAGACGGCAGTCCACAAGTCGGACTCTCACCCCGCAATACTGAATATACAAATAAATCTGAACTGTACTACCATTGCACCACTGGCTATCCACCACGATGATCCAACCACAGAATCAGCACATCACAGAACATCAACATGAATATTAAGTTCGTAAATCCGTCTAGTTGAACATATAGCAACTAGTCGGGTGGTACCGCTCAATAATATTCACGGTCGCAGATATATCACATGCACTGATAAACACACACTTAAAATTTCGACTGACTAAACTTTCCCAAATTTGCCCCAAATGCAAATCCAGCACTCAAATGAATCTGGGCCAAAACTATGTGTACCAAAAAATCATATTTCCATATACTAGAGTGCCATGAGAATTTTGACCCACACTTGCCACAATACGACAACGGAACCGCCGCCAATAGGCCACTATTGTCGTGCTTCCGCAGCCAATTTATTGTTTCATGCTTTCAAATTTCTCGTGGTCCCCTAAAAATGCCTGCACGTATTTTTAAGATGCTGTGAAAGATTTTTTTGAACACAATTTAAAATCGACAGCGGGCATGCTCAAATGGAAAAATGATTCGGAAAATTTGGTTGATCGAGATTTTAACTTTGTGCAAACTAGCAAGTATGAGTTTATGGGTTGCTCTGATACCATGATGGGTTTTGCCGGCGCCCTGGCCATCTACCGTGGCCGATGCGGAACAAAAACCGGCGTTCAAAAATTTTTGGCGCAAACAAAATCCGCCCCAAGATCGAAACCATAAACTATACTAACTAAATACAGAGAGCTAAACTACAAGGTTAGAATGTTATACTGAATGAACCAAGTCCTTCGGTCTTCAACCTTCATCGCAAGCTCCTAGTGGTCGTCTGGATCGAGTTTGGTTGCCGGTCTTCCTCCATCGATGATGATCCATCCGAGGGAAACGATGCAAGCTCCAGCCTCGCCTAGCGAGGCAACCGACACTCCAAGGTTGCTAGCAATGGAGAGTGGAGGTGTAGGATTATCTCACTATATTTTTCTCTCATCACTAATGCTCAAAAGAGCAACTCAAGAAGATGAAGAAGGAGGTGAGAAAGCATGTGGCATGAACAACCATGGAAATGGCTAAGTCTCTCCCAAGAGAGTGTGAGAGTGTTAAGCAAGTCTAGAATCAAAGAATTAATGGATGGCATGTAAAGAATGGCTAATCATTTTCAACCATGCAATGAAAATATCTCCCATCATTTTACAATAAATAAAACCAAGAACCATGCCTCTCTACATGCCAAACAATATTCATGCCATGCTCATTCCAACTCACCCCTCCACGTCATTTCCTAAAATGATTTTCTAAAAAGAAAATAAATTAATGATGTGGCCACCTTCTAGAAGCTATTCCGTATAAATACGGAATACAACCTGGTATACGTATCGAAATACATATACGCATATTCGTACAAAAATACGAATAGCCAAGATAGAAAATGAATAGTGAACAATAATACTAGAATACACATATATAAATTATTAAATAAAAACCTGATTTAATAATCCGGCTTAATCCTAAGTCACTAGTATTATCAACCGTCCGATTAAAGTCTGTGTAGCCTGTACACATATTTAATCGGACACCTTTATGTACCAACATACGTCATCTACACCATATAGCCTGGACCATGAAAACCCTCTATGTGGGACTCTAAAGACCCATCAATACGCTGGCGGTGGGTTTAACCACAAGCATGTCAGCGGCACTAGCTGTACGTAACGGCTACCCAGGTATTGAGCAAAAGGAAGGCCGACGAGCAAACTCATCCAAACCCCTAATGAGCCTATCCGTGACAATCTTCATACAGTCCGGTCTGTTCGTCAAAAGAGTATCGCATATCGAGTCTAAGGGGTGGATAAAGTCAAACCCCTAATAACGTGACATTTCGTGTCGGTTTGAAACCCATCACCACAGGAGAAACTACTGATCCTAGATCAGTAATTCTCGACTACCTTGGCCAAGGATTTCTGGTGATGGTCACCCGTGCACAGCGCGACATCAACCCCCAAAACTGGGAGAGACGAATCCTCGATGATTCGCTCACTGCCTCCATGTGGCTCAAGACTGTACCCAACTAAAACCTGTTTGCACGACTTCTTTGAACTATGGTAGGGTAGTAATCAAAGCACGGTGGGAACTCACACGAAACAAATGACGATCTCAGGTCGACAGACTAACCTGTACTCATGTCACCTGGGAACTATTATCTGACAATAGCTATAATACCAACTAGCATGCTCCCGGCGAGTCTGTCCAGTATACTCATAACCCAATGAGCACCTGTATACTATCTTAGGTGACTAACTGAAACAAATGGCTTGTGAGACCGGCCATAGCCCCTCGTCGGGGTCTCGATAAGTATACACTAGTCTACTATGGAGTATCGATGCCCAGTCTCGATACTCCCACGACTAGGGACATTTAAGGATGTGCTTATAGACCACCCAGCTCCCACTTATATGATCGCCATCATAATGCTGGTAGTCAAGCAAGAATCCTATGGGCTCTATCAACATGTAATAAAGATCTGTAATGCCACCTAATGCTGTACATGATGATAAGACAAACTAGATAGCATACTATCATCTTGAGTAAGATTATTCTCCCGTATAGGTCCTCCCTCAATCATCACAATCGCTTGCCTGCGATTCAATAATTAACTTGAGGGCACTATATCCAACAGTTGAGGGGTCAAAATTTGTCGGTGTTGTCCTGTTTTTTTTTAAAGAAAAAGCAAAAAATATATATACACACAAAAAGGTCCCCCAGACTTAAGCGAAACAGAATTTCCACTGTTTAAGCATTAAAGTTTAGAGTTAGGGGGAGAACAGTTTCAATCTATACAAGGCCTTACATAGGCCAAAATTTAACACCAACCATTCAAAAAATTTATCGTGATAATGCAGTGGTTGGAAAAAGAATGCGTAGAGAAAATAGATGAAGAATACATGAGACCGTGTATGGATGGAAGCGGCATACGGTTTCGGTAGAGGAAAAAAATGGCGAAGGGGAGAAAGAAATGGAATGCGAACTTGAGAGTGAAAAAGTATTGAATAAATTAGTACAGTTTGTAATGATTGAAATGTAAAAATGGATTGTACTAATCTATCAACATGTTAAGAAATAGGGTCAAACCTCTCAAGATTCGCAAGAAAAAATGGGCCGACCGAACTTGGTGAACCAGACGTAAGAAATGAAGGTGATATGGTGTCTTACAAGGTGGAAACAACGGAAAGGATGGAGGGACGTGATTGAGGAATGGTATCGGTTAAATGCTTAGGAGGGTGTGCACAGTCAATGAAAGGGACATGATGAATTGGAAAATCCGACTCATCAAATAAAATTGATTAATCCTCAATGATATCCTCAAAATTCAGCTCAAAATTCAGCTCATCCATGCATTTATCATCAAAAATATCCAGACGAATATGGAGTTCGGGAAAAACAGTTAATGGTCCGGGATGATACCTACACGGAAGTGAAATGACATGATGAATTGGTGAGAAAAATATTAGTGATATATGCCCTAGAGACCATTATTGTATAATACTGGATTGTATATTACATTTTGGAAGCTTGGGATATACACGGATATAATAACAGCCTTGCTCAACATGATAGTATGCTATCTGGTTTGATTCTATCTCAATATGTGTATATGTTTCTTTTATCATATCACTGATACATGTTGATAGAGCTCTTAGGATCATTGCTTGACTACCAGCGTTGTGATGGCAGTCACACTAGTGGGAGCTAGGTAGTCTATAAGCACATCCTTATACTTGTCCCTAGTCGTAGGATTATCGAGACAGGGCGTCGATACTCCAGAGTAGACTAGTGTATACGCTTCTCATCCCGGCAGGAGAGATGGACTGTCCCACAGCCATTGGTATGTCATACCGAAGATAGTATACAGGTGCTCATTGGGTTATAAGTTATACTGGATGGACTCGCGGGGGAACTGCTGGTTAGTATTATACCTATCATCAGTTAGCAGTTCTCGGGTGACATGAGTACAAGTTAGTCCGCTGACTTGACATCTCTATTCATTTCGAGTGTGTTCCCACTGCACTTAGATCACTACCCTACCACGGCTCAAATGAGTCATGCAAACAGGTAGTGGTTGGGTGCTGTCCTGAAGCACTTGGAGGCAGTAGTGGTTAGATAGGATTCGTCTCTCTCGGTATTGGGTGTTGATATCGCCCTGTGTTCGAAAAGTCATTACACAAAGTCCCTGGCCAGGGCAAGCGAGATTTACTGGTAGTTACACCAGTAGTTTCTCAGGGTGCACTGGGCTCTACACTGACACGACTTATTGCGCTATTAGGGGTCTGACGATTACTACCCTCCTAGGCCCGATATATGATACTCTTAGACGAACAGACCGGACTATATGGAGATTGTCACAGATGGGCTCAGTAGGAGTTCGGATGAGTTTGCTTATCGGCCTTCTTATCGACATATACCTGGATAGCCGTTACGCATAGCTAATGCCGTTGACGGACTTGTGGTTAAACCCACCGCCAGCGTACTTTCGAGTCCTTAGAGTCCCACACAGAGAGTTTCCCTGCTTCGGGCGAAACGATGTAGAGGCCGTATGGTTTTACGGCAGGGTTCCGATCATATACGTGTACTGGCTACATGGATGTTGTTCGTACGGATAATACTAGTGGACTTTGGTTTAAGCTGGATTCTAGTATTATATTATTGGATTGTTATTATCTCATTGTATTCGTATTTTTCGAAATACGAATACGGGTATGTATATACGGTGAGGGCATTCTTTTATTTTCACAAGAGATGTTTCTAGAAGGGGACACCTCATTATTTGGATTTATCTATTTTTAGAAATAGATTAATGAGGTGGAAAATGGAGATATTTGTGGCATGGTGAAGGATGGCTTGTTTTCATTTGTTTATTTGTTTGGACTCACTATTCAAGCATGGTTGATATTTTCAATTGGAAAATATTGCATGCTTGATGGGGGTAAGGGAATGAGCCATCCTTCACTTTCCAAGACTTAGTTCATTTGCTCATTTGCTTTCTCTCTCTATTTTTCTCACCTTCTTCCTCAAGACCTAAAACCCTCACATGAGTTGTGAACCATTAGGTCTCTTGAGATCAAATACTCCATTAAACACTCTACATCTTCCAAGCTACCTAGCTTAGCGAACTAGGTACCTTAGTTACCTCGGTTTAGAGGTTGGAGCTTGAGGTATAGACTCTCGAGTGGATCATCTTCGATACGAGGAGGCCGACGATCAAGCGCGATCCGGATCTTCGAGGAGCTCAAGAAGAGGAGGAGAAGAAGACCCGAAGGACAAAGAACAAGGAGGTATAAAAATCTTACCGAGTAGTTAAAACCTCCAAGCAGTATAGCTAGTTAAGGTTTCTGTAAAGATTCTGGAGTTAAAGTCGGTGTTGCAAAGTGTAAAAAATCGTTTTTTTTGTAAATTCCGCCTCCCCACAAGTGCGTGGGGTATGCGACATCGACTTACAGTGGTATCAGAGCCTACTAAACCTTAACTAGCTTATTAGAAAGTGATTAGAACTTCGATCGACGAAAAATTGCACGAAATCACAATTTCAAAACATGCTTGCTGTCGTTTTTCAAAACTGTTTGAAAAATCTTTTCAGTGACCTTAAAAATACATGCAGGCATTTATAAGAACAAAGAAATTTTTTGATATCCTAATCCCATAACTAGACCGTGGATCCGCCGCCGAGTTAGGGCCGATTCACTCACAATTTTTCCTGTTGGTCTTATCTTTGGAATTATGATTTTTGGCATATTTGGTTTCTACCCAGATTTGTTTGTATACTGGTTTGTACATGGGGTGGACATGGAAAGTTGTTATCGATCGAAATTCTAAGTTCTTGGCTAATTTGTGATTCTGTGTTTTTATATGTGTTGCTAAAGGTCTGCTAATTGCTATATGTCGATTAGTGGGGGTTGCACATATCTATATCTTCTTGATGGTTTGTATATATGAAGTATTGGATCGTCGTGAATGAAT
Source organism: Agapanthus africanus (assembly GCA_030015575.1). NCBI lineage: Eukaryota > Viridiplantae > Streptophyta > Magnoliopsida > Asparagales > Amaryllidaceae > Agapanthus > Agapanthus africanus. Next base: position 911,850,554 of record JASDDO010000019.1, on the reverse strand, counting down.
AGTCGGGGGATGTGAGAAGAGCGCTTTTTCTTTCATTCATGTAAATTTGTAATTGATGTAATATTATTTTTGCGGGGAACATCCGGGTTGAGGTTGTAGCCACCGTTATATTATTTCGTTTACTTTTTCTTGTACATAAGACAGACTGATGGTAGGGTGCACAAACTACCGGGTTCTTGAAGTACCGAGTAGCCTACTCATTTCATTGAGGGAGGTTGCTTCACTTCGGGAATTTGGCGGGTAGTTTGCCGCACCCATAGGGGTCTAGGGTGGGGTTTGGCTATTCATCATGACTGTGGAATCCGTCTTTTATTATAGGCTAAAACGAAATATAGAAATTCTAGTATATTCAATATATTCAGCTGTGTTGCTGTGATCTGGAATGCCTATTATTGCGTGAGATGAATGAATATATATATATATATATATATATATATATATATATATATATATTGTATATAATAAACATTGCTTATGTTTTGCACTCGCGCTAGTCCAGCCCCCGCTCTGCCGTTAATTAAGTAACCTAACGGTGCATGACGGAGCCCCGTGGCGAATGCAGATGGCATAAGCGTACGTTCTATTTTCGTTTCTTTCTGCAATGATGGGGTTAAATGACGAGACCGCATTAATATTGATTAATGCAAAGAAAAACAAACCAAAGTTAAATCGTTGGAACAATTTCAAAACCACTTGGTTTTCTTGAAAAACAACTTTTAAATGCGAAGCCTAAACCACTCCTTTTAAAAGCTATAATGGTTCCTTCGACTTTATCAAGTTCATTACGTTCACGGTTTCGCCAAAATCAGCCGTAGCCCTCCGTCATTTCAGATGGGTATTCAGTAGTATTCAAGTTATGTATTTTGACTTTCGCTAAGGCATAGTGATTGGTAGCTGCTGGGTATTCATCTGTAGTATAGATAAATGCGTTAATTTGGGACAGTCGTACAGCTATTTTGGCCTTCATCAAGGATTTGTGCGAATAGGTTCAAATTAACCTGGACAATGATGGGTAGAACTTGATTTGCGTATTATGATATGTTGGCCTTCGTCAAGGTCATAAGCGCCTGGGCAAAAAATCCACATCGGGAGTTTCAAAGGAAAATGAAACTTGCTAGTGTTGCATACCTTCTGGAGTGTGGTGTTTTTGGTAGGCTTCCTTCAAAATCATCACACAATGATAGTTGGGTCCCGATCCTACTGTGGGTATCCGCTACTCTTCGGGAGAATTTTTCACTTTACAATCAATGCTATAAACCAAGTAGGTGCCTAGAACAGTGTTAGCGAGGCTACGCCTCCAGGGAAAGGAGAAGAGGTTATGTAATTAAGAAACTTCGCAAAAACGTTGGAAAACCGCCCTCGAAGTATCGACACTAGCCTGACCGAAAGGTTAACCAAGAATTGTAAGAGTGTGAATAATCCTGACTAATTCTTCTTTTATGGTTTGAAGGAGGATTCGAGAAACAGTGGGAGCCATCCTGTTTAAATAAACTAATAACCAATCTAAACTTGCAAGAGCATCATGCTAAGTGTTTCTTCTCTCTCTCCTAATTGCGGTGACCAAAATGACCAGGCTTAAGTTACTGCTAAATAAAAATAAATTGACTGGGCCAAACTATAAAGATTGGCTAAAGAATGTCCAGATGGCCATTACCGATGAAAAGCAGGGCTGCCTCCTTACTACCAAAGCCCCCACCGTCTTAGGTCCATATTCCACTGTCGCGGATGTTGAGATCCGTAAGACATGGGAAATAGATTGTGGGAGAGCCAAGTGTCTCTTGCTAGCATCAATGGATAAGGAACACCAGAGGCAGCATGAGAATATGGACTTAGCTTCTATCTTCCTCTATACCAAAAATTTATATGGAAAGCAATCTTATATCGCAAGATATGAGACCTCGAAGAAATTATTTCAGGCGAGCTTGGCTGTTGGATCAGCTGTAAGGGACCACGTCCTTAAGATGATCAACTATATTGAAGAGCTCGCGGACCTTAGGACCACATTAGAGTACGGGTTATATACAGATTTGATTCTACAGTCCCTTCCCTCTACCTACACCCAGTTTATCTTGAATTTCGATATTCAGGGTAAGGAAGTTTCACTTCCAGAACTCCTTAACATGTTGAGAAGTGCAGAGGGCACCCTACAGAAAACCAGGGAGACACCCGCTCTTCTTATTTGGGAATCTTCCTCTTCTAGATCCAAGGCGAAAGCCAAGAGGAAGAAGAAGAAGGCCCCCACCAAGCAGAAAGGCGGTGTCAGTAAGGTAGAGGTAAAGGGCAAGGCAAAATTTTCTGGGCTGACAGTAGGGAAGGAGGAATGTTTCTATTGTCACGAGAAAGGACATTGGAAGAAGGACTGCAGAGCTTGGAAAGCCAGAAATCAGGATTCGAAGTACGTTGTGGCTTCGGCTTCAGGTGTGTTTATAATTGAAAACAGTCTGTCAATTAACTCTACTTCATGGGTACTAGATACCGGATCAGGATCTCATATCTGTAATTTATTACAGGATCTGAGAAACCGTAGAGTTATCAAGGCAGGTGATATGAATCTCAGGGTTGCTAACGGAATGAGCGTGGATGCTGTATCCGTAGGGGAATATCACCTATAATTAACAAGAGGGCAGATTTTGATTTTGCATAACTGTTTTTGTTTACCTAGTTTGACATGAAATATCTCTGTGTCTTTACTATGTAAAGAAGGTTATGATTTTACATTTGTAAGTGAAGTCGTCCACATCCACCTTAATTATGGTTTGATTAGGTCAGGTACACTAGATAACGGTATATACGTATTAAATCAAGCTCAGGTTTCAATGTCCAGAACACACATAAAAGAAAGTATCCAGAATTAAATCTAGCTTTCTTATGGCATTGTAGACTGGGTCACATCAATGAAACACGGTTGACAAAGTTACATAAAGAAAGATATTTGGATCCGTTTGAATATCTGTCTTATGCCATTTGTCAATCATGACTCAAAGGAAAGATGACAAAGACTCCGTTCACTGGACATGTGATAAGAGCCAGCGAGCTCTTTAGACTCATACACAGCGACGCGTGTAGTCCAATGTCTACACATGCAAGAAGTGGTTATTCCTTCTTCATTACTTTTACGGATGATTTCTCAAGGTATGGACATGTATTCTTGATGAAACATAAATCCGAGGCCCTTGAGAAATTCCAGGAATACAAGAATGAAGTGGAAAAACAAAAAGGCAAAAGTATCAAGACACTTAGATCTGATCGAGGTGGTGAATACTTAAGTGCCGAGTTTCTGAATTACTTAAAAGAGAATGGAATTCTCTCTCAGCTTACACCTCCATACACACTTCAACACAACCGTGTATCGGAAAGGCGGAATCGCACCCTGTTGGATATGGTACGTTCCATGATGAGTAACGTTGAGTTACCGCGATCCTTCTGGGGTTATGCACTGGAATCTGTTGCATATCTTTCGAACAAAATTCCTACTAAGTCAGTGCCTACCACACCATATGAGATGTGGATTAGGAAGAAACCCTATCTTAAGTATCTAAAGATATGGGGATGTCCAGCTTTTGTCAAAAAGCAGCATACGGACAAGCTCGAGTCATGATCAGTAATGTGTAAGTTTGTGGGATATCCAAAGAACTCCACGGGGTATCTTTTCTATTACACGGAGAAACAAAAGGTCTTTGTTTCTCGGCATGCCCACTTTTTGGAGACTCAATTTCTTAAAAAAAGAAATAAGTGGGAGCGCAGTCGAAGTGGAAGAAATTCTAGAACCATAAGCTATTATTGAAAGTATGGGGGAACCAGAAGTTTCAAAAGAACCGGACATCCCTGTGCCACCCCGCAGGACTAGTAGGCAGTCTCATCCGTCCGAGAGATACTACGGTTTTCTTATAGACGGGGATAAAGAGGATTGCATCATCGATGATGATGAGCCAACTAGTTTCCAGCAAGCCATTAGGAGCAGAAACTCGGTAAAATGGCTGGATGCAATGTGGACCAAAATGGAATCCATGTACACCAACAAAGTATGGACTTTGGACATTGCACCATAAGGGGTAAAACCCGTAGGCTGCAAATGGATTTTCAGAAAGAAGATTGGTGCAGATGGACAGATTGAAACCTATAAGGCTAGACTTGTTGCAAAAGGTTTTCGTCAAAGACCTGGTTTAGACTATGATGAAACCTTTTCTCCAGTGGCTATGTTTATATCCATTCGGATCCTTCTTGCCATTGCTGCCTTTCATGATTATGAAATTTGGCAGATGGACGTAAAGACCACTTTTCTGAATGGAAATTTAGAAGAGTGTGTTTATATGGATCAGGCAGAGGGTTTCATAGAGAGTGGGAGCAGCGTAAGAGTATGCAAGTTGCTTAAATCCATTTATGAATTAAAGCAGGCATCGCGAAGTTGGAACATCTGTTTTGATGAGACGGTAAAGGAATTCGACTTTATCAAAAATCCAGATGAACCATGTATTTATAGTAAGATTATAGCGAGAACTGTGGTATTTCTCGTCTTGTACGTGGATGATATTCTCCTGATAGGAAATGGCATTCCTATGCTATAATCATTCAAAGGATTTTTGTCACAAAGAGTCTCCATGAAAGACCTGGATGATGCCTCCTACATTCTGTGGATCCAGATCTATCGTGAAAGATCTAAAAGGATGTTGGGACTTTCACAGTCAAGGTACATTAACACCATACTGAAAAGTTTTAGTATGGAAGATTCAAAGCAAGGTAATCTACCAGCTTGTCATGGGACCACCCTCTCCAAAGAGATGTCTCTCAAGACTGATTTGGAAATGGATCGCATGAGTATTATACCCTACGCTTCTGCGGTAGGCTCTATAATGTATGCGATGTTGTGTACCAGACTAGAAGTAGCTTACGCACTGAGCGTGGTAAGCAGGTATCAGTCAAACCATGGGGAGAAGCACTGGACAGCAGTTCAGAACATTCTCAAATACCTGAGAAGGACTAAGGAGATGTTCTTGGTGTACGGCAGTAAAGACCTCCAGATCGAGGCCTTCGCCGACTCCAGCTTCCTGAGTGACAAGGATGATTCCAAGTCCATGTCAGGTTATGTCTTTACCCTTAATAGAGGGACGGTCAATTGGAAGAGCTCCAAGCAGGATACCGTTGCTGACTCGGCGATGGAAGCGGAGTATATCGTTGCATGTAACGTCGCAAAAGAAGCAGTCTGGATCAAGAAGTTCATAATAGAAATTCAGGTGGTTATGTCCATTGTTGATCCAATACCTTTGTATTGTGACAACAACGGGGCTATAGCTTTAACGAAGGAACCAAAGTCCCATCAGAAGTCCAGACATATTTTGAAGCGGTATCACCTGATCAGGAAGATCGTGGATCGCCGGGAGATCGAGGTGAGGAGAGTAGACACGGAGAACAACACTGCAGATCCACTCATAAAGGGTATCCCTCAGACACAGTTCGAGAGACTATTCAAGATGATTGGTCTGGGATATGCCAATACATGGCCTTAGTGCAAGTGGGAGATTGTTAGTGATATATGCCCTAGAGGCCATTATTGTATAGTACTGGATTATATATTGCATTTTGGAAGATTGGGATATACACGGATATAATAACGTCTTGCTCAACATGATAGTATGCTATCTGGTTTGATTCTATCTCAATATGTGTATATGTTTCTTTTAGCATATCGCTAATACATGTTGATAGAGCCCTTAGGATCTTTGCTTGACTACCAGCGTTGTGATGGCAGTCACACTAGTAGGGGCAGGGTAGTCTATAAGTACATCCTTATACTTGCCCCTAGTCGTAGGATTATCGAGACAGGGCATCGATACTCCAGAGTAGACTAGTGTATACGCTTCTCATCCCAGCAAGAGAGATGGCCTTTCCCACAGCCATTGGTATATCGTACCGGAGATAGTATACAGGTGCTCATTGGGTTATGAGTTACACTGGACGGACTCACAGGATAACTGCTGGTTGGTATTATACCTATCGTCAGTTAGCAGTTCCCGGGTGACATGAGTACAGGTTAATTCGCTGACTTTACATCACTATTCGTCTTGAGTGTGTTCCCACTGTACTTAGATCACTACCCTACCACGGCTCAAATGATTCGTGCAAACAGGCGGTGGTTGGGTGCAGTCCCGAAGCACTTGGAGGCAGTAATGGTTAGATAGGATTCGTCTCTCCCGGTATTGGGGGTTGATATCGCGTTGTATTCCGGAAGCCATTACACAAAGTCCCTGGCCAGGGCAAGCGAGATTTACTGGTAGGTACACCAGTAGTTTCTCAGGGTGTATTAGGCTCTACACCGACACGACTTATTGCGCTATTAGGGGTCTGACTGTTACCACCCCCTAGGACCGATATGCGACACTCTTAGACGAACTGACCGGACTATACGAAGATTGTCACGAATAGGCTCAGTAGGAGTTCGGATGAGTTTGCTCATCGGCCTTCTTATCGACATATACCTGGGTAGCCGTTACACACAGCTAGTGCCGCTGACGGACTTATGGTTAAACCCACTGCCAGCATACTGTCGAGTCTTTAGAGTTCCACACAGAGGGTTTCCCTGCTTCGGGCAAAACGATGTAGAGGCCGTATGGTTTTACGGCAGGGTTCCGATCATATACGTGTACTGGCTATACGGGCGTTGTTCGGACAGATAATACTAGTGGGCTTTGGTTTAAGCCGGATTCTAGTAATATATTATTGGATTATTATTATCTCATTGTATTCGTATTTTTTGGAATACGAATACGGGTATGTATATACGGTGAGGGCATTCTTGTAATTTCATAAGAGATGCTTCTAGAAGGGGACACCTCATTATTTGGGTTTATCTATTTGTAGAAATAGATTAATGAGGTGGAAAATGAAGATATTTGTGGCATGGTGAAGCATGGCTTTTTTCATTTGTTTATTTATTTGGACTCACTATTCAAGCATGGTTGATATTTTCAATTGGAAAATATTGCATGCTTGATGGGGGTAAGGAAATGAGCAATCCTTCACTTGCCAAGACTTAGTTCATTTGCTCATTTGCTTTCTCTCTCCATTTTTCACTCCTTCCTCAAGACCTAAAACTCTCACATGAGTTGTGAACCATTAAGTCTTTTGAGATTAAATACTCCATTAAACACTCTACATCTTCCAAGCTACCTAGCTTAGCGAACTAGGTACCTTAATTACCTCGGTTTTGAGGTTGGAGCTTGAGGTATAGACTCTCGGGTGGATCATCTTCGACACGAGGAGGCCAACGATCAAGCGCGATCCGGATCTTCGAGGAGTTCAAGATTAGGAGGAGAAGAAGAGCCGAAGGAAAAAGAACAAGGAGGTATAAAACTCTTACCGAGTAGTTAAAACCTCCAAGTAATATAGCTAGTTAAGGTTTCTGTAAAGATCCTGGAGTTAAAGTCGGTGTTGAAAAGTATGAAAAATTATTTTTTTAAAAAAATTCCTCCTGTTCACATGTGCGTGGGGAGTGCGACATCGACTTACAAATAACTCATCCAAAATTGTCGGTTCATCATCCAAAATATTCCCAGCATCAATATTCTCAATCAAGTGAATGTTAAACTTCTCAGACACCTCATCAAAAGCATGGTTTTCAATCAATTGTCATTCTAGAGTGGAGGTGTAGAGATCAAAGTGATTGGCATTGATTTCACTTTAAATGTACCCTTGACAATCGGGTAAATCAAACACTACGTAGTCGCACAACTCATCAAACATTCTATCTTCAATTGGTGAATCATTTAGGGCACTCGATAGACTTTCGAAAATGGAGTTGTGATTCGATTTGGAACGGGTAGGTTTGATTTTGAAGGGTGGATTGCTTACATTCACTACTCAAATCATCAATCTGTCATATCGCCTTATCATACATTGGAAAATTCGGAGCTAGTTGGAAACTAGTTGTCGGTTCATTAGGTTGTATAAGGGCGGCCATGGATGCATTCAAATCCTCCATCTGTCGGCATGACGCTACCCAAAATTCTTCTAATGACTATTCAATACTAGACATGGGTTGTGAAGGGGTTTCGGTAAAAGATTCAAATCCGTATGGATACGTGAAACTCCTATAGTGATGATCAGAAGCAATGTCTAGGGAAAGTATAAAAGTCGGGTAGGATTGATAGGAATCGGATGGATGTGAAAAATGGACAGGATTAGGATCAACATTATGATAAGAAGGTGATTAGAATTGTTGTCCTAACAAATTTGGAGTAGTGAAATGAGTGAAAGATCGGCTAGGAGATTGTTCAATTCTGTCAGCAATGGACATGGGTTTCGGAGTCGCAACATGACTCTCAGAAGAGGTATCAACATGAGAAGGTGTTAAAATTTGATATGGTTGATACAAAGTTGGTTCTAAAAGCGTCTATCCGATCTCTCAAAGAAATTTTGGGCATGGATGGATCGTTCGAAGTTCGGCCAAAGCAAAAACCATATGAAGAAATGTCTGGTTGTGGGTACCAAAGTTCAGCAAGAGTTGGTCGTTTTGGGTACCCATGTTATGAAAAGAGTGAAAAAGTATGGAGGGTGGAAGGTGGGTGAATTTTTTTATAAATTTTACGATTTTATGATTTTTTTGGAGTTTTTGGATTTTTGAAGTTGTTTGTTTTGGTTTTTGAAAAAATACGGAATTATGGGACTAAGCCTTACACAAGCACAAGCACAATCACAACCACAATATGCACAAACAACACCTAGATCTAGAGTTTTTAAAGTCCAACTAGACTGCTCCTAGACTTCAAGCGACAAGTTGCAGGATAACTCTCGAATCGTCTCTTCACTGCCAATTGTGGCCAGATAAGCACAAGTAAGGTAAGGAGGGTTCTGCTCACGGATCACCATGAGACGGGCCTTTTAAAATTACCTCCTCACTTGTCTAGCCTAGGCATCACAAAGTCAACTTTAGATAAATGACCAATTTCCCACAACCTTCACTTGTCTGAAATGAGTGCGACAAGTCTTTAAAGGTTTAGTCTAGATATTTTTTATTAACTTCATTAGGGGTTCTAGGAAGGGTGATGAAATTCCCACCCAATCTTAATTGGTGTTATAGCCCCTTAATGTTCGTATTATTATATGCAAAGCGTTTAAACAAACAAAATCTAAAACAACAAAAAATTTATTTGGCGACGGCGCAATCTGTGCAAAGAAACCTGCAGAAAATACAATTCAGTGGAGTTTACAGAGATTACTGGAGAAGGAGAAGGGGTATAAAAATTTTGAGGCTTAGAAGACACAGGAAGACCGCGGAACCGCCGCCCTTTGCATGGTTTGACTGTGGATCCGCGGTGGAATTGTTGGATTGGGGCTTCTAGTTTTCTCTGTGCACTCCCCTCTTTCTTCTCTTCAGTTTCCAATCCTCTGTTTCTTGATTAGATCACTGTACTTGCTCTAGATCTGCCTGCACACTTGCACACAAAAAATATAAAAAAGAACAAGATGGTTTTTATTTTATATATATATATATATATATATATATATATATATATATATATAATTAACCCGAATGAAAATAAAGAAATACGTTACCGTCTCCCCAGCAACGGCGCCAATTGATTGTGAGCAGAACAAACGCTGTATATGTTATGATATGCGTTCTACTTTGTTCTCTACTTACCACAATCAAGACGGTTTCGCTTGTAGCTAGCCGGTTGAGTACGAGTCGTCCACTGAGAGATGGTTTCGTATTTGAGTTCTTGCTTTAGACGAGTTAATGAAAATGTATATGTGTATGTTCAATTCTATTCTAAGTGTTCGTATTTTATGTTCAAGTAACTTGTTAGGGTTAAGATTGGTTAGTAGAGTTAGGATTAGTCTTGTGCTTGTCTTTTTCCATTCTTGAAATGATGTTGGGATAATCGAAAGTAGTAGGGATTAGGAGGACATATGAATGGGATTTACGAGTTTAAGCAAGCTTTCCAACGCTAAATCCATTCCTAGTGCCCTTGTCCGTCTGCTACATGCTCTTATTTCCAACCATAGGTCAAACATACGCAACCATGTATCCAATTAAGTCATAACTACATGTCACGTTGTAGTGCGCCCAAAGGACTTCTCAACTTAGGTCACAGCTATATGTCACTTATAGCACGCCTAAGTGATGGGGTTGTGTGTGTTTGGTCTAGGTTCATTTTAAGCTAGTTAGCGAAGAGAAGCACAAGAGAGTTTTCCATCCCTCATGCCAACATTCCTTAGCCCTAATAAGTGTGGAAATTATTCACACATTTAAAAGAAAAATAAAACAAGAAGGAAGAAAAGAAAGAAAGGAAAATACGGTTTTAACAAATAGTAGCAAGCTAACTAGTTGGGCCCTCACCTAAGCAAGGGACTTCATTGAGTATCATGGCTTGAAAAATACAGATAAGAAGAAAAGAAAAACAAAACAAGAAAAGAAAACCAACAACTACTTAACAACAAATAATAAAATTACACTAGGAATTAAAATTACAATACAAGAACTTAAAGATACAAGATAATAAAAACAACCCTCGTCTTCATTAATCTTCCACTCAAAAGCTCTCACTACAATTTCATGGAGAATAGATGAAGAAGAAGAAGAAGATAAAAACTACACTATACTAAATACTAGTAAAGAAAAGCATTCTTGGCTTGGCTCAAAACTGGAGTATTTATAGGCAGGGGTGTGAAACCCTAGCGCCATATTCTAAGCCTATATACAATTACCAAACTACCCCTGAAAAACGGTCGCGAGACGCCACGTGGTGGCCGCGGTTCCGTAGTCCTTTAGAGGAAATAGAGTCTCGTTTTTCTTGTGGTTACTCGTGATGCTTTGTTTTTCTGTTTAGTAAGTCCAACATTGCAAAATGGTTTCAAAATATCTTTAGATTTTCAACAGTCCAAAATGGCTCAATTTTAATCTTTTTGATTTTGATCTGCCTCGAGCTCTGTGCACCTCTTGATCTTTGCACTGCCCCTCTCATGCTCTGTGCTTGACCAAGACACGAATGACCACTATTTTTCGTCTTGTCTCTTGAACTGGTAAGCAGCACTGGACGAGTGTAGATGACCGGAACCCGAATTTTATCTATTTTTGGAAGATGTTCTGGATTTTGGTATAACTGTGGAGATTTTTCGTGATTTGTGTTATTTTGGACTAGAAACCTGTAACCTGTAATCATGTAGCAAACACAGATTAAAAGAACCTGCTTATAAACAAATGAGCAGAAGAATGGGTGGTATTAAATGCAATATTCTGGTGTGAACACACGCTAAGTGCAACCGTGATGCCTATAAAAGTGAGATTAAGACTTCTGTATAAAATGGTTTTGCACGGGACGAGCAAATGATGAGTTTGGGGTATTTGTTCACACCAGAATATTGCATTTAATACCGCTCATTCTTATGCACATTTGTATATAGGTAGGTGCTTTTGATCCGTGTTTCCTACATGATTACAGATTACAGGTTTTCAGTCCAGAACAACGCAAATCATGCACAATCTCTACCGTTATGAAAAAATTCAGAGCAACTGCCAAAAATAGATAAACACACACGTCAGGTGCCTCTTACCAATACAAGAGACATGATCAAGCGATGGTCATTCATGTTTGGGATAAGCACAAAGCATGAGGAAGGCGGCACAGGGATCAACGTAGCAACACGGAGCTCGAGCGAGATCAAGGCACAAAAGACAAAAAAAGTTGCTATTTTGGACTGTTGTAAATCTGAGAATATTTTGGAATTATTTTGCAAATTTGAACCTAACAAACAGAAGAAGATAGAAACACGAGAACCCACATGAAAAACGGAGCGCCAATTTCACAAAACGACAGCGGAACTGTGAAATTTAGCACATGTTGGGGACGGATCCGCGACCCTATCATAGTGTCTCACGACGAATTTTCAGGGTGTTTTTGTAATTGTACATGGGCTCAGAATATTGCCCTAGGGTTTCACTTCTCTGCCTATATATAGTACAGATCTGAGCCAAACTAAGGAGGTATATTTTTCCCTAGGATTAGTTTAGTTTAGTGTGGTTTTCTTCTTCTTCTTTATCTCTTCTCCATTAAAATGTAGTGAGAGCTTTTGAGTGGAGGAATAATGAAGATGAGAGTTTTATCTAATTTGTATTTTTATTACTTGCTTGTTATTTTCTTAGTTGTATAATTGTGTTTTTTATTTGATAAGTAGTAGTTAGTTTTCTTTATTTGTTCTTCTTCTCCTCTTCTCTTTTGTTTTTCATTTGCAAAACGATGATACTCAAGTGTGATTCTTGCTTAGGTGAGATCCCAAGAAGCTAGTTTATGCCTTCATTCTCATTTCTTTTCTTCTCTTCAATTTTGTTTTCTTTTTATAACGAGTGAGTAGTTTACTCACTTGTTAGGGTTAAAGAAGGGTGGTATGAGGGTTGGAAAAATCCCTTGTGCTTCTCTTCGCCAAACAACTTTAATTGAATTTAGACCAAACAAACACAACCCTCTCCCTTAAGCACGCTATAAGTGACATATAGCCGCGACCTAAGTCGAGAATTCTTTTAGGCACACTACAACGTGACATATAGTTATGACCTAATTGGAGACTTGTTGTGTGTATTTGGCCTAGGGTTGGAAATAAGAGTATGGAACGAACGGATAAGGGGTACTAGGAATGGATTTAGTATTGAAAAGCTTGCTTAAACTCGGAAATACCATTCTTATGTCCTCTTAATCCCCGTTACTTCCGATTATTCCAACATCATTTTAATGATGGCACAATACAAGCACAAGATTAATTCCTAACTCTACTAACCAACCCTAACCCTAACAAGTTCTCTTGAACATAAACACTTAGGATAGAATTGAACAAACTTGTACATTTTTACTTGACTCGTCTAAAATAAGAACGAATATATATGCCATCTCTCCATGGATCAACTCGTACTCAACCGGCTAGCTACCAAGAGAAACCAACTTGATTGCGGTAAGTAGAACAAGTAGAACGCATATCATATCGTGAAAATATCTACCAATCAGCTACTCTGCAGATATAGTGGGTAACCTCAGCCACCCGAGACGTACTTAGGGTTCCTCAAAAACGGTGACAGGGAGGTTTTGATGACCCAAGCTTATCACTACTGTTGTCCTAGACTATGAGATCTGGCAGGTGGATGATTATAATGTCATTCTAAATTGAATTTAGAAGTGCATGTGTATATGACTCTTCCAGAGGGTTGTTGTAGTCAGTGGGAGTAGCGGAAGCATGGTGGGAAAATAGCTTATGTATATTTATAAGATAAAAGAAGTATAGCGAAGATGGGTCATCTATTCTTGATGTGAAAGTCATAGTGTTTGACTTCATCAAGAATGACAGATAGACCTGATAAGAAGGTTGCGTAGAGAGTACTGTCCTGGTTTTTGGATGACATACTCCTGATAGGAAGTGTTGTTCCTATATTATGATTGGTTAAACTGTGATTGTCACAAATATTTCTTCACAGAGAAATTGGATAAAATATCAGATAATCTGATGACTGGATCTATGGTTTTAGATCTAGATTTAGGATATATCCCAATTCGGGTACTTAGACACTATTCTAAAGTATTTAAGAATTGATGACTCATGGCATGGTGGTGTACCCATAGGTAATGGAGTCACCCTCTCTAAAGAGATGTCTTCTATATTGATGAGGAGAGGGATTTGCATGATTGACATATCGCTTGCTTATGCAATTGAGTCAATCATGAGATGTCAAGTATCACATCAGATATTTCTTTTGCACTAGCCGCAATAAGCAGATATTAATCCAATTCTGGAGAAACATTAGGAAACAGTTATGAACATGAGAGAATGTTCTTGGTATATGGTAACAGCAGTCTCCTTCAGGAGGCGGTTATCGTTTCAGGCTTCCAAGGTGACCTGGATGACAGAGTGACTATTAGAGTTAAAGTTTACCCTCTTCTGAGAGGTAGTATATTGGACAGTTATCCAAGCAGATAATGAGGTATTCATGACGTGGGATACTGATTAAATTCAGTGGAAGATACAGTCTAAGAATTTTGTTGGATTTGGAGTTCATTTATGCACTTGGTCCCATCAGATATCCAGACAAGTTCTAAGACAGTATCGCTCATTTCGGGAGATAGTCATTCTCCGCGAAGTTGAGATATAGAGAGATAAAGATAGAAGTATTGGAGCGTATCCACTCACTGAGGCTACTTCTCGAACACGGATGTTTCGCAAACATACTTTGCTAGACTGATTAGAAGAGAAGTTGGGTGTTCGGTAGCACACGGGTTGTAAGTATGCGACACCGCAATAATTAGACTTAAGTGCAAGTGGGAGATTGTTGGCTATAGTGCCCTCGAGGAAATTATTGTAATCGCAGACAGGCGATTATAATGATTAAGGGAGGACCTATACAGGTAGAACAGTTTGACTCAACATGATAGTATGTTAGTTCATCTCTATCATCATGTACATGTATTATGTGGTATTACGGATCACTATTACATATTGATAGAGCCCATAGAATTTATGCTTGACTACCGTGGTTATTGTAGCAATCACACTTATGAGAACTGGGTAGTCTATAATCAAATCCTTAAATGTCTCTAGTCATAAAAATATCAAGACTAGGCATTGATATTCCAAGGTAGACTAGTGTATACATTTCTTAACCCCGAAGAGGGGCGATGGCCGGTCTCACAGCCATTGGTGTTAGTCAATCACCAATAATAGTATACAGGTGCTCATTGGGTTATGACTTACACTGGACGGACTCGCCGGGAACATGCTAGATGGTATTATACCTATTATCTGGTAGCAGTTCTCTGGTGACATGAGTACAGCTTAGTCCGTCGACCTGAGATCGTCATTTTACTCGTGTGAGTTCCTACTATGCTTTGATTACTACCCTACCACGACTTTACTGAGTCGTGCAAACAGGTTTTAGTTAGGTACAGTCTCGAGCCGCATGGAGGCAGTGAGCGGATCGTTGGGGATTCATCTCTCCCGGTATACATATGTATATGTGTATGTATATGTGTACAATGAGATTGTATCTCCTTTTCTTCTCCACTCTTCTTGAATATTTGTGAATGGTGTGGACTTGTGACTCACAATGGTGAGTCACAGCCTACTCATTCATAGATTAAAAGAAAGAATGGAAAAAGAAAAGAGTGATGAGAGTTTTTCATTATCCATGCATGCTTCCTCACTTGCTCATTCACCTAAGTTTTCTTCTTCTCCTCTCTTGATTTTTCTAAGCAAAGAATTGGAAAAGGATTATAAGAGATCAATTAGAGATTAGCCACTACTATATCTTAGTGATCATTTCCTAGCAAGTTTTGATCACTAGTTTCTTCACTTGTGAAGATAGAGCCTAAGTTAGAGTTCTTTCGAGGTGGATCATTTTCGACGAGGAAGACTGACTCCCAAGCTCGTTCCCGACGACCTAGGAGCTTAAGAAGTGGCGTAGAAGACGAAGGGCATGACTACAAAGGTTGTAATTACAAACCTAGTAGCTAAACTCCTTCATATGTTTTCTAATTAAGTGTTTGGATTTGATTCTAGATTTTAATAGTTCGTTATCAAGTTTAGAAAATTTTCGTTTTGTATTCCTCACTCGCCGCAAGATTGCAGCACGAACACGAGCATCTACCTATACTCTCTAACCCAATCTACAGTAAATTTATGCGAGGTGCCTTCAAAAGAGAACTTTTCAGTGCCTCGATCATAGAAAGAGATAAGCCTACATAAGGTATGAAAGTCATTAGTTCCCCCGCCGCTAACCCACGGCCAATGCAGAATATGAAAATGAAAATTTTGATGGCACTAAAAACTTGTAACCAAGAATCTAAACCAAACAACTAAACCAGCATGAACAAAAAGATAGAAATCACAACCTTTGTAGGGTCTTCATTTGCTCCAATTGGATTGGACTCTAGCATGCTCTCAAGAGCTCCAGATCGAGCTGGCTAGCCGGTCTTCCTTCGCCGAAGATGATCCACCCGAAAGAACCAAGTTCAAGCTTCAACTTCACAAAGAAGTAACTAAATATACTATGTTTCTAATCTAGGATGCTTAGTGATTTGTGTGGGTGTTCTACCATTTTTCTTTCTCTTTATTTTCATGATTCTCAACTTATGAGAGTGTTGAAGAAGAAGAAGAAGGAGCCATGGAAGAGAGAGAAACAAAAATGGTGGGATGAAAAAGCCTTCACAAATTCATGCATGCTTCATAACTTTTGTAAAAAGATTTTTTCCATTTTAAAACTACAATCATGCTTGAATAGTATTTACAAATGAATTATAAATTCATTTGCCCATACCTTCCACCATTTCTCTTTTCCATCTCATTTCTTAATTTCTTAAAAAAGAAAACCTTGAAATGAGTTATCCCTCTTATAGAAGTATTCTTATATAAATACAAGAATACGTCCCCGCAAATACATGCCCGTATTCGTATCAAAATACGAATACCCAAGAGATAGGAAAATACAATGAACATAATACTGGAATATACATATCGAAATATATATATGAACATTATTAAATCTAAACTTAATTTAATAATCCGGCTTAATCCAAAGACGGCTAGTATTATCATCCGCCTGATTAAACTTCGTATGGCTGGCACACATGCCTAATCGGAACGCTGCACGTATCAATATATGGCCACTACATTATTTTTCCTGAACTGGAAAAACCCTCTGTGTGGGACTCTAAAGACTCGTCAATACGCTGGCAGTGAGTTTAACCACAAACACGTCAGCGGCACTAGCTATACGTAACGGCTACTCAGGTATTAAGCGAAAAGAAGGCCGACGAGCAAACTCATCTGTACCCCTACTAAGCCTGTCTGTGACAATCTCAGTACAGTCCAGTCCCTTCGTCTAAGATAATCGCATACCGAGTTTAGGGGGTGGATAACGTCAGACCCCTACTAACCTGATAAGTCGTGCCGGTGTGAAACTCATCACCCACTAAGAAAATACTGACATCACATCAGTAATTCTCATCCACCTCGGCCAAGAATTTCTGGTGATGGCTGACCTAACACAACGCAACATCGACTCCCAATACCGGGAAAGACGAATCCCTGACTATTGTTCACTGCTTCCATGTGGCTCGGGATTGTACCCAACTAAAACCTGTTTGCACAACTCCTTTAAGCCGTGGTAGGGTAGTAATCTAAGTACTTTGGGAACTCACACAAGACAAATAAAAATCTCAGGTCAAAAGACTAACATGTACTCATGCCACAAGAGAACTTCCCTCTGACGATAGGTATAATACCATCTAGAAGTTCCCGGCGAGTCCGTCCGGTGTACTCACCTCCAGTGAGCACCTATATACTATCTTAGGTGACTCAACACTAATGGCTTATGAGACTGGTCACTACCCCTCGTTGGAGTCTCGAAAAGTATACACTAGTCTACTCCAGAGTATCGATGCCCAGTCTCGATACTCCCTCAACTAGGGACATTTAAGGATATGCTTATGGACCTCCCAGCTCCCACGTATATGATCGCCATCATAATGTTGGTATTCAAGCAATAATCCTACATGCTTTATTAAATTGTATACACATAATGATAAAGACAAACCAGATAGCATATTATCATCTCGGATAAGATTGTTCTGCCTGTATAGGTCCTTGTTCAATTATCATAATTGCCTACTTGTAACTATAATAATTGCCTTGAGGGCACTATATCCAACAATCTCCCACTTACACTTAAGGCTAATTATTGCGGTATCGCATACTGATAGCTCGTGTGCTTTCGAATACCCAACTTCTCTATTAGTCAGTTTCTTAAAACTTGTTTTGAGAAATTTACGTGTTTGAGATATAGCCTCAGTAAGTGGATCCACTCCAATGTTTCTATCTTTATCTCTCTATATCTCAACTTCGCGGAGAACAACTACCTTCCGAAATAAGCGATACATATCTTAGAACTTGTCTGGATATCTGATGGGACCTTATTCATAATATGAACACCAAATCCAACAAGCTTCTTAGACTGTATAAATTGCTGATGTAATCGGCACCCAGCGTCATGACCACCTCATTATCCTGCTTGGAAAACTATCCAACATACTGCACCTCAGAAGAGGGTAAACTTATATCTCTGACAGCTACTCTGTCATCTAGGTCACCTTAGAAGCCTAAACCAGTAACCGTCTCCTACAGGAGGCTGCCATTACCATACACCAAGAACATCATCTTATGTTCTTAACTGATTCCTAATGTTTCTCCAGGATTGGATTAATATATGCTTATTATAGCTAGTGCAAAAGAAATATCTGGTATGATACTTTACATCTCACGGTTGACTCAATTGCCTAAGCAAGTGATATGTCAATCATGCAAATCCCTCTCCTCATCAGTCTAGAAGACATCTCATTAGAGAGGGTGACTCCCTCACTTGTGGGTACACCACCACGCCAGAAATCTTCCATTCTAAAACACTTTAAAATAGTGTCAAAGTACCCGAATTGGTGCACTTCCCAAATCTAGATCTAAAACTATAGATCTAGTCATCAGAATCCCTGATATTTTGTCCAGATCATGTGTGGAGAAACACCTTATGACAACCACAGTATAACCGATCGTAGTATAGAAACATTATTTCCTATAAAGAGTATGTCATCCAAATACCAGGACATCACTCCCTACTACCTTCTTACCAGGTCCATCTGTTGTTCTGATGAAGTTAAACTCCATGACTGTCTTATTAAAATAGATGATCTATCTCCGTTATACTTGCTTTAGTCTAAGTAGACATAAGCTACTGGCCCACCACGCTTCTGCTGCTCCTACTGACTACAACAACTCTCTGGCAGAGTCATATACACATGCATTTCTAAATTCAATTTAGAATGACGTTATAGTCATCCACCTGCCAAATCTCATAGTCAAGGACAGCAGTAGTGATAAGTTTGGGTTATCAAAACCTCCTTGTCACCTTCTTTGAGGAAACCAAAGTACATTTCAGGTGGCTGAGATTACCCACTAAATCTGCGGAGTGGCTAATGGATTATCGAATCCAATTGATTCTCTAGGTTCCACTAAATTTTCAGTACCAGTTTGTAGTTCTGGAATAACTTCTAGTTCTACCATAATCCCACTTGTTTCTTTTGAAAAAAGATTCATTTTATAAAAAGGCGGTGAGTCAATGACAAAATAACCTTTGATCTTACAAATGGTAGAATGTTAAACGCCTGCTAAAAGCCTGGAATAACCTACAAACTGCCATTATAGAAACGTGCCTTGAGTTTGTTCGGATTCATTTTTTAAACAGAAACCGGATAACTCCATATCCTAACATCCTCAAGATATTCAATCATTCTATGTTCACATAGAAACAAAGGCACAAATTTAGATGGAACCATATTCAATTGTTATGCAATTGTATCCAGTGCATATCCCATATGAAAAAAGGCCATGCAACATTACTTATCAAGAAGCGCACCCACGGATGAGTAATCTGAGAGAGGAGCAAATTCTCAAATATTACTATGATGGAATACCTAGCATAAGTGTCTACATCTTAAATCATTTCGAAGAATCCTGATACTTCCAATGCTTAGTTCTCTACTTTATTCTTATGCCTATAACTTCTTAAAATGTGGACCTTGCATTACAATGAATGCGTGTCTAAAATCAAAGAACTCATAAGTAAACTGAATGAAGTAAGATTACTGACCTCTTGTGCCGAAGGACACCGGACAACATACATTTCCATGTATAAGTCCCTAGAGTATACTAACTCAAATTCCGTGTGTTGTAAGTTTGAAACTGTATTTTGGTTAAGAATGTCTATACCGTTATTCAATGCACCTTACCTTATCATAAATTGATAAAGGTAAATATTTAAAACAAAATTTTTAAAATTTATATCTCACTTTATAAAATAAAAATACAGATATTCAATTTTAAAAATTGGTGCATAACAACGGTTATTCAAAACCAAATATTTTCCATAAGGCAAAACCCAGGTGATTTACTCAAATATCACCAATTACAAAGAATTCTGAGATTAAGGATCTAATCATCCAATTCACAATATTCTACTCCCACCCAGTATCTGTAACGCCATACAGATGTGAGAATCAAGTCTGGCAAATAAATACCCTGAAGTCTGAATCTAATTAGGAAAGTGTTTTCAACCGCACAGGAAAACTGAAACATGAAAATATTTCGAGGGGGTGGCCGGGCATTCCTAGTAATTCCTCTTCCACTATCCAGATTCATGACAGTAGTCACAAATTTTCTTGCCCTCACTGCAATCCCTTTATATGTCTTTACTTCTTACCTTCTGTACACCACATTTAGGCTAATTGGTTTTCTTCTTTCTCTACCATTCGGCACCAGCCTAAGGTTTAGAAGAAAACTATCCAATAAGCGTAATAGGTGTACTCTCCTGATACTAGGAGCCCTCACAACCTGAGAGAAGATAAAGATAAAAGACAACCGAATAATCATATTCAATTTCTCCACAACCCGTGGCCAATCTCGAACTGAAACAAGTTTCTTCAAGTTCGTATATAACTATACGAGATGGTCTTTCCAAACAATATGAATCTGCATAGTGATACGGAGTGTTTTGGAGAAAAGCAAAGGGAAAGTAGGAGTAGCAGGGATGTATGTGATTTTGTCGTGAATCGTGACAATCCAAAGCCAGATTGTGTAAGAAAGTTCGGTTAACTTGGTTCATGAGTTTTAGTTTAAGGTCATGTCATGGTCACAAACCAGAGAGAGAAAAGAAACACCCAGCGTGTACTCTAACTTAGATTAGATTGGTTAATCACTTTATCTAATCAGGATGGCTCCCACTATTTTATCGAATTATCCTTCAAACCCAAAAAGGAGAATTAATCTAGATAACTCGAAGAGTAAACTACTCATCAGTGGGAATCGGGACCCAACTATCATTGCGTGACAACTGGATGGAAGCCGCTCAAGTCACCACACTCTTGAAGGTATACGCATACCTGGCAAGTTTCCTTTATATTTGAAACTCCCGATATGGTTTTTTTTTCCCAAGCGTCTTATGACCTTGACAAAAGTGAATAAATCATAATTCGCAATTCAAGTTCAACCAATCATTATCCTAGATTACTCTAAACCCACCCGTATAAGCCCTTGACAAAGGCCAACAAAGCTATACGACTGTCTTAGATAATCACATCAATATCAACAGAAAAGCACCGCATAGCTACCGAACACCATGCTTTGACAAAAGCCAACAAACGCAGCACGAATACTAAGTAATACCAATCTGAAATGATGGAGGGCTACGACTGGTTTTTGGCGAAAAACCATTAACGTAATGAACTTGATATCATTGAAGGAACTCGAGTGGTTTTACAAATATATAGTGGCGCAAACTTTTGCCAAAGAGGTCACTCCCTGTGAAGGGGTCTAGGTTATTTCCTCATCGAATGAGGTGCTGGATATTCCTAACCGAATACCTCTATGCAAAGCAAAAGAATCGATTATAATGACGTTATTACAATGGAGCAAACTTTTGCTCAAGAGGTCACTCCCCATGAAGGGATCTCGACTCTTGCCTCGTTGAATGAGGTGCGAGATATTCATGATCGAATACTGCTGTGCAAAGCAAAAGAAAATGTCTGTAATGTGAGTTTTAAAACAAAATCGGTTCCCGCAACATCATTTAGGTCTGTTTTACTTGCATTAATCAGAATTAATGCAGTCCCATCAATTAATCATATCATACCAGAAAAGAAACGAAAATAAGCACGCACATATATGCCATCCGCATTCGCCACAGGGTCTCGGGTCTTCACCGTAAGGTTACTTAACTTACGGCAGGGCAGGGACAGGACTAGCGTGGATGCAAAACATATGTAGCATCTACTGGATATATATAATATATATAGCAACATTCGTCTCACGCATGATATCAGGTAACATCACAGAAGCATCGCAGCAAAAGCAAACACGGTATGGAAATGCGGATAATCTAGGAAAAGTACATTTCAACGGAGCCAATTATGAAATGTAATTTTCCCGGTCTTGTGGATAGCCCATAGTATCGGATGCTAGACCCCTACGAGTGCGGCAAGAAACCCACCAATCCCAGAAGTGAGGAAATCCCATTCAACGAAATGAATGGGCCACCTAGCATTCCAAAATCCGGTGATTTGGACACCCCTCCGCGGGTCAATCCTATACCCCCTACGAGTGCGACGAATAGCCCGCCGATTCTAGAGTAAGGCACCTCGGTCTCAACACCATGAGATTGAGGCCCGTTGCCATCTAGAACCCGACTACTCGAACACTCCGTCGCGGGGTAATCCTTGTGCATGTAATGGAAAAACTGAAGATACAATGGTGACTACGTCCGCAACCTGGACGCGCCCCAAAAAATAATACAAGCCGTAGTAACGGCAGTTCACATGTTGGACGCTCGCCACGCAATATGAATATACATTACATCATAAAGAATAACATCTAATAATACACTCCGGGCTATCCATCGCAACAAATCCAACACAACCATAACCACTAAGCAATATCCATCACAGAACATGCAAACTTGCAAGTATCAATTCCGTAACCCCGTCTAATTGATATATATAGCAATTAGACAACGTTTTACCAAACGTTATGATACACACAACCGTAACAAAGCCTATGACAATCGAATACTGCATGCAAATATCCAACACTTTAATTTTCTAAAACACCGAAAATCAAGTGTGCTAAAAACCGACAAGAAATCCATACTAAAAACCACTCTGGGAGTCTAAAATGACTTCGGATTGAGCCGAAATTTCGCGGAAGACCCCGACGTGAAATTAACGTCGATCCGGAGGCACCTAGAGGGTACCCACCCACTAGGCGACCCTAAGATGGCCATAGGGGTGGCCAGACCCGAAACTGCCTTCTAAGGCAGTTTTGGGTCCCCCGCCTCCCCCAAGGCCACCATTTGGATGGTATAGGGATGTGGGCCCTCCCTAAGTCCCTCCGGGACGTCCCCGGGGTCCCCGTGCACCTTCCCGCGGCTTCTCGGTCCTAATCGAAAGCCCGTGGGGAGTCAAAACATTAAGTTTAGCATGGTTTTCTCACTGGTTTAAGCGCAGTTTTTGCGGAGCAAAAACCGGAAAGATTCGAAAGTCGTATCTAACTTGTTTATGGTGTTTGGGTGACTCTGATACCATTGAAAGTTCCTAGTGCCCCCGCCGCTAATCCGCGGCCAATGCGGAATACGAAAACGAAAATTTTGATGGCACTAAAAACTTGTAACCAAACACCTAAACTAGCATGAACAAAAAGATAGAAATCACAACTTTTGTAGCATATTCATTTTCTCTAATTCGGTTGGACTATAGCATGATCTCAAGAGCTCCAGATTGCGCTTGCTAGCCGGTTCACTTTCGCCAAAGATGATCCACCCGAGAGAACCAAGTTCAAACTTCAACTTCACAATGAAGTAATTAAAAATCCTACATTGCTAATTTAGGATGCTTAGTGATGTGTGTGAGTGTTCTAAAATTTTTCTTTCTCTTTATCTTCATGATTCTCAACTCATGAGAATATTAAAGATGAAGAAGAAGAAGGAGCCATGGAAGAAAGAGAGAGAAACAAAAATGGTGGAATGAAAAAACCTTCACAAATTCAAGCATGCTTCATAACTTTTGTAAAAAGAATTTTTCCATTTTAAAACTAAAACCATGTTTGAATAGTATTTGCAAATGAATTAGGCCATACACTCCACCATTTCTCTTTTCCATCTCATTTTTTAATTTCTTAAAAAGAAAAACCTTGAAATGAGTTGTTCTTCTTTTAGAAGTATTCTTATATAAATACAAGAATATGTCCCAGCAAATACATGCTCGTATTTGTATCAAAATACGAATACCCAAGAGATAGAAAAATACAATGAACATAATACTAGAATATACATATCGAAATAAATATATGAGCATTATTAAATCAAAACTTGATTTAATAATCCGGCTTAATCCAAAGCTAGCTAGTATTATCATCCGCCTGATTAAACTCCGTGTGGCTAGCACACATACCTAATCAGAACACTGCACGTATTAATATACGGCCACTATATCATTTTTCCTGAACCGGGAAAACCCTCTGTGTGGGACTCTAAATACTCGTCAATACGCTGGCAGTGGGTTTAAACACAAGCACGTCAGCTGCACTAGCTATACGTAACGGCTACATAGGTATTGAGCGAAAGGAAGGCCGACGAGCAAACTCATCCGACCCCTACTGAGCCTTTCTATGACAATCTCCGTATAGTTCGATCTTTTCGTCTAAGATAATCGTATACCGGGTCTAGGGGGTAGATAACGCCAAATCCCTACTGACCCGATAAGTTGAGCAGGTGTGAAGCTCATCACCTACTGAGAAACTACTGACATCACATCATTAATTCCCATCCACCTTGGTCAAGGATTTCTAGTAATGGTTGACCCAACACAACGCGACATCGACTCCCAATACGTGGAGAGACGAATCCCTGACGATTGTTCACTGCCTCCATATGGCTCTGGACTGTACCCAACTAAAACCCTTTTGCACAACTCCTTTGATCCGTGGTAGGGTAGTAATGTTGGGGCCTCATGTGCGCTCGCAAACGTGTGTGTTTTGGAAAATGAGATTGTTTTGATAAATAGTTGTGCACGCGAGCTCGGCCTCGTTTTAAAATTTATAAACCGCAAGTACACGGCGCGTTGTAGTGAGCCGGCAAGTACGGGTCGATCCGCAGGGAATTGGAGATTAGGTTTTGTCGCTTAAGGTTCGAGAAACAAAAGAATTAGGTTTGGTTGTCACAAAAAATAAAAATACGAAAACAAGTTAAGAAGAAGTGGTCGTGGCTTTGGCTTGGATGGTTGAATCATGGTGATTCCTTCAACGCTCTCTTAATCATAAGCTGTCCGTCCTTGTGTCGATCCCGATGTGAAGCATGACTTATCAAGACGATTGCGAAACACAAATCATCAAAATACCGATATTCGATGCAAAAAAAAAAACGAGTCCGTTTTGTTCACTTACCATTTATATGTCCAAGCTTGAGGTATCAACACTAAGCAGAAGGGTTAGCAAGCATACCGCAACATCAAAAACACAAATTAGCGAATGAGAGCAAGTGGTTTTAGCGTTAATTTTTCTAAGTGCTTGTGATAGTATAGGTTATATGAAACCAAGAGTTTTGTGAAGCCACTTGATCACAAAATACCATATCTAAACTTAGCAAACTTAACACCAAATTGATTTTAACTTAAACATTGCAAATGGAGAGAATGAGTGAATATGGTATATAAAGAGGTTACAAAGTAACCATGGTTTCAAAATACCATATCACAAAATAACATAAAACAATCTTTAAGTTAGAATCATATTAAGCATATTAAAGATTAATAAGAGGAAAGGAAAGGCAAAGCCTTTCATCTCGTATCCTCACCATCATCATAACCAAAGATTAGTTACACAACATAATGAAAAGGAAAAGAAAACACAAAAGAGATAAAGAAACAAAACAACAAGCAATATTATTAACACTTGAACGAGTTGAGATATAAGATGTTGGTTACTTATTCAACCTCCATAATGAAGCTCTCAAAAGAAAGTTTCAAGAGGGAAGAAGAAGAAAAAGAAACCAAGTTGAGCTCACACAACTCTCAAGCTAAACCAAAAACTAAAACTAAATTATGGAATATGTGCATCTTTTTTACATGCCCCCTTGATCTCAATCTGTTCTGGTATTTATAGGCCTCATTCCAGAATAAATAAACAATAAAAATACGATGATGTGACCCTAATAAATGATCAGAAGAAAAATGGGGACAAAAGGAGAAAGGGAGACCGGCGGTGCCGGGTCTTTTAGAGGTTCTCGCCGGTCCAAATCAGGCCAATGGGGCTCGTCTTGATATGGTGAACTCAAGTGCACTCCAATAGCTCCCTGGTGCTGTTTGATTTGTTTATATAAGTCTGGTTTGCATTCAGGGATTTTGGAGGGAAACTAAACTTTATATCACATCACAACTTTATGCATTTACTCTCACACATACCTACTTGTGCCCACTTGCACAAGTCATGAGTGTGCCAAGGCAGCCCCCACCATGGTCCATGTTCCAAAGAGCTAGTGCACACATGTAATGTGTTGGACCAAAATTGTGTACACATGTTTATTTGCAAAAGAGCTCTTTGAATATCGATCGGTTCTTTGTTCTGATTGCAGTGTCGGCTCACAAATGTTATATCTGTGACTTTGAGTATGTTTTCCAGTATTTTGTCATGAATACCTGTTATCTGTATTTACTGAGCAGACACTGGTTAATAATACCGATAAATAACAAAATAGATAATGAATGAGTGGTATTAAAATACAGTTTTCTAAGATGAACAAGTAATCTAAGTACAGTGGGAATTCATACGAGAAAAATGAAAATCTGGGGTCAAAAGACTAACATGTACTCATGCCACAAGAGAACTTTCATCTGACGATAGGTATAATACCATCTAGAAGTTCTCGGCGAGTCCATCCGGTATACTCACCTCCACTGAGCACCTGTATACTATCTTAGGTGACTCAACACAAATGGCTTGTGAGACCGACCACCGTCCCTCGTCGGGGTCTCGAAAAGTATACACTAGTCTACTCCAGAGTATCGATGTCCAGTCTCGATACTCTCTCGACTAGGGACTTTTAAGGATATGCTTATGGACCTCCCAACTCCCATGTATATGATCGTCATCATAATGTTGGTAGTCAAGCAATAATTCTACAGGCTTTATCAAAACGTATACACATAATGATAAAGGCAAACCAGATAGCATACTATCATCTCGAATAAGACTGTTATACCTGTATTAGTTCTCGTTCAATTATCATAATTGCCTACTTGCAACTACAATAATTGCTTTGAGGGCACTATATCCAATAAGGTAGGCCTATCTTGACCCAAAGTTGGCAGCTTCATATAATGGCAGAACGGAGTTTTTTTTAGCTTCTGTATGTGCTGATGGTGAATGTGTGCTTCAACCTCTCAATGAAGCTGTTGTGGCGGGTGATGTGGACATACGTCCGAATGACGGGTGTATCTCCATGCTTTTTCTGCGAAAAACCAAATTTAAATATTAAATCATAGCTATCAATTTTGTAAACTGAAAATCATAGGCAACTGCTTAGAAATTACGTGCAACTGCTTACAAGTTACAGGCAAGTTTTCACAAATTACAGACAACTGCTTAGATATTACAAGAAACTTTTATAGAAGTTACAAGCAACTACTTAGATGTTACAGGCAAATAATTTATCTGTATTATTTTGCTAACAACAAATGAAAATAAGCACTTGCCTGTAATATCTATGAAGTTACCTGTAATTTGTAAGCAGTTGCCTATAACATGCAGGTAACTTTGGTAGAGCTTACAGGAAACATTATAGATGTTACACGCAACTTTTATAGAAGTTACAGGCAACTAATTAGATATTACATGCAAATTATTTGCCTGTATTATGTTGCCAACAACAAATGAAAATAAGCACTTGCCTGTAACATCTATGAAGTTGCCTGTAAATTGTAAGTAATTGCCTGTAACATGTAGGCAACTTTGTTACATGTTACAGGTAACTTTGGTAGAGATTACATGCAACATTATAGATATTACAAGAAACTTTTATAGAAATTACATGTACTTAGATGTTACAGGCAAATAATTTGCCTGTAATGTCTTTCTAACAACAAATAAAACTAAGAACTTGCCTGTAACATCTATAATATTGGCTGTAACTTATAAGCAGTTGCATGTAATATATATGCAACTTTGGTACATGTTACATGCAATTTTGGTAGATATTATAGGAAACATTATAGATGTTACAGGAAACGTTATAGATGTTTACAATTTTTTAGAAAAGAAATAATTTCGAAATGTAATGTAAGATTAATAGAAAGAGTATCAATTTTACCTAATTTGTTTCTCTGTCGTTGTCGATTCCTCGGCCGCTGTCAATTTATCTGACGTCGTTAACTCCAATTCTGAAGCCAATGATTTAGCCGGCGTCATTTTCGCCAATTTCAAAGCCTTATCCTTTAATTTATGAGCCATTCTGCATTGAGTGATGGTGATGAAGTTGTTCTCATGACAGAGGAAGGGGTCTAGAAGGCCGACGAGAAGGTGGCATAGGTCTGGAGTTTTAGTGCTGGCTTGCGGCCGACAAGAGGACTGGCGGGAGCTCTAGTGTTAAGGTTTTCGACAACGAGAGACGATTTAGGACGGGAAGTTTTGGTGTCGACTTGGGATGGCGAGGTTGCGACGAAGGCGACGGCGAAGACGGGGATGACGACGACGGCGAAGAGAGGCGTGAATTCTCAGTAGCTCGAGCGACAGAGAGTGAGAAAGAGAGAAAAATTTGAATGGGAGATATTTTCATCCATCCACTAAAATGTAATACCAGGCATTGGGCCAAGGGATGTTTAGACCAAGATTATAAACAATAGGCCCTTTCTTTCTATTTAGAAAATATAAGGGAATTTTTCACTGGTTTTTCTTGGGCGGGGACTTTTCAACAATTTACCCTTAAATTTATGATATTATTATTTAAGAATAATTGTGGGACAATCTATAGATTTTATGACTCGTTATTCTAATCATAAGAGATATGATTTGATCTTGTCAAAAGTTTTCTACATGACATGATAACTTTTTTAGTGGAAATATTGCATGATAATTTGAGTCCCCACTTTGATGTGAGCACTGATTTTTTTATGACGATTTATCCGACTTTAATACAATAAAAAGACAGTTAAAATTAATCTAAACTCAATATTTGTCGCCATTAAGAATGCCTCGTCTGACTTTCACTTGAGTGGAGCTGCATATACTAATACCTCACTTTGAACGGGTCGAAGATTACCGCTTACAAAAATGAAAACAGAAGCTTTAACCTGTCCCGATTGAGTTAAATTTGGGTAATAGGTCTTTGTCACAAGCCATCGTAGGTACTTGCAATTACGTCTCATGTTATGGAGCGGAATGGCGATACATGGCGACATGAGTCGGGCTGGGCAAATAGAACGTGAAGGAACATTTTAGAATTTGGATTAATATAATAAATAAAGGGATATGTATTACAAATGGTTTATATGTGCAAATAGGAAATAGGTCCATATAATTTGTAATACAAAATGTCTTGAAGCCCAAGAGATATGGAAGCAAGGGTGGAGCCAGTCCACGTGCAAGGCCCCGGCAAGGCCTTTGTAAATTCCATATATATACAATAGTGTTTTGCATGTGCGATACACATTTATATTATAAATTGAAAAGGACCCGTATGATATTTTAAATAAAGTACATTTTAAGAAAATAAATAAATTGTATGCATCACAAATTTTTTATTTTCAAATAATAGTGGTAAAAAATATGATATATATGAGAAATCAAAATGTTCTAAATACTACAAAAAAAAGGTTTATTTTTATTAGTTTAGGCACTTGTCTTTTTTTGAGCAAGGAGGGGATGGATTTGCTCAGTGTCATAGCGTGTGTTATTTTTCTTAGTTTTGGTAAGTATTTTTTTGAGTGAGCAGAGGAATGTGTTTGATTAGTGTGTGAGGGAAAGAGATGAGTTGAATGTTCTTTGATTTTTCTTATGAATGTATGATGGTGATGAGCTGAATGTTTTTTTGCCTTTTTCCTATATAGATGTTGTGGACAACCATTCTGCAACAATTTTTTTTAAGTATTATTGCATCATCTCTTCTGCCCAGAGAGATGAATGTTCCTTTGGATGATCTATGCCATTATTATTGAAAAATACTTTTCATATGAGCATGGTAGAATCCATGTAGTTTACATAAATTATCATTGGGTAAACAATAGACATGATATTCACTGCATAGAGAATTGTATCATCTATCCTAAAATGAGTGCACGTAGACACTAACGGAACCAAGTGCAAGCCTGTGGGGACACGTATCCCCACTGAGCTTGCACAAAAAATCAAGAACCAACTTCTATACTAAAGCCATTTTCAGTATATATCCCTCTGTAATAATTTAAAATAAAGGTTATCCTAGTCCTTTCCAAATTACAATTCCTAAAACATAACAAAAAGGATATGAGGTTTTGACACTTTTACTCCATCTATCTATCGTCCCGACCTCAATCCCAAAATCCTCACTCAGTTAGGATTTTGTACCTCTAAACTCGATTTAGTTGTTATTCTCAACCATGAAAGTTAACCAACGAAATCTTGCTCGGACTTTGAGATTATGGGGGACAATAAGATATATATATATATATATATATATATATATATATATATAAGAGTAATTCATTGCAAACCGGTCCTAATTTTTAAAAAAACGGGAACTCTCAATCTATGACATATTTTAACAATTCGATTCGTTCAAGTTGATCACCATATTCTCAAATATATGTGTATGAAAAATCAAAAGATGTGAAATCTCTTGCCTATGAATCGATGGGTACAAAAATAAACGTCTTTCAATAATGCAACATAAACTTCATCTGATGCATAGGTTAAAGTTTTCAAATCATTTGATTTTTCATACACATATATTTGAGGATAGGGTGATCAACTTGAAGGGAACAGATTGTTAAAAATATGTCGTAGATCGGGAGTTTCTGTTTTTAAAAAACGAGGACCGGTTTGCAATTGTAATACCCAGTTCTCTTATAAATATCTTCCGTATTTCAAATAAATGCTTTTCCCAAAAAAATTTCTATTTAAATTTTTACAATTAATATTTCCTATATTTTCTAAATATAATTTCTATATTTTCCCAACATAAACCCTTAACCCTTATATTTTTCTTAACCTAAAAGCCCACAAACCCTTTCCCCACTCCCCAGCCAACCCGACTCGACCTGCCCGACCTGACCCGACCTACCCGACCTGACCTGAACTCCCCCACTCCCTTCTTCTTCTCCCTCTCTTTTCTTTTCCCGCTCAAATCTCCATCTCCTTCTTCCTCACGCTACCCACGAGACCCGTGCCCACCTCCACACGACTCGTCCTTCCTCCTCGCAATGGTCCTCCGCACGAACAGCTCCACCTACGAGATTGCGTCGCCACAAACCCCAACGCCAACCCATCATCACCGTCCTCCTCTCCTTCGCGCTGCCCACAAGACCCGCTCCCCAACGGCCATGACGACGAATCCCACTCCCTCAACTACCCCCGAGATCCCCGTCCTCGCCGCAACCGCTCCGCGATCCCCTCGCTGCCTTGCCATCATCTTCCTCACCCCCGAGCACCCCCACTGCAAACCCACCGCCGAATACCCTTTTCTTCCTCTCTCCACACACCCAACCGCCATTGCCCGCTGCCACCAACCTCTCCACGCCGCCGACGAACTCATCACCACCTTCCTTTCCTTTCCATTACCACTGGAGCCGCCGGCATCTCACCGTCACCGGCTACCTCATCTCGCCGTCCTCATCTCCAACGACCCACACACCCGAGCTCCACCATCGTCTCCCGCGGCCTCAACTCTCCACTCCTCCTCGTCTTCTCCTCCCCCGATCCTCTCATCTCCTCGCCTAGCCCAGCCAACGAGCCCGAGCACTTCGAACCCTAGCCGCCGCCGCTGCCTGTGCTATTGCCACCTCTGCTCCGTGCCTCCCTTTGCTCTGCGCCGCAGCCTCCGCTAAGATTCCAAGCCGAGCCTACCTCAGCCACCATCAAATGCCTTCGAGCCTCCATTGCCTCCCTCGCTATTGCCATCCCCGACGACAACAACATCCACCACTACCTAGCTCCCCTCACCTCCACCTACAAACCCGAGCTCTGTCTCTCTCTCTTCCCCGACTCCATGGCCACAACCCATAGCACCTTCTCTCACCGCCGATGTGACTCCTTGCCTTGATGTCGTCTGCAGCGTTCCCCCAACACGTCACCGACAAAGACCAAGCTTTACTCAAGCCCACGCCGAGACCGTGCCACGAGCTCTAGCCCAAGCTTTGTTGCTGCTATCTTGTTGGTTGTTGCCCGTACGTGCGACGTGCCCGTGCCACGCTCGTCGTCATTATTGTGCCACCATCGCCAAGGCAAGTGAAATCCCTATTCACTTGTTTAACATGCTATAATAAGTGTTAGCTAAAGAAACTATATTATAACTAAATATATAAAAAATATATAATTGGATCAAAACCTATACTTGAATTTTGTGTAGCGAATCATCATGTCGTTTTACTTGAGTAGAGCCCGGCTGAGGCTTATTAATGTGTTAGAAACGCGTATAAATTAAGTGGTTAACATCTAATTTAGTTTGTTAGAAGAAACATTAGTTTCGATCGATGACCGAATGTTGATCTTAGGTGTTCGAT
This sequence comes from Agapanthus africanus, assembly GCA_030015575.1. Lineage (NCBI taxonomy): Eukaryota > Viridiplantae > Streptophyta > Magnoliopsida > Asparagales > Amaryllidaceae > Agapanthus > Agapanthus africanus. The sequence goes on along the minus strand of JASDDO010000019.1, from coordinate 911,818,242 downwards.
GCGAACCTTATGCGAAAACAAAATCTAAAATGGCGTAACCCATGGTATTTAGACCCTAACACTGTTAAAAAATATTCTGTAGAAAGTTAGTGGTAAATCGATATCGTTTTCATACGTATAGTGACGCCTTAGCTTCAATACCGAAACTTGCGTTTTATCGAACACTTGACACCGTTAAATTCATAATTAATTCCAGAAAAATTAAATCACAGCGTGCCTGGGTTCGTTGCGAATTGTAATGCATGATATTTAACACGACGTGTAGTTTTACTATTATATACATCCTATGAATATCGAAAACGAAGAACTTACCTGACCTTGGACTGCAGTCCACAGAGCAGGAACTTACCCTTTGACATACAATTACACACTTGAAATCTTATTGTTTAATTGTGATAGTGTGTGAAGACAATTACCTTTACGTAGAAAATTGTTTTAGATTTCCAATGGTACCGGTTTCACTGAATTACAGTATCATTTGGTATTTAAATCATATTTTAAACGGATAACATGTACGACAGTTTTCTGTCATTTCAGCTTGAACCCTTCATCGGTAATCTGATCATAACTCCTAAACCAAGATAACTATTGTTAATCCATATGATGCGCGAGAAACATAACATATAAATATACATATTATCTAACTGTAGTGTCGCCTAATTATGATCCCAACAGGGATTAAAACGTGTTATGAAACGGACTTCCAGTTCAGAATTTGGATTTCCAGCAGTAAACACTTAAAATGGAATGACCATAACTAGCAAACTTGAAACTCAATTGACAAGAAACCAATTTTTATGTACATATAATTAAATATACTGCTTACCCCTTTTATATTGTTTTTTTTTTAATTCTGCACGTGTGATTTATAGTAAATTTTGCAAGTTGTATGACACTGGATGCTATATTTTTATTCGTATCATAATTAATTGCATTCTCACCATATCATATAGCGGTTATACCCTCATTGAATAGTGGTCATATATATTGATAACCTAGTGACCGTGTTACATTACCAAGTGATAAATGTTAGCGATTGGATTGTAGCAAGTAAGTTAGTGTAAAAGTGTGATTGAATAAGTGAAGTGACACGTATTTGTACACAATCAGCGGAACCAATTAGTTATTGCATTGTTGACGCCTATGAGACCTATATAAGTGTAACTATAACTGGTATGGGACGATTATGGAAGCACTTATATTAGTGTCATAGGTAAGACATCGAGCACTGTCCATTTATCTTGGATACCATTCGAGACATGCTTGATGGAGACCCTGTCTCTAGTTCTCGCGTAAACTTGTCATGGAGCGACTGGTATTTAGATTTATGGTCGGTGTTTGATGTAGACTGCGGGGTGTGGTGTAGTTTGAGTGTGAGTTCGATCAATGGAATCACAGAAGTCCCACTGCCGGCTTATGTAGTGATTTCGGGAGTTGTGCTGATAGTGATTCTGATTCTTACTGATAGTGATTCGGGCCCGTGTTTCCTTGCCCCTGGGGCTTACCCTTGGGTTGGGGATACTTCTGCGGTGGTTGAAGCTCACACTTGGATTGATGATAAATTTAGTGACCTGGATAGTGAGACTTAGAGACTGATAGCTTTAGTGACATGGACATTGCATTGATTGCTGATCTGATACACTTGCGTTATAGTTATATGTACCAGTTATTTCATGCTTGCGTCATTGCTCTATGTTACTGCTTCATGTTTATCATCATTGCACATATTACATATTCATATATATTGTTGTTGTGTCACTCTGACGACCTGAGTATGCATGCTCAGAGTGAGAAGTGGACTTAGTTCGGATCAGGATCCGTCTTACCTCGAGGATACTGCGCACATCTAGATTAACGACGTCAGCGCTATCATTCCCTTTGACTCTATCTGGTTAGTTTTACATCTGTTTTGATAGAATTAGTGACTGCATTTCTCATTACTTGCGCTGTGATTACTGATTACCACGTAATGCTAGAAGCCGAAGTGTGACTACGGAAGGGTATTTCCTTAACCGTAGAAGCATGGCTGGCCTTGTCACCCCTCGTATTCCGTATTTTGAGAAGTGGGGCATGACATGGTTTTGTTGGTATCCGAGCCAGGTTGGGTTTGAAATGAGATTACAGTTTCCAACTAGGGCTTGACAATTTAAGTCGCCCATTCGGTCTAGTTTATAAACTTGTTATCCTTGACTGGAATCCCTATAGTTTGTCAAGATACATTTTGACTCCATCCGCTAGAGTTTTGGGTGACTTAATAGAGTTATGTGATTGTAATTATGAACTGTAGTATAGTTACAAGGCAGCGCTCTGCTTGAATGACTTGGAGTTCTACATTTGATCTCCGCTTGATTGAATTTCACCTCACTACATATTCCTGCTCCGTTTGTAGATTCTATATCTTATTCTGATTCTTATATCTTAAACCGTCGTCCGGAAATTTGTTGTGTCAGGACCATGACTTCCAACAACTCTTCTTCCTCTTCCACTACCCCAGAGTCAGACCGCCGAGATTTTGGATGTACTGTAAGGTTTGATGGAAGCCCGGGAGTAAACAAACAATCTCTTAGCTGAAGGACTAAGAAGGCAAATGGTTCAGGCACCAGCGGAAGCCCCCAATCATAGGGGAATCCCTGTTAAACAAAGAGGATGTGTGCAGATGAAGCGCCCATTTGTTCCTCAGTAACAGAAGCAGCGGAGAACCCAACGTTGAAGTTATTGCAAGAGGCCAGGGCACCTTCAGAGGGACTGTCGCCAGGCCAAAGGGCAGTGCTTGATTTGTGGATTCGACGAACATCTTGTCAATGGTTGTCCTAGAAGGAAAGAGATACAAGGAGGAGATTCGTCAACACCTTCCACATCTGCTTCAACGACTTGGTTGTTTTCGTATCTTGAATTTTGAGGATGGTACGGACCCAGCGCAGGATTCAAACTCGCTTTACGGGATCACAACAATCTAGATATCAACGTGGAGTTGTCACCTGTCCTGCTTTCAATAAAGACCTTATTATTTTATTTAGTAATCGTTTCTTTTCGTCTGAACCTTATGTAGGGTGTTTTTCGTCACCCCACTGAGATGGGAATACGCGCGCATTTGTCAGGCATACTATAGATTCCCCATGCCTACGGTAGGCTGGGGTTTATTGATTGTGAGGATCCGAATTTTCGGCGGCCATGGACTAAGCTACCGTTAATTACCTCTCACTTTTGGAGCGAGAGAACCTCCGATTGACAGGTCAAACAGGTCATGCGAATTCAATGTGCAGTGTACGTATGTTTTGAAAAGGGTTTTGAATATATCGGGGGCCCCGCAGAGTTTTACGGGGGTCCCGCTACCTGGGTAGCGGGCTGTGGGTCAAGGGGGCTAGCAGCCCCCTTGCGGGGTGCGGGGCAACGCCCCGTTAGAAATTTTTTTCTAAGGGGGATAGTGTGTGTGTGTACACATACACACACACACACACACATATATATATATATATAAAGGGAAAGGCCATCCAAAGGACGCGTAGGGGAAGGCGCCATCGCCTCACGTGCATGGCACGCAGGCGCTGGGTGCAAGGCGCCAGCGCCTCACGTTCCTGGCATGTCGACGCTGGGGACAAGGCGCCAGGGGAAAATAGGGGGCTCGGCCCCCGATACTGGAAGCTGTACTCCTATTGACTTTTGGAGTTAAACTCCTTTAAAAAAATGTATTATTATTGTTTTTTTATTTTTATGGAGTTAAACTCCCAGAAACTTTGATTTGTGGAGTTAAACACCAGGGAATCTTTGTAAATGCTCAAGGGGACCCATTTCTTCTCCCTTGAACCTTGGATCTTTCCCAAAATGGGATCTTTGGAGATGTGTCTCCTTCCTCCTCTTTTGTTGGCCGGATCTTGGAGAACAAAAGGGGTGAGATTTTAAAAATCTCTCATTTTTAAGATCTGATAGAAGATCCGAGCTCCCTTTTGTGGGTTTTATGGTGGAAAACTATTTATTTTTGGAAGAGAAAGAGTTAAGCTCTTGATTTAATTCAAAAAAAAGAGAAGGTTTAGAACCTTGAGGAAGAAGAAGAAGGCACAAAAACCCTTGATTTTTAGAGAATGAAAAATTTGTCATAGATGTTGTCATCATGTTTGCTTTCATAGGCTACAAACTTTACATATAGCCCCTTGGGCTTTACAAAATGGCATTTTGCCCATCCCATACCTCATGTGCTCATTTCTCTTGCACATGAGCCATGGGTTTTATAAAAATTTGGCTTTATAACCATTTTTCTTACATTTATTCATAAAATAAAATAATATAAAAGAAATACACCAAAATTATTTATTACAAAATTTTTATTTTGGCATGGGGGAGGCTGACCGCTTCATGTTCGGGCTCGACCCGGGCATTGACCCACTTGACCTGGGCTTGGGCCCACTTGGCTTGGGGTTGGCTTTGATTTTGACTTGGTCAACCGGGGTGTAAATTTTTACCCCAACAAATTGCCCCCCATCAATAAATGCACACCACATATGTGGGTTGTGTGCAAGAAATTGATGGATCTTCTTTCGCTTGAAGATTGATTTAATTTGGTTCCCGTTTTGACGACGTGGAGGTTGATTTAATTTGGTTCCTGTTTTGATGATGTGGAGGTCGTTTCTGCCAATTTAGCGACGTGGACGGTTGGTTCTGCCCCTTTTTGCGACTTGGACGGTCGGTGCTGTCATTTTAGCAACGTGTACGGTCGGTGCTGCCATTTTTGTGACTTGGTCGGTCGGTGCTTGTAACACCTTAGGATGTGTTTAGTGGCTAATTATATTTTAACTTATAGTTTTTAATAAAAAGTTTACCAAATTGAGTTTCAAATATTTTATCCTATTTAATAAGTATTTTATTAGATTTTTTTCTAGACTTGCACACACTTGTGCATGTAAACTAGGGTTTAGATTTAGGGTTAGAACCATGATTAGCAACCATGGTGGATCAACCATTTCCTTAAGCTATTTAAAAATTTGTATCAAGTGTTTTGGGTTTTAAATTGGTATGGTTGTTTTTCCTTTTAAATTGGGAAAAGGGAGCTGAATTTCTTTTTTTCTTTTGTTGACCTTGAGAGAGAGGGAGTATGGGCTTCATGGCATGAGCCATGCTCATTTAATGATGAGAGAGAGGGGGGGGTTTGACTGGTGCCCTCATTCCCACTCTCACTTCTCTCATACTCTCACTCATACACACACACAACAACAACAAGCAGCGGCAGCACTCAGCAGCAGCAGAAGCAACAACAATAAGCAGCAGCAGCACCATCAGCAGCAAGCATCAGCAAGCAGCAACATCAGTAGCAGCATGGAGCAGCAGCAGCCCCCAGCAGCTGCAGCAGCACTTCCCATCCTCTCCTCCTTCCTCTTCCTGCTTCATAGGGTCTATTAAGGTATACTTCTTAAACCTATTTCCTAGTTTGATAAGCTTGTGTGTTAAATAGCTTCGATTATTGTTAAAAGTGAGATTTAGTGCTTGATTTGATGAATTGTGTGGGCTTTTGTCCAAGTGATGTTAGTATTGGTTAACCTAGCCTAATTAAGTGTTATTAGGGCCAAGTAAACCTAGATAAACCCCAGATTTCACCAAAATACCATAGGGTTTCATTTTGTGCTAAATTTAGCGTTTTAAAGTGAAATTTCACCTTTCTATGATCTGCTATAGACCCGTTTGTTTCAGATAAAATCTGAGTTAAATGTAGCCTACATGAGAGATCTAGACCACACACACCAAGCACGAACCCCAAATTTTACTGTTTGGCCGCCGTTTTATTAGTTCTGGCCGCAATTTGCGGCCAGATAGAGAATCTTGGGGTTGGGTTTGTGTGGGTAGGAGTCTGCTATGAATTTGAGGCCTGCAGTATGTGCAATTTTGTGAGTTTCTCATCTGGGTAAAATCTGGGACGATATATCGCTTTTCTGGTACGTTTAGTTCGCGCGATACACGCGATACGTGAGTGGGTTCTGTAATCCAGCGTGTCGCGGCGTGTCGAGATAGTTTTAGACGCGTATACACACGTTTTAGCGTATCGTACACAAGCGCGTTTAGTTCGCGACGCGAGTGTATCGTTTGACTTCAATATCGTGCTTTGCGAGATTTTTGCTTATGTAGATTTTCCTTGTGTGAATTCTAGGTTCGCAGGCGGGTACGTTTGACGAAGCTAAGAAAGGAAAGCAGGTGGTCGGCTACGAGTAGCGCACGACCAGGTGAGTAGATTTAACATCTACGGAGAAATCGCCCGTATGGCGTTAAGCATCAGGGGGTGTTAGGATATTTATTCGTAGATGTTCATATGGACTGGTAGCATACCTTCTTATTGCATATAGGAATGATAGCATAGAACACTGCACTGTCACTAACGGTTCAAGCTACACGAGCACTGTCACGCCCCGCTTTCCAGAGTACGCTAAAATGGACACGTGACATAGCCAACCATGCTACCTGTGGGTAGGAAGTATCCATCCACAGTCACATTACGACTGTAGAGATATCAAGAACAAAATAAAACTATCTAAACATGTCCATAATCCAAGATAACATGAGTCAAGAATAAATAAATGCGGAAGCGAAAGATTCAATACAAAATAACTGGAATGTATGTCCCATAATGCGGGCTCGCATCAGGAATAAAATGCAGTAAAGAAAGCTAACTACTGCTAACACTCACAGCTCAGCCTGTCGGCTGAAGTGCTCCTGCTCGGGCTGCGACAGCGGTACAGAATCTGGGCCATGCAAAACCCAGACGTCAGCGCGTCAAGTCATCAAATAATAACATAATAAACAGGCAATGCGAATATAAACATGAATAAAGCAAGGGTGACAATAATATGAATCAGAGCAGTGCAGGATAATGTGCAGTAGGTAAACTGGACTATTCTATCAGGTTCTCTGTTCTAAAGTCTTTGAAATCAAATTGATGAATCATCGATGTAACTCAATAGTATCCCGTGCATGCCCGGGACCACGGTCTAAGACTCTCTGGCTGAAACCGAGACGTGCCGCTAGGCACTAACAGGGAAAGGATAAAGACCAACGATGTCAGCAGCATCGTCACGAGGCGGGCCTGGCCTCTAAAACTGATCAGTACAAGTAGTGAACTGTTGAGTTACAACTCAGGTTTCACCTTTGATTTCCCCATACCCCCAAGTTATATGTGTAAGTCAAGTCAGATATCCCGAAATCAAGAAACTAATGCCAACACAGGATCAGGTAAACAGGTTTGTCTGGATAGACAACAGGAACGGTCCATGAGGACTACATGTCAGGTTTGTTGGCATTAGACACAAGATCAGGTAACGGGTCAGGTCATGGTACATTAGGTCAAGTCAAGCAGTATACGGTACCATGTCGGGTAGATCAATATATATGTATCAAGTCAGGTCAAGATATAAACAATATCATGGGTGTGCTTGTACTCAGTTACATGATCAAGCATGGTTATCAGCAACATGATCTAAGCAATGAAGTAAGCAATAGGCAGATTCACTGAATTAGCAGTACAGTTGTCAGTTGTGTCACAGAGATGATTTCAATGTTATGTGAATGCAGTATGACAATTATGGCCTTTTAATCATATTAACAAGTTCGAGCACTTTAGAGGTGCAATGATTTATATAAAGGTTCAATACAGCTATTACAGGTTAAAATGCATACGAGTGTCCGAATGGAACAAAACTATAGAGATAAATGCCATATGCTATGTCAATATTAAAAATGTGATTAAACAGGTAAATATGGTTATTAGGTTCAATTGCAAACTGTAGGTTCCAAGTTTATAGATAAAAATGATATATTACAATATTGTACATGAAAATGAGAAATGATCGTACCAAAGTTAAATTTACAGGTTTAGGGTGTCATCAATATGTATGTAAATATTATTTAGCATGTAGCAAGGGGTATTTGCCTTGACGGGTCGCGAACCGGGAAAACGGAACGCAAAACGTTGGCGGGGAAAACTCACGACGGGCGCACGGTTCACGGAATGAACCCAAACGACGAACAGTGAAGCCACACGGGTCGGGGTACCACACTGGAACGTCGGGACACGTCGCCGGCATCACCGGATTCTGGCGAAGAAATGAACAGTGAACAAACAAGAGATGCAAACAAGAAGGAAAAGAGAATAAAGAAGAAGGGAAGGAGTAAAGAGGAGAAGGAGGCTTACAGTGGTCTGCAGAGGGGTCGTGAGGATCGACGGCGTCGAAGAAACTCCGGTGACCAGCCTACGATGACGGCGAGAAAAACTGCAGATCAAGAAAACTGGATCAGAGAAGGAAGAAGAGGAAAGGAGAAGATGAGGGGATGTGAAGCTTTACCGAGGGGGTGCTTGCGAGGCCGGGGCACGGAGGCGAGACCGCCGGCGGCGACAGATCCGTCTGCCCAGACGCGTGCAGGGTGCGCAGGTGGCCGCGGTTGCAGGTGCAGGGGTGTGCAGGCGCTCGGGAAAACGGTGGAGGAGGATTTGAATGAGACGAGGTTGAGGAGGCGAGGAGGCCGGTGGTAGTGGCGTCGGCGTTGGGGCTGCAGCGGCGACGGGGTGCGCGGCTGGGTTCTCGTGAAAGAATGAAGAAGAGGAGGGAAAGTTAAATATGAGAGAAAGAGAGAAATATGTGGGGAGAGAGAGAAAGAGAGGAGAGAGATAGAGAGAGACGGGGGAGAGATGAGAGAGAGATAGAGAGTGGGGCCCACGGGAATAAGGGATTGTGATTGGCTGAGATTGAAAATGTGAAAGGTTTAGAAATCTTATAAATCTTATACAGTTTAAAATATATAAGATTGTTAAAGAATTGAATATACGAATGGTTTAAAAAAATATTAAAATTTGGGATTTTGGCGCAAAGTAAAACATTTCCAAATCGCGCCCGGGTCGGGTCCAAAAATTTGAAATTGAAATAATAAAATTTTAGGCGAGATCCAAATTTTAAAATGAAGTATTTTGCAATCAAAAAGCATACCCCCAAAACGGACACACGTACGTGCACGTAGCCGTCCAAACTCGCTCGTTTCATTGAACGGGACGAGAGCACGACGCACGGACGCTACAACGGGGTTAGGGGTGTCAAGCAGGCCAAGATGAATGTTTTTAATTTTATTTTTGATGCCAAAAATTGTTATATGCAGAAATGAATTTGCCGGGTAAAAATTTACAGTAAGTAACAATCAAGCAAGATAAATGAAACGAGTGACACACTACGTTCAAACGGTAACTGAAATAGTAGCATTGGGCTCGGGTGTTACTAGCACTATTTGTATGTTACACTCACACCGTTAGTGATTGCCATGACACTCGCACTATAAGATTGCTACGCATTATACATATCGTTTGATTGCTGCATCATTGATAATTATCATGACTTGACACATATGTATTGATATTTTCATACCTGCGCACATGCACACTGTATATTCATACCAGTGCACACATATATTGATATTTTCATACCTGCGCACATGCACACTGTATATTCTTACAAGTGCACACATATATTGATATTTTCATACCTGCGCACATGCACACTGTATATTCATACCGGTGCACACATATATTGATATTTTCATACCTGCGCACATGCACACTGTATATTCATACCGGTGCATACATATATTGATATCTTCATACCTGCGCACATGCACACTGTATATTCATACCAGTGCACACACATATTGATATCTTCATACCTGCGCACATGCACACTCTATATTCATACCAGTGCACACATATATTGATATCTTCATACTTGCGCACATGCACACTGTATATTCATACCAGTGCACACACATATTGATATTTTCATACCTGCGCACATGCACACTGTATATTCATACCAGTGCACACACATATTGATATTTTCATACCTGCGCACATGCACACTGTATATTCATACCAGTGCACACATATATTGATATTTTTATACCTGCACACATGCACACTGTATATTCATACCAGTGCACACATATATTGATATTTTCATACCTGCGCACATGCACACTGTATATTCATACCAGTGCACACATATATTGATATTTTCATACCTGCGCACATGCACGCTGTATACTCAAACCAGTGCACACATATATCGATATCTTCATACTTTCATGGATTTACGCATTGAGTTTTGGATTCATATGATTTCTGGATTTGGGAACCGAGGTAATTCTTTTAGGAAAATACGCATTATTTAAAAACCCGGTTTCCCTTGATATGATATTTCAGTGCGTCCACCATGCGTTTTCTCGGTTCTAAGACGTGTGATGTGTGAACCCGAATCGAGGAGTTGGACGAGGTCGATTGCGGGTACATGGTGGACCCGGTATGGTACCCCGGGCCGAGAACGGATCGTTGTGTAGTAGACGGTGAGCCTGGCAGAGGGACTACTACCTACCGGTGATTAGTTAGACCTGGCGGTTATCCGGAGGATACTGACCAGAGATGAGAGATGGATACGGGACGATCCGTACTACCGGGGCCGAGGGCTGATTCCTCAGACGGAGCCCGATACTTGATGATTTGCGTGTTGATGCTAGACACGATGATTCATGATATTTTAGTGTGCCGATGCTAGGCACCCATGATTCTATGAGATTTACAGGATTTTGGTATATGGATGGACACCGATTATTTTCCATATTGATATTCCGTGTAGATATTAATTATTCTCTTGCTCAGTATTCAGTATTTTACATCTCATCCTGTATCTGTTGTACCTGATAGAGTACATTTGCTATGCACGATTATTGCATACACTGCTCATCTTATATAGATGTTATTGGATTGCATTTGCTATACACGATTATTGCATACCCTGCTCATCATATAGAGATGTCATTAGATTGCATTTGCTATGCATGATTATTGCATACCCTGCTTATCATATACAGATGTCATTAGATTGCATTTGCTATGCACGATTATTGCATACCCTACTTATCGTATATGGACATCATTAGATTGCATTTGCTATGCACGATTATTGCATACCCTGCTCATCATTTAGAGATGTTGTTAGATCGTACTTGATGCATGATTACTGCTCATATAGTTCATCATATAGATGTTATCCGTTGGCATAGGTTAGAGTATCACAGCATGTGCATACTCGCGATTACCTTTATATTTTATCTACTATTCACGAGTTGGCAACTCACCCCCGTTGTGCCACAGTGTTTGTAGGCTGCCCTTCGGAGTAGTCGCGGCAGGCTGCTTTCTAGCATCTTTTGACACAGATACCCTATAGTTGGCGTACTAGCTCTTTTGCTGATAGGTGGGTTTTGTGCGGTATCTGTTTATTTTTCAGTTATATACATCGTTGTATCTAGTACTCTCCATCTACTACTTATGTATTGACTTAGAGATCAGTTGTGAGGACGATGTATATTATTTTGTATTCTGCTGTCGAGCTCGTTGTGAGTCGACTTTACTTATGCAGTTCTTATCATGTGTGATGTGTTCCACTTATTGCTCTTTTCTTCGCTACGGCGTCATATATTGTTATCTTGGTGATTGTCTACTTGAGGTTTTCTTAACAGTTTAACAAATGTTTCTATTAAATATTTTAAGCACTCTATACTTTTACTGGTTTTGATTTCTGGGTTTCGGCTTACTTAGTCGCGTTATGCGTGTATACGTTACGTGGTTAAGTGCCAGTCACATGCCAAATTTTGGGTCGTGACAAAATTGGTATCAAAGCATAGGTTTTACCTTCGGAGTGTAGGATGACCCCGGTATGATGGAGTAGGTAGATGCAGCAGAGTGGTGTAGCGTGCGTATATTCCGCGGCATACTCATGACACGGTACTCTGCCTAAGCGACCTTAGGACTTATTGATTGAAATTCCTTCATGATTGTATACATCCTTGTGATTCGATTTCCATATCCTCATCGAATCCTACTTTCTTTTCAGCCATTATGCCGCCAAGGACTACGAGGGCGCAGGGAGCGGCCGTGAGAGCCGAGATTCGAGTTGATTCGTCTGAGATGAGGACTGATCCGGGTAGTACCCCCGTTGTACCAGAGCAGATTGTTCCTCCTACGACAGATCAGATCGCTAGACTAGTGGCAGAGATGCAGGACTTGCGCCAGACGATGAGGTCACTGGTGGAGGCCGTTCGAGCGCAGCGTCAGGAGGTTGTCACCCCTGTTACCCAGTTGTTCCTTGCGATCATCATGCGGTATTCTGTCACCTACATAGCACCAGTAGAGGCAGCCCCAGTTTACGAGACACGTCTTCTAAAGATCGTGAGAGTTCCGGAATAGTTGAGGAATCGTACTGGTGTACCAGCCCAGAGCAGAGGTTTAGGACGAGGACAGTCGTTTGGCTCTCATCTCCAGGAGGGTCAGCAGTCAGCGCGTGGGAGTTTTTGATGCAGAAGCCTTCAACACTTCGTCAGACATTGTTCCTTAGCACCACATCAGGGTCGTATTCTGAGACGTCGTGGACACAGAAGGTTCGCGCAGAGGGGTCAGTCTGGCAGAGGAGCAGTTCGGTCAGTCGCAGCTGAAGGGCAGGCACAAGTTTTCGCTTCGACTCATCGGGACGTGAGGGCGTCCAATGCAGAGTTTTCAGGTATCCTTTATTAGTATGTTCTTTTGATGTATTTGTTTGATCCGGATCCATGCACTCGTATGTTTCCACACTTCGTGCCGAGTTTAGGACGAGAGTCGTGTTAGGTAGATCAGCCGTTTGTTGTGTTAACTTCTGTCAGCGATTCTTTTGTTGTGCGACACGTAATTCGGTCGTGTGCCAATCGGATAGAAGATAGAGATTCGTCTGTCGTTTTGATCCTTCTAGAGATGTTGGACTTGGCGTTCTCTTGGGCACGGACTGGTTAGCTACGTGCTAGGCGTTATGGACTACCGTGAGGAAACAGTTAGGTTTTGTTTTCCCCGGCGAGTCAGTTCTTGTTGTGCAGGTGGATGGTTGTGCCGCCTCTCACAGCTTGAATTCAGCCTTTTTCGCTAGTCGGCTTCTGAGGAGATGTCGTGGATTCTTAGCGTTCGTTCGTGACACCGTAACCACAGTTGGGTTGTTGGATCGGTTTTCTTTCGTGCGAGAGTTTCCGACGTTGTTCCAGATGAGCCGGCGAAGCTTAAGGAGCTTAAGGATCTGCTGCATAGTTGTTTGTTGGGGGAGTTTCGTGCGTCTGAGCGTTTCGCATTAGGAAGATCCTATTTCTGTTCGTCAACGAGAAAGATGACAGATTGAGGTTGTGTATTGATGGATCGTCAATTGAACCAGCTTACGGTGCGGATAGGTATCTTTTACCTCGCATTGACGATTTCTTCGATCAGCGTCAGAGTGCGAGACTTCTTCTAAGTTTGTTTGGGTTCTGGTCATCATTGTTGCGGGTTCGGAGTGGTGACATTCCGAAGACTGCCTTGTGCGTGCTAAGGGCTTTGTGTGTTTTGGTACGTCATTGGATTCACCAATGCCCTAGCAGCATTCGTATATGCGATAACCGGATTTCTTCAGTCCGTTCCTCGACCAGTTATTGTTGTGTTATTTACGACATCCTGGCCTATTTAATGTATCTTGAGGGATAGGAGTAGCACTTGAGGATCTGTTTTGCAGATACTGGGAGAGCCCCAGTGGTTTGCTAGATTCTCGGAGTGTTCCTTCAGGCTGTTTGTGTTGACTCCTAGGTCTTGTAGTTACGGAGAAGGTTTTGTATGGTTCCGAGGAAGATCGTGGCCATACAGCTTATGCCCAGGCTTGTGAGCAGGACAGAGGTCCGTGGATTTTTGAGCTTAGCAGGTTTACCGCCGTTTCGGGCAGGATTACCAGTGTAGTGCTGCACCATTGACTGAATTGACTGGAACGGAGGTTTCCTTTCTTTGGACTGAGGGTTGTGTGTGGAGTTTCGGCAGTTGAAGATTCGGTTAACAACTGCATCAATTCTTTCTTTGCTTTTTGGTTTGGGCGACCTAGTGGTTTAACTGTGATGTTTCGTGAGTAGGGCTCGAATGTGTACTGAGGTGACACAATGGAGTTATCGCTTTTTCTTCCCTGCATTTGGAGGAAGTACGAGAAGGATATCCCACTCATGATCTGGAGATGGTCGCAGTGGTTTTGCGTTGGAGATTTAGAGACACTTCTTGTTCGAGAGTCGTGTCAGATTTTCACGGACCACCGGAGCTTAATGTACATCTTCCTGCAGCGGATTTTGATTATTGTGATAGTCCTCCACAGATTTACAGCTCTTGTGCGATCGTTGAGTACAGCCTAAGTTCGTCTCTACTGAGAGGACAGCTTGCTCATGTTCACGCCCGACCACTTTTCTTTAATCTCTTTCGCGAGACACTGCCCGCCGACGCTCGTTCGTCAGAGATACTTGAGCCTGTTTGGCTGGGTAATGATTCGGAGTCCTTGATTTGTGACAACGGTGTGCTAAGTTTAGGGACGCGTCTATGTACCTAATATTATTGGGTAGAGACGTGAAATCCTAGAGCAGGCACATCGGCAATTCTCTGTACTCATTCAAGTCCCACCAACATTTAACATGACTTGTGAGATAGTTACGGGTGGGCAGGGATGGAAAAAGAGAAGTCTCGGGATTCATTTCAGGGTGTCAGTCTAGTTGTGTGCTTAGGTCGAGCAACTGAGACCGGCGGGAGAGTTTCAACCTTTAACCATTCCGAAAAGGGAACGAGAGCAGGTCTCCACAAATTTCGTTATAGTGTCTACCCAGGTTTAGTCAGGGTGTGACTCCTTTCAGATTCTTGTCGTTCGGTTATACTCAGTTTGCTCAGTTGTTCTTTGTTAAGTTTATGCGTATGTATTAATTATTTTCGGCAGTTGGGGATCGTCACTCGCCATTGTCAGGAGACACTCCAATTGGCACCCTTTAGGTTTAGGGGTTAGGTCGTGTCGATCACCAGTCTATTTTTCTAACTCCACGTTGTAGGATTTTTGGACCTCATCTTGTCTAGGGACTTCGGAGATGATCCAGTTGTTTTAGGTCAGGATGAGAATTTTCCATTACGGACAGAGATCATATGCCGACCAAGATGGTCGCAGATTTGAGTTCGCAGTGGCAGATCATGTATTCCTATGGATTTTTTTCCGATAAATGACGCGTTGAGTTTTGGGAAGCCTATCCCAGGATGGCAGGTCTTTCTAAGATCCTTAAGGCAAGTTAGTTTCGTTGCCTTTAATTTGGCACTTTCACCCAGATTATTTAGTTTCCACCCCGTATTTTTGTGTCGATACTTTGCAATTACCTTCATGACCTTTCTTTCTTGATTCAGCACCAGACCATTTAATTCGAGCGCGATCTTTCGTTCACCAAGCAGCCAGTCGTAATATTGGACCGGCAGGTGAAGAAACTTCGATCAAAGGTCTTGCAATAAGTGAAGGTGCTTTGGCGCAACCCGAATGGTGAAGAGATCACTTGGGAGGCCGAGGGCGAGATGCAGAAGAAGTTCCCCCATCTCTTCGAAGGTACGCGTAGTAGTATATTTTTAAATTCGGGGACGAATTTCTTTAAGGGGAAGATTGTAACACCTTAGGATGTGTTTAGTGGCTAATTATATTTTAACTTATAGTTTTTAATAAAAAGTTTACCAAATTGAGTTTCAAATATTTTATCCTATTTAATAAGTATTTTATTAGAATTTTTTCTATGCTTGCACACACTTGTGCATGTAAACTAGGGTTTAGATTTGGGGTTAGAACCATGATTAGCAACCATAGTGGATCAACCATTTCCTTAAGCTATTTTAAAATTTGTAGTAAGTGTTTTGGGTTTTAAATTGGTATGGTTGTTTTTCTTTTTTAATTGGGAAAAGAGAGTTGAATTTCTTTTTTTCTTTTGTTGACCTTGAGAGAGAGGGAGTATGGGCTTCATGGCATGAGCCATGCTCATTTAATGATGAGAGAGAGGGGGGGTTGACTGGTGCCCTCATTCCCACTCTCACTTCTCTCATCCTCTCACTCATACACACACACAACAACAACAACAAGAAGCAGCAACAGAAGCAACAACAACAACAAGCAGCAGCACCATCAGCAGCAAGCATCAGCAAGCAGCAACATCAGCAGCAGCATGGAGCAGCAGCAGCAGGAGCAGCACCCAGCAGCTGCAGCAGCACTTCCCATCCTCTCCTCCTTCCTCTTCCTGCTTCGTAGGGTCTAGTAAGGTATACTTCTTAAAGCTATTTCCTAGTTTGATAAGCTTGTGTGTTAAATAGCTTTGATTAGTGTTAAAAGTGAGATTTAGTGCTTGATTTGATGAATTGTGTGGGCTTTTGTCCAAGTGATGTTAGTATTGATTAACCTAGCCTAATTAAGTGTTATTAGGTCCAAGTAAACCTAGATAAACCCCAGATTTCACCAAAATACCATAGGGTTTCATTTTGTGCTCATTTAATGATGAGAGACCTAGACCACACACACCAAGCATGAACCCCAAATTTTACTATTTGGCCGCCGTTTTATTAGTTCTGGCCGCAATTTGCGGCCAGATAGGGGAACCTTGGGGTTGGGTTTGTGTGGGTAGGAGTCTGCTATGAATTTGAGGCCTGTGGTATGTGCAATTTTGTGAGTTTCTCACCTGGGTAAAATCTGGGACGATATATCGCTTTTCTAGTACGTTTAGTTCGCGCGATACGTGAGTGGGTTCTGTGATCCAGCATGTCACGGCGTGTCGAGATAGTTTTAGACGCGTATACACACGTTTTAGCGTATTGTACACAAGCGCGTTTAGTTCGCGATGCGAGTGTATCGTTTGACTTAAATATCGCGTTTTGCAAGATTTTTGCTTATGTAGATTCTACTTGTGTGAATTCTAGGTTCGCAGGCGGGTACGTCGGACGAAGCTAAGAAAGAAAAGCAGGTGGTCGGCTACGAGTAGCGCACGACCAGGTGAGTAGATTTAACATCTACGGGGAAATCGCCCGTATGGCGTTAAGCGTCAGGGCGTGTTAGGATATTTATTCATAGATGTTCATATGGACTGGTAGCATACCTTCTTATTGTATATAGAAATGATAGCATAGAACATTGCACTGTCACTAACGGTTCAAGCTGCACGAGCACTATTTGTATATTACACTCACACCATTAGTGATTGCCATGACACTCGCACTATAGGATTGCTACGCATTATACATATCGTTTGATTGCTGCATCATTGATGATTGTCATGACTTGACACATATATATTGATATTTTCATACCTGCGCACATGCACACTATATATTCATACCAGTGCACACATATATTGATATTTTCATACCTGCGCACATGCACACTGTATATTCTTACAAGTGAACACATATATTGATATTTTCATACCTGCGCACATGCACACTGTATATTCATACCAGTGCACACATATATTGATATTTTAATACCTGCGCACATGCACACTGTATATTCATACCAGTGCATACAAATATTGATATTTTCATACCTGCGCACATGCACACTGTATATTCATACCAGTGCACACATATATTGATATCTTCATACCTGCGCACATGCACACTCTATATTCATACCAGTGCACACATATATTGATATCTTCATACCCGCGCACATGCACACTGTATATTCATACCAGTGCACACACATATTGATATTTTCATACCTGCGCACATGCACACTGTATATTCGTACCAGTGCACACATATATTGATATTTTCATACCTGCGCACATGCACACTGTATACTCATACCAGTGCACACATATATCGATATCTTCATACTTGCATGGATTTACGCATTGAGTTTTGGATTCATATGATTTCTGGATTTGGGAATCGGGGTAATTCTTTTAGGAAAATATGCATTATTTAAAAACCGGTTTCCCTTGATATGATATTTCAGTGCGTCCACCATGCGTTTTCTCGATTCTGAGACGTGTGATATGTGAACCCGAATCGAGGAGTTGGACGAGGCCGATTGCGGGTACATGGTGGACCCGGTATGGTACCCCGGGGCGAGAATGGATCGCTGTGCAGTAGACGGTGAGCCTGGCAGAGGGACTACTACCTACCGGTGATTGGTTAGACCTGGCGGTTATCCGGAGGATGCTGACCAGAGATGGGAGATAGATACGGGACGATCCGTACTGCCGGGGCCGAGGGCCGATTCCGCAGACGGAGCCCGATACTTGATGATTTGCGTGTCGATGCTAGACACAATGATTCATGATATTTTAGTGTGCCGATGCTAGGCACCCATGATTCTATGAGATTTACAGGATTTGGGTATATGGATGGACACCGATTATTTTTCACGTTGATATTCCGTGTGGATATTAATTATTCCCTTGCTCGGTATTCAGTATTTTACATCTCATACTGTATCTGTTGTACCTGATAGAGTACATTTGCTATGCACGATTATTGCATACCCTGCTCATCCTATATAGATGTCATTGGATTGCATTTGCTATGCACGATTATTGCATACCCTGCTCATCATATAGAGATGTCATTAGATTGCATTTGCTATGCACGATTATTGCATACCCTGCTTATCATATATAGATGTCATTAGATTGCATTTGCTATACACGATTATTACATACCCTGCTTATCATATATGGACGTCATTAGATTGCATTTGCTATGCACGATTATTGCATACCCTGCTCATCATTTAGAGATGTTGTTAGATCGTACTTGATGCATGATTACTGCTCATATAGTTCATCATATAGATGTTATCTGTTGGCATAGGTTAGAGTATCGCAGCACGTGCATACTCGCGATTACCTTTATATGTTATCTAGTATTCACGAGTTGGCAACTCACCCCCGTTGTGCCACAGTGCTTTCTGGCTGCCCTTCGGAGTAGTCAAGGCAGGCTGCTTTCTAGCATCTTTTGACACAGATACCCTGTAGTTGGCGTACTAGCTCTTTTTTTTATTGGTGGGTTTTGTGCGGTATCTGTTTATTTTTCAGTTATGTACATCGTTGTATCTACTACTCTCCATCTACTACTTATGTATTAACTTAGAGACCAGTTGTGAGGACGATATATATTATTTTGTACTCTGGTGTCGAGCTCGTTGTGAGCAGACTTTACTTATGCAGTTCTTATCATGTGTGATGTGTTCCACTTATTACTCTTTTCTTCGCTACGGCGTCGTATATTGTTATCTTGGTGATTGTCTACTTGAGGTTTTCTTAACAGTTTAACAAATTTTTCTATTAAATGTTTTAAGCACTCTATACTTTTACTGGTTTTGATTTCTGAGTTTCGGCTTACTTAGTCGCATTACGCCTGTAGACGTTATGTGGTTAAGTGCCGGTCACGGGCCAAACTTTGGGTCATGACAGTGCTGCCCTTTTTGCGACTTGGACGGTCGGTGCTACACTTTTTGCGACTTGGACGGTCAGTTCTGCCATTTTAGCGATGTGGACGGTCGGTGCTTCCATTTTAGCGACATGGACGGTCGGTTCTGCCCTTTTAGCGACTAGGACGGTCAACGCTGCCTTTTTTGCGACTTAGACGGTCGATGCTGCCATTTTTGCAACGTATACGGTCGGTGCTGCCATTTTAGCTACTTGGACGGTTGGTTCTGCCCTTTTAGCGACTTGGACGGTCGGTGCTTCCCTTTTTGCGACTTGGACGGTCGGCTCTGCCCTTTTTTGCGACTTGGACGGTAGGTTCTGCCCCTTTTGCGACTTGGACGGTCGGTGCTGCCCTTTTTGCGAATTGGACAGTCGGTTCTGCCATTTTAACGATGTGGACGGTCGGTGCTGCCCTTTTTGCGAATTGGACAGTCGGTTCTGCCATTTTAACGATGTGGACGGTCGATACTACCATTTTAGAAACTTTGATGATCGGCTCTTCCCTTTTTGCGACTTGGACGGTCGGTTCTGCCCTTTTTGCGACTTGGACGGTCGGTGCTTGATTTGACTTGCTCCGCTTTTTGCGGTGTCAGGGTTGAAGTTGACTTGCGATTTGACTTGTTTCCGAGGTGGAACTTGATTCTGCCTGAGAGGTCGTTGGTTGTCTTGCTGGTTTGATGTGATTTGGGTTGACATCAGTATCGCTACACTGGAATATGGTACCAGGAGCGAATCATCCTTTGCCATGAGAGGGCTTCCTTCGTTCCCAGTTTAACAACTTAGGGGTCATTTGTTCCCAGTTTAACGACTTAGAGGTCATCTGTTCCTAGTTTAAAGACTTATGGGTCTATTGGATTGTAGTTTGGAATTTTTGGGTTAGGGTAGGCATCGGCGTTGCTAACACTGAAGCACATATGCCGGGAGAAATTCATCATTTGCCTTTTTCTGTTGGGGAGCGATGGCTTAGGAGATAGGTTTAGGTCCATACCACCTAAGGCTTTTCAATTTTATGAGCCGTAAGGGTCCCATAAAAGCATTTTCTCCCTACGAGTCGAAAGGATCTCATAGGTGTACTTTCTCCTTAGGAGTCGTGGGGACTCCCAAGTGTGTTTTTTCTTTGTGAGTCATAATGATCCCACGAAGGTGTTTTCTTACGAGTCGTGAGGATCCCGTAAGTTTGTTCTCCTCATGTATTTTGAGGACACATGGGTGGGTCTCCCAAATGGAGCATAATTCCAAGGGCGGAGACCAGCCGCGTAACTGGTGGTTGTGGTGGGGCATGGATATGATGAGAATTATTTGAGCCCATGGATTGTATACGGTAGTCAACTTGGGGATCAACCGTAGGGCTGGGAGAATTTCGGAAGATTGGATTTTGGTTGGCGTCTGCATCGCTGCTCTGGAATATGATATCAGGAGCGATTCATCATTCGCCGTTTGGGGACATAGAATTTGGATCTTGTTTGGCATCAGCATTGCTGCACTGGAATAATGCCAGGAGCAACTCATCATTTTCCCCGGGAGGACTTGGGATTTGGTTTTTGGGTCGGCATCAGCACCGCTAACACTGAAGTAATGCCAGGAGCGAATCATCATTTTCCGTTAGGAAAACTTGGGATTTGGGTTTTTTGGTCGGCATCAGCACCGCTAGCACTGAAGCGAAATGCCAGGAGCGACTCATCATTTATCGTTACCCGTTGGGGAGCGATGGCTTAGGAGACAGGTTTAGATCCCTATCACCTAAGGCTTTTCAATTTTATGAGCCGTAAGGGTCTCATAAAAGCATTTTCTCCCTACGAGTCGAGAGGATCTCGCAGGTGTATGTTCTCCTTAGGAATCATGAGGATTCCTAAGTGTGTTGCTCCTTTGTAAGTCGTAAGGATCTCACGCAGGGATTTTCTCCTCACAATGTCGAGAGGACTTTGCGAGTGTTTTTTATCTCTTTTCACGAGTTTGCGACTTTTCAGGTTTTCACAAACTCGCCGGCAGTCCTACTTTTTTTACTCACGGAGCCTTTTCAGGTTTTCATCCGTGCTCGTTTTGCTTCTGGACATACCCCTTTTTTCGCTGGTAGGACTTTAAAAGTAGTCTCACCGGCAGGACTTGGGAGAGATAGAGATCGTTTACACCCGTGGATTATATACGGTTTTACAAGATGTATGATCCAGACCGTAGGGCCGGTGTGCTCAATTCGCCTGCGACTTGGAGCATTCACGCGTAGTACTTCTTGAGATATCGGCCATTGATGGGTGGCATGGGCCTTTCTCCCTCGGCATTTATCAGCTGGAAAAATTTGAGTCAAACACTTTCTCGATGACGTATGGTCCTTCCAAGTTTGGCTCGAATTTTTCCTTGGCATGTCGATTGGGGATAATCGGTCTTTTGAGGACCAACACCAATTCGCCTTTCTTGAAAACGCGAAGACGGGTTATCTTGTCATAGGCCCGTGACATTTGGGCTCGGTACAGCTCCAGATTTTGCTGCACCGCGAACCTCTTTTCTTCGAGGGTGTCGAGCTCTTCAAGATGAAGGAGCACATTTTCCTTCTCCGTCAACTCATGCTGAACGGTCATTCTTAAGCTTGGAACTTCGACTTCAAAGGGGAGGACCGCCTCCACTCCGAAGAGCAAATGATGAGTGCTCGGACCTGAGGCGGATGCCATAGCCCTTCGTAAAACTTAGCTTCGTAGTTCGTTTGATATAGCCGACACCCGCACTTTTTAAAGTATTCCCACATCTCGGGCGCATAGTATCTGGGATAGAGGACAGCTCTTATGCCTCTCTCATAGAGAAGGCACGCGACAGACAAATCGTCCGGGTGCACAACGGGATTTGACCCATAAAACAGGATGCCCTTCTATCCACTTTTCCTTCCGGGAACGTAGAAAGTTTTCAGCTGGTCCACGATGGAGACTGACAATACATCAAGCTCTTTGCACATCTGATTCGGCACCCTTATGACGGCTGGGGACCCTTCTATAACTTCGAAGGTCTCTCGTAGCTTCGTTGTTCGCACGATAGCCCGATTTGCACAGCTGTTGCAAGACGAATCATCTTCTTCTTATTCTTCAGTGTCACTACCTAAACGAGGGCGGGTTTTGCTGTCAGATAGGCCTTCAGTATCAAATTCGTCTGTATCGCTACCGAAATGATGGAGAGTTTTATGGAAGGACGGACTACCAGCGTCGGATTCATCAGTGTCACTGCCGAAACGCGGACGCACAGGAGGGTTTCTGCTTTTGAAAGTGGCAGCCGGCTCAGACTTGCTTTTGAGTTTCGGGGTTATTCTGTCTTTGGTCAGCTGTGGCTCAGCACTTTGGAGGTTCACAGAGTACCGAGAATCTTCATATCGGACTTCATGCACACCGAACGGCTGGATGTCTCTATAAATGCGTCTTTCTTCGCCATTTTTAGTATACTTCATGCATTGATGGAGAGTTGACGGAACAATGCCGTAATCGTGGAGCCACGGCCGTCCTAAGAGAGTTTTATAAGACGTATCAGCGTCGATCACGTATATCTTAGATTCAGTTTGCAGATCCACAAATTTGATTGGCAAAGCTATAGACCCCAGAACTTGCTGGCAGTTTTGATTGAAGCCTTGAATGACAATCCTTTCCCTTGACAAGTGTTAGACGTCCATTGACAAACTCTTCAGAGTCTGCAAGTTCATGATGTTCACTGAGGATCCCGGATCAATCAATATGCGATTAATCCGATCTCCGTCGTTGTGCCCGGTCACGTAAAGCGGCCGATTCTGCTCAGTTGTTCCCAGTAGCAAGTCTTCGTTCTTAAACGTGACTACGGCGGCATGCAGAGCGTACTGGGCTTCTTTCATATTAATTTCCACAAAGCGAGCCTGATACCGCTCAGGGTTTTGTAGAGCGTGAATGAGAACATCTCTAAGCTCTTTAGATAGGACCAAGGTATCGTAGATGCTCAGGAGAGACGGAAGCTTTCGGAGATGAGCCAAGACATTATATTCCACTTAGGAAGGACTTGAGTTTTCATTAGCCAGTTCTCTGCCATCTTCCTCATTAGCCACATGTTTTTCCTTTCCTTTTGGGGCGTTGCCCTGATTTGGCGGCAGAGCCCTGCCGCTTCTGAGCTGGATTTGGTTGGCTTTTGTGGCGAGCTCCTCATCCTCTTCAGGAAAATAGAGCTCCTCCTCAGAGTCGGTGCCAAGATGGATGGCGTAGCAGGTCACTATAGGGATCTCTTCATTGGAGTTTTCTTCTAACTCCTCCAGAATTTTAGCCGCTTTTATAGGGAGGAACTCCTTCAATTGAATCAGAGTTCTTTCTTTCTGGTCATAGTCTTCGAGAGAATCGATATATTTTTGAATGGTCGATCTCCCTGCAGACTCTTTTTCGCACCGAGCTGCACTTTTCTTCTTCTTGAGCTTTTTGTATTTTGAGCCTGATGGAGCCGCATTGGCAGCTGGAATAGTAGGCTTCTTCTGCCCTTCCCATTCCGTCCTGGGCTCTTTCTAAAGTAGCTTTAGCATCTTCTTCGTCTTATTAGATATGTGCTTACTCCAAGGGGGCTGCGGCGAGTCGGATTCATTTCTCGAGGCAGCGGGTTCAGCTGTCTGCTCCCAGATGGCTTCAGCTTCCGTTTGTATAAAGTTGGTGTTGCAACTTGATTGTTCACCAACACACTCTTGGACAGCTCGATCTCTCCAGTCTTATACTGCTTCTCGACCCAATCTTTGAAAATATAGCAATCCTCGATTGCATGACTCACTACTCGGTGGTACGGGCAATATAGAGGATTGTCGGTCATTTTTGCTTCATGAGGTCTTTTCAACTTCGGCAATTGTAGACCGTTGTTCAGGGAATCTTTGAATAACTTTCGGACCTTGTCCCTCCTGAAAGAGTAAACCTTGTTCTTTTTCTACTCTAGAGAAGGCCCTTCTCCTCCCAGCACTGGCTTTCGAGACCGGTTGATTTTGGATTCGCCTGCCCTTCGCTTTTCTTCATTGTCAGACGCATTGAGGACATTGGTATTGCTGGAATTCCCGCTTCTACGGTTGTCGTCCGTCTTGCTTTTCTAAGTCTTGTCTTTCTGAGAGTCCGGGGCGGACTATTGCTTCGAGCGTTCTAGCATTTAGACTTTCTTGGTTAGCTCCTGAAATGTCTTGAGGCCTGCTGTACATAAAAACGGGACCATCCAATTGCTGAGATTCCTAATGAGGAGGATGACGGACCGGTCCTGCTCCAGCAGCGGTTCACACTTGACCGTGAGATTACTCCATCAGGCGATAAAATCGGTGTTGCTTTCATTATTCCCCGGCTTGGTCATCACAAGGTCAGCAATGGAGATTTTATCACTGACACTCATGAACCTTTGCCGAAATAGAGACTCCATTTTGGCAAAGGTAATGACGGACCCATCCGGTATACTCACGTACCAGTCGAAAGCGACACCGGTCAGGCTGTTGACAAACTGACAAAGAAGGAGTGCATCATTGCCCCCTGTATTTCCGCACGATGCCTTAAAGTGGGCGACGTGCTGATTTGCATTTCCCGTCCCGCTAAATCTTCCGAACTTAGGAATGACATAGCCACTCGGGAACTCGATCAGATCGTACTGTGCAGGATATGGCCACCCACTACTGCCAATTTCTTTCTAAGCTTCAGCTTCGGCCACCAATGTTTTAACCTTGCTGGTGACCAAATCCATTATCCGATCTTGTGTTAGCGGAATAGTGCTATCTGGGGCCAAGGCGTCCCCAGAAGCGGAATGTGGCTGGCTTTCGTGCGGCTTGACCAATCTTAGACCCAAAGGGACAGGCATCGGCTGCTTCAGATTGTCATCATCTGGCTCATGAGTAGAGACTTGTGCTTGATTGGGAGGCGCTCGAGCAATTTGAGCCGTAAGCTGCATCACAACGTTCGTTAGGTCGTCAATTTTTGAATAGAGCTTGGTCATCCTTTTATCTTTGCTCCTGAGCTGTTTTCGAAGCTCTTGAAGCAGCTCTTACTATGCGATCCTGGGGCGGAAAGTCGGCTCTTCCTCGCTGTCCGAGATTGACTCTATATGGACTGAGGGGTCTTTCTGCCTATCATCCTCATCGAGAGGGTTTTCATCATCCAGCAGAGGCTGCTGTTCTTGGGAAGCGGCAACCACATTCAAGCCAGATTGGGCTTGGGATGTAGTGGTCCCATCCTTGCTTTTGCTGCGAAGGTTGTCGCTGGGGCGCCCGCCCGTCATATAGACCGTATGGATAACATATCCAGCCGTTTTTTTATTATCGGTGGCTGATTTCACGGATCGCTTTCTTAACCCTCCTGTTTCGGTAATGGGCAGTCGACTGAAAGCGGCTGGCCTGGCCGGATTCTTGAATGGTGTTAACGCTTCCTTTTTGGTTTTGCCCCGTTGTTTTCGCGCGGAACAGAGCGCCTGATAGACTCTTGAAGAGACAGTGTCATACTTTTCCTGTTGGGGCCGGGACACGTCTCTTTGTAGTAACGTTCGGACCGCTGTCTTCTTGATTCTAGCGGTCATGGAATTTTTCTGAACCAATCTCAAAGATTCAAAGGAATTGCTAATTTTTACGGCCGACTCAGCCGTCGTCGCGGAGTAACCCTGCTCTTGGAACCTCACAAGATTCCACATGGCTGAAGTCCTGGCCCTCTTGTGGGCTCGATACCTGAGCCGCTTCTGCCTTAACTTTTCTATTTTAAGCACTTGGCAGACTTCGGCTTTTCGGAAAGACGCCGTAGACCGATTGATAGAGAGGCCAGAGAAGACGCCCGTTCGCGCAATTGTCAAGGGCACCATCTGAGCTTGCTAGAGTTGCTTTGTGGCCCCATTGGTGTTGACGGCCTTTCCCCCAGTTGGAACAGGGGAAAGCCGTTCGAATACAGATTTGCATCCGGGGTGGGATGCTTTGGCGACCACAACGTTCGGCCTCCTTTCCCTTGAGGTCGGTTTGGCCGCCTGGTTTGCCGTGACCTCCACCAGATGAGCGCTTCTAGCAGGGTAGATGATGACGGAACCAAATTGATGGGGTGGCTCCTCCCATTGCCGGCTGAGACGGGCAGAGAGAACCACACGGGCATTGATCTTGACCGCGTACGAGATCAAGGTCGCGTCGGAAGCTGAATTCGTCTTAGGAGACATCGTCATTGAAAGTTGATTACTGCACGAAAAAAGGAAATTATTTCAGTACAAACATCATCATATATGTTAAATGAGTTCGCATGAACGCTTAACCCAAGATATGGGAGGAGAGAAAGGTCCCACCGGGCGTGCCAGATTCTATAGGGTGTTTTTCGTCACCCCATTAAGATGGAAATACACGCGTGTTTGTCAGGCGTACTACAGATTCCTCCTGCCTAAGGTAGGCTGGGGTTTATTGATTGTGGGGATCCGAATCTCCGGCGGCCGCGGACTAAGCTGCCGTTAATTACCCCTCACTTTTGGAACAAGAGAACCTCCGATTGACGAGTCAAACAGGTCATGTGAACTCAATGTGCAGTGTACGTATGTTTTGAAAAGGGTTTTGGATATATTGGGGGCCCCACAGAGTTTTACGGGGGTCCCGCTACCCAGATAGCGGGCTTGGGGTCAAGGAGGCTAGCAGCCCCTTGCAGGATGCGGAGCAGCGTCCCGTTAGAAATTTTTTTCTAAGGGGGATAGTGTGTGTACATACATACATACATGTGTGTGTGTGTGTGTGTATAAAGGGAAAGAGCATCCAAAGGACACGTCGGCGCCTCACGGGCGCTGGGCGCCGGCGCCTCACGGGCACGCGGGCGCTGGGAGCTGGGCGCAAGGCGCCGGCGCCTCACGTGCCTGGCACGTGGGCGCTGGGAGCTGGGCGCAAGGCGCCGGCGCCGGCGCCTCACGTGCCTGGCACGCGGGCGCTGGGCGCAATGCGCTGGGCGCTAGGGCAAGGCGCCGGCGCCTCACGTGCCTGGCACGCGGGCGCTGGGCGCAAGGCGCCGGCGCCTCACGTGCCTGGCATGCGGGCGCTGGGCGCAAGGCGCCGGCGCCTCACGTGCCTGGCACGCGGGCGCTGGGGACAAGGCGCCAGCGGAAAATAAGGGGGGCTCAGCCCCCCATACTGGGAGTTGTACTCCTATTGACTTTTAGAGTTAAACTCCTTAAAAAAAGATGTATTATTATTTTTTGTTTATTTTTATGGAGTTAAACTCCCAGAAACTTTGATTTGTGGAGTTAAACTCCAGGGAATCTTTGTAAATGCACAAGGGGACCCCTTTCTTCTCCCTTGAGCCTTGGATCTTTCCCAAAATGGGATCTTTGGAGTTGAGTCTCCTTTCTCCTCTTTTTTTAGCCGGATCTTGGAGAACAAGAGGGGTGGGATTTTAAAAATCTCTCATTTTTAAGATCTGATGGAAGATCCGAGCTCCCTTTTATGGGTTTTGTGGTGGAAAACCATTTATTTTTGGAAAAAGAAGAATTAAACTCTTAATTTAATTCAAAAAAAGAGAAAGTTTAGAACCTTGAGGAAGGAGAAGAAGGCACAAAAACCCTAGAGTTTTAGGGAATGAAAAAGTTTTCATAGATATTTTCATCATGTTTGCCTTTATAGGCTACAAACTTTACATATAGCCCCTTGGGCTTTACAAAATGGCATTTTGCCCATCCCATGCCTCATGTGCTCATTTCTTTTGCACATGAGTTATGGGTTTTACAAAAATTTGGCTTTATGCCCATTTTTCTTATATTTATTCATAAAATAAAATAAATACACCAAAATTATTTATTACAAAATTTTTATTTTGGCATGGGGAGGCCGGCCGCTTCATGTTCGGGCTCGACCCGGGTATTGGCCCACTTGACCTGGGCTTGGGCCCACTTGGTTTGGGATTGGCTTTGATTTTGACTTGGTCAACCGGGGTGTAAATTTTTACCCCAACACCTTGTATTTTGTTGGACCCCTTGGTTTAAATGAAAAAAAAGTGGGTTGTGATTTGTATATTGTTTCTTTACCATTCACTTTCATATACTACTTACTGCATCATCACTCAAGATTATGATTTTACATTCTTTACCTACCTTATATTTTCCATATGCTCCACATCCTTAGTTATATTTATCTGTTCCACTATCTGATCATGACCCTCTCTTTTCAGACCATGGCCAACCCTAGGGCAGCGCCGCCTCTCGATGAGAACACTCGGTCCTGCGTTTCCTTGGACTGCATGCTAGTGAGTTCAGATGACGAGGTCGATGGGCCACAGGTTATTTTCGACAACAGTGATCCCGAGGACGTGGAAGTCGCAGACGTAGCTCCAGAAGTCAATATGATCAGTGACTCTGACAATGAAGAAGAGGACCTCGAAGAAGACCCAGAAAAGGAAGATCCTGAGAAGGACCCAGCGGAAGAAAACCCAGTAGAAGAGAATACAGAAGAGGAAGATCCTGGGGAGGACCCAGTGGAAGAAAACCTAGTAAAAGAGAATCCAGAAAAGGAAGATCCTGAGAAGGACCCAGTGGAAGAGGATCCAGAAGGGCGGATCATATGGAAGAAGACCCCGATGAGAAAGCTCCCGCCGAGGAAGAAGGACCAGGAGAAGGGAACCCAATGGGGGAAAAGCCCGAAAATGAGGCCCCAGCCGAGGAAGAGTCGGAGGATGAAATCTCAAGTGAGAAGGACCTCGAGGCTGAAGAACCTCCAGCAGCAGTCCTTGCTAAGCGTTATGGGAATGAACGCCCCTATCTTAGCGCGAGGGCTTATCGTAACCTGTTGAACTTCCACAATCGCGACTGACGCGACTTATTTTCTTTTCTTCCGGCCAAAAAAAATCAATGTATAGCTTAGGGCTATATTTATCTCTCAATTGTGCTCTGTCAAAATTTTCTGTATATAAAATTGTGGTTCGAGCAAAAAATTTTCCTTGAAGTATTGTACCTTTAAAGACCGTATGATGCATTGATTATTTCTTCTTACAATAATTTCTTTCCCTCATAAAATTCATTACTATTACTTCATCTTTGGACCTTGTAGTAACCTGATCCCCAATTTGGTGGATTATAGACTAGCGCCGTATTCCCGACTTCTTTTCGATTGGGCCGTATCATATTCGCAATCCATGCCCTGGCTAGTCTCTTATACATTACTAGTATTATTTCTTACTACTGTAATTACATTCAGTGACATTTGTTATTCGAAATTTAGTTTTCTCCATTTTGTGTTTTTCAAAATTGCGTATTATTGACTACCTTTGTTTTACTTATTTTAAATACTCTACTATTCTTCGCATTTTCAATAGTGCAAACTTACATCGCATATACTATTCTGTCTTATTTTCTCTTGTATTTTTCCGTGTGAGTATTCTAAAGTTATTTTATACTAGTTTGAGTTGTAGTTTCACCAAAGTAGTTTTGGTTCTTAAGACTTATCAGCCAATTCTTCACTATTGTCTATTATTATTATTCTATTCTTCTTTGTATTGTATATATAGTTTATTACTATAATTGGTTATGCCTTATGCTTACTTATGACTATTTTTTTAGCTGCGCTATATATATATATATATATATATATATATATATATATATATATATAAATCTTTGATTTTCATCTAGTAGCTTTTGCATAAATCGCTATATAGTAGTATTTGATTTTGTTGCATTTCGCAGGTCATTTTATAGCTTATCGTTTATTTTAATTTCGAGGACAAAATATTATGTAAATGGGGTATGATGTAATACGCAGTTCCCCTATAAATATCTTCCGTATTTTAAATAAACGTTTTCCCTAAAAAAATTCTATTTCAATTTTTACAATTAATATTTCCTATATTTTCTAAATATAATTTCTATATTTTCCTAACCTAAACCTTAAACCCAAACCATAAACCCTTTTTATTTTTCTTAACCCAAAAGCCCACAAACCCTTTCCCTACTCCCCAGCCAACCCGACCCGAGCTCCCCCACTCCCTTCTTCTTCTCCCTATCTTTTCTTTTCCCACTCAAATTCCTGTCTCCTCCTTCCTCGTGCTACCCATAAGACCCGCGCCCACCTCCACACGTCTCGCCCCTCCTCCTCGCAACGGTCCTTCGCACGAACAGCTCCACCTACAAGGCCACGTCGCCACAAACCGCAACGCCAACCCATCATCACCGTCCTCCTCTCCCTCACGCTACCCATGAGCCCCGCTCCCCAACGGCCACGACGACGAAGCCCACTCCCTCAACTACCCCTGAGATCCCCGCCCTCGCCGCAACCGCTCCGCGATCCTCTCGCTGCCTTGCCACCTTCTTCCTCACCCCCGAGCACCCCTACTGCAAACCCACTGCTGAATACCCTCTTCTTCCTTTCTCCACACCCACAACCGCCACTGCTACCAACCTGTCCACGCCGCCTACGAACTCATTACCACCTTCTTCTCCTCTCTACCACCACCGGAGCCGTCAGCATCTCACCGTCACCGGCTACCTCATCTCACCGTCCTCATCTCCAATAACCCACATGCCCGAGCTCCACCATCGTCTCCCACCGCCTCGACTCTCCACTCCTCCTCGTCTTCTCCTCCCCCGACCCCCTCATCTCCTCGCCTAGCCCAGCCAACGAGCCCGAGCACTTCGAACCCTAGCCGTCGCCGCTGCCTCTGCTCCGTGCCTCCCTCTGCTCTGCGCCGTAGCCTCCGCTGAGCTTCCAAGCCTAGCCTACCTCAGCCACCATCGAATGCCTTTGAGCCTCCGTTGCCTCCCTTGTTGTTGCCATCCCCGACGACGACAACAGCCACCACTACCTAGCTCCCCTCACCTCTACCCACAAACCCGAGCTCTGTCTATCTCTCTCTCTCTCTTCTCCGACTCCACGGCCATAACCTATAACACCTCTTCTCATCGCCGACGTGACTCCTTGCCTCGCCGTCGTCTGCAGCGATCCCCCAACACGTCGCCGACAAAGACCAAGCTTTACTCAAGCCCACGCTGAGACTGTGCCACGAGCTCGAGCCATAGCCTAGCCCAAGATTTGTTGCTGCTATCTTGTTGGTTGCTGCCCGTACGTGCGAAGTGCCCATGACACGCTCGTTCACTTGTTTAACATGCTATAATAAGCGTTAGCTAAAGAAACTATATTATAACTAGATATATAAAAAAAATATAATTAGATCGAAACCTATACTTGAATTTTGTGTAGCGAATCATCGTGCCGTTTTACTTGAGTAGAGCCCGACTGGGGCTTATTACTGTGTTAGTAACGTGTATAAATTAAGTGGTTAACATCTAATTTAGTTTGTTAGAAGAAACGTTAGTTTCGATCGATGACCGAATGTTGATCTTAGGTGTTCGATGCGAAGATTATGTGAAAACAAAATCTAAAATGGTGGAACCCATGGTATTTAGACCCTAGCACTATTAAAAAATATTCTGTAGAAAGTTGGTGGCAAATCGATATCGTTTTCACACGTATAGTGACGCCTTAGTTTCAATACCTGAACTTGCGTTTTACCGAACACTTGACATCGTTAAATTCATAATTAATTCCAGAAAAATCCAATCGCAGCGTGCCTAGGTTCATTAAGATGTTTACTGCATAATATTTAACACGAAGTGTAGGTTTACTGTTAGATACATCCTCCGTATAACAAAAACAAAGAACTTACCTGACCTTGGACTGCACTCCAGAGCAGGAACTTACCCCTTGACATGCATTTACACACCTGAAATGTTAATGTTTAATTGTGATAGTGTGTGGAGAAAATTACTTATGCATAGTAAATTGTTTTATCTTTCCAATGGTACCGGTTTCACTAAATTCCAGTATCATTTGGTATTTAAATCATATTTTAAACGAATGACATGCACATCAGTTTTATGTCATTTCATCTTGCACCCTTCATCGGTAATATGATCATAACTCCTAAATCAAGATGACTATTGTTAATCCGTCTGATGCGTGAGAAACATAACAGATAAATATACATATTATCTAACTGTAGCATCGCCTAGTTATGATCCTAACAGGAAGTAAAACGTGTTATGAAATGGACTTGCTGTTCAGAAATTGGATTTCCAGCAGTAAACACTTAAAATGTAA
Source organism: Agapanthus africanus (assembly GCA_030015575.1). Classification (NCBI taxonomy): domain Eukaryota; kingdom Viridiplantae; phylum Streptophyta; class Magnoliopsida; order Asparagales; family Amaryllidaceae; genus Agapanthus; species Agapanthus africanus. The sequence goes on along the minus strand of JASDDO010000019.1, from coordinate 911,785,913 downwards.
TGACCATAACTAGAAAACCTGAAACTCAATTGACACGAAACAAATTTTGATGTACAGATAATTAAATATACTACTTACCCCTTTTATATTGTTTTACTTAATTCTGTGCGTGTGATTTATAGTAAATTTTGCAAGTTGTATGACACTGACTGCTATATTTTTATTCGTATCGTAATTAATTGCATTCCCATCATATCATGCAGCGGTTATACTCTCATTGAATAGTGGTCATATACATTGATAACCTAGTGACCGTGTTACATTACCAAGTGATAAATATTAGCGATTGGATTGTGACAAGTACGTTAGTGTAAAAGCGTGATTGAATAAGTAAAGTGACACGTACTTGTATACAATCAGCGGAACCAATTAGTTACTGAATTGTCGACGCCTATGGGACCTATATAAGTATAACTATAACTGGTATGGGATGGTTATGGAAGCACTTCTATTAGTGTCATAGATAATACATCGAGCACTGTCATTTATCTTGAATACCAGTCGAGACATGCTTGATGAAGACCCTGTCTTCAGTCCTCACGTAGACTTGTCATGGAGCGACTAGTATTTAGATTCGTGGTCGGTGTTTGATGTAGACCGCAGGGTGTGGGGTAGTTTGAGTGGGAGTTCGATCAACGGAATCTCAGGAGTCCCACTGCCGGCTTATGTAGTGATTTCGGGAATTGTGCTGATAGTGATTCTGATTCTTACTGATAGTGATTCGGGCCTGTGTTTTCTTACCTCTAGGGCTTACCCTTAGATTGAGACTGCTTCTGCGGTGGTTGACGCTCACACTTGGACTGATGATAAGTTTAGTGACCTGGATATTGAGACTTAGAGACTGATAGCTTTAGTGACATGGACATTGCATTGATTATTGATATGATACTCTTGCGTTATAGTTATATGTACCGGTTATTTCATGCTTGCGTTATTATTCTATGCTACTGCTTCATGTTTATCATCATTGCACATATTACATATTCATATATATTGATGTTGTGTTGCTCTGACGACCTGAGTATGCATGCTCAAAGTGAGAAGTACACTTATCTCGGATCAGGACCCGTCTTACCTCGAGGATCATGCGAACATCTAGATTAGCGACGTCAGCGCTATCATTCCCTTTGACTCTATCTGGTTAGTTTTACATCTGTTTTGATAGAATTAATGACTGCATTTCTCATTACTTGCGCTGTGATTACTGATTACCACGTAATGCTAGAAGCCGAAGTGTGACTACGACAGGGTATTTCCTTGACCGTAGGAGCATGTCTGGCCCTATCACCCCTCATATTCCGTATTTTGGAAAACGGGACGTGACAACAATAGAGAACACACACACACACATATGTTTTTGCCATTAGCCATTAATAGTAATAATAATAAAAATAATAATACCCCCCTTATAATGTTATAATATAATAATAAGAATAAGAATAGGTTTTTGCCATTAATAATAATAATAGTAAGAATAGTAATATAATATATATATATATATATTGCTATTAATAATGACGAAAACAAATATATATATATATATATATATATGTGTGTGTGTGTGTGTGTACACACGCCATTGATTTTTTCCATAAAACTATTAGACTACTGTTTAATTTATTTGATTTATATGTGTATAATAATTTATTTTCTTCTTACAGGATCATGGGGAAGATTTTTTTTTGACTTCAAAGATTGCCAATTTGATTAGCACAAGGCATATATTTCAACTAAGGATTAGCACTTTTTTGGACTATGGAAATTTTGTTTAGGCTTTTACTATTAATAGTAATAGTAATAGTAATAAGAATAATAATCAGAATAATATTACATGATAATAATGTTTTAATATAATAATAATTATAAGAATAAGAATAAGAATAGGTTTTTTCTATGTTAATAATAATCTCTATATATAATAATTTTTGCCATAAATTTTAAATTTAGGTTTATGTCATATATATATCTATATATATATATATATATATATATATATATATAGAGAGAGAGAGAGAGAGAGAGAGAGGAATGAGTGCTCTATTGCAAACCGGTCCGTATTTTTTGAAAATGGAAACTCCCGATCTACGATATATTTTAATGATCCGATCCGTTCAAGTTAATCACCCTATCCTCAAATATATGTATAAGAAAAATTACAAGATTTGAAGACCTCTAGCCTATACATCGATGGATACAAAAACGAGCCCTCACCCCAAAACATACATACCCCCGGTATATTTTACCGATCCAAACCGACCATCTTAATCTACGTATCATGAAACCCCTACGTACAAAAAATCTTGAAATTTAAAGACTTCTGACGCATTCATCAAGCAGATCGAAAAATCAACGGTTTATCGGTATAGAAAAATTGCGTTCACTTGATAAGCTCGTTAGAAGTGTTTAAATCTCGAGATTTTTTGTATATAAGGGTTTTATCATACGTAGATTAAGATGACCGGTTTGGATCGGTGAAATATACGGAGGCATGGGAGAATACATATAGAGCCTGGCGGGGGCACGTGCCTCCACTGAGATTTTCGAAGAAGAAAAGTCCCTATTTTGATCTACTGGTGCAAATACATATAAATAAGGGTATGTTATATGAGAATAATGGAGGAAAGAGGCCATAGGAGGGAATTTCCTCCTATGGCATCGAAAAAATACAATCTCCATCGTGTTTTCCGACGATCGGCACCCATCATCTTCATCGTTATCATCTAAGATGTGAGTATGCCAAATTTCATGTGATTCTACAACATTTTCACCGTTGATTTAGCAATGCAAAAAGTTCTATTGTCGGTAAACCGTTAATTTTGAACCCACTAATTCAACGGTGAAAAAGTTGTAGAATCACATGAAATTTGGTGTATCCATATCTTAGATGATAACGATGAAGATGATGGGTGCAGATCGTCGAAAAACACGATGGAGATTGTATTTTTCGGCTCCATAGGAGGAAATTCCCTCCTATGGCATCTTTCCTCCATTATTCTCATGTTATATATATTGTTTTCATAATCCTATCACAAAGATTTTTTTGCTCGGCTGATAGTGTGACATTTTTAATTGCTTGAGATTTTGGGTTCGATTCCCAAGATTGACATTTTTTTGATAATTATTTAATTATTACTTCTATCATGTACCCTTTTCATAATTTTAATTGATAAGATAATAGATTATTTTAAAATCATGTTAGTAAACCATCACTATTAGCATAACCAAACCCCCAACAAATGCCTCTTCTCTTTTTCGCAAAATAAAACTGAAAAGAAATCAAGAAAAATATATTTATATAATTATTAATCCTATCATGTACTCTTTTCATACTTTTGATTGAGAAAATAATAAAATATTTTAAAATCTTGTTCGTAAACCATCACTACCAGCATAACCAAAACCCAATAAATGCCTCTTCCTTTTTTCCAAAATAAAATTGAAAAGAAATCGAGAAAAAATATATAGTTTCAGATGCCCCCTCTCTCTCCCCTCTCTGTCTCTCTCCACGCACACATATAGATATACATAAATGCATACATACACACACATACACCACATGTGCACTAATATACGATTGCCTTCACCAAATGAATGGTTTGCATGCCAAGTCCAAATTATAAAGTCTATGCCACATCCGCTTCTCAAAAGACAGGAACATGCACATAGTAAGCACGTGGCATATTTATTCCGAGAAGATTTTTTCTCGAAACAAATACGCTAAGCGTAAGTAAGCAGTATAAAATGATTCAAGAATAAGTATGAAACTGAAATTTCCAACAACAATTTTATTTACATTCAAATTTTACAAGTTTCAAACGATTACAAAGGTCTGAACAGGAAACAACGATATAAAAGCCTAAACATGTGGCTTACTGAAAGTAAAAGCTGAAGTAAAGAACTAGTGGTCGGTGTGCTCCGTAAGCTGAGAGTAATCCTCCTGACTTGGCTTGATATCCTCAGTCCCTAGATCACCTAACGAACATTCCAGGAATAGAAAGAAAACACGGTGGAATATCTTCCAGCGAATTTACACTCGGTAAATCCTCAAAAAGGACAGAAATATGAATGTGTTGAAGAACATGTAAGTAGAATATAATTTCTAATGTGGTTATGTAAGGATGTCAATTTAACCTAGCAACTATATGCACATGGTAAGATATCATGAGTATGAAAAAATGTATGTGATCATAGCAATATAACATAAGCGTGCCAAACAAGTATAGTATAGCCATGTAGTCTAGGTATAATGAGCATATAACAGTAAAAGTGCTGAACATGTAAGGAATAGCAATGTGTCGTAAAGAGCTCTCTACAAGGTAATCTAACTAACATAACTTTAAGTGTGAATACCAACCAATTTTAAGAGTATTCTCGAACTCAAGGCTATCATTAAGGGATAAGGAATTACATGCCCAAAAGTAACGGGACTTCAATTGTTATTGAAGTATTCAAAACCCAACATGCTATCATCTAGGAGCTTGGAAACACATGCCCTCATTCGTGATTTGTGACGTAACGTTCAGCCCGCTATTACATCAACGCGATTTATAGTTATGAGACTCATGAAATTCCATTGGATTCATATTCAAATTATCCCAACACCCTGCGTAATCTAATTTACAATTACAGTCACAAGTCTTGCCCGAATCAATGAATGCATAAGAAGTGTGTCATTTCAAGATTCAAGTCGAGTTCATGTATTCATGTCAAGTTCAAGTATTCATGTCAAGCGTTCAAGTCAAGTCATTACGTATTGATGATTGAGGTCAAGTTTAGTCAAGCATGTAACAGGTTTGATCGAGTCAAGAGTATTCATGTCAATTGTAGGGTTTCATGTCAAGTGTATTCATCGTTCGAGTCAAATCAATTCAAGTGTATATATTGGATTCAAGTATTCATGTTAAGTTCAAGAATTTAAGTTCAGGTTCTAGTTAAGTTCAGGTTTAAATTAAATAGGATGTCATGTGTTTGATTACACATGATTCGATATTCATGTGATTTAATTATATGGCAATTACTGCACATGACCGACATCATTTGTATCCTTTTTAAGGACGATTGCCAGACGAATACTAGTTTGTCTAAATTAAACAAGCATTCACTTTCTCCGGCTTTCCGGGGCTCAAGAAAAAAGATACCGCTTAAACCCACTGTTACCCAAATACCTTAAAAATTAACCATGTTCTATATTTTAGGTGTTTTGGTAAACTTAGGTCATTTAATGCAAATAGTTCATTGCAAACTCGATGGGGTTTTATGTAAAAGCTTTATTTTAAAATAGCATCGAGGGTATTTTTGGTAAAAATATATTAATTAAAATATTAAAAATGTTTAATAAAAATATACTTTATATTTTATGATACTTTAGTGACAAAACCTACCATTTAGAATTTTAGGGTATTTTAGTGAAAAAATCTATCTTTTGAATACATAAAGTATTTTAATATAACTTAATCTTTTAAACTTATGGTATATTATTAAAAATATAATTTGCAACTTGTTTTCTTTTGAGTTACATATAGATTGATAAAAAATATTTTTATATTGTTAAATTTGTTTTATTTTGTTTTAAAATTCCGTATTTCCTTTCAAGACCGTGCTTCGTGAAAAGTTCCGCATCTCACTCACCAAATCCAAGATGCGTGATAATCCGCACCATCACAATGGATGGTTGTGAGGCAAAAACACGCGGAAAAAGATTATGGATTAAATTCTCTTTTTTTATCAATTTTTTTTATGAAAATGGGAAAAGAGAACCTCTAAACTAATTTTTTAGCACATAACAACTTTGATTAGACAAATAGAAATTAATAATATTTTCTTTCATTTAAATCATGTTGAAAGTGGCAAGTTTATTGAAAGTTAGCCTTTTATACGAGGACCAAGCATGCAGCATCAACCTCTTAATCTGAACTTGAAGTAAACAACTTAATTGTATCTTTCAAGCTCTCTGGCCAGTCCATCAGATGACACTTATATATTTGAACTAAAAATATACCGATAGACAATTAATTAACATGATGGGATTAAGGAATGACTTTTTTTCTTCCAAAAATAATCAAGCAATTAGTTTTATAATCCTTGGCCATGTTCTACTAGCTCAAGGGATTCTTCGACTGCTGAAGTTTAGAATTAAATATATTAGAGCTAGTCTTTGGATTAGAAATTGGTTTTGTTAGAAAAAACCCAAAAAAAACAACAACAACATGTAATATAGATCTTATATGAAGATATGACTAGCATGTGAAACATGATCTATTGGCTGTTAAGCTTTAGGGATTACAACAAAGCAAGGCGGCAAATTCGTGAAAGAGCACGACAAAAGGAAGAGAGGAACGGAGACTTTCTCGCGATGAGGACGTAAAGAAACGACAGAACTTCGTTGAGGCATTTCATGGAACATCTCCAGGCGCAAATTTAAAACGTCGACCGATTGAAGATCCGAAGGCATGGAAATAATCATGTCGATAACGTGGTCTCGGGCCTATCCTTGGAGCCTTGGATATCGGCCCGAAATCGCGTCGAACTGGTTGTTCCAAGGTTGAGGGTATGGTGTTGTTGTTGCGGTTGCTGCTGTTGTTATTGTCGCTGCGATAGTGAGGTGATTGCGGCTGCTGGAGTTACCGTCGAAGAAGTGCTCGGTCTGATGAGAGGGCTGCGAAGGTTCGGCCTTGGGTCAGGGTCAGGGTCAGGGTCAGGTTAGAGAAGAGGAAGTTGAGAGTGTGAAAGAGAGACTTGGAGAGAGGTATATATGTAGGATAGAAGAAAAGGAGAGAGGGGGGGGAGGGGGAAGAGTAGGGGGGAGGCTCCGTTACATAATCGAGTGGGGAAGAAAAGAAAGAGTTTGGGGTTTTTAGACTACTGGGCTGGGCTTGGATAAAAAGAAAAAGAAAAAGTAAAGGAGAAGAAAATGATTTGGATTTTTAGTTTTTGCTTTATAGGAATAAAAATTATTAATGGGCTGGGCTTATAAATAGAAGGGGAAATGAATGAATGAGCCTAGGGGTGCAGAGAAAGAATTATGAGGAAAATAAATCCCGAAGCGAAAGACGGATTCTGAATATTCGAAAAGTACCCGGATTTCAAGAGAATACGGTATTTAAATATATATAAAGGTATAGGAATTTTGGGATCGTTACAGACTCGAAAAAAATATTATAAATTAGTTTTATATATTATACATTTGGTCTTTTCAATGGAACATTACTGTACATTGTGTCTCTATTGATCGAAATTTCTTGGTTCACCACTGCACATGGTTATGTGTGTTTTGAGCCGATGGCTCATTTATATAAAATGACCGCATACCCCTTTTCCTCTCAAACTCTATATATATATACCATTAATTTTTGCCACGAACTTATTAGAATGTATTTAATTTATTTGATCTCTCTATATATAATAATTTATTTTCTTCTTGGATCATGATGGGGAAGATTTTCTTATGACTTCAAACCCCACCAGTTTGATTGTTTCAAGACACGTGTTTCAACTAAAGATTAGCGTTTTTTTAGACTATGGAGATTTTGTATGTAATAAAATCTTGAAAGAGACCGATTCTATTCTCAAAATGAAAATTTTCAATTAATTGCTTGAATGTCAAATAAGAAAATTTGGTTTACTTAGTTATTAATTTTCAATACTTTATGTTTAAAGAAAATTTTAATCAGATTTTGCAATGTGTGAAAAGACTCCAAAGCTTAAATTTTATAACTTTTAATACACTCTGAGTATTTGCAGATTGGATGATGAAGAAAATGTGATTGCCCCCTTCACCGAGGTGAAAATTTTGCTAACGTTTAAATTTTAGTTGAAATTGATTTTAAATTCTTAATAAATACTGATTTTTCAATGATTGATATTTAAAGATAAACATATGCCATAAGTTTTTTTACACGGTTAATTATTTTTTCTCATTTTTTAAAAGTTAATTAGGATTAATAATATAAAAAAACCTCCTCTCTCACCAGCACTTCAACAAGTTCTTGGATCCACATAGAAAGGAAAACAACCCATAAAAATGATAAAGGTTATAAAGGAAAAAAGTTAGTAAAATTTTAGCATTTAAAATAATGAACATAATCGTGAAACACATGGGCCTTAAAAATCTAGTATATAATAGATTTCGACAGCTCTTGATTTATAATCGCAACTTGCAATTGTATTTGTTATATTCTGAAAATAAAACAGTTTGAAATTTTGGTGGAGATTGGTTTGGAGTTCTCTGCAATTTATGAGAGCTGAATAGAATTTTTTATTTTGATTTTGATTTTGCTTAATTTTACAGTAAATTATGCTAAAGAATCACAAACTTCCATCTCGATTTTGTTTTTTAAGATAAGTACAATAAACTTTGTAAGATACATTCAAGTACCACATATATTAAAAGTGACATATTTGATACCATCCTTAATGAATTTATCATAAAATACTTCCACCACAAGAAGCATCCAAATTTTTTTTGTAAACCATACTGTTTTAATGCCTATGATTGAATGACGCATAAAAGAATGTCTTAGTTAAAAAATTTCTTATTTGTTCCGATTTGTATTGTGGGGGTGTATATATTTTTTGATTGGAATTTTTAATATATCTTGAAAGCTTTTCGTGCTTTGGCTACCAAATTTTCTGGTCCGCCGTTGAAGTCAGGGTGTTTTTAATAAGTATTTCTTACAAAATGACTAATACTTATTTCTTGGGGGACCTTACTCAAAATCCATTTTTTCGAAACTTTTTTCACTTGAAAATCATATGCCTAAAAGGACTACCTTAACTAATGGAGCGAGCCGAAACAACTTACTTCGGAATTCGTTTGTTTCGTCTAGCTGGTGAAGAGAATTTTTCTCACTTTGTCAGTCAGACGAGACGATGCGAGACGAGGGCAATAGTAACGAAGCCAGAATGCGCTCGCTTCTCCGTTTCGACTCGCCGGTTCACGAGGCGAAGCGTGAATTTTTCGTCTGGCTCGGTTGCGATTTTTTTTTAAAAATTAAAATTAGACTTAAAATTTTGAAATTTAAACAAGTTTTTATATTTAAAAAAATCCTAATCAATTTACAATTTCATAATACTTGTTGTTGTTTTTTAGATTAAAGACTGAATCCACTCGGGCTGCCTATGTATCCCTTCCAAATATTGATCTTAATGAGAGAGAATCAGGTCTACGTATTTCTTCTTCTACTATTACAAATTTCACTCACTACTCGTCGATGCTGATTTTGGTTCCTCCTCCTTTGGTGTTGGTCTCGTCCGATCCTATTAGCTCTTCAGGTAGATAATCCGAGTCCAAAGTGATTGCATTTTCCCCTCTCTGTTTCCCAATCTTGCGACCAAATCATGCACTCCATTGTGTCACGCGCGTTTCTTCTCGCTTAATATCCCGCCATATGTACTAAAAACACTTTCCGACGCTACTGTGAATACTGGAACAGTTAGTAAAGCAAGAATCTCAGTAGAAAGCACCGGATACAAATGTCCGTGGCTTTTCCACCAGGCTAAAATATCAAAGCCATATATATTTAAATTTACATCTGACTCAGTTTGTTAAAATATCGATAAATCATTTAAAGATGACAATAATGAGGCTACCGGGCCATTTGTCATTTTCTTCTGTTGAATAAGTGATAAACCTGGAGTCGAAGTACGCAAACTGGTTGAGGATGGCGGTCTACTAGTTATACCAGAAAAAAAATCGTGCAACATACAAATCAAACACTTCATTTAAATTACTTCTAACGATACTAACATAGACATCAATATCTACACCATATCCCATGACCGTGTGGAACTTGGTTAAAAGAGCCTCAGAACCTTCTAATTTAATTTTAGGGCTCATTACCGAACATAAACAGTAAATAATTGGAACTTCAGAGAAATATTTAGAAATATTAGCCAGCATAGTAAGTATCGGATGGTGAAGTACTGGATTTTCGATGTGACAAACAAAAAAATTAGCTATATTATACAATTCAGAGACAAGAATATGAGAAGTGGAGGGTATAAGTAGCGGAAAATCGTCCGGTTGTTATTTTAGAAGTCATAAGAAAATCATTAAAAAGATCAACAGCCACCCGATGATTGGGTGTTAAGTGGTTTTCTTCAAGCATTTGTTCATTCCACATGTTCTACAAGAATCAGGTCTACGGTTTTTAATACAATACGAAGCATGTCATATGTATTATTCCACTTAGTTGTCATATCTTTTTAAGAGACGGTCTTACACATGCAGTTAGACATCTAGTTTTGTATTCGGCTTTTCTTTTTCCAGAACTTTTAATAAACCTACATACATTTTTAATTATTTAAATATTTGTATTACATACGGTATATGCATCTTGTACAGCAAGGTTAAGTATATGACATGCATAACGAATATGAAAAAAGCGACCACTGCAAATTGGTTTGCATAGCCTAATGAGTTCAACAACAGCAGAATTATTTTTGCTAGCATTATCAAAATAAATAGAAAAAAATTTATTTACACAATGATATTCTTCTAAAATAAATCTAATTTTAGAAATTATATGAAAAGCACTGTGCGAGTATGGAAATTGTCTAAAAGCAATAATTATTTTTTGCAAAAACTAGTTAGAATCTATCTAATGTGCAGTAACACAGATCCAGGAAAGTTCTCTTCTATCCGTCTAAATATCAGAAATTAATGAAATACCGATATCCAAAGAAGCAAGAGCAGAAATTAATACCTGTTTACCATTGTTGTAGAGGCTAAAACAACGAATTTTAAGCGTAGTCCTCAGAACTCTTTTGAATGCCGGTTGCAATACCATTTGAATATATCGCTCAAAAGACGCGCTTTCTCCGAATCCGAGAACCTGTTCATCTGCCATAACATATCTTGTCATTTCTAAAACATTTAAATCATGATTATATTGAAAAAGACATTAACTGGCAAAACCAATTTGTGTTTGTGTAGTGGAGAAACCGGTCGGGGCTTCTAAGTGGTTTTTTGCATGTTTATTCAAACTACTGGTGCCGGCACTACCCTTGTGTTTATATGCATTACCACTATCATGCCAACCCCCCAATACAGAGAGTATTGTCTGCTTTGGCCAAACCTGCACGGTTTTGTCCTTCGGAGCGAACCGGACCCGACCAGGGGCCACTTCCCAGGCGGTCACCTATCCCAGGACTTCTTTGGCCCGAGCACGTTTAATTACGGAGTTCTCAAGCTCCTGTAGTGCCGGTTCACTTAAAAGGCGCATTTATATTGAAGAGTGATATCATTCCATTTATTGTACAGATCTGCCCTCTTTCGGAATGTATTCCGAAGATTCCTCATTATTCTACAGTGGGTCCCACGGACTCAAGAGGCGGCCTCCCACGGATTCAAGAGGTGGCCCCCGCCCCTTGGCATGACACTTGGCGTGGCACTTTTTCCGTGTGGCACTTTGTTCCATGAGCAAGAACCGAGTCCCAACATCCTCCCCACCTTTGAACAATGGTTTTATTGCTATCAGAGCCAGGTTTAGAATGAAATTACAGTTCCGACTAAGTTACACCCTTGATTTATACATTATTATATGCATTTTCAGCTCTTATAAGTCTCGTTGAATCAACCTATAATCCATACTTGAATTCGATTCCCTTCCTTGATGATCTTTCGGAGATTTGGACTCCTCAGGCAACTCTTCAGGTACCGGTCCCCACGATCATACAGAGAAGATTCTCAGCACACTGACGACCCTAGCATAGGATCAGGAAAGAAAGACTAATTTCTTGGTTGATAGATTGAAGACGGTGCAAGAGACCGCAATTATCGCTTTGGAGAGATCTACAGTTGTCCCTGCCGTCCCCAAGGGATCTCTCAAACCGGTTACACAGGCTAGGGCTGGTACCGTTTATAATTTCAGGAGACTTTACCCGGCGGTATTCATAGGAGCAGTAGATCCTCTTGAGACCGAGCAATGGCTAATCAACATGGAGAATCTTTTGATGGCCGCTCGGGTCCCTGACGATGAAAAAGTGAGCTTGGTGAAGATCCAGCTAGAGGACGATGCCCGCTCATGGTGGTCCATAGAGGAAAGCGGGCTACAAAAACCTATCGGATGTGACACATTCTCTGCATGTTTCCTAAATCACTATTTTTCGGCCACTGCCAAGGCCGAGATGGAGGAGAAATTTATCACGTTGAAGCAAAATGGTCGCCCAGTGGATGTCTACGCCGCAGAGTTTAACCGGCTGAGTCGCTTTGCACCGTACATAGTAGCCACCGAAACTTCCAGGACCAGACGGTTTCAGCAGAGGCTCTTTTGAATAAACGGCATAGTCTATGTCATCTTCCTTTTGCCCAGAGGAGCATTCGGGGAGTAAGACATAAGATTTTTACGAGTATAATAGAAAGTATTGAGCTGCAACAGCTTATCGCATCCCTCGACTTATAGACCTTCGCACAGGTGTTGAACGTTGCCCGGGTACAGGAAAGGTTGGCAGAGAAGGCCAAGGGCCAGCGATCGATGGATAGGAGACCCCATATAGTTCCGTCACGAGCTGCCACTTCTCCTCGTGGAGCAATCCCAGTTCACAGGCCAAGGGTAACGCAGATGAAGCGTACTTTCTCACTTCAGCTACCGCAGCGGAGGGCTTTAATTTGCGACTATTTCCAGAGGCTAGGGCACATGCAGAGAGATTGTCGCAGAGCCAAGGGACGATGTCTGATTTTCGGATCTGGCGAGCACAGGGTCAGAAGGTGTCCCCAGAGATCCGAGCTACAGGTTCAGCGGGTGTCCCCATAGACCCAAGCTGCAGGGTCAACGGGTGTCCCCAGAGATCCGAGCTGCAGGGAGGGTCCGAGCAACAACAGCCGTCGTTCGGCACTTCAGCTCAGAGGGGTCCACCTCTGGTATCCTAGCGGCAATTATTCGATCAGAGGAGGACTAGTATGAGTTGGAATCAGGTGTGGGCATTCACCCTGACCTCCGATCAGGTGGAGGCATCTGGAGAAGTGGTTGCAGGTACTCTCCTTGTTCATTCTGTACCAGCTAGATTTCTATTTGATTTGGGTGCTTTGCATTGCTTTATTTCTGCACGGTTTGTTGACACACACTCTATATCTCATGAGCCGTTGATCAAGGGTTGGGAGATACATACGGGTAACAGAATTATTGTGTCCAGCCAAGAGTGTAGATTGTGCCCTGTGGTAATTTGTGGCAGAGAGTTTTATGTAAACTTCATTTTTATTGGGTCTGGTGGCTATGACGCATTTCTGGGGATGGATTGGCTGAGCACTTACCATGATGTTATCAAATGCTTAGTGTAACAACCCTATTTGAATGCAATAAATCAAAAGTTTATCAAGATTCTTTCCCCAAATTTTTGAATTTTTATTTGGCCTCTAAAATATTTAATTTAGATTTTTCTCTGGAAACAATTTTGATATGGAAAATATTCAGTTTTTATATTATATGAATAATATCTTCTTAGCGACAGCAAAATCATATTCTTTCGTATCTGTTTACTGTTAAAATGAGAGCGAGAAAATCTACACCGAATCTCTAAATGCAATCAATTAAAGATATGTATCCTTATAATATATTTATAAAAATGTTTTATATATACAAAAAAAAACTCTTTCTATCCCTCATTCTCACAACTTAATCTCTCTCTCTCTCATACGCGCACCCCTCTCTTTCCCCCGCTGCTCTCGTCCCTCACCCACGAAAACCCTAACCCTAGTCGTCGCCGCCGCCGATCCCGACCCCTCCTCTCGCCTCCATCAACGCGGCGACCCTCTCCTCCCTCCTTCGCCTTCGCCCTCGTCCTCATCCCACCGACGCCGCCTCCATCCATCGTCGCCGCCACAAATCCCGACCCCCTTATCTCATCCCATCGCCCTTGCCCTTGTTCCCTTCGCACCACCATCTCCGACTCCACCACAACTCCCAGCCACCTGCACCAAACGCACGCTGTCGCCATCTCCCTCCGCCGTAGCCCTTGCCTTCACCTCGCAGCTGCTCCCCTCTCTCCTCCGACAGCGACGTCGCCTGCCCCACTACCTCACAGCTTTCCCATCGCCGGATCTGTGCACTCGACGCCTTCACGACTCGACTAGGACCCATCCAAACCCTAGCTTGATACCATCACCATCCTCTGTAAGTTTCCTTGATCCCTGTTCAAAAAAAAATAAAAAATAATTAACTAGAGTGATATGAAAACAGTGAACATTGAAAGAGGAATGGAAGATTTAAACTTTAGGTTGATGGGTTTGTTTATAAGTTATAAATATGTGTACATGGAGTTTATTTTGACAGTGAAATTATTATTGGATGGTAGAATAAAACAGAGGACTTGAAGGAAGGAAAAATCAGAATTAAAACCCTAAGTTGATATAATTGCGTTTGGTTGTGTGACCGTATTTATGAGAATAATTATAGTTTAATCGATGATAAATTTATCTAGGCGGAGCATATAACTCAAATCCCAAGTCGCACCTTAGCTGAGATCGAGCCTGCATTTTGTACATTTTTTTCCGTGATCGCTATCCTCAGGCAAGTACTCTTGCTCTTTTCATTTTGTCAATGCAACATCGGCAATTATCTAAATTAGTTCTTAACCTGTACAAGGTTGGATATTAGAGGAAAGATGTTTCTTTCACAGTTTATCATCTGTCCTTATCGTAACACTTGCTAATATATAATGCTGACTGCTGCTTGCTTTTCGTTATGTAATGCTATGACATGAATATTATGCACATGAATCCTTTTACATACTTTATACACATTCGAGACTCATGTTGATTACATGTATAGAACATCTTGATTTGACATGCTTACTCGTGACCTTTATTATTTATTTTCTCAAGTGAAATCATTAATTAGAGTGCTGGACTACATGCCATGACACCACTATTCACCAGTTTTTCTTCCATACAATTACCATACTACAAGTTCTTGTCTTTTCAGCATTCTTAATTAGTGATTTTAATCTTTACCATAGCAGCTATAAATACGTGGGTGTTGGGGTAGTTTGAGTGTGCGTTGTACAACAGGATCTCAGGAGTCCCATGCCGGCAGCTCGTACCGGGCTATAGTGGTCACATGATTACAGCTAGTACCGGGCTATAGCGGTCACATGATTACAGCTCGTACCGGGCTATAGCGGTCACATGATTACAGCTCGTACCGGGCTATAGCGGTCACATGTTTACAGCTCGTACCGGGCTATAGCGGTCTCTTGTTCATTCCACAGTTGGGCCCGTGTTTCCTAGCCCTTGGGGTACCACTCTTGGGTTAGGAATACTCCTGCAGAGGTTGACGCACACACTCAAGCTTTCGATATGATAGTTTACCTTTTAGTGGCCAGTTAGGTTATGACCCGATCCCTTACTTATGTTTCATAGTATTAGTGCATTTAATTAATTATATATATGCTTTCTTGTGCACAGGGCTTCACTTTTATATATTCTTGTTATTATGTTACACACACTTTTTACGTTGAGTACTTGTTGGGATGTTCTGACATCCCTGAGATTTGCCATCTCAGGTTTAGAGGCAGATCTGCAGGCTGAGCAGGAACAGAGCGGCTATCAGGATTTTGCTGGAGATCAGTAATCGTAGGTTATTTTCCTTTACTTTTAACTCTTAGCATGTGCGCCCTTATGGGACGTTAGGACTTTTGTATCTCTTACGGATCTTATTTTATTCCGAATCTCCTGTTTTTGGATCTTTAGTTGTATCAATTATCTAGTGGACCCATTTTAGGATTTCTTGTGGTTTCATTGCAGCATGATTATTAGTATTATTTCTTTTGCTCTTGGATTTTATATTGACAGGTTAATCTAGACAGCCTTATGTGACTATGGAAGGACTTTTCCTTACCGTAGGTAGCATGGCTGGCCTTCGTCGCTTCCCGTACTTCACATTTTGGGACGCGGGGCGTGACAAGGTTTTGTTGGTATCAGAGCCCAGGCTGACTCCAAAGTTAGTCTTGGTTCTACCGACCTTTCAGGTTAGAAACACATGTCTATGTTTTCCCCAGTATGTCATGCTGCAGATTCCGTTGACTCTGACCGTAGGATTCGGGCGACTTACATAGAGTTACGATATTGTGCCCATGTACCGCGGCATGGATACAATACGGTATTCTGTATGAGTAACTTAGAGTCCTACACTTGATCTGTATTCTTTGAATTGATTATTTTCCTTATCTCTTTGCTTCACTCAGTTTTAATATTTTGAATTTAAACCCCATTTTCGTTGCTAAATCTCGTTGTTCGTTTTGACCTCAGAATTATGGCCGAAGAAAATTTGCGAGTATATGGGAGACGTGACAACAATACTGCACTACTTGGAGTTATACGTGGCATGCTGGAGAGTCAACAGCAGCAGACCGAATTGCTACAAGGGGGCCTTCTTGCTTCTCAGCAGACCGCTACTGCGGCCCTGAACAAGGTGGCTGAGGTTCGTGAAGGTAGACGCCCGGGCAGCGTCGCCGATTTCAGGAGACTACAGCCGGCAGTTTTCACTGGCACAGGCGGACCACTGGATGCCGAGCAGTGGGTTGTCGACATGGGAAATTTATTGTCAGCCGCCCGGGTTCCTGAAGAGGACAAAGTGGATATAGTCAAGATTCAACTGCAGGATATTGCTAGAATTTGGTGGCTCGCGGAAGAGAACAGGTTGGAGAAACCGATTACATGGACTGATTTCTCTACGGCTTTTCTTGGGAAATTCTTCCCTAAATCGGCCAGGATCGAAATGGAACAGCAATTTATCAATCTTCGTCAGAGAGATCGCACAGTGGACGAGGTAGCGGCCGAGTTTATCCGACTCAGTCGTTTTGCTCCTTCAATGGTAGCCCAGGAAGAGGATAGGGCTAGAAGATTGTTACAGTGTCTCACTCTGGAAATACAAGAGAAGTTAGCTTCACATGATCTGAGGACTTATTCAGAAGTATTAGATGCGGCCCGCAGAATTGAGACAGTTATGGATAGAAGGAAGAAACTTCAGAGTGGAAGATTCAAACGACCCGCGAATCAAACTTCAGGGAGGATTCCAGTTAGACAGCATGGAGGAGTTCAGATGAAGCGTACCGCAACCCCACCACAACGGGAATCTACGGTTTGTGGATACTGTCGGATACCGGGACACATCGAGAGAAATTGCCGCCGCGCTAAGGGTCTATGTCTGATTTATGGTGCTAGTGACCATCAGATTGGGAGTTGTCCAAGGAGAGCAGAGCGCAACCAACCTCAGAAAGGACTTGTCCCTCAGGAGCAACTTTTTGAGCAGAGGCGAGGAAACACAGGTCGTGGACAGGGACGGGCCTTTACACTGACAGCTGAGCAGGCGGAAGCATCGGAGGATGTCGTTTCAGGTACCGTTCAAATTTGTTCTGTTCCTGCTAGATCACTTTTCGATTCTGGAGCTTCGCATTGTTTTATGTCTTTGGATTTTGCCACAACACATTCTATTGCACACAAAACACTGACTAGAGGTTGGGACATTCACACTGGAAATGGGGTAGTTACCACCAACCTAGAGTGCAAGCTTTGTCCAGTTGTGATTTGCGGCAGAGAGCTTTTCGCAGATTTCCTGTTGATTGGGACCGGTAGTTATGATGTCGTCTTAGGAATGGATTGGTTGGGCACCTTTCACGCACATATTGATTGTCGGGCCAAAACTGTAAACTTTCGCATTCCTAACCACCCAGAGTTCGTGTTCATTGGAGGGAGCAAATCTCTGGGACCCATAAAGTTCAGAGCAAAGCCGACGTGCGACATACTGGCATCAATGGAGGTTGATATAAGTTCGGCACCGGTCGTAGTTCGGGAATTTTTGGATGTCTTTCCTGAGGACTTACCCGGCTTACCCCCACCTCGTGCTTTGGGGTTTTCGATAGAATTATTGCCAGGAACGGCACCAATTTCTAAGTCACCCTACAGGATGGCACCAGTTGAATTGGCGGAATTGAAGAAGCAGATAGAAGACCTCCTCAGCAAAGGATTCATTCGCCCGAGTACTTCTCCGTGGGGCGCTCCAGTTTTACTAGTAAAGAAGAAGGACGGCTCGTTGCGCATGTGCATCGACTACCGAGAGTTGAACCGGGTTACGATTAAAAACAAGTACCCTATACCTCGGATCGATGATTTGTTCGATCAATTGTGTGGTGCTCGAGTGTTCTCTAAGTTGGATCTTCGGTCGGGGTATCATCAAGTTCGTGTTAAAGCGGAGGATGTATGCAAAACAGCCTTCAGAACTCGATACGGTCATTATGAATTCTTGGTAATGCCATTCGGTGTTACTAATGCCCCAGCCGTGTTCATGGATTTAATGAACCGAGTTTTCTCCCAATACCTTGATCAGTTTGTCGTAGTTTTCATCGACGGCATTCTTGTGTACTCCAAAAGCAAGGAGGAGCATGCCGAGCATTTGAGGATCGTGTTGCAAATACTGAGGCAAGAAAAGTTTTATGCCAAGCTTAGTAAATGCGAGTTTTGGCTTGAACAAGTTCAATTTTTGGGCCACATCGTTTCTGGAGACGGTATATCAGTAGATCCAGCGAAAATTGAAGCAGTGAAGGATTGGCCAGCACCAAAGTCAGTAGCAGAGATTAGAAGTTTCCTGGGACTCGCAGGCTACTACCGCAGATTTGTTAAAGATTTTGCACGAACGGCTGAGCCATTGACAAGACTTACTCGAAAAGGGATACCAT
Organism: Agapanthus africanus; assembly: GCA_030015575.1. Classification (NCBI taxonomy): domain Eukaryota; kingdom Viridiplantae; phylum Streptophyta; class Magnoliopsida; order Asparagales; family Amaryllidaceae; genus Agapanthus; species Agapanthus africanus. The sequence goes on along the minus strand of JASDDO010000019.1, from coordinate 911,767,244 downwards.
TCGTATGGTCAGAAGAGTGCAACCGAGCGTTCGAATTATTGAAGGAGAAACTCACAACCGCACCCATATTGACCGTACCAGATAGGACAGGAGGACTGATGATTCATAGCGATGCTTCCGGTAAGGGGCTAGGCTGTGTCTTGATGCAACGTGGGAGTGTTGTCGCTTATGCCTCGCGTCAACTGAGGACGCACGAGAAGAATTACCCGACTCACGATTTAGAGTTGGCCGCTGTAATCTTTGCTTTGAAAATTTGGAGGCATTATCTTTTAGGAGAGCGGGTGGAAATTTTTACGGACCATAAGAGCTTGAAATACGTATTCACGCAGAAGGAGCTAAATATGAGACAGCGTAGGTGGTTGGAGTTCATGGCTGATTATGATATCGATTTGAAATATCATCCCGGGAAAGTAAATGTGGTACCGGATGCTCTCAGTCGGAGACCAACAGCGATGTGGTTGACTGGCCAGAAGGAACTCATTGATGAATTTCGCAGGCTCAATCTAGAAGTGGTAGAGCAGGGGACGCCCGGACAATATTGGCAACTACAGGTGCAGTCTTCGTTAGTTGATCGTATTAAAGCTGCACAGACTGGGGACCCGCAATTGCAGAAACTCCGCGGGTTAGTAGAGGAAGGATTGAGAACAGACCTATTGATACACGAAGATGGCTCTTTAAGGTTCGGCGGTCGATTATGCGTGCCAAAGGGCGACGTTCGAGAGGAAGTGTTGAAGGAAGCACACAGTTCAGCTTATTCGGTGCACCCGGGTGGTACCAAGATGTATAGGGACATTAAACAACACTTTTGGTGGAATGGCATGAAGAGAGAGACTGCCCACTATGTGTCGAAGTGCTTAGTGTGCCAGCAGGTGAAGGCCGAACATCAGCGAGTGGCCGGCCTATTGCAACCACTTCCCATTCCCCAGTGGAAGTGGGAACACATCACTATGGACTTCGTGACGGCTTTACCACGGAGTCCTAAGGGCAATAATGCTATTTGGGTTATCGTCGACCGTCTCACAAAGGCGGCCCATTTTCTACCCTTTCGAGTGGGACAATCGACGGAGACATTGGCAGAGAAGTATATGCAAGAGATCGTACGGTTGCATGAGGTGCCTATCTCTATAGTATCGGACCGAGACACGAGATTCCTCTCACATTTCTGGAGAAGCCTACAAGAGAGTTTAGGCACTCGTCTTAGCTACAGCACAGCTTACCATCCCCAGACTGACGGGCAGTCTGAACGTACGATACAGATACTAGAAGATATGTTGAGAGCCTGAATGCTAGATTTCAAGGGATCATGGGAGGATCATCTTCACTTGGTGGAATTCTCGTATAATAACAGCTATCAGGCGAGTATCCAGATGGCACCATTCGAGGCACTTTACGGACGTAAATGTCGTTCTCCACTTTGCTGGGATGATGTGGGTGAGCGAAGATTATTAGGACCGGAGCTCGTAACCCAAACAGTTGAGAAGGTCCAGTTGATCAGGGACCGTATCAAGACAACACAGGATCGTCAGAAGAGCTGGGCAGATACTAGTCGAAGACCTCTCGAGTTTGGAGTAGGAGAGCATGCTTTCCTTAAGATTTCGCCGACTCGAGGAGTGATTAGATTCGGTAGTCGTGGGAAACTCAGTCCCCGATTTATTGGACCATTCGAGATTGTGGAACGCGTTGGGGCAGTGGCGTACAGATTGGCCTTACCACCTTCTTTGGCTGGTGTGCACGACGTATTCCATGTATCGCAGTTGCGTCGGTACGTTCGTGATGATAGTCATGTTCTCGATCACTCTGAATTAATCTTGAGCACCGATCTCTCGTATGAAGAGCAACCTACAGCCATTGTCGACCGTAAGGAGAAGGTTTTGAGAAACAAGATCATCCCTCTAGTTCTTGTATCTTGGGGCGGACGTTCTCGCGGGGAATCTACTTGGGAGCGCGAGGACACGATTCGTCAAAAGTACTCACACTTGTTTTCTTGATCTTGTAGTCGTCCTTCCAATTTCGAGGACGAAATTTTCTGTAAGGTGGGTAGGATGTAACAACCCTATTTGAATGCAATAAATCAAAAGTTTATCAAGATTCTTTCCCCAAATTTTTGAATTTTTATTTGGCCTCTAAAATATTTAATTTAGATTTTTCTCTGGAAACAATTTTGATATGGAAAATATTCAGTTTTTATATTATATGAATAATATCTTCTTAGCGACAGCAAAATCATATTCTTTCGTATCTGTTTACTGTTAAAATGAGAGCGAGAAAATCTACACCGAATCTCTAAATGCAATCAATTAAAGATATGTATCCTTATAATATATTTATAAAAATGTTTTATATATACAAAAAAAAACTCTTTCTATCCCTCATTCTCACAACTTAATCTCTCTCTCTCTCATACGCGCACCCCTCTCTTTCCCCCGCTGCTCTCGTCCCTCACCCACGAAAACCCTAACCCTAGTCGTCGCCGCCGCCGATCCCGACCCCTCCTCTCGCTTCCATCAACGCGGCGACCCTCTCCTCCCTCCTTCGCCTTCGCCCTCGTCCTCATCCCACCGACGCCGCCTCCATCCATCGTCGCCGCCACAAATCCCGACCCCCTTATCTCATCCCATCGCCCTTGCCCTTGTTCCCTTCGCACCACCATCTCCGACTCCACCACAACTCCCAGCCACCTGCACCAAACGCACGCTGTCGCCATCTCCCTCCGCCGTAGCCCTTGCCTTCACCTCGCAGCTGCTCCCCTCTCTCCTCCGACAGCGACGTCGCCTGCCCCACTACCTCACAGCTTTCCCATCGCCGGATCTGTGCACTCGACGCCTTCACGACTCGACTAGGACCCATCCAAACCCTAGCTTGATACCATCACCATCCTCTGTAAGTTTCCTTGATCCCTGTTTAAAAAAAAATAAAAAATAATTAACTAGAGTGATATGAAAACAGTGAACATTGAAAGAGGAATGGAAGATTTAAACTTTAGGTTGATGGGTTTGTTTATAAGTTATAAATATGTGTACATGGAGTTTATTTTGACAGTGAAATTATTATTGGATGGTAGAATAAAACAGAGGACTTGAAGGAAGGAAAAATCAGAATTAAAACCCTAAGTTGATATAATTGCGTTTGGTTGTGTGACCGTATTTATGAGAATAATTATAGTTTAATCGATGATAAATTTATCTAGGCGGAGCATATAACTCAAATCCCAAGTCGCACCTTAGCTGAGATCGAGCCTGCATTTTGTACATTTTTTTCCGTGATTGCTATCCTCAGGCAAGTACTCTTGCTCTTTTCATTTTGTCAATGCAACATCGGCAATTATCTAAATTAGTTCTTAATCTGTACAAGGTTGGATATTAGAGGAAAGATGTTTCTTTCACAGTTTATCATCTGTCCTTATCGTAACACTTGCTAATATATAATGCTGACTGCTGCTTGCTTTTCGTTATGTAATGCTATGACATGAATATTATGCACATGAATCCTTTTACATACTTTATACACATTCGAGACTCATGTTGATTACATGTATAGAACATCTTGATTTGACATGCTTACTCGTGACCTTTATTATTTATTTTCTCAAGTGAAATCATTAATTAGAGTGCTGGACTACATGCCATGACACCACTATTCACCAGTTTTTCTTCCATACAATTACCATACTACAAGTTCTTGTCTTTTCAGCATTCTTAATTAGTGATTTTAATCTTTACCATAGCAGCTATAAATACGTGGGTGTTGGGGTAGTTTGAGTGTGCGTTGTACAACAGGATCTCAGGAGTCCCATGCCGGCAGCTCGTACCGGGCTATAGCGGTCACATGATTACAGCTAATACCGGGCTATAGCGGTCACATGATTACAGCTCGTACCGGGCTATAGCGGTCACATGATTACAGCTCGTACCGGGCTATAGCGGTCACATGTTTACAGCTCGTACCGGGCTATAGCGGTCTCTTGTTCATTCCACAGTTGGGCCCGTGTTTCCTAGCCCTTGGGGTACCACTCTTGGGTTAGGAATACTCCTGCAGAGGTTGACGCACATACTCAAGCTTTCGATATGATAGTTTACCTTTTAGTGGCCAGTTAGGTTATGACCCGATCCCTTACTCATGTTTCATAGTATTAGTGCATTTAATTAATTATATATATGCTTTCTTGTGCACATGGCTTCACTTTTATATATTCTTGTTATTATGTTACACACACTTTTTACGTTGAGTACTTGTTGGGATGTTCTGACATCCCTGAGATTTGCCATCTCAGGTTTAGAGGCAGATCTGCAGGCTGAGCAGGAACAGAGCGGCTATCAGGATTTTGCTGGAGATCAGTAATCGTAGGTTATTTTCCTTTACTTTTAACTCTTAGCATGTGCGCCCTTATGGGACGTTAGGACTTTTGTATCTCTTACGGATCTTATTTTATTCCGAATCTCCTGTTTTTGGATCTTTAATTGTATCAATTATCTAGTGGACCCATTTTAGGATTTCTTGTGGTTTCATTGCAGCATGATTATTAGTATTATTTCTTTTGCTCTTGGATTTTATATTGACAGGTTAATCTAGACAGCCTTATGTGACTATGGAAGGACTTTTCCTTACCGTAGGTAGCATGGCTGGCCTTCGTCGCTTCCCGTACTTCACATTTTGGGATGCGGGGCGTGACACCTAGTTAGGAGTGTGGCATTTCACATTCCTAATCACCCAGAGTTCGTGTTCGTGGGAGGTAGTGAGTCATTGGAGCCAGCTAAGTTCCGAATGAAGCCGAAAACCTTGACCGCTATGGAGATAGATGAGAAGCCAGCACCGGAGGTGGTTTGAGAGTTTCTTGATGTGTTCCCCGAAGATCCACTAGGTTTATCCCCGCCTCGTATTTTGGGTTTCTCGATCGACCTGATTCCAGGTACGGCGCCAGTTTCCAAGGCTCCATACAGGATGACGTCAGTTGAGTTGGCGGAATTGAAGAAGCAGATAGAAGATCTTCTAGACAAGAGATTTATCCATCCAAGGGCTTCCTCGTGGGGTGCTCCCGTGTTATTGGTAAAGAAGAAAGATGATTCTTTGCGCATGTGCATTGACTACCGTAAGTTGAACAGGGTGACACTGAAGAACAAGTATCCCATTCTCCGCATTGACGATTTGTTTGACCAGCTAGGAGGTGCTCGGGTATTTCTAAGATGGACTTTCGGTCAGGGTATCTCCAAATCAGGGTCAAGATAGAGGATGTATGCAAGACGACCTTTCTAACCCGATATAGCCACTATGAGTTTCTTGTGATGTCGTTTGGTGTTATCAATGCACTCGCCATATTTATGGGCTTGATGAACAGAGTTTTCTCTAAATACCTGGACTAGTTTGTTGTTGTACTCATCGACGGCATTCTAATCTACTCCAGGAGTCGAGAGGAGCATGCCGATATAACATTTCAGAAAAATAAAATATTATTTTTGGGAACTGATATAATTGAATAATAAATATTACGAATATTTTAAAGTGTGGAGATTAGTTTTAAAAGTTATGGTACAATTAAATACCGATAAATTGGGAAATATTTGGAAGTTTATGTTAATTATTGATTTTGAAAGAGACTATAAGAATGGAGCATTCATAAATTTATTATAATTAATTATATTCTATATTAATGCTAAACTCGATTAGATTTCACTAATCTTGCATTAAGCTTGATTTTCGCATCATGACATGCAACAAAACTTGTTTCATTTTTGAACCACGGCATCTTGTTTTCTTTTATATGCATATGGATTTTTAATTGGTTTTGGGTTTAAAAAGAAAAGAAAAGAAAAGAAAAGAAAAGAAAATGGAAATGAATAAAGAAATGTGTATGGACATGAGAGAGAAGAGATCGAGGTGAGGGGTTCTTTGACCTTGGTCTCATTCCTACATCCCCTTCATTCTCCTTATCCTTTCTCACTCCCATGGCTGCCCTCTCTCCTCCACCTCCTCCTACACCTCAGAACAACCCCAAAAATGCACCAAAACACCCATTTCCTTTCACAAAAAGCATGCACAAGCTCACTACAAGCATGAGAAACCAAGAAAAATGGGATTTTGAGCACTTGGGGCAACTCAAGAAAATTCTTGAGTTGCCAAATAAGATAATTCTTTCATCATTAGTGTAGTAATCCACTTCCTTTAGCATATATACATGTTTAGAATTTGTTTAGCAAGGTTTTGTGACTTTTGAAAATTCTAGATGAGGATTAGGGTTTGATTTGAATTGAGATAGTGCAATTGAGGATTAATTAGTGACTAGAAACCCCTTTTGTGATAAAACCTAGATCAAACTGAGACGAGAACCTGAAACCCAAAATCTGAAACTTTCCGTATCGATTTTGTGAACTTTTATGCTTACAGGGAATCTGGGATAACCTGAGACTTTTACTAGAAAAAACAAGCTACTCCATTAACCTAATTAAGACCCTATGAGACCACCCTGTGAAAACGAACCCACTTCGAGCATCCAAAACCGAGTAGGCCGGTTTTCCAGGGTATGTGGCCAGCCAAGTGGTGGAGTTTAGTGCCTAGGTTTCTTCTGTAGCTCATATGCCCCCTATACAACACCCCAGTACTGTTTATTTAGCCCAATTTCACCTGAACAAAAATCTGGAGCAAGTTTTCAAACTTGCTGTTATGGTTTCATGGTTTTCAATAACTTGGTTTTGGTATTCGAACTGTGAATTCGATCGTTGGACGTTTGTACATCAATGACGAGGGATTTATGATTGTTTTCGTATGCGTAGGCTATAGATTCTAACATATAGGCGCTTCGCGTGTCGTTTTGGTTTTGAATTGGACGTGTTGATGCGATACGATGTGTTATGACATGTAGGTACCTCCGCGTGAACTTCGGGATGAAAAGCAAGGGCAAGGAGGTATCGACTTCGGCAAGCAAGGATCAAGGTGGGTAGATATATATCTACGGGGGAAGTCGGGTGGACGGCGTATAGTACCCCCGCAATTTCGTAGTGTAGCACACGAGTGCGTTATGTTATATATTATATGTGTTTTTGTGAAACATGGATATATAGTAATATGGGCCTTAGGAGATCATGGGATAGTGTTAGAATATTAGAAGTTAGTTGTTCACCGCCGAAAGACGCAACCGGGACGTTAGGACGTCTGGCCTGAATTTTGGGGGGCAGATGCTATTAGGTTTTATCTGTCCACCTCTCCGAAGATACCAAGTTGATTTATGACACCGTGCATCAGAGGTTTGGACGGATGCGGCCGTTGTAGCAGACTTCGTCAGATTCCTCCTCATTGTGAGGGGTTTTTGATTGTGGGGACGCTCTTTCCTGCAGGCGCAAGCCCCTGCAGTTAATTACGCTACCGCATCGCGGTAACCACTTTCTCCGTCTCCAGATGGTCACTTCGTGTCGTGTGTGTTTGTTTTATTTTTGGTTACCCGTGGATTATATACGGAGACTAATTTATGTTGTCGTCCGTAGGGCGTGGATTAGTCCAAATCCGCATTTTCTTAGATTTGGGTTTGGGTTGGTTTAAGGATCGTTAATCTTGTTTTAGATTAAGATCGACTCAAATGTTTGTTGAGGATACGCTGGTCTAATTTTAGACTAAGATCTACTCAACAGGATTTTGGGATCATTTAGATCCAATAAAAGAGCATTTGGACTCTATTGTCGTAGTTTAGGGACGTTGCGGTCCATTGGGTTTAAAGACATCATAGTCCATGAGTTTAAGGACCTCATAATCCATCGAGTTTAAGGACCTCATATTCTATCAAGTTTAAGGACGTTGCGGTCTATTGGGTTTTAGGACATCATAGTCCATGAGTTTAAGGACCTTATAGTCCATCGAGTTTAAGGACATCATAGTCCATGAGTTTAAGGACCTCATAGTCCGGTTTAAAGACATTATATTCCATGAGTTTAAGGATCTCATAGTCCGTGAAGTTTAAGGACATCATAGTTCGACATCATAGTCCATGAGTTTAAGGACCTCATAGTCCGTAAAATTTAAGGACATCATAGTCCATGAGTTTAAGGACCTCATAGTCCGGTTTAAAGACATTATAGTCTGGTTTAAAGACGTCATAGTCTGGTATTTTGGTTTCACAATTTGAAGATGCGCCAAAAGTTTTTGGTTATTGGGACCCTCCATCTCTCTAACGACGTTGAAGAATTACAACGACATGTATCAGAGGTATGAAGAGATGTACACTTGAACCAATATTGGTTGAGAGATCTATAGTCAAGTTTGGGACCAAGATCAATTAAAAGATTGTGAGCACATGGGCTCAGTTAATCTGTGTAATAACCCCAAATTCTCTGTACAACTTTCTGTGCAAATTTTTCAAAATTTAAAGAAAAGGGTACTTTTTCCTGAGCACAAGTTAAATACTTGTTTTGCTAATTAATAGCAAGAAGGAGCTTGTGGCTCATTGGTAATACCTTGCACTGCTGAACCAAGGCATCAGAGTTCAAATCCCATACCCCACATTATTTTTAATATTATTTTGTTTTGAATTTTTAGAATACCAAGAGTTTACACGTGTATATCTCACAAAAAACCTATTACACCCAGAAACTTAAATATACCAGTGAGATGATGAAGCGTCGGGGAACCCAACGGCGGCTGGACTCGGCCGAGTCGGCCGGCGGACCGGCCGACTCGGGCCGGCGCCGCCGGTTGGACTCGGCCGAACCGCCGAGTGCCCAACACAAAAGTTGTGTCGTTTTGGCTCCCCTGCACCCTTGTTCACTTTAATTCTTCATACCATTTCCATAGCCCCTTTAAATCACATTAAACCTAATTTTTATTACAATTTTTTTACATTTTATCATATTTTTTCATTTTAACTTTTCATCTACCCTAACCCCAACCTAACCCTATAAATACAACCCCTAAACACTATCCCCTCACTCCAAAATTCTGAGTAAACTCTCAAGAAATTCCAAGAAACCCTAGTGTTCATTTGAAGTGAACAAATAGGCGAAGCTCCGGCGAATTTTCCGGCGACAACCAAGGAGATCCCGGCGACGAGACGACGCACCGGTGCCTCCTCTCGATCCCTCTCTCTATCCTATTTAAGCTAAACACGTAAGTCCTACCTTTCCCCTTCTCTACTCTTTCTGAAAATACGAAATTCTAAAACCCGACGGAATCGAAACAAATCCGATTTCCGATTCGGTTATTCCTAAAATCTCACTTTTCCTTTAATACAATCTTGTTAAACCATTACATGTTGACTATTAAACACTAACTAATCATATTGAACAAGTTCCATATTAAAAGAAATTGCTATTTTCATTTTACCGTACTTTTTCATTAAAATACCTTATAATTTCATTTTCGACATTTGAACACCACAAACTTGCTATATCTTTAAGTTAGATCACGAGGTAATGACCTACCTCCTCACAACACTCATATGAAACATAGCACAATACTTTCAAGTACCTAGAATACGGAAAAACGAAACCTTTCAAATAAATACCACTTATTATCAAAAACCATTTCCTAAAAGATTAAGTATTTTACAAATCTTTGCAAAGTGCCGCTACAACCCAATTTGGGGAACCCAGAAACGGACAAATGACTTACTAGAAGAGATTATCGGGATGGTGCGGATTATCGCACATCCTCGGGCTTAGTAGTGCGAGATTCAGACCTCCGCAAGGAGCATTCAGTCTCGAAAATTTAAAATACGAACATCTTAAGAAAATGAGATTTCTAGAAATATAATATATATATATATATATAAATTATTTTTATATAAATATATATATGTAACATTAAAATATTTATTTTGTAATAATATAAATATTCCAACTCTTTTCAAAAATCACAAGAGTCACTTTACATTAAAATACCATGAATTCCATACAAGTCAATATTACAAATAAATACCCTTTATTATGAATTTAGGATATTTTCACTAGAAATATCATAATTATAAAATCTACATTCATGATAACTGTAAAAACGATAAATAAATACTTGGGGAGTATTTTGAAAAGTATATAAAAGTATTTTTACATAAAACCCTCTCAAGTTCTATAAATTACCCTAAGGACCCTAGTAAACATAGGTTTAAGCGGGGCCAATCTTTTGAGCCTCAAGGAGCCGGAGAAGTGGGTGCTTGCCTATCTAAGGTAGACAATTTAACAATGGTGTTATCAAAACGGTAATCGTCTTTGAAAAAGACACAAATCCTGCCGCCCATGTGTAGCGGTTACTTATAACAACAAAACCATCAGGACTTCAATTTACTTTTCTAATTGTCTGACTCAGACCGAGTCTCGTTAATAAAATGACTTGAATATAATTCAAGTACAATCTACAATTTACAATCCACAAGCTGCAATTTACAATATTACAATTCAACATGAATCCATTCAATCTATATTGACTGAACTGAACTATGGATATACTTCCATTTACATGATTCTCCAGTTACATCCATGATTCTACAGTTACATCCATTTACTGATATCATGGTTTCGGTAAGTCACCCAATTATACAATCTATACAGTTTACAATACAAGACAATACAATACAACTATACAACAAGACATCTCGGGGTTTAAGGGGTAGATTGGTACGGAAGGTGTTAAAAGTGGCACGGGACTGTAAGATTAAGATGTAATTACATCCATGCCGTTGTTCCGTGGTATTATCGACGGAGCCTTGTACTTCCATTTGCCCTAGTCTCTAGCATATAGAGACTCCTCTCATATACACTGGCATCCTTCTGTACCAAGTTACAAATAACAGCGTTAACAATAAATACAACATTATAACAATATAATACAACTTTAAAAGCTACTCTCTCTCTCTCTATCTATTCTATTTCTCCCTTATCTTTGGGACTTACGGAGCGATTTGTTCGCTGACGACATTCTTTTTCTTTCTTCTTTGAATGTCGTCAGGTGATCCGGACACCCCGGAGATGAGCCCAGCACTGAAGACTTAGACCACTTCATTGAAGACCCAGAACTCTAGCTACATTGTACACTTTTACTTCAGTACTTTTACTTTTCTGTTATGCCATTGTTTAGGCATTGCTTTCATTTAGCTGTATTTACTTTTCCATGCATTGTACAGAAAGAATGTTAATAAATAAAGTTGCTATTCAATTATATCTTGTCTCTTGTGCATCTACTTTTATATTGCTTAGATACGCTTAGCGTATTTACTTCACAGTAAATACATAGCGGCCTCGTCGCGTCCTCTGCCCGTATACTGGGAAGCGGGGTGTGACATGTTTTGTTGGTGGCCCATGCAGGTCAGAGCTGTATGGAACACTACCATGCAGTTCTGTTTTGTGTGAACAACCTAAGCAATATAACACAAGAACCAGCAACTAAAACATTCTTTACAAACATGTTCCTTGAATCTTATCAATTTCATATTCTTTGAATCATATACTTTGAATCTGTCCTAACCTAAATTTTTCATTCAAGCTTATGGATTCCCCAAACAACACCAGCACCAATTTCAACAACACTCCACCTTCACTACCAATCACACCTGCCATTCCTGCTCCACCCAACGAGCAAACGGTTCTGCTTGAGGCAATCCACGGCCTCCTAGAGGGACAGCAGCAGCTCTTGAACCATCCCGAGATTGAAGCACCTGGGATGAAACAATTCAGAGATTTACATCCCAAACAGTTCTCAGGAAAGGGGAGCCCACTGGAAGCTGAGGAATGGGCTCAGAGTATCGAGGACGATCTAGCCGCAACACAAGTGCCAGAAATAGCTTGGGTTCGTGTTGCAAAATTACAGCTCACGGAAAATGCACGGGTCTGGTGGAAGGCGGAAGAAAGCCATCTTGACCAACCTATCGAATGGATGACTTTCCGAGACATGTTCTACGTAAAGTACTTCCCTGAGACTGCCAGGTTCGATATGGAACAGCAGTTCATCCATCTGCAATAAGGTTCAATGTGGACCAAGTCAGTAGATGAATATGACACTGAGTTCACCATGCTCAGTCGGTAAGATATGTCTAAAGGTTCGATTTTAATATCACATACTACACAGCTAACACAAGCCCGTAACAGGTTTGTGGCCCATCTCATACCGACTGCTGAGATCAGAGCTAGAAGATTTCAGCAAGGGTTAGACCCGGAAATCCAAGTTGCATTAGCTACAGGGGATTTCCCAACCTATGATTTGGCTTTGAAGGCTGCCCGAAGATACGATGCAGTTGTAAAGAAGAAGGGCAGACCTCAATCTTTCGGAGTGAAGCGCCCTGCCAATCAGGTAGCAGGAGGAGCCTCTTCAAGGCCAGCTGTTGAACCCAGAAGACGGGAAGAAGCCAATGATCAGCCAAGTCCCAGTTTTTGCTTTTATTGCAAGAGAGAAGGACACTTGTGGAAGGACTGTAGGCGCGCAATAGGCTTATGTTTAGCTTGTGGCGCGTCCAATCACGGAATTGGAAACTGTCCATATAGACGCAACTCGGCTCACACACCCACCAACTACCCGCAGCGGCCAACTATCCAGGCTCCTGCAACTCGTCCTGCACTCCCAACACCACCTCCACGTGGATTTTCTGCATAGCCAAATAGCCAATTCCATTAGGCACTGAGGAACATACCTCGAAGACAGAAGAATGTGCCTCCAGTAAGGAGGAACGTGCCACGGCAATAGGCTTATACCTTAGCAGCTATAGATGCCAAGAGAGTTGACCAAAGTAACACTAGTAAGTCTCTTTCACATTTTAAAACCTTTTATCACTTTATTATTATTTCATACACCATCAGTACTTCAGTCACCAAACTTTCCTTGAATCTGTTACACTTTCCTTTGACAAATTTCGAGGACGAAATTTTTATAAGGAGGGTAGAATGTAACAACCCCAAATTCTCTGTATAACTTTCTGTGCAAATTTTTCAAAATTTAAAGAAAGTGATACTTTTGCCTGAGCACAAGTTAAATACTTGTTTTGCTAATTAAAAGCAAGAATGAGCTTGTGGCTCATTGGTAATACCTTGCACTGCTGAACCAAGCCACCAGAGTTCAAATCTCATACCCCACATTATTTTTAATATTATTTTGTTTTGAATTTTTAGAATACCAAGAGTTTACACGTGCATATCTCACAAAAACTCCACTACACCTAGAAACTTAAATGTACCAGTGAGATGATGAAGCGTTGGGGAACCCAAAGGAGGCTGGACTCTGCCGGACCGCCGAGTCCCCAACACAAAAGTTGTGTCGTTTTGGCTCCCCTGCACCCCCGTACACTTTAATTCTTCAGACCAATTCCAAATCCCCTTTAAACCACATTAAACCCAATTTTTATTACATTTTATCACATTTTTTCATTTTAACTTTTCATCTATCCTAACCCTAGCCTAACCCTATAAATACAACCCATAAACATTACCCCCTCACCCTAAAATTCTGAGCAAACTCTCAAGAAATTCCTAGAAACCTTAGTGTGAATTTGAAGTGAACAAAGAGGCGAAGCTCCGGCGAATTTTCCGGCTACAACCCTAGGAGATCCCGGCGACAAGACGACGCACCGGCGCCACCTCTCTCTCCCTCTCCCTCTCCTCTTTAAGCTAAACCCGTAAGTCCCACCTTCCTCCTTCTTTACTCTTTCTAAAAATACGAAATTCTAAAACCTGACGGAATCGGAACAAATCGGATTTCCGATCCGGTTCTTCCTAAAATCTCACTTTTCCTTTAATACAATCTTGTTAAACCATTACATGTTGACTATTAAGCACTAACTAATCATATTGAACAAGTTCCATATTAAATTTTTTTATTATTTCCATTTTACCGTAGTTTTTCATTAAAATACCATATAGTTTCATTTTCGACATTTGAACATCACAAACTTACTATATCTTTAAGTTAGATCGCGAGATAATGACCTACCTTCTCATAACACTCATATGAAATATAGCACAATACTTTCAAGTACTTAGAATACGGGAAAACGAAACCTTTCAAATAAACACCACTTATTATCAAAAACCGTTTTCTAAAAGATTAAGTATTTTACAAATCTTTACAAAGTGCTGCTACAGCCCGATTTGGGAAACCCGTTCGGGATGGTGCGGATTATCGCACATCCTCGGGCTTAGTAGTGCGAGATTCAGACCTCCGCAAGGAGCATTCGGTCTCGAATATTTAAAATACGAATCTCTTAAGAAAATGAGATTTCTAGAAATATAATATATATATTAAAATTATTTTTATATAAATATATATATATATATAAGTAACATTACAATATTTATTTTGTAATAATATAAATATTCCAACTCTTTTCAAAAATCACAAGAGTCACTTTACATTAAAATACCATGAATTCCATACAAGTCAATATTACAAATAAATACCCTTTATTATGAATTTTGGATATTTTCACTAGAAATATCATAATTATGAAATCTACATTCATGATAACTCTAAAGACGATAACTAAATACTTGGGGAGTATTTTGAAAAGTATATAAAAATATTTTTACATAAAACCTCCTCAAGTTCTATAAATTACCCTGAGGACCTTAGTAAACATAGGTTTAAGCGGGACCAATCTCTTGAGCCTCAGAGAGCCGGAGAAGTAGGTGCTTGCCTATCTAAGGCAGACAACTTAATAACGGTGTTATCAAAACGGTAATCATTTTTGAAAAAGACACAAATCCTGCTGTCCATGTGCAGCGGTTACCGATAACATCAAAACCATCAGGACTTCAATTTACTTTTCTAATTGTCTAACTCAGACCGAGTCTCGTTAATAAATTGACTTGAATATGATTCAAGTACAATCTACAATCTGCAATCTACAATATTACAATTCAACATGAATCCATTCAATCTATATTGACCGAACCGAACCATGGATATAATTACATCTATATGATTCTCCAGTTAAATCCATGATTCTACAGTTACATCCATTTACTGATATCATGGTTTTAGTAAGTCACCCAATTATACAATCTATACAGTTTACAATATAAGACAATACAATACAACTATACAATAAGACATCTCGGAGCTTAAGGGGTAGATGTTGGAGATAGTGCCCTCAGAGTCAATTATTGGATCACAGGCACATGATTGCAATGATTGATGGAGGACCTATGCCGGTAGGACAGTCTTACTCAAGATGATAGTATGCTATCTGGTTTACCTTTATCATCGTGTACTGCTTCAGGTGACCTTACAGGTTACTAGTACACGTTGATAGAGCCCTTAGGATTCTTGCTTGACCACCAGCAGTATGATGGCGATCATATAGGTGGGAGCTGGGGTCTATAAGCACATCCTTAAAAGGTCCCTAGTCGTGGGAGTTTCGAGACAGGGCATAGATACTCCAGAGTAGACTAGTGTATACAGTCGAGACCACAACGAGGGGCGGTGGCCGGTCTCACAAGACACTGGTGTCAGTTGGTTCACCTAAGATGTATACAGGTGCTCATTGGGTTATGAGTACACCGGACAGGACTCGCCGGGAACATGCTAGTTGGTCTTATACCCGACGTCAGATAGCAGTTCCCTGGTGACATGTGTACAGGTTAGTTCATCGACCTGAGATCGTCATTTGTCTCGTATGAGTTCCCACTGTACTTTGATTACTACCCTACCACGCTCAAAGGAGTCATGCAAACAGGTTTTAGTTGGATACAGTCCCGAGCCACATGGAGGCAGTGAGCGGATCTGTAGGGGTTCGTCTCTCCCGGTATTGGGGGTGAGGCCGCGCTGTGTCTAGGAAAGCCATTACACGAAGTCCTTGGCCAAGGCAGGAGATTTACTGGTAGGTATTCCAGTAGTATCTCAGGGTGTTCTGGGCTACACTCCGACACGACTTGTACCGTTTTGGGGGTTTGACTTTTACCAACCCCCTAGGCCCGCCATGCGATGCTCATAGACGAATGGACCGGACTGTACGGATATTGTCACTGACAGGCTCAGTAGGGTGTCAGGATGAGTTCGCTCATCGACGTCCTTTTTGGTCAATACCTGGTAGCCCGTTACGTATGGCTAATACCACTGACGTGCTAGTGGTTAAATCCACAGCCAAAGTGTTGACGAGTCTTTAGAGTCCCCCACAGACCGTTTCTCAAGTTTCGGGCGAAATGCAGTAGAGGCCGTATGGAGATATGGCAGGGTTCGATCATATATGTACGGTATTGCACGGATCATGATCGGACGGATAATACTAGCAGGCTTTGGTTTAAGCCGGATCCTAGTATTGTACAGTGTAGATTTTGTCTCATTGCATTTGTATTCGGTTGGAATACAAATGCGGGTATGTATATACAGTCGCGAGGTTTTCCTGTAATTTATTACGGGATCGGTTTTTTGAAGTTGCCAGTTTGCATTCCGTTTCGGCCATTTTCCTTTGTTTCTTTCCTTGGCTGAAAATTGGTGGAGGAGGGCTTATTTGCAAATGTGCAAATTAGCATTGTAGAGGGTGGTTTCTTGTAAGTTGATAGCTTCATGATGGTTCAACCATCATTAGACTTCCTTGTTCATGATTGCTTGACTTTTGGATGAGATGGTTGATGGAGATGGGTTATTCTTTTGACTTGTGTGGTGATCATTGTTGATAATCATCACATTTCTCTCTCTCTTGTATGATGGTTTTCCCCCTCCTTTTGTTTTTCCTCCTCTCTCACACATTCTTCATGAGGGTCGGCCACTTCTAGGGGAGGGGGGGCTGTCCATTTTTTTGTGTGAGGGTTTTTGATCTTGTTGGCTCACACAAAATTCCATTGTTCATCTCAAAAGCTCGTATCTTATTCCTCCATCCAAAAGGCAACTTCTAGTAACCCCAAGAGACATATAGTTCTACACTATGCTACAGCATTCTTGGACACGTCGACTCGCCAACTTCGTGCCCGAGTTGCCTCGGTCCCGAGGTGGGAGCCCGTAAAAGAACCCGGCGATGTGGTGCCCTTCCGATGAGGAGATGAAAACCGGAGATTCCGCGGGGAGATCGGGATGACGACGAGAAGACCGAAGGACACGGATCGCTCAGTATATCTCTCTACCCTTTCTCTAGTTTGCTAGGAGTAGGTTAATGGACCGATCCGGGTTTTTAGTACGCGGTAACGCCAGTTTTAAAAGTTAAAGAAAAGTATCGTTTCCGCATTTTGGCCTCGGAATGACAGCCGGGGCGCTGCCGTGCACTTACACTTGTACCAAAGCCACGCCATTAAGCTAGTCAAGCTTGCTCTAACGTGTTTACAAGTTCGATCGAACGAATTTCCAAAAACCACATTTTCCATGGATCAGTTTCTGTCGAATTTTTCCAGTTGCCAAAAAATTATTTGGTACATTGGAAAATTACGCGCAGGGTTTTTTGAGAATTCTGTGAAAATTTGGTCGGCTGATATTACTGTAGCGCGGCGGATCAGCGGCCAAAACCACGCTGTGGCCGCGGATCCGCCGCTGTTTTGTGTCCAAACTGCACCAAATTTCTACAGTGGTTTTCTGATATGGAAATAGGGTTTCTGGTATATTCTTTTTGGGCCCAGATTTATTTTGAGTGCTACAGTTGTGCTTGGGGCCCACTTCGGTAAATTTAGTCGATCGAAAATTTTAAACATGTTAGTTCAAAGTATTTACATTATATCTGCGACCGTGAATGTCATTTGATCGGTAAATCCTGTCTAACTTCTATAGCCGTTTTAGACGGATTTGCGAACGTGACATTCACGTTGATGTTCTGTGTTGTGCTGTGATGTTGCGGATTGGTCGTGGGGGATAGCCTGGATGCAATGGTAGTACAGTTTGGTTATTTATGTACATTTGATATTGCGGGGCGAGCGTCCGACATGTGGACTGCCGTCACTGCCTGTTTGTATATTATTCTTTTGGGGCACGACCGGGCTGAGGTCGATGTACCCGTTGTATGTATATTTTACTTTCTGTACTAGGATTACCCTAAGGTGGGGTGCACGGATAGCCGGGTTCTAAAGGGTAATGGGCCCGCATCTCATGGCGTTGAGACGAAGGGGGCTTCACTCTAGAATTGGCGGGCTATTCGCCGCACCCGTAGGGGGGACAGGTTGACCTAAGGAGGGGTGGCCAAGTTACCAGATTCCGTGAAGTGCTGGGTGGTCCATTCACGTTGCTGAAGGGGGCTGCTTCGCTTCAGGTTTTGGCGGTTAACTTGCCGCGCCCGTAGGGGTCTAGGATTTCATTTCACAGGCTATCCACAAGACCAGGGAAACGTCGGGTTTCAGTAGCGGCTCTATGAAACCCGGGGATCCCAGATATCTATATTGTTCTGTGATGCTTATTACATTTCTGCGATGTTGCATTTTATCACGCCTTGAGCGAATATTATATATTGATATATATACTAGTAGATGTTGTATATGTTTTGCATCCGTGCTAGTCCAGTCCCCGCTCTGTCGTTAGTTAAGTAACCTAACGGGTAATGATGGGACCCAGTGGCGAATGCGGATGGCATATACGTACATCATTATTTTCGTTCTTTATTGGTGTGATCAATTGATGGGACTGCATTGATTCGGATCAATGCAAGCTAAACAAACCTATTCTGATGTTGTTGGAACAATTTTCTAAAAGCTGTTATTGCAAGGACATTCTCTTTTGTTTTGCACAGTGGTATTCGGTTATGAATATCCAGCACCTCAGTCGACGAGGCAAGGGCCGAAATCCCTTCACCGGGAGTGACCCTTTGGACAGAAGTTTGCGTCAGGGAAATAACTTCACTATAGTCGTTTACTTTTGCTTTGCATCGTGGTATTCAGTAGAATATCCTGCACCTCATTCTACGGGGAAAGAGCGGAGATCCCTTCACCGGGAGTGACCTCTTTAGCAAAGGTTTTCGCCACTATATTTTTATAAAAACTATCTGGTTCCTTCAACGATATCAAGTTCAATACGTTAAAGGTTTTTCGCCAAAAACCATTCGTAGCCCTCTGTCATTTCAGATGGGTAGCATGTAGTATTCATGCTATATTTGTTGACCTTCGTCAAGGCATAGTGAATGGTAGCTGCTTGTTGCCTTTCAGCTGCATAGATAGATACGTTGGTTTGGGACAGTCGTATGGCCTTGTTGACCTTCGTCAAGGGCTTGTACGGATGGGTTCAAATTAACCTGGACAATGACGGGTAGAACTTGACATGTGACTTATGATTTGTTGACCTTCGTTAAGGTCATAAGAGCATGGGGTAAAAATCACATCGGGAGTTTCTAAAGAAACTGAAACTTACCAGATATGCGCATATCTTCTGGAGTGTGATAATGTGAGTGGATTCCATCACATTATCATGCGATGATAGTTGGATCCCGATTCCCACTGATGAGTTGGTTTACTCCTCGAGTGATCCCGACTAATTCTTCTTTCAGGTTTGGAGGAGAATTTGACGTTACAGTGGGAGGTTTCCTGATTAGATAAATTGGTAACCATTCTGATCTAGGATAGAGTGCACGCTGAGTGTTTATTTTCTCTCTCTCTTTGGCAGCGACCATGACCCGACCCTTTACTATGACTCAGTGACCAAGTTAACCGAACCTTCTTTAACACTGGCTTTTGGATTGTCAGAGTTGCATACCTCATTACCACTCCTACTTTCACCCTTTTTCTCCAGGACACCCCGTATTACTATGAACGTCCACTTCCATTGGATAAAACCATCGTGTGGTTATATACGAACTCGAAAGAATTTATTCGAGGATGGTTTTCGGTTCTGGAGAAAACGAATAGGACTATTCAGTTGTCTTTTCCTCTTACCTTCTTTCAGGTTGCGAGTGTTCCTAGGATTAGGACAGTACACCTATTACGCAAATTGGATAGTCTTCTTCCAAACTATAGGCAGGTGCCGACCGGTAGGGAATGAAGAAAACCAATTAGCCTACCGATGGTGTACAGAAGGTATTATGTAAAGACAAATAAAGGGATTAGTAAGAGGGCAAAGTAAACTGCGACTGCTATTCACAACCAAACCAAGTATTTCATTACCATTCCCACTTTACCCTTGTATTTCTCCAGGACACTCCGTATCACTACGAAGATCCACAGTTATTTGGATACTCCATCGTATGGTTATATACGAACTCGAAAGGAACTTGTTCCAGTTCGGAGATGGATTCTGGTTCAGGAGAAATAGGAATAAGGTTTATTCGGTTGTCTTTTATCTTCACCTTCTCTCGCATTGCGAGTGTTCTTAGGATTAGGACAGTACACCCATTATACTTATTGGATAGTTTTCTTCCAAACCATAGGCTGGTGCCGAACGGTAGGGAAGGAAGAAAACCATTTGGCCTAAAGGGATATACAGAAGGTAATGACTAAAGACATATGAAGGGTTTTGGAGAGATGGCAAAGAAATATACGGATACAATTGTGAATCTGGATAATGGAAGAGGCATTACTAGGAATACCCGGATACCCCTACAAAACATTTCAATGTATCTGTCTCACTGTGTAGTGTTAAAAGAAAACTGATTTCCCAATTAGACACTTACTCCACGGTATGTATTTACCAGGTATGATTCTCACATCTGTATGGTTTTACAGATAATGAGTAGGAGTAAGTTATTGGGAATTAGGTGATCATCTTCATTATATCAGAATTCGTTGTAATTGGTGATATTTGAGGAAATCGCCTGGGCTGTTTGCCGAACGACAAATATTTGGTTTTGAATATCCGTTGTTATGCACCAATTTCAAATTGATATATCTGTACGTCTATTTTTATAGAGTGAGATATACCTTTTTGAAATTATGTCTATGACGTTTACCTATATCAGTGGATGGTTAGGTAAGGAGCATTAAACAGCGGTGTAATTCTTCTTAACCATAAGTACAGTTTTCAACCTACGACACACAAGGATTGAGTTATTGGACTCAGGAGACTTATACAGAGTATTGTATGTTGTCCAATGTTCATTAGGACAGAGGGGTTGGTCCTCGCACTATATTCGGTTTACTTATGACTTCTCTAGTTTTTAGACAAGTGTTTCGTAGAAACACAAGGTCTGAGTATTGAGAAGTTATAGGTATATGAATAAAGTGGAGGACCAGGTATTGCAAGTATCAGGATTCTTCAAGGTGATCGAAGATGTAGATACTTGTGAATGGTATTCAGTTGATAGTAATAATTAAGAGAACGTGCTCCTCTTTCAGGTTACTCATAATTGGAAGCACTCCTAAGTTGAGTAATGCTGATCGACCTCCTTCCATTTGGTTGACATGCACTGGAGAAAGCTGCATGATTTGAATCTGGTTCCACTTAAATCAGTGCCTCTGTTTCTATATTG
The DNA here is from genome assembly GCA_030015575.1 of Agapanthus africanus. Classification (NCBI taxonomy): domain Eukaryota; kingdom Viridiplantae; phylum Streptophyta; class Magnoliopsida; order Asparagales; family Amaryllidaceae; genus Agapanthus; species Agapanthus africanus. Next base: position 911,745,985 of record JASDDO010000019.1, on the reverse strand, counting down.
GATATAGAACGGTTCATATCTTAACGATGCTAAGGTATGGGGAGTTGTCCGGTTTATGCTTAAAACCAGACTGTGGATAACTCAAGGAACGTTTCTGTAATAGCTGTTTGTGGGTTGACCCAGGCTATGACGAGGGTTGACTTTCTACCATCTGGAAGATCAATAGTGATATTGTTCTTGACTCGCCACAGTTTTAACAAAAATGGATTTTTTTTCAGAAAACAGTAGTGAGAACTGGAAGTGATTCCAGAACCACAAACGATTACTGAAAATTTGATAAGAACCTAAAGATTCATTCTGGTTTGACATTCCATTGGCCACTCTGCAGATACGGTGGGTAACCTCAGGCACCCGAGAGGTACTCCGGTAACCTCAAGGACGGTGACAGGGAGGTCTTGTTTACCCAGACTTTCCATTGCTGTTGTTCCAGGCTGCGAGACCCGGCAGGAGGATGAGTATAGCGTCGTTCTAAATTAGCTTTAGAAGTGTACGTGTATATGACTCTGCCAGAGGGTTGTCGTAGTCAGTGGGAGCAGCGGAAGCATTGGTGGACAAGTGGCTTATGTCTATTTATAGACTAAAGCAGATGTAGCAGAGATAGATCATCTATTTCTGATATGACAGTCATAGGTTTGACTTCATCAGAATAGGGGATGGATCTGTTAAGAAGGTAGTAGGGTGTGATGTCCTGGTATTAGAATGACATACACAGAGTAGGAAATGATGTTCCTATACTACGATCGGTTATACTTTGGTTGTCACACAGTGGTTTTCTCCACATAGGACTTGGATATAATATCAAGACATTCTGGTTACTGGATCTATGGAGTTAGATCTAGATTTGGGTAGTTTCCTAATCAGGGTACTTAGACATCATTCTGAAGGTGTTTTAGAATGGATGACTCCAGGCATGGTAGTGTACCTGCAGGTGATGGAGTCACCCTCTCTGAAAGTTTCTTACAGACTAAAGTGGAGAGGGATGTGCATGATTGGCAGATCACTTGCTTAGGCAATTGAGTCAATCATGGGATTTCAAGCATCACACCAGATGTTGTTTCTTGCAGTAGATGCAATATGTTGATATTGATCCAATCCTGAAGAAACGAACGGAACCAGTTTTAGAACATAAGTGGATGTTCTAGGATATGATAACAACAGCCTCTTTTAGGAGACAGATATCATTCCAGGCTTCCAAGATGACATGGATGACAGAGAGGTTGTCAGAGTTATAGTTTTCCTTCTGACGAGGGGCAGTATTTTGGACAGGTGGTCCAAGGGGATACTGAGGGAGGCATGACGCAGGATACTGATTGAGTTCAGTTTACGATACAGTCTAAGAAGTTTGGATTTGGAGTTCATTTATGAGCTAGGTCCCATCAGATATCCAGACATATTCTAAGACAGGTATTGCTCATTTCGGGAGATGGCTTTCTCCGCGAACTTGAGATAAAGAGAGATATAGAAAGAAACATCAAGGCGGATCCACTCACTGAGGCTATTCCTCGAACACAATAGTTTCGCAAACTGGTTTTGTGAGACTGATTAGTAGAGGAGTTGGGTGTTCGGTATCACACGGGCTGTGAGTATGCGACATCGCAATAATTAGCCTTGAGTGCAAGTGGGAGATTGTTGGAGATAGTGCCCTCAGAGTCAATTATTGGATCACAGGCACGTAATTGCAATGATTGATGGAGGACCTATGCCGGTAGGACAGTCTTACTCAAGATGATAGTATGCTATCTGGTTTATCTTTATCATCGTGTACTGCTTCAGATGACCTTACAGGTCACTATTACATGTCGATAGAACCCTTAGGATTCTTGCTTGACGACCAGCAGTATGATGGCGATCATATACGTGGGAGCTGGGGTCTATAAGCGCATCCTTAAAAGGTCCCTAGTCGTGGGAGTTTCGAGACAGGGCATTGATACTCCAGAGTATGCTAGTGTATACAGTCGAGACCCCGACGAGGGGCGGTGGACGGTCTCACAAGCCACTGGTGTCAGTTGGTTCACCTAAGATGTATACAGGTGTTCATTGGGTTATGAGTACACCGGACAGGACTCGCCGGGAATATGCTAGTTGGTCTTATACCTGACGTCAGATAGCAGTTCCCTGGTGACTTGTGTACAGGTTAGTTCATCGACCTGAGATCGTCATTTGTCTCGTATGAGTTCCCACTGTACTTTGATTACTACCCTACCACTCTCAAAGGAGTCGTGCAAACAGGTTTTAGTTGGGTACAGTCCCGAGCCATATGGAGGCAGTGAGCGGATCTGCAAGGGTTCGTCTCTCCCGGTATTGGGGGTGAGGTCGCGCTGTGTCTAGGAGATCCATTACACGAAGTCCTTGGCCAAGGTAGGAGATTTACTGGTAGGTATTCCAGTAGTATCTCAGGGTGTTCTGGGCTACACTCCGACACGACTTGTACCATTTTGGGGGTCTGACTTTTACCAACCCCTAGGCCCGCCATGCGATGCTCATAGATGAACGGACCGGACTGTACGGATATTGTCACTGACAGGGTCAGTAGGGTGTCAGGATGAGTTCGCTCATCGAGTCCCTTTTGGTCAATACCTGGTAGCCCGCTACGTATGGCTAATACCTCTGACGTGCTAGTGGTTGAATCCACAGCCAAAGTGTTGACGAGTCTTTAGAGTCCCCCACAGACCGTTTCTCAAGTTTCGGGCGAAATGTTGTAGAGGCCGTATGGAGATATGGCAGAGTTCGATCATATACGTGCGGTATTGCACGAATCATGATCGGACGGATAATACTAGCAGGCTTTGGTTTAAGCCGGATCCTAGTATTGTACAGTGTAGATTTTGTCTCATTGCATTTGTATTCGGTCGGAATACAAATGCGGGTATGTATATACAGTCGCAGGGTTTTCCTGTAATTTATTACGGGATCGGTTTTTTGAAGTTGCCAGTTTGCATTCCGTTTCGGCCATTTTCCTTTGTTTCTTTCCTTGGCTGAAATTGGTGGAGGAGGGCTTATTTGCAAATGTGCAAATTAGTATTGTGGAGGGTGGTTTCTTGTAAGTTGATAGCTTCATGATGGTTCAACCATCATTAGACTTCCTTGTTCATGATTGCTTGACTTTTGGATGAGATGGTTGATGGAGATGGGTTATTGTTTTGACTTGTGTGGTGATCATTGTTGATAACCATCACCTTTCTCTCTCTCTTGTATGATGGTTTACCCCCTCCTTTTGTTTTTCTTCCTCTCTCACATATTCTTCATGGGGGCCGGTCACTTCTAGGGGAGGGGGGCTGTCCATTTTTTTGTGTGAGGGTTTTTGATCTTGTTGGCTCACACAAAATTCCATTGTTCATCTCAAAAGCTCATATCTCATTCCTCCACCCAAAATGCAACTTCTAGTAACCCCAAGAGACATATAGTTCTACACTATCCTACAGCATTCTTGGACACGTCGACTCGCCAACTTCGTGCCCGAGTTGCCTCGGTCCAGAGGTGGGAGCCCGTAAAAGAACCCGGCGATGTGGTGCTCTTCCGACGAGGAGATGAAGGCCGGAGATTCCGCGGGGAGATCGGGACGACGACGAGAAGACCGAAGGACACGTATCGCTCGGTATATCTCTCTACCCTTTCCCTAGTTTGCTAGGAGTAGGTTAATGGCCCGATCCGGGTTTTTAGTACGCGGTAGCACCAGTTTTAAAAGTTAAAGAAAAGTATCGTTTCCGCATTTTGGCGTCGGAATGACGGCCGGGGCGCTGCCGTGCACTTACAGTAGATTGGCACGAGACTGCAAGATTAAGACGTAATTACATCCATGCCGTTGTTCCGTGGTATTATTGATGGAGCCTTGTACTTCCATTTGCCCTACTCTCTAACATATAGAGACTCCTCTCGTATACACTGGCATCCTTCTGTACCAAGCTACAAACAATAGCGTTAACACTAAATACAACATTATAACAATATAATACAACTTTAAAAGCTACTCTCTCTCTCTGTCTATTCTATTTCTCCCTTATCTTTGGGAGTTACCGAGCGATTTGTTCGCTGACGACATTCTCTTTCTTTCTTTTTTGAATGTCGTCAGATGATCCGGACACCCCGGAGATCGAGCCCAGCACTGAAGACTTGGACCACTTCATTGAAGACCCAGAGCTCTAGCTACATTATACACTTTTACTTCAGTACTTTTCCTTTTCTGTTATACCATTGTTTAGGCATTACTTTCATTCAGTTGTATTTACTTTTCCATGTATTGTACAGAAAGAATGTTATTAAATAATCCTGCTATTCAATTATATCTTGTCTCTTGTGCATATACTTTTATATTGATTAAATACGCTTAGCGTATTTACTTCACAGTAAATACGTAGCGGCCTCGTTGCGTCCTCTGCCCGTATACTGGAAAGCGGGGCGTGACAAGTTTTGTTGGTGGCCCATGCAGGTCAGAGCTGTATGGAACACTACCATGCAGTTCTGTTCTGCATGAACAACCTAAGCAATATAACACAAGAACCAGCAACTAAAACATTCTTTACAAACATGTTCCTTGAATCTTATCAATTTCATATTCTTTGAATCATATACTTTGAATCTGTCCTAACCTAAATTTTTCGTTCAAGGTTATGGATTCCCCAAACAACACCAGCACCAACTTCAACAACACTCCACCTCCACTACCAATCACACCTGCCCTTCCTGCTCCACCCAACAAGCAAACGGTTCTGCTTGAGGCAATCCGCAGCCTCCTAGAAGGACAACAACAGCTCTTGAACCGTCCCGAGGTTGAAGCATCTGGGGTGAAACAATTCAGAGCTTTACATCCCAAACAGTTCTCAGGAAAGGGGAGCCCACTGGAAGCTGAGGACTGGGCTCAGAGTATCGAGTATGATTTGGCCGCAGCACAAGTGCCAGAAATAGCTTGGGTTCGTGTTCCAAAATTACAGCTCACGGAAAATGCACGGGTCTGGTGGAAGGCGGAACAAAGTCGTCTTGACCAACCTATCGAATGGAAGACTTTCCGAGACATGTTCGACGCAAAGTACTTCCCTGAGACTGCTAGGTTCGACATGGAATAGCAGTTCATCCATATGCAACAAGGTTCAATGTGGACCAAGTCAGTAGATGAATATGACGCTGAGTTCACCATGCTCAGTCGGTAAGATATGTCTCAAGGTTCGATTTTAATATCACATACTATACAGCTAACACAAGCCCGTAACAGGTTTGCGGCCCATCTCATTCCGACTGCTGAGATCAGAGCTAGAAGATTTCAGCAAGGGTTGGACCGGGAAATCCAAGCTGCATTAGCTACAGGGGATTTCCCAACCCATGATTTGGCTTTGAAGGCTGCCCAAAGATATGAGGCAGTGGTAAAGAAGAGGGGCAGAGCTCAATCTGCCGGAGTGAAGCACCCTGCCAATCAGGTGACAGGAGGAGCCTCTTCAAGGCCAGCTGTTGAATCCAGAAGACTGGAAGAAGCCAATGATCAACTAAGTCCCAGTTTTTGCTTTTATTGTAAAAGGGAAGGATACTTGTAGAAGGACTGTAGGCACGCAAAAGGCTTATGTTTAGTTTGTGGCGCGTCCAATTACGGAATTGGAACGCAACTCAGCTCATACACCCACCAACTACCCACAGCGGCCAACTATCCAGGCTCTTGCAACTCGTCCTGCACTCCCAGCACCACCTCCATGTGGATTTCCTGCACAGCCAAATCGCCAATTCCATCAGGCACTGAGGAACATGCCTCGAAGATAGAGGAATGCGCCTCCAGCTAGGAGGAACGTGCCACAACGACATGCTTACACCTTAGCAGCCATAGAAGCCAAGACAGTTGACCAAGGTAACACTAGTAAGTCTCTTTCACAATTTAAAACCTTTTATCACTTTATTATATTTTCATACACTATCAGTACTTCAGTCACCAAACTTTCCTTGAATCTGTTACACTTTTCTTTTACAAATTTCGAGGACGAAATTTTTATAAGGAGGGTAGAATGTAACAACCCCAAATCTCTGTACAACTTTCGGTGCAAATTTTTCAAAATTTAAAGAAAGGGGTACTTTTGCCTGAACACAAGTTAAATACTTGTTTTGCTAATTAATAGCAAGAATGAGCTTGTGGCTCATTGGTAATACCTTGCACTGCTGAACCAAGCCACCAGAGTTCAAATCCCATACCCCACATTATTTTTAATATTATTTTGTTATGAATTTTTAGAATACCAAGAGTTTACACGTGCATATCTCATAAAACCCCTACTACCCGTAGAAATTTAAATGTACTAGTGAGATGATGAAGCGTCGGGGAACCCAACGGAGGCCGGACTCGGCCGGACCGCCGAGTCCTCAACACAAAGGTTATGTCATTTTGGCCCCCCTGCACCCCTGTACACTTTAATTCTTCAGACCAATTCCAGAGCCTCTTTAAATCACATTAAACCCAATTTTTATTACATTTTATCACATTTTTTCATTTTAACTTTTCATCTATCCTAACCCTAGCCTAACCCTATAAATACAACCCCTAAACACTACCCCCTCACCCCAAAATTCTGAGCAAACTCACAAGAAATTACTAGAAACCCTAGTGTGCATTTCAAGTGAACAAAGAAGTGAAGCTCCGGCGAATTTTCCGGCGACAACCCTAGGAGATCCCGGCGATGAGATGACGCACCAACTCCTCCTCCCGATCCCTCTCCCTCTCCTCTTTAAGCTAAACCCGTAAGTCCCACCTTCCCCCTTCTCTACTCTTTCTAAAAATACGAAATTCTAAAACCCGACGGAATTGGAACAAATCCGATTTCCGATTCGGTTCTTCCTAAAATTTCACTGTTCCTTTACTACAATCTTGTTAAACCATTACATGTTGACTATTAAACACTAACTAATCATAATGAACAACTTCCATATCAAAAGAAATTGCTATTTCCATTTTACCGTACTTTTTCATTAAAATACCATATAGTTTCATTTTCGACATTTGAACATCACAGACTTGCTATATATTTAAGTTAGATCACGAGGTAATGACATACCTCCTCATAACACTCATATGAAATATAGCACAATACTTTCAAGTACCTAGAATACGAGAAAACGAAACCTTTCAAATAAATACCACTTATTATCAAAAACCGTTTTCTAAAAGATTAAGTATTTTACAAATCTTTGCAAAGCGCCGCTACAACCCAATTTGGGGAACCCGTTCGGGATGGTGCGGATTATCGCACATTCTTGGGCTTAGTAGTGCGAGATTCAGACCTCCGCAAGGAGCATTCGGTCTCGAAGATTTAAAATACAAATATCTTAAGAAAATGAGATTTCTAGAAATATAATATATATATATTAAAATAATTTTTTTATAAATATATATATATATAGGTAACATTAAAATATCTATTCTGTAATAATATAAATATTCCAACTCTTTTCAAAAATCACAAGAGTCACTTTACATTAAAATACCATGAGTTTCATACAAGTCAATATTACAAATAAATACCCTTTATTATGAATTTAGGATATTTTCACTAGAAATATCACAATTATAAAATCTCCATTCATGATAAATCTAAATACGATAACTAAATACTTGGGAGTATTTTGAAAAGTATATAAAAGTATTTTTACATAAAACCCTCTCAAGTTCTATAAATTACCCTAAGGACCCTAGTAAACATTGGTTTAAGAGGGCCAATCTCTTGAGCCTCAGAGAGCCGGAGAAGTGGGTGCTTGCCTATCTAAGGTAGACAATTTAACAATGGTGTTATCAAAACGGTAATCGTCTTTGAAAAATACACAAATTCTGCCGCCCATGTGCAGCGGTTACCGATAACTTCAAAACCATCAGGACTTCAATATACTTTTCTAATTGTCTGACTCAGACTGAGTCTCGTTAATAAATAGACTTGAATATGATTCAAGTACAATCTACAATTTACAATCTGCAATCTGCAATCTACAATATTACAATTCAACATGAATCCATTCAATCTATATTGACCGAACCGAACCATGGATATACTTCCATTCACATGATTCTCCAGTTACATCCATGATTCTACAGTTACATCCATTTACTGATATCATGGTTTTGGTAAGTCATCCAATTATACAATCTATACAGTTTACAGTACAATACAACTATACAACAAGACATCTCGGGGTTTAAAGGGTAGATTGGTACGGAAGGTGTTAAAAGTGGCACGAGACTGCAAGATTAAGACGTAATTACATCCATGCCGTTGTTCCGTGGTATTATCGACGGAACCTTGTACTTCCATTTGCCCTAATCTCTAGCATATAGAGACTCCTCTCGTATATACTGGCATCCTTCTGCACCAAGCTACAAACAACAGTGTTAACACTAAATACAAAATTATTACAATATAATACAACTTTAAAAGCCACTCTCTCTTTCTTTCTGTCTATTCTATTTCTCCCTTATCTTTGGGACGTACCGAGCGATTTGTTCTCTGACGATATTCTTTTTCTTTCTTCTTTGAATGTCGTCAGTTGATCCGGACACACCAGAGATCGAGCCCAGCACTGAGTAGTTGGACCACTTCGTTGAAGACCCAGAGCTCTAGCTACATTGTACACTTTTACTTCAGTACTTTTCTTTTTCGGTTATGCCATTGTTTAGGCATTGCTTTTATTCAGTTGTATTTACTTTTCCATGCATTGTATAGAAAGAATGTTAATAAATAAAGTTGCTATTCAATTATATCTTGTCTCTTGTGCATCTACTTTTATATTGCTTAGATACGCTTAGCGTATTTACTTCACAGTAAATACGTAACGGTCTCGTCGCGTCCTCTGCCCGTATACTGGGAAGCGGGGCGTGACAATCTGAATTAGGGATTTGTGGCCAACTTGGGCTCAGCCCACTCAGTTTTGAATAAAATGTTGAACATTTATTTAGGCTCAGTCCCTTTTATTTAACAATGTTGAGCATTGATTTGGGTTCTGACACCCGTTTTTCTTTTGTCTTTTATTGAGTGTTGAACACTTTTTATGGCACTGGCCTTTATTTAAAGAACACTTTGGTTCCTTCAATGTACACGTGAGGAGCACGTGGAGCGCTTGGCGCTGAGCACCAGACTTAAAGCGTTGAGGCGCTTCTTTTGAAATAGCCCACACAAGAGAAGCACGTGGTGCGCTTGGCGCTGAGCGCCAGACTTGGAGCGCTGAGGCGCTTCTTTGTGAAATAACGCACACGTGAGAGCACATGGTGTGCTTGGCGCTGAGCGCCAGACTTGGAGCGCTGAGGCGCTTCTTTGTGAAATAGCGCACACGTGAGGAGCACGTGGTGTGCTTGGCGCTGAGCGCCAGACTTGGAGCGCTGACGGGCTTCTTTGGCAGTTCTGGTCAGTTCTGTGCTCTGAGAATTAAATTCTCGTTTATAAGAGATTTTGTCTCACAGATCTAAGTTCTTCTCTATGAGGAGATACTATGATCTCTCTTGTTTATCTTTATGAGAGACTTTGTCTCATGGATCTAAGAACTAAGTTCTTCTTTTTATGAAGAGATGCTATAATCTCTTCTGTTTTTGTGAAAGAATCTGTCTTATAGATCTGTGATCTAGAAAAAGAACTAGGTTCTTATTTTTTTTATCAAGAGATGCTATGATCTCTCTTCTTTTTATTTACCTTGAAAAGGTTCTTCTTTTTAGAGCTTGCTCTTCTCTTTTTCTTTTCTGAAAACTTGAAACTTATAGGGAGGCTTCTCTCTTTTTCTGAAGTTTATAGGGGGCTTCCTCTGTTTTTATGAAGTTTATAGGGGGGTTCCTCTGTACAAGACTTGAAGTCCTGGGTCCTTTATATAGGGGAGTCTGATTTGTTGAATCAGTTAAGGAAATCTTTTCTCTGATTGATATGGGGATTTCCCTACCGTTGGATCTTTGATCCTAAGGCTTCTGTTTTACAGAAGACATCTTTCTTGCTATTAACAAGATTGCGAAAATATTTTCCCATACAGAGATTTTCTGTATCTTGGTGATTTTTAATCACCATTGGATCTTTGATTCAATGGTGCTCTGATTTACAGAGCACAATCTTTCTTGTTTGGAAAGATTTGAGGAGTATTTCCTCAACAGAATTTAATTCTGTAATCTGATGATTTATTATCTTCGTTGGATCTTTGATCCAAAGGTGGAGAATATTTAGTTCTAGCGCTGGCGCTCTCATGCTTTGCACGTGGGTGCTGCCTCAGAGTCTTTGACTCTTAGCGCTGACACACTTGGCGCTAGTGCTCTCGTGCTTTACACGTGGGGCGCTGCCTCAGTGTCTTTGACTCTTAGCGCTGGTGCACTTGGCGCCAGCGCTCTCGTGCTTTACACGTGAGGCCCTGCCTCAGAGTCTTTGACTCTTAGCGCTGGCGCTCTTGGCGCTAGTGCTCTCGTGCTTTGCACGTGAGGCGCTGTCTCGGAGTCTTTGACTCTTAGTGTTGACGCTTTTGGCTCCAGCGCTTTTATGAAGCGCTGCTCATTTCAAAATTCAAATTTTGAACAGAGATTTTCTTTGATTGGGGGAAACAATGTCCCCCTCCACCATTACGCTCACGTGGCTTACACGTGAGTGCAGCAGTGGCAGCCTCTCCACCGTTAGATTGTCTTGGAAGTTGGATTGACTTCCAGCGCTTATAAATAGGGCCTTTGGCCCTTGAAATGACTTATGTTCATCTTCTTGCTTTGTTCTTGTTTTTCGAGAATTTAATTCTCTTTCACAGCCAAGCTCTCTGCCATTAGGAAATTTCTCAGAGTCAAAACTCTGCCCAAATTCGGTAAGAATTGAACTTATTAACAGAGCTTTGTTCTTATCATATCATAGATCTTAAAAATGTATTTTAGGATTTTACCCATCAACAGAGCTGTGCTCATGTTTAGATCATAGATTTTTAAGATATAATCTTTTTTAGGGTGATTTTAACCCATGAACTGGAACACTGTTCATCTTCCATGAAGAACTCTTAGAGTTTGTTCACAGATCTTGAAGATCTTGGAGTTTTTTACTCTGCAAAAGCTTTTCTTTTTTAGGGTTTTGATGGATTATTTCATCGTTCTCACAGAGCATAGCTCTTCAGATTTTTGGGGGAATTTTTATTCCCTTCATCATTAATTTTGACAGATGTCATTTCCATCTGCAGAGCGCTGCTCTCAAGAGAGTTTTACTCCTTGGCCCGAGGGGCTTCTCATTAATGAGAAATCCTTTTAGAATTCCCTTATTAACGAGTGACTGTCTCATCAATGATGAGCCATCATCTTGATTCTGTGGGTCCCCTTTGGTCCCTTTCCACTGTATTGCAGTGCGGTACAAATTTTAAGTACCAAGTTTTTTTAGAATTTGGACTGTAGCTTTGATATCTAATTCTTGTTCTTTTTCATGCAGGTACTATGTCTTTCGACACTTCGTTCCCCTTTGTTCGTCCGGAGAGAGCATTTGCTGACGCTCCAGTAGACCGGAAAGTTTCCGCACTGATCAAAGATCACGACCCGGAGCGGACGTCTCTTCATTTGTGGGGGTTGTGGTAAAATCAAATCATCCGGGGTCGGCGTAGATTTTCTTGTGCAGCACCTTCGGAGGTGATCTCCGCCATTCACTACGCCGACTTACCCCCAGTGAACTATGCCGTAGAGGAGGTCAACTGGACTTCGGAGGGTTGCCTTTAGCCCTCTATGGCTGCAATACCCGTACAGCCTCCAATGGCTTTGGATATCTTAGGGCGACGTATATGTTAAGGCGAGTCGCGCCCTTGGGGACAGCCATACATGATAGGCTTGACTCCCCGTCATTCAGCCGAATATCTACAATAGGCCCGATATATCTTATCAGCCAAGAAATCGCAGCTGCTGAAGCTCGGGTTGTATCCCACGATTTATGCTTCTCTCTTCCAGTATTCCACGCCCCCTGTATGGTGGGTCAAAGCCTTTTTGGAACAATGGAACGTTCCAACTCATACCTTCCTTCTATTAGATTAGAAAGTTTCAATCTCTTTAGAGGAGTTCGCAGAGATCTTCGGCTTGCCTGTCAGATGAGAGAATTATGAGGAGATATTACCCCCTGACGAGTATATTTTCGCCACTCGATCCGTAATGATGGGTCTGACCCCAGAGAATGCCATTCAGCACCGATTCCCAAGCTTGATCAAGGTGTTAAATGTTTACGAGAGCCTATTTCTCGAATCCGGAAGCCACAGGGTCGGCTTTACGGATTTCATCGCCCGTTTTCTTCACCCGGAAGCCTTGTTGAAACAAGGTGTGATGTTTTCCAAGCTCGACGATCCTTTCGGTTTTAGCTTGGATAGCCGGCCGGCAGCGGAAGCAGATCAAAAGAATTTCTTCCTCCCAAACTCTGCGGTCGTCCCCTTTGTAGAACTCGCCGCTCAAGACATCGATGAAGAGGCATTCTTTTTAGGGTTTCTTGGTTTATGGTTAAGCTGGTTTGCGCTCCCCATGCACCCTCGCTACATGAGGCCGTCCGTTTTCTACCCGGCTCACCGAATGATTGAAGGGACGCAGGTTGCCGATGGGATTGCTGGGCTGGCTCATTTGTATCATGGCCTTAGCTTGGCAGCAGACACCACTCAACCGGGGGTGCAGCCCGTAAACCTCCCAATGCATTATTTCACTTCGTGGCTTGAGCTGCATGTGCTTGGCTCTTTTGGAGTTCACA